>JARUPZ010000002.1:18219688-18909494 GCA_031213475.1 Nereocystis luetkeana | reverse complement strand
AGCCTTGAAGTAGTTACCGATGTCGTAGTAGAGCGTGGTGATCTCTATCGAAAACAGAACGCCTCCGATCGTCGCCGCGAAAGTGCTGGACAGACCCACCGCAGCAGACGCCGCGAGAACCTGTGGAAACCCATAAAAAATCCCCCCGAGGTTACCCAACGATCAAAAGCCGAAGATTTTCCGAGAGACGGGGGGGGGCAGGCAAATGGAACGGTGTTGCGCGTGGGGATGTATAATCAGACCTATGATCCCGCTGCAGACGCCGCGAGAGCAAGTCGGAAGCCCAACCTCCCAGTTGTTCAGAGCGGAGGGAGGGGAGAAGCGGGAGGTGGGGGGGGGGGGGGGGGGGTTGTACTCAATAGGAGAGATGTACTCGATCTCATGCATGGCCGTAGTCGTATGACCATAGGACCCTCGCATCCCTACAATGCCGAGACGGAGCATGTCAGGGGGATGGGGGGGGGGGGCAGAGCTATGATACCGCGGCTGATACCGCGAGAACCTCCAGGAAACCCATCCTCCTCCCAAGTATCCACCGAAGCAGTCGAGGAGGGGGAGGTGTTCACATGTCGTGCATGGCCGTAGTCCTATGACCACAGACCCTCGCATCCCTACAATGCCGGGACGGAGCACGTCGGGTTTTTTTTAGCCCAACATACCGTAGCTAACAAACGCAAAAACACTGCGAGGGAAAACCAACATCCCCTGTTTTCAACCTAAGGAGCCGACGACGGGAGAGCCGGGGGGGGGGGGGGGGGCGGGGGGTGAGGGGGTCAGCCCTACACCAGCAAACGCCGCAAAAACATGCGGAAAACCTACCCCCATATTTTTCACCGGGAATCCCAAGTAGGGGGAAGGCGGGGGGGGGGGGGGAAAAGATCCCCACTGCAGCAGACGCCGCAAGAACCTGAGGAAACCCCTTACATTTGCTGCCGAGCAAGCCGGGGAGGCGTTGGTGGAGGGGGGAGGGGGGGGGGGGGGGGGGGAGGTCATCAGACCAGTAAAATCGCGAAACTCAAAAACGAAAGAAAGGAGGGGGTGGGGGTGGTACACGATTGTTGCGCTTGTCGAGACGGCAGCAACAACCTTTCGTGTTCGACCTTGACGGCTCCAAACAAATCCCCGAGGTGTCGAGTGGATTCAACGCGCCCGTCGCCAAGTTTCAACTTGACGCTGCCACCGATCAAAAGGACCATAGGAAAAAGCAGCAGCAGCAGCTAATAGCCGCAGCGAAAACGTGTGGACGAGCCCTCGCATATGAAACACTGCACATACCCGAACCCGCCGGCACCACCCCCCCCCTGTCCCACCCCTGCCCCCCCCCCACCCCCCCCACCCTCCCCCCCCCCCCCCCCCCCCCCCCCCCCCCCCCCCCCACTCCCCGGCTCCCTGATTATCCCTCCGAACCCCCCAAAGACCTCGACGATCCCCCCCACCCCCCCACCAAAGCATGTTGATCAAAACGTGATGCCTCAGATGTCGCAAAACTGGTACCAGGTATGCCTTCTTCAAGATGGCGTTGAGTAAAAGCACGGTACCAATCTTATGCACACACACCCTCCCCAAATCTCCCTCCACCCCTCCGTGCTCCGTCCCGGCATTGTAGAGGGGTGCGCGGGGGTGACTATGTCATGAGTGCAACCCCCCCTCCCCCCCCCTCGCACAAAGCACTTTGCTTATTGGTCACAATACGGTCTACCGCGTCAAGATGGCCCTGAAGAACGAAAATATATCCTACCCCTCGCCCTTCCTCAAGCCTCCCTTCACTCCCCCTCGGAACCCGCTTCAACCCCCACCCCCCCCCCCCCCCCCCCTCCCCCCCCCCGCCAACAAAAACGCCTGGCTCACCTGTCGCAAAACAGTCTCATGCTTCAAGATAGCTCTGAAGAACGGAACCTTCTCGATCAGCTGGTACGAGACCATGCCGCCCAGATGAGTGTACGGCCCCTCCCTCCCGATGTTGAGCCCCCCGCCCGCCGCGAGGATGAGGCCGACGGACTACGCAACCACACCATCCCCATCCGCACACCCCCGCCCCCCCAAAAGCCCAAACCAATAACCCCGGAAACGAGACCACCCCGATCCAGACCCCACCAGGGAATATCCGATCAGTCACAATGCCAGCGGGGTGGTGGGGATAAGGGGTGAAACGAACCGAAACAAAGCCAGGGAAACGAAACGGAAAAAAAAACGAAGCAAAACCGAAGCGACGCGACGCGAAACAGAAAGAAGCGACGCGAAACAGAACGAAGCGACGCGAAACGGAACGAAGCGACGCGAAACGAAACGGAACGAAACGAAGCGAGACGAAACCGAAACGATGCGGAATGAAATGACACGGAACTAAGCGAAAAGAGACCGAAATGAAGCCGAAACGACACGGAACAAGACGAAAACGAAACAAGGCGAAGCGAAAGCGTACCAGGTACGAAGAGCAAAAAGGAGCGGTAGATTGATGTTGAGCACGATCTATCTGTAGATGATCTTGCATCACGTTCTATCTGTAACTGATCTTGAATCATGATATATCTGTAGATGATCTATCTTATATGATCTATCTGTAGATGATATATCTGTAGATGATCTATCTGTAGATGACATATCTGTAGATGATCTATCTGTAGATGATCTATCTGTAGATGATCTACCTGTAGATGATCTACCTGTAGATGATCTATCTGTAGATGATCTATCTGTAGATGATCTAGATGTGATAATAGTTCTATCTGTAACTGATCTTGAATCATGATATATCTTATATGATCTATCTTATATGATCTATCTTATATGATATATCGGTAGATGATCTATCTGTAGATGATCTATCTGTAGATTATTTATCTGTAGATGATCTAGTTGTGATAATATAATTCACACCACTATGGGTGTAAATATAATCATCGCTTGGTCTTGATATTAATGAATAAACGTTCTCTATATTTCCGGCCAGAGCGGCATCGTACTCCAGTGCCTCGTCAACAATTTCCTCGAAGAGTGAACATTGATGACTGGTTACCCTCCAACGTCTAGCGGTTTATTAACCCAAGGGCGGACGCACACCTTACCACATCGGACACATCAAACAGATCAGATAGATCATATATATCATATATATATAATATTCCCATTGATCTCGATCTTCCAGAGCAGACAGTTTTCTGATGTGCTTGATCTATCTATTCACAGCTCCCAATGTTGCCGAGTGGGCCACTTCGCTGGAAACCGGTTCCGTGCAGACAGGTGATCCCTCCGAGCCGTTTTCTTAGATTAACTGCACGTTAAATCTTCGAGGCGCAGCTGATCTTCGAAAGACTTTGCCATAGGATCACCTGTCTGGACGGGATCGGCTTCCAGCAAAAGAGAGCTGGCACGAAGTCCAATGGGTCCCTGTAAAAACGCCCCCGCCACAGACAACGAACGTAGAGCTCGCGCCTGCTTGAGAGGAGCAAGTTTCCTCCTCCGCAAATATCTCTACCGCATGCCTTCCTCAGAAGCGTCTGGGGGGACTTTTTCTCGGGATGCGGTGACTGTTTTCGGTCGATTCATCCGCCTTCGGACCCGCCCGCCCGGGCTGCGCAGGGCAGGGCCTCGCGTGCGCTCTTACCGAACACAAATGGCGTTGCGATCGAGAGCGTGTTTCCTGATTGTAATTCGCAAAACTTGTTCTGATAGTCTACACACGTGCTCGCACGAGCGCTGCATTCACAGTCCTCCCGCGATCTGCGCGCAAGATCCAAGCTTCCGTTTTTATGTGTATGGCGACGACATTTTATTTATTTATTATTAGAGACTGCTGGCTTAGTGCTGACACACGCATGTGCCAGTACCACCGCAGCGCACAAAGCAGTGCCAGCATCACGTGATCTGCAGTAGGGTAGGTAACTCGTGTGTGCAGCATGATGCGGCTGTTGGCTGTTGCTGTTCGTATCACAGGAATATAGGACCAGTATTGATAGTAGCTTATTTCGGTGCTATATACAAATACGTACCAGTTAGTACTGTAAAATCTGCTGCTGTGGAGTGAGTAAAATACATATTCTGCCGTTAGTGCTGTTGCTGTTCGTCATTGTACACCTGCCACCCTGTTACGGGGGACCATAGCAAATAGCACCAAATATTACCAGTAAAAACATGAAAAAGTATACCAGGTAGGCTTTTGGTGTGTACGGTAGGTCCTATTTACTATGGTCCCCCGTAATAGGTGTTCTCCATACAGCAGTAATACTACTTACCGGCAATATTTCCTAGTCACCAATACAAACGAGCGTATTTCCCCGCTGATGTACACCCCCTTGGCAGTGACAGCACAGCCGCTCCCGTGCGGCCTCAGCTTCCCCCTCGTGTGTGCTACACAGAAATAGTAATTCACAGACCCTGCACAGCAGATCATGACGGCAGGCTACAGGGCCCGCGGGTGATCCACCTGATCTATCCGTTCTATCCGATATGTGTGACGTGCACACACACACACACCTTGACCACGACAGCCAAGAGGGAGAAAGCCTTGAGCTTGTTCACCAGGTCGTCCGTGTCCATCATGTACTTCATCGCCTGAAGAGCAAACACCGGAGAAATCGAAAAGGGCCGCCAGCACGCCAATCACCTTCAACATCAACTGCAAGATGTATGCCGGTTTCATACAGCGGTGCCTGGTATGACACCATAGATGAGTACGATGCCCGGTACGTATGATGGGAGAACCAGGACGCGAATCATCGAAAAAAACATCGGCAAATTAGCTATTAATACCACACTGGTTGCTGCCACGAGTACACGTATTAGCCGCGAATCGCTGTTGCTTCGTGCGGCGACAACTCGGCAGTCCTCGTGTATCGACAACGAAGAGAGAAGAGGCGCCGATCGGCATCGCCTTCTATTACGGGGACCATAGTTAATAGGACCTGTGGTATACATAAAAACCTATATATTTAACCGTTTCTACTAACAATATTTGGTCCTGTTAACTATGGTCCCCCGTAAAAAGGAACAAATTGGTGGGTGATGGAACAGGGTCGTCAGCACGTCGACCAACTTCAACGCTAACTTCAGCATCGACATCGACTGCGACATCAACTTCAGCAAGATCCCGTGAGTGGGATATAGGGTCAGCACGTTCATCAACTTCAGCTTCAACTTCAATTTGAAAGTTCAACATCAACACCAACTTCCGACACGAAAAACAATCAACCATCGATATCAACATCGATCCCGACATAACCATCGGGATCGAGATCAACTTCGAGATCGTAACAGAGGACAACAAAGAGATAAGTGTCGAGGAAGGTAGATCAAAATCCAAGCTAGAGCAAAATCAATATCTAAGATCGAGATCAAGCGAACCAGTGCCAGCACCAAAATCAAGGTCAACACTCCAATTTGAACATGCACACGTATCAAAACAAAAATCAAGATACGGGGAAAAAAAAAAATCAAGGCCAACAATATCTATACCTGGTACCTGGTATATATTTTTTAGACAATCGAGAGAAGGAAAAAAACGATGAAAAAAAGTGAACTCAACATCGAGGTCAAGTGGGATGGATGAACCGAATCACAGGAGGGGACGATTTCCCCATATTGGCGTCGACATCAGCAGCCGTCGGCCCCTCCCTCTCACCGGGATGCCCGACCCCGCCACGCCAGGCGAGAAGTAGGTAGTCCCGAAAGCCGCCAGTCCTGTCAGCGTGACGTCGAACAGCCAAAACAAAAAGAACTGCGCTCCCTGGCTGTTCCCGAGCGCCGCTCCCCCTTTGTCCACCATACGGGTGCGGAGATACCCGATCTGGCTGTAAAAGGCCAGTTTTGTTGTTGTTGTTGTTGTTGTCGTCGTTGTTATATACCGGTATATATTTATTAATTTTTACAAAATACAATACGGAGGATAGGAAGAGAAACGAAACGGTCTGGCGTATTAGAGTTCAGTTCGATCGCCATTTTTTTCGTTTCGCTGTCAAGGCACAGCAGGCATACGTTGTTTGTTGTTGTTCTCACATTGACTCACAATACAATGCAGTCCGTGGTCGCAGAACAGGCTCCAATAACTCTGGAGTGGAAGAAATACCTCAAGTAAAAACAGAGGCAAAAACAAAAAACAAGCATACGCACTCCACCACTGCGGACACCAGGGAAGCAAAAAAGGAGACTATTAATAGCAGACAAAAGCCTAAAAAACAAGATGGAGCGAAGCAAAACAAAACAAAACAAAAACAAAAACAGAAGCAGATAGCAAAACGCAAAAAAAAAGGCAAAACGGACCATACTAACAAAGACACAAAGAGGTACAAACGTATAACACACTTGTAACAAACAAACGCGGCCCGACTGTTCAAAAAGGCCAACTGGTGGAGAATCAACCAAGCGAGGGGCGGGGGAAAACACCCATGAGCTCGACATACATTTAGCACTACTGTAGAGGTAGACCTGGGGTCTGAGCTCGATATCGGGCTAGACCTAGAGCTTGAGCTAGACTTTGAGCTAGACTTTGAGCCAGAGCTAAAGCTTGCGCTACAGTTTGAGGTGCACCTACAACTTGATCCAGATATTTATTTAGATCTGGATCTCGAGCTAAACATTGAGCAAAATCTTGGATGGGGTCTTGAGCCAAAAGCTTGGGAATAGGGGAGGGGGGGGGGGGGGGAGCCGGGGGGAGGAGGGGCGATAGGGGGGGGGGTGGGGGTACTCATTTGTTGCGTGCCTTAACTCATTTGATCCTTGACCACGCATACCTCTCGAGATGGAGCAGCGGGGGGGGGGGAGGGAGGCAGTTGATCTCACATTATGCCAGCGTCGATCCCGTGCGAGCCGAGACCGACCACAACTCCCATGACGACCAGGAACAGCGCCATACGATGGAAAGGTGTGTGCTGCTGCTCGCTCTTGTAGGAAGTCGTCACCCCTCGCTTCTGGTCGGACACGTGCTTCCTGTGGGGGTGTTTCACATCCAAAATATTAGTTACACGCAGCATGAACCACGCGCAAGGACTATCTCAAAGCTGATGACGGCTATCGACAAAAAACCCTACTTTTTTCCCCAACGTCGACAATGATCCTGCTCGAATTCCGAGCGTTCTGTCCCTCCAACACGAAGGTCCCGCGGCAAAGGTTAACTAATACTCATGGTAGCGTGGACGATAACGCGAGTACGAACAACAACATAGTACGACAGGACCGATCATGACCTAGACCACCTGGATTGCAATCTGCCGTTACGACCTGTTGTGCGGAATCTGGACGGAAACAGATCGAACCCAGGAAACATGTGCTACGTAGACCCCGCAGAACAAACACACGCCCCCCACCTAGCAAAACGAGCTTCCAAGTATATATAGATCATACAGATGATAAAAGATAAATAATTCACCTGCCCTCAAGGATGATTTAGGTCGTAAAGCGGGGATCGATGACAAAAAAAAATCCCGACGACGAGAACATCGGCGACGACATAAACATCAACGAATACGTCCAACGCTCATATACCATGTTCGGGCAAGGATAGCATCAACGACAACACCAACGCTACACGTCAAGACCAATACATAACAGGTACGGCAACGCCAAGGTTGACAACAACCTTGGTGATACACAACCTCAACGCTAACGGCACGGGGCCTCGTCAAGATGCACCTTTCGACGCACCCTACCCGGGTATACCACCGACCAAGGTGTCAGCCGGGTGCTACTTTTGACGGCAACAACAACGAGAGCAACAACAACAACAAACCAACAACAATAACAAACCAACAACAACAGCAACAACAACAACAACAACAACAACAACAACAACAACAACAACAACAACAACAACAACAACAACAACAACATAATAATAATAACATTACTTCAAATGCAAGAAGCGCGCGAGGGTGGGGAGGGGGGGGGGGGGGGGAATTACCCTTTCCACAACTCAAAAAACAAAACACTCTGAAATAAATCACTTCGCTCCCAAAATTTCGGTGCACGGCTGCAAAGCGGCTAAGGCGCCTCGAGAGCAGCATGCGCGACAAGCACCCGAACGGGAGTTCCACAGCACAGCTTTAGGCTGCAGAGAGGGAGGCGCGGGGGGGGGGGGGGGTCCTCGTGTCATGCATGACCGTAGTCATACGAAGTACGACCATAGACCCTCGAATTCCTACAATGCCGGAACGGACCACGTCGTTTCGTTCAGTATTTTTTTGCCGGGGAGGGGGTCTCTCCAGCGCCTCCAATGGCGCCTGCGCCATATAACTCGTAGCCGGTACGCTTTTCCACAAACGCTTTCTACCAAACCGGATTGACGGGAGGTCACCTACCATGTGACTCGTGTCGACCGCGACGAGTAGCATGCGGGGTTCTCAAAGCAGCGCTGCTGGTATCGGTTTTACGTCCGAGCTTGCGATTACAACTCGAAACGAGACGAGACGACCCACGACGGCGCGGCGCGGCGCGGGACGGAATGATACCGGATAAAGCGAAGCACCACTGGGGCAATGCGCTGCTCGCCATGCTCGGCATAAAAATGGCTACCAAGCACATCTACCTTAGCAATAACTACTATTTAGGGGGACTGGGGAGGGGGGGGGGGGGGGGGGGGCGGGGGTACTCGATAGGAGAGATGTACTCGATATCATGCATGGCCGTAGTCGTAAGGGGAGGGGGGGGGGGGGGTGTACTCGATATTATGCATGGCCGTAGTCGCATGACCGTAAACCCCCACTACAATGCCGGGACGGAGCATGCCAAGTTTTCACCGCCCGGGGGGGGGGGGGGGGGCGCATACAAACGCACGCGCGACTGCTCTCCGTGAACGCCACAACAGTATCAAAATCAAAATCAATATCAATATCAATGTCAGCAAACAACAACGACGTCGACAATCTCTGCCCGAACAACAAAACCGTACAAAAAAAATGCAAAAAACAGAGCAAAACAAACACAAAACAATTGCAAAACAAAGCAAAAAAAGAATGCAAAAATACAACAACAAAAATATTAATACAGGCAACGAAAAAAACACACAAAAAACTCACAACAACAACATCAAAAGCACGCACGCACCAGAACACAACAAAAAAAAAAAACTACAAAAAAAAAAAAACTATGAATACACACACTACACACACCCAAAAAAAAGACAAGCCACATCCCACACATGCACCCACTCACGCCTCATTCTGGAACCGCGCCAATGGTCTCTTCATCGCCCCTGCCCTGCCCAACGCCTCCGGAGAGTCCGCGTAGGTCGACGACATATATCCGCTACCGGAATGGACCCCCGACCCCTCCGTCTCTCCCGACCCGGAACTCCCGACATCCGACGTCGGCGTTTCCGTTCTAGACGTCGTCTTGACAGTTTCCAATGTGCTCAGGCGCTGTGGCGCACCGTTTTCCAACGCGTCCAGGTCGATGTCTTCCTGTAGATCGGAGAAGGGGCAGGGGGCGGGAAGGCGGAGGGCGAGGAAACGAAGAGGGAGGGCAATCAGCGCAGTCAGAGTGAACGCTTTCGTTAAGGGTTTTGTAGGTACCACACGGCTTGTTGGAGCACTGGTGCTGTTGCTGCTCTACCCTTGTCGGTGTTGTACTGCGCTGACCCCGGCATTGTAGCGAGGGGAGTCGGTAGAGAGGAGGGCGTGCACGGGGAGGGGGGGAGGGGGGGGGGGGGGGGCTTCCCTAATCATAGCCGACCACCACCACGGAGACACACCTGCTATTTAGCGTGTGCTGTCGAGCAGATATCATGGCATGCCTCAGGAAAACCATCTACGCGGTCTGATGGCATCATCAAGCGAATACTGATAGAGGCACCTATTACGGCGGACCATAGTAAATGCGACCAAATATTGTGAGTAGAAATAGGTAAATATATAGGACTATGTGTGGACCATAGGTCCTATTAACTATGGTCCCCCGTAATATCAGTATCACGGGAGTGTCAAAGGTTAAAAAAAAAAAAGACACCCCATTGCCCATTTCAGAGACCCAGAGAGGAGCGGGGTGTTAAACACCCCAGCAAGATATAACTAAAAAGACCAACCAAGAACTGATTTTCGTAAATTCGTCCAGAAATCATACCCCACAGGTTTGTTTCTCGTTTCTGACCTTTTATGGAGCGTGCTGTCGTTTTTTTTTCTTTTTTTTTTTCGGGCGGTGCACCCCTGAGGGTAACTACAGTAGTAGAGTAATTCACATCATTATCGTTGTGTCCATGGGCGCTGTTGCGCAACTCAATATATCAAATACAGAATGCATAAACTACTGTACATACCAACTACATACCACTACTGCTGAATTCTACAGTGCGTTGCGTTTTTCCGGACGTGGGTGAATTTCAATGGCGACGAGACCACCGAGGGTTGCCCCACCATTCCGCTTTCGATGCTCGCCTACTCTCCAGATGCAAAAGCTGCTTTCGCACGGACGACCGATCACGATCTATCTATCTATCTATCTATCTATCTATCTATCTATCTATCTATCTATCTATATATCTATCTATCTATCTATCTATCTACCTATCTATTTATACCTGTACATCATCTGCATCCTGGCCCGTGCCCCACCATTCCGCTATCGATGCTCGCCTACTCTCCAGATACAAAAGCTGCTTTCGCACGTACGACTCATCACGATCTATCTATCTACCTATCTATTTATATATGTACATCATCTACATCCTGGCCCGCTGCTGTGTTACGTTGCGCAAGGATCTGTACAGTCAAGATCCATCGTGTTAATAGGAAAAATGTGCTAGATCGTGCAGAATATACAGCTCCCACCCGGCAACATGAGCTACAGTTGTAGATCACACAGATCATACAGATCATGGATCTATCTGTCCTAAAGGATGTACAGATCATGAAGTGGGAATCATCAATCTGATCTGACCCATGCGTCCCCGGTGGCTTGGTAGGTGGTCCGCGTGCCTATCAAGATCAATTTTGTGGGCTCAAGTCTCACCGAGTGCATGCTCGTAGGGGCTTTTTCTTGCATAAAAAAATGATGTAGCGGAATGCGCGAGAGCGTGAGTTATAGCTACATTCGATGAAAATCGAGGAGCAGTGGGAATGCTGAACCCTATGCGCGGTAAAAAAATAAAAGGCACGTACCGGGGGGGGGGGGGGGGGGGGGAGAAAGGACGACACCTGTGGCCACGGCTTGTCCCGAAGATCGCCGAGGGTAAAACCTCCTACGAGCTAGGCTGGAAAGTAAAAACGATGTTGGAAAAAAAAAAAAAAGTGTGAAAGTTTTTAACTTCAGAGGAGTGGAAACCGAACGATGTCCTATCAAGCTAAGGGTATGCTATTACTGATTAATAGTCGCTGTGCTATCAACAACAGACGCGTTTTTTTTTTGCCCTTGGGGGCAGACGAGAAAAATAGGTACCACTCTGTTCCCAAGCATAACCACCGTTTGTACTGCATATTAGTGTAAAAATGGTCCTTATATTCAGAGACAGAATTGTATCGCGCACTGCTTGCTGCACACCGACGAGCACACGCTTGAAAAAAAGGTCTGCGTAAGACAGCCGTGGGACGAAAAAAAAAAAGAAGTCGAAACCTATCCTTTGAAAGGTGCCAGCGATGCCACCAGGTACGTATCAATGACACTATTAATAATGCTGAAGGTAGCTTTGAGAGTGGTGTGCAAAACCTGACAGTTTTTGTACGCAATAACTCGCTATTGATGCCTACAAATGACGTCATAAAGGCGCAGAACCTGACAGTTGTTGTACGCAATTAATTACCCGCTACCTGTGGACGAATAAATACTTGAGAGTTATCTTTATGACGCATTTATCTACAGGTGGCGAGTTAATCGAACAAAAGCTTGTCAGGTTTTGCGGTAGAAAGTTACCTTCATGAAGATAACTCTCGACAGCAAAACCCGACAGTTTTTGAACGCATCAACTCGCTACCGCACCTCTTACATGATTATAAAGAAGCAGAGACTACATCCTGCCAAGAAAAGGCACATGCTATACTCTCTCGCTGGTGGATGCAAAAAAAAACTGCCGTCAACTTCTTCGGAGATTTTCGGTGGGTCGGACGGATCTCCGGCCTCTCTTTCAGCTAAAAAAAAAAAAACTTTGCTTAGATATACAGGCGGCCATGTGAAAGAGCAACTCCCCCGACATGCACTACCGGAAAAACAAAGACCCCACTGAGTACGAGTAATTCCCCATCAGAAGAGTGGGTGCAACTCTGAACGGTACATCACTGGGGTAAATTGAGGATAAAAAAATACGACTACGTATGGACACAGCAATACTAACGGCCACTTGAGTGATCGGGGGAGGATGATACCGATTGGTGTCCGAAAAACAAAGCCCACAGACCCAAGTACGAGTATTATCGCCCCCACGACGTGGGTGCCTTTTTAAGACCGCAGCCCCGTTTAGGGGGCAAATCACTTAGAATTAGAGGGGTTTGTCCCCACAACGGGACTGCGGTTCTAATAGGGTCAGGGTACCTTTTTTTTTTCGCCGGGGAAAATTGACGACAAAAAGTGACGACTACTTGTGCAGCAAAAAGGCTATAACGGCCACGGAGGAATTGGGGGAGGACGATACCGATTGGTGTCCGAGGTACAATGGTTGGAAGCAGGGGGGGGGTTGCGCGGCACGGGCCCCAGCATGATCCTGTTAACATCTACCCCTGCTACTATTAATACGTACTTCGTATGCAAGAGCAGCGTTAGCGCCCAGCAGCAGCAGTGGTATTACGGGGGACCATAGTTAACAGGACCTATGGTATACATAAAAACCTATATGTTTAACCATTTTTACTAACAATATTTGGTCCTGTTAACTATGGCCCCCCGTAATAGTCAGTTAATTGACAACACCAAAAATGCCATACCAGTCTGTCCCGAAATATAGTCACCATATATCTACTAGTGTTGACTGCAAGCGGTCCTTACATGTCAGGACAGAGTGGTAATTGGTTTGGCCCCCATCAAGCAGTAATCAACACACCGGAGTTGACTACGGCTGCGATGCCCGGACGTCGTTACGAAAAGATCTCGGGGGAGGGAGGGGGGGGGGGGGGGGGGGGGTATTCGATAGGAGATGTTCTGAGGCTTAGATTGGGTAGGCGATTGGTTAACATGTTACCTTTAGCCCAACGGACTAAGACCTTCACAGAGAGATGTATTCGATCTCATGCATGGCCGTTGTCGTATGGGAGAGCGGGGGGGGATGTACTCATTGTCATGCATGGCCGTAGTCGTACAACCATAGGCCCTCGCATCCCGACAATGCCGAGACGGAGCACGTCGGGTTTTCACCAACCAGCCAAACCTCCGGAGCGCCGGGAGGGGAGGGGGGGGTTGTACTCGATAGGAGAGATGTACTCGATCTCATGCATGGCCGTAGTCGTATGACAATAGACCCTCACATCCCTCCAATACCGGGACGGAGCATGTCGGGTTTTCACCGACCAGGCAGACACTGCTTGCACCAAGCGCAAAGCGCCGTCAGGTGTCCGGCCAGTCGCATGAAGGATGAGCTGCATCCTACTAAGAACCGCTTGTGAGGCGGACTTGCATATGGATGACAGCTTCAATGAGTTAATTTAATTTCCGGAGGGAGGTGGAAAGAGGCTGCCTTGATCCACACGCAGTGGCGGCGCCGTGCTGTTCAAGTTCAGATTGCCTATGTTCTTATTGACAGTTTTCCCAGTAGGGGCCTTGAGTATCGAATACCTTTTGGCCCGAAACTCCTGCTCATATCCTGATTCTATTTTTTCCCTTGTATATCCGGATTGAGGAATGCTACGAAACGTCCCAGATGTTATGTTCTCTTAAGATCGATGCGAAAGGGAACACTATCTCGGAAAAAATAATTTTCCAACCCCTGAGTGGAACAAACAGCTGCAAATAATCGTGTACCACCGCTGTCGGCAAAAAAAAAAAAAAAACAGAAAAAAAAACTGCCGATAATTTACATATTTTTTCACGCGGCGCAAAACTGTTTTTCTGAATTTTTGTCAAATGTCAACACGCTCGTTCGACGATACAGACTTTCGATCTCGACATACCATCAGCCCACGGTCAACCCGCTTCGTGTGTCGGGCAAGGCCAGCGAGTGTAGATGGCGGCCTCGAACATATCATGCGGGTCCGTGGTCTAGGAGGCGAGAGAGGTCGCCCGCGGTATCCTACGCTCTTCACCAAATTCTGGAAAAAATGCCTATTTTTTGCCTTCGGAGAGGGGATGGAGAACTTTCGTCCTCTGTATCTACACACCAGCGCGACCGACGATTATTTGTCATACGCCTGGCCGGCGCCCGCTACATATCACCGGGGTTTGTGTAAAAACTGCGCCCCTGTTCAGATTTTATTAGGCAGTCGTTGGTTGGTTCGGTTGAGTGATTTCTGTTTCTTGGACTCCGAATCCAGTCTGCTCCGGACTGAAAATTTCGCTGAGTTTTGCTCAGGCCTATGTTGCCCCAAGATTCCGCCAGGACTTGATTTTCTTGTGTTTAGACCTATGCCAATGGTACAGCGAAGTTTCAATAAAAAGTTTGAATTTCAAAGATACCCGCCAAAATATTTCAGAACACGCTTCCTATGGGCCACGTAAAAAAAAGAAAAGTTCCTAACTTTTGGAAAAGCCCGGAAAAAGCAAATCTGGGGCCGATGTTGGCCCAACATCGGCTTGAGAAAAACTCAGGCCGATCTTAGGTTCGAAGCGGCGAGATTCCGAGTCCTCGACAGACATCGATCAACAAAACCAACGATTGCGTCATGAATTCTGAACGGAGTGCGCTCGTTAGGGGCTCCGACCCACCCTCGGGTCAATGTCTTCACACCATGGCCGGTGTCACGTGGCGGGAGCTGACCAGGCGTATGATAAAAAAACATTTGGTCGCTGGTTTGCACAAAACAGAAGACAAAACTTCTCCATCCGTCTCGAATGGCAAAAAATAGACTTTTTTTCAGGTTTGAGAGGAAACCGTAGGACGCCGCCGGCAAGCTCTCGCCCCCTAGACCATGGGTCCACCTGATATCTTCGAGGCCGTCATCTATATTCGTTGGCCTTGCCAGATCCCGAGCGGGTTGGCCGTGGGCTGAGTCTATGTCGAGATCGAGCGTCGATCGTCGCACGAGCTGGTTTCTATCACCGTGTTGACAATTTGCAACCAGAAAAAACAAATTGCGCCGCCTGCAGCCGTTGGGGGGGAAAAAAGAAAAAAATCAAACTTTTTTCTCTTTTTCCCCCACAGCGGCGGTACGATAATTTTTTCGGCTGTGTTTTTAAAGCCATATATTTGAAAAAAAACTTTTGAACTTCGCTGTACCATTGGCATAGGTCTTAGTGTTGGAATTCAGAAAATATTTACCTAGTATGTGAAGATTTGGTGTCCATACACAGCGAGCGGTGCATACATATTACGGCCGGGTATCTTCGAAATACAAACTCTTTTATTTTCACAAGATAATGTTTCCATTAGCGTCGGTATGCGTTGAAATTCCTGGTGTTTATTCGCACATACCGGGACTTTTTTTCCAGCTTTTCTTGGCAAAAAAAAAAAGAGCACCAGGGGGAAAATATCTCGCTCGGCATGAACAATGGCCCAAACTCGTTGCCACAATCAATCAACTCCATGGTCACAAGACAGGATCCCGTAGAAGTCTGAAACAGGAAGAAAATCGCTTCAAAACGTCGGGGAAGAAAAACTGAACAACCAGGTATTCTAGTGAGGTTAGCAAGTGGCTCACGAGAACAACCTATCTATCAACAAGGCGATTCTCGGAGAGATCACGCCCTATGGGTGTAGAAAAAAATCATAGATATGTTTGACAATATATTGATAGATCATGCGTTCTTAACCTGCCATTGTTCAGAGGCCGTGCAAAATCTATCTGCATCGCACAGATCCGACACAGTAAATATGTGTTAGTGATATCAATACCAGGTACACTTAACAGTACCAGGTAAAACATGCAGACCATACGGCTCCCACCCGGCAACATGAGCTAGAAAATACAGACCATACAGATCATACAGATCAATAATTGATACATCTGATCTATCTGATGCATCTTCCCTGAAAGGTGTAGAGCGTCAACTGGGAACCGATGACCGGCCCGAGGAGTGGGAATGTGGAATAAAGCCATATTTCTAGAAACCCGGGTATGCCACCACATTTGCGTCAGATGCGGTCATATATACCGCGTGGGGCCGGCCGCAACAGCACTTCGCCGCACAACACGTGAGATAAGACAACAAGACCACACACACCCTGGGGAGGGTTTCCGAGCCGAGTTTCTTGAAACCCAGGGGTGGGGGGGGGGGGGGGGGGGGGGGGGGGGCAGCACGCACGACGCAAAAAAGCGCTGGAGTTGTTGGCAATATCTCTCTTGTTCGAGAGATATTTCTCGCCATAATAGACACATACATGCATCGCTCGGCGTTGACGCCTTCCTTGTCGTAGGAGAACCACGTTGCCTCGAAAATCGCCCCGACGTGGTGTGTCGTCATATGTGCTACGCGGAATTAAAGAGGGAACGCGCAGCAGCAGAACGTACGACAGTACTCTACGCCGCTTGCGTGTCGTGGACCTCTCGTTGCGATCATGCCACCCTCGAAGGAGATACAAGCACCGTTTGTACATCAACATCAATACACAACAGTCCTTATATTGCGGTCCCGAGTGGTACGTAGGACGCGTGACACCATATGGGGTACTGTACCTTTTGTTTGCCTCATGAGGCAATACTTCTGGCTGACGGGGACTCCTTAAGGGCTCCTTAAGGGCTCCTTAAGGGCTCCTTAACCCATTTAGAACTAGACGACCGTTTGGGGACAATTTTTGTCCTCATTTTTTTTTTTACACTTGGAGTTTGTGAGGGAAGATAAAATGTATCCAATTCGAATGCGATTAGGGATACAGGAATCGCTCGGAGAATAGCTATCCTCAACATAATCTGACAGTCTCGGAGCGCGTTGACCAATGACGATGAGCCACGACGCGTGGTGTGCTGCCTTGATGGAGTGCGGCTCGATCCACCTCCTTGCCAAGGCACAGCAAGCACCGACTGAGTCCGCAAGCGCAAAGCGTCAAGGAGGCACCATGGAGACACGATGGACGACGCGAAGGACCTAGGGACCGTCACCGCAAACACCTGCCCGTGGGAACACGAAGCTGTCGTACGGGACAGGAAGCTGCTACTTTACAAGAGATGGGGTCTGGCTGCGATTGGTGAGGCCGCGTTGTTGCAAGGTGGCTTTGACACCAGACATGCCCCCCCGACGGGTACTGCGCTCTCCATTGATTCGGTGGTGCGTGCTGTTGTACGTACTACTGGTGTTGTTGTACGCATACATGCGTTGCCGCTGCTTTCATCGGCACGTTCTTCTACTGTTGTGTGATTATGCTATAGTAGGAACGTGTGTGGTTCTTGCAGACAGATACCCTCGTAGTGCGGTACTGCAGGGGACGGAAATAAAAGGGGCATTGATATATTTCAATGCATACTAAACGCTCCTTGTATTTCCGTCCAGTTCTGTATGTCTTGCAGGTTCTTCTGCTGTGTTTGCAGACAAACCTGTGTGGTGCGTACTGCTGTACACACTCGTACTATTAACACTATTATGGTGCAGTTGTACGCGTACAAGAGATGACGCTGCTGTCAGCAGCACGTACTTCAGCTGTTATACGATTATGCTATAATAGAATGTACGCTGCTGTCAGCAGCACGTACTTCAGCTGTGATGCGATTATGCTATAGTAGAAACGTGTGAAGGTCTTTCCGACGGACACCCTCGTAGTGCGGCACTGCTGGGAACGGAAATATATGGAGCACTTGTATATTTGAATAAAAACTGAACTGGTTCTGTATGTCTTGCAGCAGTGTTTGTAGGCATACTTACGTGGTGCGTACTGCTGTATGCACTACTGGGGTGATTGTGCGCGTACATGCGATGACGTCGCTGTCGGCGGCACGTACTCTTGCTGCTGTGCGAGTTATGTTGATGTAAAAACGTGTACGAGGCACCTGGTACCGTTCTTTCAGGTGGATACCCCCGTAGTGCGGTACTGCTGGGGACGGAAATATAAGGAGCATTGGTACCTGGTATATTTGAATGATCACTAAACGAACATTTGAATTCCGTCCAGTCCTGTGTGTCTTACAGCTGTGTTTGAAGGCAAAACCTTGTGTGGAGCTTGTATCTACTACTGGTATGGTTGTACGCGTAGATTTGATGACGGTGCTGTCGAGCGCCACAGACGCGTGCTGCTGTAAAGGCTGTTGTTGCTGAAGAAATGTGCATTGTGATGTAAGGTGTATACACTCCTGCTGTTTTAGTACGCGTACGAGTAGGCAGTACTTCATCAACCCAACGGACTGAAATTACTTCACTGCTTGCAGCACTGAGTCGAAAAAAAGCAATGACGAGGTTTCAACGCGAGAACATACCGCAACAATTATCAAGTATTCGCCTGCCTCGTGACACGCACACACAGTAATTTCATTTATTGCGCGGAAAGAGGGACGTAGTTTAGATCTTCACGGAGCGCAGACCAGTCCTCCTGTCGCGTTGACCAAGAGGTTGCCTTTAGTCGCTACGCAGATTTTTTGCTCTACACAGACATCGAGAATATGTTAACAATTTTATCTCCCCCTCCCCTCACCGCGTTGCGATATGAACCACAGATGAAATCCGAGGCAAGGAAAGAGACTGACCAGGTGGTTGCGGAAAGAGCGGAGGGGGTGCACAGGGGGGAAGACAACATGGGAAACAATAAGGGGGACTAGGGGGGCGACAGTATTGGGGGCAAGAACGGGGGCGAGGGCAGGGGCGCTAAAGGAGACGAGACTGGGTGGTGGAAGGGGCTGGATGTCGGCTTCCTTTCAGCCGCGGGATCAGTATACAGGGAGCGTCGCTTTTGTTTTGTCCCTCGCGTATCGGCCGTCTCCTTTCTCGCGAGGCTGGCTGTCTGTTATCTATAAACGCCGAACAACCCTATACATGTAAAGCGGTTGAAGGACAAACGAGATGAGTTTTCGTGTGGGAGGCCTTCAAGACGGCGGGGTCAATTTTTTTCTTTTTTATGCCTCCCGGAGAGCGAGAGGAAACCCCTGTCCACACTTATTTATCAAGTTTTCGTTTACTGGTTCGAACCTGGTTCGTTTCTTCCACCTTAGTCGGGCCTGTCTCTGACCGTCATCAAAGTGTGGTTCACTCCGAGGATGTAGGCACCTGAGTCTAGTTATTATCAACTTCAATTCTAACGAGCACGGTTTCCGCTTTTTTTAATGGCAATGCGCGCATGATACCAACACCCACAAATATCCATGATGTTCTGTTTTCAAGGTGTTACACAGACGCCTGCGTGGCAAATGTTTCCTTTCTAGTGTAGCACCGAAGGCCTAGGGCGACATCCCAGGTTGTACCTGGTTTGTTTTGGGGGATAATGTGATGAAAAATCCCCTACTATCCCCCAAACATTCGCCGGTTGATTTACTCATGGTACCGGTAATAAGGCCAAGCAAAAGAAAACAAAACAAATATATTGTAGGGTTCCTGCGAGTTCTTACTGGCTGCAAAGGAAAAAATAAGATAACGCCCAGAAGCAGGGATGCGGATGAAAAATCGCCGGGTTTGCACAGTGCCTCAATGGCGCTGAACGTCACAGGGCATACTATTTGGGGGGCGGGCATCATTAATTCGTCGCTGGATAGTCATCAACCTCGAGTAACAATCCTAAAAAAAAACAGTTCAGCAAGAGAGCATGGAAACGGAGATGCCGGTGAAAAACTACTCGGTGGCACTGTATTTCCAGAGTTAAACTAATCCGGGGGCGGGGACAATTAATCCATCGTCGGGTTTCCGACATTACATATCAACCTCGAATAGACAGTCCAGCAAGAGATGGGAAACATCAATTTGATAAGTCACTTGGCATTCTGTGGATTTTATTGAAAACGCCCGTGCGCGCAAAATTTTGCTTCGCTCGCCAGTCTGAACCCGGCTACAACCCCTAACACGGCCAAGCCGCGTGGATTGAAGCTTCCCTCTTTTTTAAAACGCGGCCGGATTATTCGACTTTGTTCCTCTCTAAAACGTTTGTGGCTTTTCAGGTGGGGAAGTTTTTTTTCTCTCCGAGAGGGGTTTTTCAATGGTTTCGAAACGGCCGCTTCCGATCAAACAGTTCATTTTCCTTTATTTGAAGAACTGAGCGCGCAGGAGGATAAATACCTCCAATATCGGATGGCGCCCTAGTTACACGTCAAGAAAGTTGGAAACTTCGTGTTACTTGATTGAAGGGTACGGAAGTTAATATCCTCTACTCGATATGTGCCGTGATGGAGAGGATGTTACTACTACTATGGGGGCGCGGCTCCCGGATATATACATGTCCCACGTTCCGAGAAAAAGTATGTCGAACAACCCAACGAAACTTGACGATTGGTCGGTCCAAGAAGAACACCACCAGGGTTTCCATACCGGTATCGTGTGGTTACCTCATGAAGGGTGTGTATAGCGGTCACATGACATCCCAAATTCACAGTCACGAAGAGACGCGACGTCAGGATTGTGACAGATGACCTCCCTACGGCATGTATCATTCGGACAAAAAATAATACCAGGTAGATGTCGAAATATATAGAGATCAGCAACGACGAACAAAACAGCCTGGAAGATTCGGCATGCGTGTGCATGACCGGCAAAGGGCGAAAGCACAAAAAAGCTCACGCAGACAATCTGTTTATTATCTTGCTTCACCGAATGATCTTGGAAGGAACACCCCACCCCCCCCTTCCCCCCCTCCCGGGTCACTAGGGCAACAGCACAGTTCGCCTTGCGGCTCTCTCGGCAATATTACATTATTATATTACAGGAAGCACCGCTGCCACTTGGGTAAACCACCTCGTATCCTGCAGATAGCGACCAAGTACAAATCAACATTCGCCGAATTCAAATATACAGGTTGGAAGATAATTCGCCGCCCCATCCACGGCGTTGCTCATTATCAACAAACAGCGCGCGCCATATAACGTCCCAACACTACTGGCGGGACGCCCACAGTAGATGATTTCCAGCAAACAAGTAAAAAAAAAAATATTCACGCCGCGCAAAAGCACACGAAGAGGAAGCCAACGCTAACCCTAACATCCCTAAAGTGAAAAAAAAAAAACTCTCGTCAGCACACCACACGTGTCAATTATCAAAACCTGCTTGCCTCACTATTTTTACGTGCGGCCGGCGAAAATTCAAGTCTGCGAATACACACAGAACCCACTCCGTAGCAGACGTCGTCTGCGGTGGGTCAGCTAAGAAGTCACGAGTTGAAGGAAGTCCCCGCCCATTCCTCCACTACCCCATTTCCCGGAAAAAGAGCTCGGCGAGCTTGCGCGAAGCACTCTTTGCGCTTGAGTTGAACGCCAGCTCCAAAGGCGTTTAGCTCCTTAGACGCATCGAAGCACGCCTGGGCACCAAGCAAGAAAGAGAGTGGTACAGCAGCATTGTCAGCTGCCATTTTGACATGTCTTCGGAGTGACGTGCCGGCGTGTTGTTGCTTACAACGTACAGCTGCACGCCTATAGCTCTGCTGTACTAATGATCTACCCGTATCTACCTTGTAGGTGACAACCTTGATCAATTAATGTTACCCGTAATACACGTGCTAGACTACGCGTAATACCGCTACACTCCCTAGGATGCACAACGAGTACTATGAGTATGAAATCCAGGCACCAGTACGTACTATAGGGTGTAGTGGTAACTTCGAGCTGTGAACTACGCCAGCACACCAGGTTCTAGGACCTGGCTAAACTTTGATCGACTACGTAAGCTCAGGCGGCTATTCCACGAGTACTGCTGAACGAATCATAGCATGCGCCTATTTTGTAAAACTGTAAGCGAGAATATAAGGACCGCCGGAGTATGAATATTAACACTAAAAGGTCGTTACTTTTCCGGCGATAGAGGTTGTCGGCAGTACAAGTGCCCAGGTTTGCCCGCATCTACGTACAATGATGCCTGGTACAAGGTATCATCAAATATACTGGTTCGCAGCACTGATGCATAATAATACTCATGCACCGGTACTATATACCTGCGGCCTTCCGTCGTGTCGAAGCTACGACAACCACAGGCAGCAGCACCTCCACTCGGCCAGCCCGCTCTGTTTACGCCGTGAATACCGCATTTATACAATACGTTGTGACACACAACAAAAGACTCGACGGCAACATCCCAACGGGTCGTACAGGTACTATTTTTGTAGTGGTTTCAGGTACAACCGCCAGGTGCATCACACAAGGACGACGACAGTTGCTCATATCAGGTGTAAAGTCATGTTGTGAGTACTATGATGTGTGTCTACTACTGCTGTACAAGGTAGTCTACTATACGTACGAGTAGTCCCTGACATATCCACGGATGGAAAAATACAAACTACGAGTACTGCTGCTGTTGCTGCACTACGAGTACTGCTGCTGTTCCTGCACTGCTGCTGTAGAACACGACATACCAGGTACGAGCTACCAAGCTATCGCGCAAGATGGTCCCCGTCCTACTAAATGTCCCCTTTCTCTAGCATCCATACTCAAACTGGTACGTACTCGTACCGGTCTCGTATAATACCTGGTGAACTGCACGATCGTATATCAAGCCAAACCTACTTGGAATTAGAGTTCAGATACATACCGAGATATAAGTACCAGCTGTATTTAGTGATGGTTCGATTGACTGTTCAAGATTGGAGGTGTGATACTCGCGCGGACGGAGCCTTCACCTGGCCTTCGTACCACACTCCACCAGCACAAGGAGCAGGATGAGAACACATCGCACTGCCGCTACCTCCACCGGCAGCGCTCGTTTCTCGCACACGGTTCTAACATGGTGCATTGAAGTCTCCTAGCAAGCACGTGGCAGCAACGCAGGGTACAACAAAAAGGCCAGGAGAACGAACACACACACACCTGATTCCGAAACGCACGATAGGTGGCAGGAACCCCTCTGCGTTCGGCGGTCGCCGCTACGTCGCCAAAGGCGACGCCCGCGATTACCGCAGCCAGGCTAACCCCGCACAGACCAGGATGCGCACTGGCAGCCGCCTTCCGCTCCTTCGAAGACAACCCACTGGGCAATGCAAGAGGGTGACCGTCGTCCTCATGCTCACAGAAAGTCAGGGCGACTGCGGTGGCCGCGTCGAATGCAAACTCCCGCGTCCTGGGAGAATAGTGCTCCGCAACCAGCTCCTCCAGCAGGTGGTGGTAAATGGCAAGTTCCTCGCCGTTCTTGAAGGCTTCGAGGGCCACGACTTCCGGGTATGCCGGCTGCGCCATGGTGGTTTCTGGTGTGTGCTGGTGGTGTCTGCTACGTGGTGCCACAGGGAAAAACTTGCCGTCGTTTGCTCGTGTCCCCAAAACCGAGGTATCGAGGTATTGGACCCCCCCTTAGCACCCAACCTCCTCCTCCTTTTCATAACCCACATGCTCCCATCGCACAAATGTGGGACCGAGTTACGTGAGGTCAGGCTTGGGCGGGCTTTTTTGTTTGTTTCATCGCGTGTGTCCTCCACGGCCCTTTGGTTGCACGCGGCCTGAATTCTATCCAATGAGGTTCGTTCGTTTTTTCGTTTATTTTCAGTTTGATATTTTTTTAGTGATTATTTAGTGGGTTCTGTATGGGTTAAGGGCACTGATGCACTACCCCATAAAAGCATGCCTTATCGTTGGAATACAGTCAATTATTTCACAACGTGACTCGTGACATACTCATACCAGGTACAGACTATGTTGTTGTTATCACATGGCCGCTTCAAGAACTGCAGCCCCGCTTTGGGGACAAACTACTCGGAATTTGAGTGGTTCGTCTCCACGACGACACTGCACTACTAACAGTGCTAAAAAGTTAACTCATGTCCAAAAATACTGACTCCGTGGTCACGGGATCGGCTCCAAAAAATTGAAGCGGAACAATACGTTAGGGGGAAAATATAGTCAAACCAAACCACATAAAAAAATATACAAAACATTCAGATAGGCTTATAGGGTAATAGGGCTTATATATGTATATGTATATATATATATGTATATGAGATTGTTGGTCGGGTTGAAAGTTCATTTTTGTTTGCTAAAAAAAACAGCCTGACAGTACTAATAGTACTTACCAGGTACGATTGTTCGTCGGGGGAAAACTCTCCTTTTTTTTGCTCAAAAGTCCTACTCTGGGTGGCTTACAAGTAGTACTATTAATAGCGGTACTATTAGTGCCAATAGTATGACGAGTATAGAGCCTGACAGTAATAAGGCGCCGCCCATGTGAGGCAAACCCCTACCGTAGCACGCGCCATTAAGGTCGGGTGCGCACAGCCCTCGCCAAAAGCAGTAGCACCCCGGGCCGCTCTGTTCGGCCGGTGCTGTGCGGAAGCGTCACGTTTTTGTTCTACGAACGTGCGTTCTCTCCCTCGTCCCAATCGGGTCACAAGCTCTCCGAGGCTTGACAGGGGAGAGGCGCGGAAAAAACATGTTACGACTGCGCACAGCATCGGTCAAAACGAATGCTGTTGGCCGAGGCAGGAGGTAGGCCATTGCCCCGGCCGGAAAGAAACGCACGTACGACAACTTGCGCGGGGCACGATGACTACAAGATCTGTGAGTTGCCTGGACTTGACCGTTAGCTATTGGCTGGAATAGCGTTGGATTAGTTGGAAAGCGAAAGTAAGCCAACTTACTGACTAACTGGCTTATGCATATAGTTGCACCAATAAATAACGCACTTCGGGCCTCAAAATACGCCTAATAATAGTCAAATACAAGAGACGCGGCACTCCGTAAACTATCGAACCCCAACTGACGCGTAACATCTAAAACCAACTAACAACGAATCGGCGACTTCAACATAGTCGGTCCAATCACAGACAGGCAGCCTTGAATGATGACGCTTGGCACTGCTACTGTTGCAAAGCTCTCTTCGTATGAACAAGTTTTTACCATTTTTAGAATTGCACTCCCGTTGTGCGGACAAACCACTTGGAACAAGAGTCAAATTTAGGCGCATCGCACACTGCACTGCAAAAAGAGCTCGTTTATCCCTTCGGAACCCAGACACAGCGAACCCAGACACAGTGCCCACGACAACGGTTGATGAACTTTTTTGGCGTCCAAGCAGCGTGAGCGTGAGCGCCCAGCAGTTACGCACCAACGGGTCATGCTGCGCCCATGCCGCACGACCGACTCCTTGCATTCAACCCTGGTAACTCGGACACCGTTTTTTTTTTTAAATCATCATCCACCCAGCTGCCCCGCAGTTACCGTTACTGAACCCGCCATTTCCCCCTCTGTTACGATACTGCTTACCCTTTTACCTTTAGCCCAACGGACTGGGACCTCAACATATGGCGTCGTCGGCAGGACATGGGTCGTCGGTCGTGAGTTCGAATCTCACGCCCACCATGAAATCGCTTTTTAAAAAAAGAAAAGTGAGTTTCCTCCTGTCAAGAATCTGATAAATAATTCTGGATCCCCAGAAATTGGAACCGCGTGTTGGTGCCACGCGTCGACCCCCCCCGCATGTCCGCTCCGTTCCAGGGGGAGAGAGTGTCACAAGGCTTAGCTTGGGTAGGCGATCGGTTTAACCTTTTACCTTTAGCCCAACGGACTATGACCTCAACACCTCGCACGTCTCGAGAGGGATAGCAGGAGACTGAAAAGACCGCCCATGTTGTATTTTTAGGTCGGTACGACGCAACAGCGGCACCAACAGTACTTAAAAAGTGTGCCAACAGGGCAGGGACGTGACTTGGATGACCAGGGAGACGCCGACTGCTGTAGGCATTGGGGTGCTTGAGAAGAGTTTGGCAGGAGCCAGCCACTTCTAGCGTGAGCGGGCGCAATCAGACGCGAGTCGGCCGGGGCAGAAAAGGCCCAAGTCTTTCTCTCGATAAAAATGAAGGCAAGAGGCGTAGTGGGAAGAGAGGAGGAGAACCTGTTATTTGACCCCCGTTCTGAGATACGAGTGCCTACTGCTGAAGTAGTACGACTACGGGGGGGCATAGTAAATAGGGCCAAATGTTGGTGGTAAAAATAGGTGAATATAAATATATACTGGTGGGTTTTTGTGTATTAAAAGCATAGGCCCTACCTGGTACCATGGTATTTAATATGGTTCCCCCGCAATAGGGCGAAGGCAATGAATGGCAAGAAAAAAAAAAAAAAAAACGCGAAGTACTTGTTCTTGGGTTGTTGGGTCATGCGGAAACTTTTAGGAAGGCCCCATGGGCCGGGTTCAATTTCACAGAGGAAACAGACAACAATGAAACAACACGTGTTTCCCACCAAATTCTTCGCTTGCGCCCTGTTAGTTGGCTATTACATGGGACCATAGTGAATAGGACAAAATATTGTTGGTAACAATACCAATATATATATATATATATATTTAGTGTACCGTAGGTCCTATTTAATATGCCCCCCCGTAATAGGCATTACAGGAATTAGTCGCGCGCACAGCAATACATCCTCGTACATGTAATATATATACAAGGTTCCCCTTTGGGGGCGTCGCGTGGGGAAAAGGGAGTCACAGGAAACACACGTGTAGCTGTTCTTGGCGGAAATATATACCTGGTACAACATACGTGTTGCGTAGTTCTGCGCCTTTGAGCGTGGTTGGCGCGGGTGCGGCTCGAATTGTGCTTCAAATGTTGTTACAAACCACTCTAAACCCGAAATAGAAGCTCCATTTATTGTTTCTATTAGCGCCCAAACGGCGTCGAACGGGGTTTATTTTGGCGGCCAGAGTAGCAGCAAACAGAACAATAAAAAAACAGATATCAGTTGGCTTACTTTTCAATACGCAACTATTAATAATGGCTAAAAACAACGTAGTACCGGTATCCCTGTGGCGTAGTTTTGTGACGACAGAACTTGGATCTCTTAATTAATAGGATTGAAGAATCGGCACGGGCACTGCCGGTTGTGCTGTATGTCGACGGGTAGAAAGAACGGTTCAATGCGAAGAACACACGTACACACAATAGCCGAATTCATCAGTAACAATAGCAGCAAGCCAACTCATACCACACCTCACGACTCTGCACAAGGGTTACTATCTTGAGCTTTTGAGAGCCAGGTAAAACGACCTACAGCAGTACACAACTGCGATGGGTGAGTGCGGTCTAGTTCATGGCAGCTACCAGTTGGTATGGTACAATAGCAGTGTGAGTCCAGCTCGTGGAGCTTACGAACTTGACAGGACTTGTTCGAGAAAATGGTTGACGTACCCTCTGCGCACTTACAGTACGTAGTCCAAATTATTCGACCATGGGTTAGGGGCATTATACTGACCATGCCACCCTCTAAATACGCGAAGGCCCTTGGGATGACACGTTGCGAGAGCATCGAAACGACCATCCGTGAAGCGGGGCGCGTGGCACGGCACAGCAAGGAGCGATTACCCGGTCGGGTAATGTTCGGGACGATCGCTGTTGGGGAGAACCCGAGACCTGGCGGACAGTTCAAGACTTGGCATAGATACATAGTCGAAGACCTGAGGGAGTTCCGAGCCACCGAAGGGTCAACGGAACTTGCCCCCTTGGTGTTTGGAGTTGAGACCGCGCTGTGGTCCACTGCAGCAGCAAAAAAGGCGGGGAGGTGGTACCGGGGGGTCCTCGAAGCAGCCGAACGGTTCATAGTGAGGTGGCACGAGGATGAGGCTGAGCTGAGTAGGCAGCGTCACGCATCCGCCGTGGGTGGTCTCCAAGGGAATGGAAAGAGGGGGGGCAACAGCAGGAGTGGAAGAAAACCCGACCAAGGGAATGCGGGGAGGGGGGGGAACAGGAGGAGTGGAAGGGAAACTGCGGTGGACGAAGGTAGCAAGGAGATGGCAGACAGGGTAGCAAGGCGCCAGGCCGGCTAGGCAGTAGAACGTGCCTATGCTACTCGGGCCGCCGACTGGTGCAGCTGGTTCGAACGTGGTCTTCCTTCGTCTTCTTTTTACTTTCTAGCGCTCGATCCTCTGTGATTTTCATTATATTTTTTCTCTTCCGTTCTTCTATTAGCCCCTTTAGGGCCGCAGTCTCGTTTTGGGGACAATTCGGGACAAACTACTTGGAATTTGACTGGTGTGCCCCCTATTCTAAAAGGGTCAAGAAGCCTTATGATGGGAGTCGTGTGGCGGGGGTGGATAACGAGCCTGCTGTGCTTGTTTCGTACCGTCTGATGCCGAGGGGCGGGGCATAGTTGATGAACGCAGGACGGAGACGGCAGACAGGGTAGCTCCTCGTACCACAAACTGCTGCGGCTACCTGGAGGGTGATTTGTGCTTTGCTTCGCCTGTTATTTTCCCTTCTATCTTATTGCTAGTCTCGCTTTGTTTAAGAGTCCGCAGCGGTGTTTTTTTGTTATTTTCCTTTTTTTCAGCTCGCCCTTTCAAGCATCTGCAACATCCCCTGCGGGGGGGGGCACGACAGCTTTTTTCCTCTATTTTTCTTCTTCTCTTCTGATTTGTCTTATTTGTTCTGTTTTTCTTTGTTTTTCTTTCGTTTCTCTGTTTCACAGAATGTGTACGTCGTGTCTGTCGTATCCAGTATGATGACATGACATTGCACTGTCCACTTCTGTGCTTACTGCATACGTGTGTGTCACTAGCTGTGGCGTAGTTATATTACCACAGAACTTGTATATATCTCTAGGGTTGAACGATCGGCACGGACAATGGTTGCGCTGCATGTCGACGGGTAAACAGAACGGTCTGATGTGAAGAACACACACAACTATTGTGGCTGTGCCCGAAACGAAAACTAGTACAACTGCCAACACCGCATGCAATCCTAGCCCTAACTCTCAGACAATCAGACCCAACCAACCATTTGGCTAGCGCTAGTCCCTCTGGCTCGTTCACGGCAGTGCGCCTCAACCATAGCATCGAATAACTGGTAAACTCTGCCCAGCATTACAGAGGAAGGCCGTACTAATGATGCTATCCAATGGGTACGAAGAGTCTGATTACGGTCAGGACCAGGGTTATTGATGGAGATAGTTGTCTTCTACACAAGTGACTCAATCATTTTCTCGGGCAAGGCACAAGCAACTGCTGCTACATCGTACAGTTTGTGCCCTCGTAGGATTAGATGTTGCGTGCGTGCGTACCCGATGCAACACGCAGCTTGCAGAGCGGTGGGGTACCAACTGTTCAATGGGTGGACCTCACAGCTGACGCATTCGTATAAATGACAGGGCGCTTCGCTTACAAGTGAGAACGGACGGAACAGGTAACAGACGGTCCAAGGGATATAGGTGCAAACAGGCAACGTGCAAATACCAAAAGCTCCATGCTCCAGCAAAACGACCCGGACGCCGCATGCATGTATGTATGTGCGTACGTGCGTACGTATATATTTCCAGGGCTTTTCGCGGGTCATGACCCAACCCGCGGGTCGGGTCACGGGGTGTTCAAAATGTCACGGGTGGGGTCGAGTCGGGTCAGAAAGTGGTCAAAATCGCACGGGTCGGGTCGGGTCAGGTCACGAGGTTTTCACATCTCTCGGGTCGGGTCGGGTCGGGTCAAGAGAATTTCAAATCTCACGGGTCGGGTCAATAATTTTTCAAACCTCACGGGTCGGGTCAGGCCGGGTCAAGAGGTAAAAGCTCACGGGTCGGGTCAGGTCATGACCCGCGAGGAACGGGTCACTCGCGGGTCGGGCCAGCATGACCCGCGAGTTGTTCCCTGCTGACCCGCGGGTCGGACCCGCAAATCTGGCTCGAGCTTCGAAGATCTCGAATATAGCGTAGGAGCGGCTATCTCCCTCAGTTTTCACTGCTTTTTTATTCTGACCCGAGCAAGGAAGATCCGTAATAGGACTTTTTTTTCGACTCTTGAAAAACAAAATATTGAAATTAGTGTGGGACATTTTCATGTTGGATCAAGTATGAGCTGACCTGAGCTGGGTGCGATTTTCGAAAAAAGAAACAAAGAACAAAAAAAGAAAAAGCAAAAAAAGCAAAAAAAGCAAAAAAAGCAAAAAAAGACCGGAAGGGTTTGCGCAAGAAATGGGATGAGGCGGCGTTCAACTGGAAGCCCAGAGAGGCCAGGGATGTACCAACCGAGCACGGTAAGGAAAGACGATGTCTTTCAGAACGTCTATAAGATATAGATACAACTCCATGCATAACAGCAGTGTAGTTTCGTGTTGTAAATCGCGTTTTTGCGATCACGACATTGAAAATCGCGATACCTATCTACCCTTTTAGGATCACAGTCCCGTTTTTGGCGACAAAACACGTAAAACATGCGTGTTTTGTCCCCGAAACGTGACTCCAGTTTTCCCTAAAAGGTTTGATCGAGATCGCGAAAGTATCTCCGGCGACCAAATGCACAAACACCTCCGAAACCCTATGTAAAACACATTAGGAGCAAAGTTACCGAACTGAGTTGTTTCGTTTTTCGTCTTCCCTCCGCGAGTGTAGACACACAGGTACCATAAAAAAAGAAGGTGTGGTGCTTGGTCGGGCAACGGAGCTTCTCTGTCAATCCAATGATCGCCAAATGCTCCCACCTCTTACACATTCTTACTTCAGACCCTGGGTTTCAAATTGATTCAAAGTCTATGTTTTTTGTGACGGTTGGGACTACTCTTCGCCGGTAGATAGTTTTTCGTGTGCAACCCATCGCGACAAAAAAGAAAAGAAAACAAGAGAGACAAATTTATCGCACATTTCTTGGGGCACTGTCCATGGATACTAGTTGGGACTCGGTACGCTCTACGAAATCCAGCAGCCTGGGCTACTCAGGGTGGCCGATGCTGTGACCGTCATTTGCTGTCGTTACATTTTGTATTTTTCCTCTCACGTTCCAAAAAGAAAAGAAAAGAAAGGGGAACCCCCACGCAAACGAGGTAACCAGACAGTACGCGGGTTTCCTGAAAGAGGCTTATTTTTACGCAGGGGGCCGGGACGGACGGAGAAGGAGATCACGGAGGATGGAGTACAACAGCAGTATCTTCTCTCACCCCACAGAAGAACGACAGCAGCAGCAGCAGCAGCAGCCGTTTAGTCCTAAAACGGTGAACATGAATTCGTAGACAACGCCCTCATCCGCAATACGCCTGGGTGCTGATGCGAAACCCTACTACCAAATACACCGATGTACCGATGCCAATCTGGCAGGGAACAAAATACCGATACGATACCCTACCAACCTTGCCCGTCAGAGTCTCATTTTCATTTCTGATACTCGCAAAAAAATGGGCTACACTCCAGGCCATGGCGGTGCACTATTAATAGTAGCCCCTTTAGAACTGCGCGCGCATTTGCGGAGACAAAACCACAAATAAATGTGAGAGATGCTTATGTACGGTAATGGGTGGGTTAATTACAAGGGCACGTCAGGGACCGACGCTGGTGGACCGGCCCGAGGTTGGGCCGGGCCGGGCCGGCCTATGAATGTTTCAAATGATTGGCCGCGGCTCGGCCCGCTCCATCAGGTTTTCATTTCGTGGGCCACGGCCCGGCCCGGCCTAACAACTGTTCATCTGACGGGCCGCGGTCCGGCCCATATTTTTTTGGAATGATCGGCCGCGGCCCGGCTCGCCCCATCAAATTTTAATTTGGTGGGCCACGGCCCGGCTCGACCCATCACATGTTCATCTGATAGGCCGCGGACCGGCCCGGCCAATCAAGGTCTCAAAGGATGGGCTGCCCGACCTGCCCGTCCCATCAATGTTTCACATGATGGGCCGGGGTCCGTCTCGCTCCATCAGGTTTTCATTGGTGGGTCACGGCCCGGCCCGGCCCATCAAATTTCCGTCTGATCGGCCGCGGCCCGGTCCATCAACTTTTCGTACGATGGGTCGTGGTCCGGCCCAGCCCATTGCATTGGCCGTCCCTGGCCCGGCGCACGATTGTCTCGATTTTGTCAGCTTGACCCGGCCCGGCCCGGCCCATTACATTGTCAGCGAGGCCCGTGAGGCAGGGGCTCTATACGGGCCGATCCGCCAAATCCTGTGGGCCGGCCCGTGGATTTGACGGGCTGGACCACGGACCGCCCCGTGTGTTGTCGCTGACGTATTTTTTATCCGTCACTTTTTTATTTTGTTTTGTTTTTTTCCCTTCTGGATTCCGTGGGCCAGCTGCTTCTGACCCATGGGGTAAATACACACACACTTGTGCTTCACCAACGCTCCGGTCCGATAGCTTCCGTCTCGACTGGCGGGGCACCACCTCCTCCTGCTGCTGCGACGCCCGCAGCAGCGGTAGCAGCAGCAGCAGCAGCAGCAGCAGCAGCAGCAGCAGCAGTAGTAGTAGCTGCCGCAACACCCGCTATCGATCTGTCACGCGAACAGAGCAAAGAAAACACCAGTGACCTTATGGAGCGGGCCTCCTATACCACAGCGGCGGCCCTCATTCCCGCCTCGACAACGACATACACAAAGGAGAACGTCGACGAAGCTTTCGACCAAACCATATCCCCTCTCTGGGCCTCTACTTCCACAAAGGTTTTACCGGCGATTCCGCCCGGGTCGAACCAGGGCAAGGATATGAAAAGTTTCCTGCGTCGCGGAGACGGCAAAGAGGAGTGTGCCCTCCGTACAACCACGGCGGCACTAAGGCTTGTACCAGACATCCATCTGCACTAGATCTGCACACACACGGACCACGAAGGTGGAGTGGAAATTTGGATTTGGACGCAAGCAGGAGATCACCGCAGACCAAGAGTCAGCGCGCAGAGGCACTCGTCGAGGCATGAGGTAGTGCACCACATCTCATCGGCCGCAGCCCGGGCCGGCCGGCGAAAAGACGCAGGCCGCCTCACGTGTAGGGCGGAGTGGCCCAATAAGAGCCCACATATCATGGGCATTCGGCCCGCCCCGCCCCGGCCCGCCCCGGCCTGCCCAATTTCTTCGATGGTGCCCATGACAAGCCCTGTTAAATCCTAATAAAAGCAGTACCAGGGACGCTCTGGTCGGGAGTAGTATCCCCGTCGAGTGTGTACATCAGAGGTCAGATGGGGCAAGCGTTGCGGCCAGAATAGGATGTTTGAACACCGATACTTCAAAAGGCCCAAAGCACCAGTACACCCGTCCGGTGCATACGGCGGTGGGCTCTAAGCACACGATGAAATAAAACAAAATGATGAAAACCGCCAAAAAAAAAAGAAAAGAAAAAGTCGTTGCTCGTCTCGACCGATCCCACCGTTCCGTTGTCGCTTCCCAACGGTACTATTATAAGGGTGCGAGACGTTTCATTTCGAGGCTAGTGTGCGATTTTAAAGCCACGAGAGCATGAGAGGCCCTGCATGCGCCAAGTGTCACGTCGCGGCAGTTGTTTGCAGGACGCGATTTCCCTCAGGCTCCTCTGTTTTTTCCTGCCTTGCATTTTTTGTTCCCCTCCAGAAATAACATTATATTTGGAGCCTAAGTTATCTTATCACGACCACAGACAAGAATATGGCGCTGCGATGAGTCCATGTGAGAAAGACAACCGCACCTATTTAATAATTGTTGTGGTATAGACGTACTTCTCGCGCTCGGCATTCGAGCTTTCAGTCGGAATACTCGCACCAACAAAATACAAGACCAGGGGCACCAGACGCAGCATGAGAGGAGCAGTTCTGCGTCCCTCTATTCTTAGTCTCCGGTCTGCAGACTATTTCAATCTCCATCGTGCCTGGCGTACAGTGTAGAACGTTAAACATGTCTCCAATGGCATGTAAATGTATATATTTGTGTGTGTGAGACTTGACGTGGTGTTAATCTTCAATAGTGCTCGGAGATTGACGTGTGATGGGAGGGAGTACTGTATGTTACTCGTACATTGTTTTTCGCTCATTTCGCTAAATACGATACCGATCTCGCCGGGAATGCAAGGTCCGTTTCACCTTCATATCAAGACCCCAAGCGGGCGCTATATTCACGACCAATATATATAATATTATACCGTATAACTGGAGACTGCGGTTAGACTCCTAGACTTGCCACCCACCCAACACACTAAAACTGGCATGTTAAGGCCGCAAGAGGACATGATCACACGAAAAAGAGCGGCCTTTCATCACAGATATATAAAGTAGTATCGATCTAATAATAATACGGATCGCCGCAAAATTTCACAGAGCCCTCAATTAACCCCCTATTAGAACCGCAGTCCCGTTTGGGGGACAGACTACTTGAAATTTGACTGGTTTGTCCCCAACGCCGGACTGCAGCCGTAAGAGGGATAAGGCCACCGTGGACCTCTCAGGAAAAGCTGTTTCCCGAGTTTTCCAGTACGAGTAGTCGCACCCGGGCGTTTCGCCAACATATCCGAACGACTCGGTATATAGAGCAAAGGGATTTGCAAACATTAACCGTTTCAAAAAAAAAATACAGAAAAACTTCTGTAGTCAAACTATTAATACAGTAGTAATAGTAGACCTCACGTTGGCCGTCCGTTTGCTGCCTTTGGGCTTCGGGCACCCCCGCGCACGAATTCTGCGCTATATCGGGCGCTTGACGATTGACGATTCGGCGTGTCTCTTGGCCGGGGTGAACTTCGTAACCTAATCTTTAAATCTCCAACCCTGTTAGGACTGCAGTCTTGTTTTCAGGACAATTGGGGACAACTTACTTGGAATTCGAGTGGTTTGTTCCCAAAACGGGTCGGAAGTTCTAAAAGGTACCGACCGGCAGAAAACTATGGGATTTGGGATCATGGGCACCCAAAATGCTCCTCTATTAATACTAACACGACAGCAGCATATAACAATAGCACTCGCACAGAAATGCTGCACATGTAATCAACATGATGCGCTTACCACCGAGCCACGAATATCTACACGTAATGGATGCTGACACATGACACCAGGTGTAAATACACGGCGATCCCGTGCTCGACTCTCGACATCCGACCGTCCGCCTCCCCCCCTGTGCTTTCGGGTCACCGACGTGGGTCTCCGTTGTCGTGCACCAACGACGTAAGTTTTATACTGGTGGCACGTGTTGTTCCCGTTTTGCTGTTGCCTGTTGGTGAAACCCTTCGATTTTGGCCAATCAGGCCCGCGTGGGATTAGAGCTCCCAGTCACGAACGGGTCCCCTCATCGGTAATTTATACCCAGGGTTAGTTTGAAGAGCCCAGGTCCGGGTGGGATCAGGTCGGCGCGAGATCAGGGTGGCAACCGGGAGCAGGCCTTTATTAAGGCTGAGGGTCGGAGAAGGCAGGTTTTGTCCCCGGTGGTCGAGAGGCGTGCTTCGGGTTTTTCATGTTTCCCCCGGTTTTATCTTGATATTAGGGTCATTCTTATCGGAGAGATTTCTTTTTTCCAATTTTTCGACATTTTTTTCGCGCAATTTTTCAATCTTCCATATTTTCCTGTTTTTTTTCCCAAATATTGGATTGCTAACGAACTTGATATTTTTGCTTCTGGAGAATTTCACGAATAGGGACACAACGCCTCCGTATATTGATACAAATCTCCGATTATTTCCAAACTTTGGAAATTTTGGGAAAAACGCTCTCCGATAAGAATGAACCTTAGAGTCAAGGGTTTCCAAAAGCAGGGGCCTTCTGTCCACAGTCTCGACCACTACCCGCGGGTCGAAAGCAGTGTTGTCGAGACGCAGATTTCAGGCGATGCCAGGAGCAACCTCACACGGCAAAGCGAGACACACCACATGTTCCTGATGCTACGCCGTGTACGTGACACATACGCATACAAAGTATATGTTGCATCACTACACCAGCCGATCGTTGCCCCGACACAGCCTTGCCTCTCACGAGTTCCAGGTCTCTCGGACTGTACTCGCGTCGCAGACAACTCTTGTCTGCTGTGAGCCGCTCTTTTGCCCTCTAGCCACACAACACCACCAGCGATTATGTCATGTCTGCCCGCGGACGACGTACGTTTCGAGTGTGGTATTCCACTCACACACCACATATAGCGGGCGGCGCTCGATCTCACGACTGTCGGGGTCGCCGCTGTGGCTTTCGTGGACAAGACGTCCGTGAGCCGTTTCGACCAGCATTGTCTTTTTGCATTTTTGGCGGTTCGAGTATGCTTTCCAATGGTGAAACGCCCCGCCCCGACCTCGAGCCACGCAACAACTTCAGTTCGATAGCTGCTGGAAAACACAAAACCACTTCACGTATTTCAAACCAAAAACAAGTTTTTTTCCTCCTCTCCACATCCCGAGACATGAAGCCACGGCGGGGATCGGGGGTCTTTCGGCGTTCACTATAACCACCACTGCTATTAATACTGCTGTTGTTGAAAAAAAAAAAAAAAAGAGGGTGCAGCCGAGGAGACAACGTCTGTCGTGCTGTCTTGAAGTCGTGGGTGCGCAATGACAGTTTTAGGGACCCATGGTTGCCCCAATAATTTTTTTATTCCCCATCGTTTAATATTAATATTAATATAATAGTTTCCTCTTTTCGTTTTTCTCGCCGCGTCGTTCATCGTGCATTCATCCATGGCCCATGCTCATAGGGGTACGTACGTCCACAAGTCTCTTATTTATCAAAGATGTCTGGAGATGGGTCAAACAAAGAGCAACGCAGAACGTCCGCTGTCAAGGATGTACCGCCGAGTGTTCCACACTATAACCTGGTAGTTTGGTGTCAGTCAAGGCATGTCAAGAGCCGGTCGCCCCGGTGGTTCAAGTGGTTAACTTCGAATTCTACGTGTGTTTGAGTCCTGGGTTCGAGCCCCAGGTGGGTCGGACATTTGACTTTGTTTGCAAAAGTCAAAATCAAAAGGATTCCATGGTTGAGAGCGCCTTGCAGCGTGGGTAGGCACAATTCGATGCGAGTAAGGCTGAAATATTTTCGCGATAAAAATGAAGGCACGTACCGTAGCGGGAAAGGGGGAGAAGAGCCTGCTATGTGACCCCGGATCTGAGTTACGAGTTGGAAGGAGAGAGAGAAGAAGATGTGCGAAGATAATAAATGGGATGAGCAAAAAAAAAAAGAAAAAAAAGGCAAAGTTGCTGCCTGTCAAGGAGTGAACGCGCTGTCTGTCTCCTGACAGATTGCTCACTATGGAAGAAGTTCAACATTGAATATACACTGGCGTTACGATATGTATCGGCTTGTTCAATATAAAAACGTTCAACAACAGTTACTAGCTGTAGTACCTACTGCTGTAGTTCAACCGAAAGAAAGGTCTGAATGATTTCTTCTCGCCATAAAAATGTAGAGTACCAACCGCCCGCAATGGGGAGGGGGGGGGGGGGGGGGGCTACGTATGGGACCCCGGATTTGAGTTACAACGATTATTATTATTAATAGTATTAGTAGTAGTAGGAGGAGAGACCAAAGAAGGGCGAAGGAAAAAACAAAATTGGGACGGAATGCGATGAGAAAAAGGAAAAAGTGCAGCCAGGACGTACGATACGTCGCCAAGGGCAGCTGGCACAAAACTATACAACCAGGAAATAAATCAGAGCCAGGGTGCGGCAGTACAAAACGTATCATACTATTTAATAGTACCAGGTATATCCAGGTGTAAAATGGAACGCACTCTTATTGAGGTAAACTCCTGTTACTCCACGCCAATCAACAGCAGTAGCCATTAGCCCGAACCACCTATTAATATTAATACTACAAGCAGCGACCGCGACCGGTGTGTTCATCTCACAAGCTGCAGCCGTACGTATACCAGGGTACCGGTATATATCTATCATCTCCCTCAACTCAACACCTGTTGTACGCAGATACGGGGCGGGCACAGAGAACTGAACGCGCGCCGCGGGACCCAGCCACCCCGCCCGCCTGCCCCAACCCGCCTCATCCAACTCCAGCCTGCGCGCTTGTCAGCCTGATACCAGTAAACAATAAAATATTTGGTGCTCTAAATACGCCGATAGTCGATACCGCCTCGGGGAATTTGAAATAAAAAATGTTTACGCAAATATTGTACATTGATTTACGAATACGTTACGTTGCACCGGTGTTTGCCTTTGAGCTGGGTACGTCCACGACAAAAAGCTCATATGTTGGATAAGCCAACACACTTGGTACCGGGCCATCTGGTAAGGCGGAGTGAGCACGCGGCGCACGGCGCCGCAGCAGCTCCGCCACGGCGTCACCAGAAGCAAGTACGTTCGTAGCAGTGTCCCGACATGAGCATCTGCACACACACCTGGACACTGCATGGTCTGGATGAACATTCGGTTCGGTGGTGTGTGGTGTATGATTGTGGGAGAACAGTGAATTAACGGCTCGAAAGTACGAGCCAAATACAGCATCCATACGTATATACGCGTAGCAATATAGAGTAAGGGTAGTACAGAAGCTCTTTGCACAATTGACCAAAAGTGTGAGTACAGGCGAGTGTGGACTTGTGGGAGAAATAGCATGTGCCGTACACACAAATACTCCGACAACTTGCTCACTATACGTACTCTGGCAGTGATACACATACGCGATGGCCATGATGCATCAAAATTCGTTCAGCAAAACCAAATAACCGAATACCCTGGTATACTATTAATAGTAGCCTGTTGTTGTTCTCACATGAACTCATCGCCACAAATTAATACATTTTTTTTTTTTTCGCTCATCCGATTTATTATCTTCGCACATCTTCTTCTCTCTCTCCTTCCAACTCGTAACTCAGATCCGGGGTTACATAGCAGGCTCTTCTACCTCCTTCCCGCTACGGTACGTCCCTTCATTTTTATCGCGAGAAGATTTCAGTATTTTCTTCCCTCGTCGACTCGCATCGAATTGTGCCTACCCACGCTGCAAGGCGCTCTCAACAATTGAATCCTTTTGATTTTGATTTTTGCAATAAAGTCAAATGTCCGACCCACCTGGGGCTCGAACCCAGGGCTCAAACACAAGTAGAATTTTAGGTTAACCACTTGAACCACCAGCGTCTGCAGTCCGTGGTCGCAGGAATTCTGCCTGCATTTAAGACTCGTAAAGCTGCTGAGCATAAGAATATCATACCTGTGGCATGGTACATGAATATTATTCTGCTAGAAATTCATATTTCAGACGTCTTACGCATGCAAACATCGACTATAAATACGAGTACACGTAGCCGGAAGTAGCGTGTGTATCATACGCACGATTCGACGGGAGTCGACGAGGGGAAGAAATGCTGAACTCATACCTGTGGCATGGTACATGAATATTATTCTGCTGGAAATTCATATTTCAGACGTCTTACGTATGCAAACATCGACTATACTCGTAAATACGAGCAGATACGAGTACACGTAGCCGGAAGTAGCGTGTGTAGCATACGCACGATTCGACGGGAGTCGACGAGGGGAAGAAATGCTGAACTCATACCTGTGGCATGGTACATGAATATTATTCTGCTGGAAATTCGTATTTCAGACGTCTTACGTATGCAAACATGACTATAAATACGAGCAGATACGAGTACACGTAGCCGGAAGTAGCGTGTGTATCATACGCACGATTCGACGGGATGGAACCAAAAAAAAGAAAGAAAGAGGGAAAAAGCGACGACAGAAGATGACGATTGCATCATCGGCCACCAATGGTGTAGGATTACGGCCGGAAAAGTTAATTCTTACGCGTTTTACGGCAAAATGAGAGAATTGCGTGCATACGTGTACGTACGGCAAAAGCAGGGGACGTTTAAGAAACATCCCCGCTAGGATCAGAACGCACGCCCAAAATTGTGCAGACCTTTATTTTATATTTTTCGCAAATTATGTGAATTTATAACCTACTCCGTATTATTTAGGTTCGTGCTGTAGCGCCGTACCAGGTATGTTATAAGGATTACCTTGGGCTGGGTAATCGATCAATATTTTACCCCTATAGCTCAGTAGGTAACACCTTCACATTTGACGTCGTCCAGGTCACGGGTTCGAACCCCGCATCGAACGTTTCTTTTACAGAAACGCTTGCGCGTGCACACCTAAAAATCACATCTCCCTGGTGTAATCTGCTGCCCTACTACAACCCAACTGCGCTTATACCGTCCACCACACACTACATAAACATTTAATCGTCCTCCATATCCTCCTCGCTCTCCGACTCTATCTCGCTTTCCGACTCCGATGGGATGATGTCGTCGTCCGACTCCCCTCCGAACCCCTCCGCCTCGTAGTCCTCCTGGCCCTTGTGGAACTCGCGGTGCAGGAGGTGTCGGATTACGGCATTACGTAAATGGACAGCACGTAGCATGCAACGGTACAGTTGAAGGGAAAGAAAGCCCGGGCCGCTCCTGTTCCTATTATCATGTATTACAATTTGTACGGTGTACCGCGGTCATGTATTGTACGGTACTTCAATGCCGAAGAGTCTAGAGTGTAGAGCCTTGAATACAGCTGAATACTATCAACAATTGACTACCCGTATTTGTGCTGTATAACTTATCACTTCGTCCACGGTACGCGCTATACATTATTTTCTGCTTACAGGATCACTGGCGTCAAGTGCGCGGCGCACTCGATCGACCTCGCCATCAAGGACATCTGCAAGCATGATTGGGCAGCGGAATTGGTGAAGTCCGTGAGGGAGGCCGTCATATTTCTGAAACGCCACCAGAAGCTGCTGGCTATCGTCAAGAAGAAAAGCCCGACTAGAGGCCTCCCGCTGCCGAACGACACGAGGTTTGGAACCTCGGTCATCATGACCAACCGCTTCCTCGACATGACGTCGGGGCTGAAGAATACGGTGGTCGACGAGGAGTACAGGGCGTACCTGGACGACTCTTCGGTCAAGCTCGCCACGAGGAATCTCGGCAAGAGCATCCGCGACTTATCCTCAACGACGAAATGGAGGAGGGGGCATGCTGGTTCGAGGTGGAGTTCTCCCTCGCCGCGACGATGCCCTTCTTCGAGCTCGTGCGGCTCGCCGACGGCATCAAGCCACAGGCGGCTCAGCTCTACAAGAAACTTCGAGGCGCGCTCGACGGGCTGGAGGCGCTGTTTGACAGCACGCGGGCTTGGGTTGGTATCAGGGACAGGCTCCCCAAAATCCAGAAGGTACTGCGCAAGCGTCGCATCTACATGAAGTCTCCCGTGTACGGGGGTGCTTTCGCCCCCCCCCCGGCATACCAGAAGGAGTGCCTCACGGATTACGACGGCAACGGGCCCGTCGAACATGTGCGGATCATGTCCCAGCGCTTGCTGCTTGACCTGGGCGACTCCCGCAGCACTGCCATGGCTGCGATCGAGGAGGCCAGCGAGCTACCGGAAGGGGGGCCGGTGGGGAAGGCCATGGCACAGCTGGCGCGATTCAGGTCTGGAAACTTCAGCGGAAAAATCGACCTGGGTAGTGCTCGGACTGTATCGGGACAGGCGTCGTGGCACACGCTCGGTCGCCCGGGGCTGGACGAGCTGGCTACCGTTGCATGCTACGTGCTGTCCATGATCCCTGCCGCGGCCGGCTGCGAGCGCAACTGGAGCCTCCTCGGTTCCATCACGGGCGGCAAGCACGCCCGCCTGTCGTCTGAGAAAGCGGTAAAGCTTGTCTACGTCCGTGCCAACCAACACCTCCTGCACCGCGAGTTCCACAAGGGCCAGGAGGACTACGAGGCCGAGGGGTTCGGAGGGGAGTCGGACGACGACACCATCCCATCGGAGTCGGGAAGCGAGATAGAGTCGGAGCGCGAGGAGGATATGGAGGACGATTAAATGTTTATGTAGTGTGTGGTGGACGGTATAAGCGCAGTTGGGTTGTAGGGCAGCAGATTCCTTTGGGCATCGTATCCGAGTGGTAGAGCATGAGAGATGGGTGTGTGGAAGTTCGTACTTGTGGAGGTGACGAGTGACGGAGACGCTGTTAAACTGTGAAACAACTTGCGATGCTACGGTGTGCGGCGTGCGGAGCACTTCCACGATGACGAAAAGCGCATGCTTGGTGGAGGGTAGCTTGTCGCGGCGTGCGGAGCACTTTAATGATGACGAAAAGCGCATGCTTGGTGGAGTGTAGCTTGTCGCATACCTCCCACATGACCATGATAATATTCATAATGATGTACGACTGCACAACCTGTGGCGCATTCGGACGTCGAGGGTACAATTCCGTGCCACTTCGAGTTTTCCGTCGATAGGAAGAAAAAACTAGAACCAGTTCTAGAACGGAAACGGGCGGAGGAGTCGATTTCCGCCATGTAAATTTCTAAACAATATTGTTAGACCGGCCTTTTCGCCAAAAATGATTCCACGAAGGGCAAAATGGGTCACGAGTCACGAAGGAGTGGAAGCTCTCATGACTTGTGAGTGATGAGTTATGAGGGGCCCGGTAGTGTATTTCTCGATAAATTAAATTCAACCTATGGAAAAATTCAACCTATCTTATTCACGACTCACGACTACAAACTACAAGCCACAAGCAGGGTGGCCTCCGTTGTTGGTGTCATGCTGACGGACTGACGGAGGCTTACAGCTTACAGCAGCAGTGCCAGGGCGCTACAGCACGAACCTAAATAATAGGTTATAAATTCACATGAATTGCGAAAAAATATATAAAATAAAGGTCTGCACAATTTTGGACGTGCGTTCTGATCCTAGCGGGGATGTTTCTTGAACGTCCCCTGCTTTTGCCGTAATTACACGTAAATACGCAATTTTCTCATTTTGCCGTAAAACGCGGTAAGAATTAACATTTCCGGCCGTAATCCGACATCATTGCTGGGCACCACGGGACGACTCGAATTACTCTTGTTCGTTGCTGTTATTGTTCTCATCGCCAAAAACGTATTATTACTAATATTAATATTTATAGTCGGTGGTCACAGGACACAGGGCAGAACATGTCTTGTGGTGTGTTGGAGTGCTGGGCGTTGGGAGTAACTTCCTTGAAGTCGTTTCGAGCCCGGTATGTATGTTGAATCTGACACGCAACCGCCGAACGAGCCACATGCACGAACCGAGCCACAACCACAATAAAACTACTGCTGTAAACGCCCGCTGATCGGCGATGGGACGCTCGCAGCGTGAGGAAATTAGGGGAGAAAGGAAGCAGGGAACCAAGGAAGGAAGAAAGGAAGGGAGAAAGGAAAGCGCTACGTACGTATCATACATCCCTCGATAAAACCAATAATCGCCTTTTAAACCCAGAAGCGCGTGAGATGTAACACTCGGGTGAAACATCATTGGTACGTAAGTGATCTGATTCATTTCGTAAAAGTCTCGTCGCTCTCCAGCAAGTGCACACACACATGAGTAAAGCACACCACCTGGGCTGGAGGACGTGGCTGCTGTACTGCTGCTGCTGCTGCTCTCGGTTGCTCGACAGGCTACAGCAGAGCCTGCGCCCACCATGGACTTGGCTCTCGAGCATAGACGAGGGCGCAGCGCGGATGCGCCTCGCGCTCGAGCTGAGACATGTCCGCCAAAAACGAAAGGTCGGCTTGGCGGCACAGGCAAGACCCGACGACTTTGTTTATTGGCAAGGATTTTGGGGCGACTCCGTCGTGGAAACGTCCAGCCAGAACACTGGATGTTGGGCAGGTGTCGCTGAACAAGGGCATCCCAGGCATCCGCCCCTCCCCGACCCCGGGAGAATCCGTCTCCTGTACCAGGGTACGCATCAACCTACATAAGTCGTCGCGTCCACTGCTGCTGTTGTTGTCGATGCATGCTGGCGTGGTGATGATCGGATGATCGAGCAGAGACTGCTGTCAGGCTGGGTCTGAAAGGTGTCCAATTTTGTCTGCCAAATTCGGCTCTACTAAAAAAACAAACCACGCACAAATATCGCCCTGGGGTGAAATAGAGCCCATATCTTGTGTTGTTAACTCCTGTACCTGGTATAAAACCCGAGTGGCACATACTTTGGCTCTTATAGAAACGCGAAATATAACGATATTCTTGAGTTGAATATAACTGTATTTGCGAGTGCAAATTTCATTACATTGCTACTGGACATGGTGTGGACCTACAGCAGTTAAGCAGTAGACAAGCATAGACTGCTGCAGCAAGCTGTTATTAATAACGACAGTACACAGCAGCAGCAATGCACAACAATAAATGGACGACGATTATTAATAATAAAAATACCAGGTACGTTTTGATAGTAATATTAATAGTAGTGCTGCCGTTTCCCTCGTATGGTACACTTACTATTAATATTTAATACGAGTATTAATACGTAGAATAGCACTTGCTGTTTCCCTCACATTTGGTGAACTCACTATTAATACTATTATTAATATCACAGGTAATGTATAATGAAGAACCCAAGATTTCATTTCCTTTCCTGCTAGTCCGTCGTCTCTTCCCCCTCGTTGATCTCACCTCCCCTGGTTGGATCCGGCGCCTTGGGCCAAGCCTCCGCCCGAAGCCCATGCCGCCCTCACGCCCCACATCCACCGTGCTCGCCAGCGTCTCCCCTAGCCCGCCGCCGCCACCGCCGCCACTGCCCCCTCCTGATTGAAACCCCTGCCGCGCCAAGCCGCCGTCCCCGACGCCGCCGCCTTCGCTAAAGTCCAAGAACAGAGAATGGAAGCCTCCGTTTCTTCTACCGTGCACTCCATCGGAAACATCGGCGGTACCAGTGGCGGTGGGCGCATCGGTTGACTTTGACTCGCTTCCCCACCCACCGCCACCGCTACTGCTGCCGGCTCTGCCGCGGCCGCCGCCGCCACCGCCGCCGCTGAAGGTTGCTGTCCCCCTCATGGACTCTTGGAAGACCGCAAAGGCGCCGCTGCGATGGCGCCGCTCGTCGGGCCAGTGCAGCCCTTCCTCACCAGGGCCACGCCCTGTTCCTGCCGCTGGAGACTGTTGTGCTTCGGATGATTCTGCCGCTTCTGCTGCTGGTGCTGGAGGTGCTGCTGCTCCCCCTGCTCCTGCTGCTGCTGCTGCTGCTGGTTCTGCTGCTGCTGCTACTCCTGCTGCTGCCGTCCCTGATGATGCTGTCATTGCTGCTGATGTTGCCGTGGCGGCCTCCTCTCGGTACGCCGTGGGAGCAGCTCCGGCGTGCTCTCGCGGCGGGCGCGACGCCAGTCGCGGAGCAGGAGCATCAACGCCATCGGGATGCGCACCTTTTCCCTCTTCTTCTACCCGGGAAGGCGGAGGAGGCAGCGGGAGCGGCAGCGGCAGGAACGCAGAGTTTCTCTTTGTGCTGTCTTCCCGCCGTAACCTGTCCTTGCTGCTACTGGTCTTGGACTCCGACGACTGGCGACGGTGGCGGTGGTGGTGGTGGCGGCGGTGGCCGTGGTGCCGTTGGCGTTCTCCCAGTGAGCTGGATCGACGCTCTCTGGGACGAGCGAGGTTAGCAGCGCCTGCAGCGCCTTCATCTCCTTCGGCAGGGAAGCAAGTGGAGGTGGCCGGCCGGTCACCGCTAGAAGCGGCAGGCTTGCGGCTCACAGGGGTCAGATTGAACAAGTCGAGCACGCTGGGTACGGACCGCTGCGGTCGATGGCGGCGAATAACCGCCTGGTCTTGCCCCTTTTCTTCAATCTCCCCCTCCTCCTGTCCTCCCTCCTCCTCCTCATCTTCCTCCTCCTCCTCCTCCTCCTCCTCCTCCTCCTCCTCCTCCTCCTCCTCCTCCTCCTCCTCCTCCTCCTCCTCCTCCTCCTCCTCCTTCTCTTCCTCGCCCGAACCTGGTCCGTCTGCACGGGTGGGTCTGACCTGTGTAACGCTCCTCCGGCTTCGTTCTTGGGGCGTGGCGAGAGAGCCTCTTAGCGAGCTGGATCTGCTGGTGCCCATGGACCTGTGGGCCGACATCGACATCGACCTACTACGGCCGTGACGCGGGTCTTGACTACCATGGCGAGACGCCGGTGAGTATCTTTGTTCGCTGGCCTCAGCGACCGCCACCTCCACAGAGAGCGCGCTCACGTCCGAGGAGTGGTCGCTGGGTCCCACCATCGACCCCAGGCGATGGTGCGGAGAGGAGCGAGCGCGTGACCTCGAGATGTGGGAGAGAGGGTGTTCTGTAGCGTTTGCTGTTGCCATGGCAGATTGAAGGAGCTGGGAAGAGGCGTACGCTGAGTGGCGCCGCTGAGAGGTCCTGGGGTTGCTCTGGGCTTCCTCCACGCCTCCGCGAGGCACGTCCTCGTCCTGCCCAGTTTCCGACATGATGTGCGCGAGTTCATCCGCCGCCACGGGCGGATACGGTCAAAAAAAAAATGGATTGATGCCGAGCTCGAAGGTCGACGGCCGACAGAGAGAGGACAGAAAAATAAGGTTTCCAAAAGGTTCTGTGCGTTTTTTCTGGGCACTCAAAAAATAAAAAATCATCACATGCGACCTTTTTTTTTCTGGGTCTACAGATGTCATAGCCCATAGCATAGATCATGACGTCATCGTTGATTGTGTTGTTGTGTGGTCATCACACATGATCTGTGTGATGGCAGATGCGACTCGTATGAGACCTCCCGACATTTTTACGACTCTTTAATTCTATTACTGACTATGTGTAGCAATACCTACCTGGAAATCTCTGAACGTGGAACTGAGACCACAGACAGGCAGCTATACTCACTCGTGTAAACGCTATACCCGGTATTTGTGTGTTCTTCACATTACACGTACGTTCTACTAATAATAATAAAAGCTGCGTGTATGTATACCTGTCGACATGCATCCAGCACAACCAGTCAGCGTCCGTGCCGATTCTTCAATCCCACCTGACCTGGTATAATAGAAGAGATACAGAGGTTCTCTTCTTCTGTGGTCACAAAGGCCACATAGGCGCATGAAATACCGACCGGGTTATAATTACAGTATTGATACTAGTAGTAGTAGTAATCCCTGTTTCCACACCCACCTCGGTATAGGTATACCGGTCTCGCTCCGGTGGTTCAAGTGGTTAACTTCGATTTTTACTTGTGTTTGAGTCCTGTGGGTTCGAGCCCCAGGTGGGTCGGACTTTTGACTTTATTTGCAAAAATAAGATCAAAAGGATTCAATTGTTGAGAGCGCCTTGCAGCGTGGGTATATAAGCACAATTCGATGCGAGTCGACGAGGGAAGAAAAGGCTGAAATATTCTCGCGATAAAAAATGAAGGCACGTACCGTAGCGGGAAGGGGGGAGAAGAGCCTGCTATGACCCCGGATCTGAGTTACGAGTTGGAAGGAGAGAGAGAAGAAGATGGGCGAAGATAATAAATGGGATGAGAGCAAAAAAGAAGAAAAAAAACAAACTATATACAGCACACAGTCACAGTGTGTGGTGCTACTGTGCCGCTGTGCTGTGTGTAGCACTATTAATATTATAATACTCGTAGTACAAGTAAGTAGAGTGCGTGTGTGTTCTTCACATTATACACCGTTCTTTCTACCCGTCGACAAGTAGTGTAGTAAAAGTGTATGTCTGTATATATACCTGGTATACAATAATAATAATACCTGGACCACGGAATATAGCATGTATGTGCAGCAAACCGACAAACCGAAGCCCGCGGAGGAACCGCGGACTCCGGAAGAAAGAAGTGTACCAGGTATCATACTATTAACAGCCCACATATATATCCCGTCGCAGCTATAGGATACTACAACTAACTACGAGTATACCAGTACTACTTACTGATGATGGTAATTGTAGTCCTATATAATAACTAATAAAATACTGCTGTGTGTGTTGTATACAGAGTGTGGCTTAGTACTAACAGGATACAATATAGTATCATGGTGTTATATCTCGTTTGTTTGTACGACGACGAGAGGCTTTTGACAATATATATGTCGAGTTGTCCCGGCTCTCCTCGCGGATGGATGTGACAGAGCATGCAGAGAGGTGACAGCAGAGGGACCCTTTTAGAACCGCAGTCCCGTTCAGGGGACAAACCAGTCAAATTTCAAGCAGTTTTGTCCCCAAACGGGACCGCGGTTCTAAAGGGGTTAAATAAAAGTTTTTCGTTGCGTGCGTGTTGTGCGTGTCGTGCGTATTATACTCAAACGGCGTGTGTGTATATATACCCACTGGCATCCCACACGGCGTTCGTTCACAACACCTACCTACCTACACACCACACTTTTGGCACGCTCCCCGCAAATAAACGACTGCACGTCGTGGTGTGAGTGAATGGTTTCTGAACCCCACAAATAAATACAGCAGTCCACGTACAACCAGACATTATTAATGTATACTCGTACCTGGTACGTACGAGTAGACAAAAAAAAGCAGCAAAAAAACTCTCCGCGTGATCTTTGTGATTTATTTGTTACGGAGTATTTGTCCACTGAATAATGAAGATCACATTCATCCCCGATGTGATCCCCGGCTTGCTTCTTCTGAATCATTTGTTTACTGGTTTTTATACTGCTCTGTATGTGTAATACTTCTCGGTATGAGGCGATCTCTTTTATGGGAGGGTTTTGAAAACAGAAAAACTTACCCGAAACTAACTGCTGTGTTTTATACGTGCTTTAACGTATTTTAGACCGGGACTCCGACCGAATCAGGCTCGCTCTTCTTAGAATACTTGCAGTCTTTTGGGGAGGTGTCTGGCCCGTTTTTCTTTACTTCAGGGGAGTCGTTCGAGGTTTTTACGGTGTTGTTGTCATTTTCAGACAAAAGAATCAACAAGACATTTTCAGATATATATATACATCGACGTTTCAGCCGAAAAAATGGCCTCTTTTTCAGATATATCGCGTCCGAAACTGAATAATAGAGGAAACTGGAGTGTGTCGACAATTCTTCAAAATAAATGCTATCCTGAAGAAACGGCAAACTGCGTTGCATGCCTCTCGCAAAATGAGTGGTGGGACTTCGAGATAAGCAGGCCCGATTCGCCCGTTTCCCTGTTTAGATACGACTGCGAAGGTGCTGAAACCTCGATAATTTCCAGAAACCAAAGCCGGTTTGCCCTCGTACGCGTACTTATTTTGTGTTTTCGTTTCGATACTCTCTATGTATGTGTTGTCTCTGCTCCCTCCTACCAGGGTACATCTTAATATATTTGTGCTCGAGGCGTTCTATCTATACGATATTAGGATAGTGGTTCACCCTAATTTTTCCGAGGCTCCTCACTTCTTAAGGGAGCTGCCTACTAATAGTAAAAGTCACCCAAAACATGACATCAACAGCAAAAACCAAACTGCACAGCCCGATGAATTAGTCCCCATGGCCCACGTATATACAAAAAACGTCATTTTTCGAAACGAGCTTTGGCATTGCGACGATTTTGGGTTGAGGAACCCCGTCGTTCAGAAAATATTTCAGCCGAAACGTGCTACCTCTATCGTAGAACGCGTCACTCGTTACTTCTACTCTTAAACCTTAACCCGCATCCAAGCTCCATCCCCATGCGCCATCGGTGTGGGTCTGTCATATCCTCCCCCCCTGCTCCTTCTCGATTCCTGACCACCCCTAAGCTGGAGTCTAAATCGTGATACCATCCTCGAAATGGCGACCTACCTGTGTAGTCACCGAGACGATATGGGGTAGGCGTTCCTTCACCAATCCTTTCCTTCCCATCGACCAGATCTTCTAGTAGGCACACGCGTAGTAGGCACACGCGGATCACATAACCAAGGTCATCGGGGACGCCGTCTACTGTGTATATGTGTATCGTAGCCACGCGCTTTTATTTCGCCGCCCGTCCCCCCCAGTTCGTCGCCGGGGGTGATTTTGGGTTGTCTGGCAGCTGATTTTGAGAGGCACACGGAAGTATGGGTTTTGTGTTCCAGGTTCTGCGCTTTTCGGTCATATATTTTTCGCCCCCCCCCCTCCCCGTCCCTCCCCGCCCCCGGCCCGTCGCCGGGGCTGTGGTGGTAGCTTTGATGTCCGACGTGTTGTTCGTCCTTCGCGGTTGTACCTGGTTGTACGGTAGATGTTAAGTGTGGGTATAGTAAGCTTGCTTCGTTCTTTCGGCGCGTTTATCTTCTGGAGGATGCATATAGCCTCGGAGATTGGAGGGGTGTGCGAGTGCGGGTGTTGACGAGACGCATCTTCCATGCATGTGCTGTGGTCCGTGGAATCGATGTTTCGGCGATGCCGTCGGTATTATTTCTGTATTTCATGGCCCATCACACTGTATTTTTTTGGCCCATCACACCGCGTGTGGGCCAGTGTTACGGTACATTGCCCTAGAAGGCCTGGAAAACGGTCCCGGAAGTAGGAGTTGGGAAAAGGATGAGTTTGTTATTTTTGTTAGGCTTGCCATCCGACAATGTGCCGCATGAACTTTCACGTTGACCAATCAAAACATTCCTGAAAGAAGAAATCTCCGTGTACGAAGGAAACCTATACACCAAGGCTATCTACCTTCTATGTCTACTTCCTGTTATGCTCATGTGTTGGTTATTCAATAGCATGGGTCAGAAGTAGGCCAGTGGAGTATGCTCTATAACCAACAACGTATATACTTTCAGGTTCGTTGAAGCTCACCATCCTGCATTGGTCTCTGCGGCACTCCCCTCGCGACGAACTATTAGTATGTAGGAGGACACTATCATAACCAACCCTAGAATAGCCGATCACCATCTTTCAGACCTTCTATGCATGAAACTCTGATAAGTTTGGGTCACAACGCAACCCTGCTGCTCTTCTGTCAGCGCAGCGCACGTGGTAAGTGAGTGACAGTGAGTGACATTGAGGGACAACGCGGGACCCACCTAACCCCCGCAGGACTGCACTCCCTTTCCGGCGACACACACTTGGAATGTATCGAGGGATTGTCTGATCCGGGGATGTGGGATCCTATCCTACCCGGATGTGGTGGAACCTCGATGGCTCCATTCAGCACCAATGTTCCATAGAAGGAGCCAGCGGCCTCTTGCATGGATTTTGCCAACCAATCAGCTGCCAGAATTGTACTTCGAAATAGTGATCCAACAGCTTGGCTGGCGAGATGGCCGTCAGAACTGCCTCGTGTTGAGGTTCGAAGCCTTAAGTCACTCGGGATTGCGCTAGGGCGCAGCTTCGTGCGGCATGTGACCCAGTGTTCTGCTGGTTGGGGCCCCCGGCCTCCCTGCCCGTGGGGTAAGGCGGAGCTGAAGCGCTCTGTATCGCGCTACCTAATGGCATACAGACAGACATACATACATACAGACAGACAGGCAGACAGACAGACGTAGCAACATTTGTATACTAAGATCTACCAGGTATCTGGTAGGAGTTTCTGTAAAGTGTGGTTCAAAACGGGTCAACAGGCAACTCGGGAGGGTGTCCCAAGCAGCGTCTGACAGCATCTTACTTTTTTCAAAGATCCGTATGAAGTGACAAAACAAACGACAATTGCGACCTTGTCAAGACACTAGGGGTTGCTCTCGACGAACAAAAACATCATTAAGATTGGTGACATTTGAGCACAGCAAAAATATCGCGATTGGTGACATTCTGCGATTGCAGTTCTAAGGGAAATAGCTGATGAGTCACACGGTTCGTGATATTTTCAATCCAAGGGCCTTCGATGGCAGAGCCAACTCTCGCGGGTGAGGCCAGGCCGAGCCGGGCCGACCGGCCCCGGCCCGGGCCCGGCCCTATACCCGTAAATATTTCAAAATCAGGAATAAAAGCCCGGCCCTTCCCGGCCCGTGAAGATTCCAGCCCTACGCACCGTCGGCCCGGCCCGGCCCGGCCCGTTCGGTCCGGTCCGCGAGGTTCCAAAGTCGCTGGCCGTCGGCCTGTGAGATTCTCTGAATACGTTCACCTTTCGCGCTGTTTCTCCTTCTCCTCGAGGTTCGGTGGCCGCAACGTGCTCGTTAGCCCGCGCCCAGCGGCCTCTTCGGGCAGCCGCTCGCCGTCCAATTGGCCTACGAGGCTGTGCCTGCCATGCCCCTTCACCAGCCTTTTGCTATACCGTTGGGTGGGTGCCGCGTGGGTTATCTATAGTGCCTTGATATCAGAGTGTATTTCGAGCCGCGCGACGTTTCTCACGAGTCGTGTCTTCTTTCAAAAGAGCTATTACTATTAATATGAATACCATTATACCCCGTTTGCCGTCTGCGACAATAGTGTGTGGGAGAACACTTGGCGCCATGATTTGTGCCGTTTTTAATGTGCTAATTACTTTCGTTCGTGAGGAACGGCCCTAAGCTTAGAGCGTACGCAGATGTGCAAGCTTCGCCGTGCTGCCCGCGCGCCTTACGTACGTACAGATCCTTACATCGCACTTCTGGGGCACATCGCCTGCACCATCAGCCGTACTGTAGGCTTGCCGCTTGTAGCCGATGCAGTAAGCGTCACATATGTTTGACATGTTTCCCCTCTCAAGCTCCAGAGGGATCAACGTCTACGGTAGCCATAGCAGTACAAGTACAGGACACCTACCTACGGTAAGCTAACAAGAAGCAGAAAAAATGGCCCAGGCTGGATTTCTCACGTGAGAGTGGGCGCGTTATATACTGTCTGGAGTATAGCGACTCCCGCGTATATCATTTTCCTGTAAATTTCAGCCTGCCCTTTTATACTGTAGTGCTGTTTTGTTTTCGGAGTAGGTTTCCTGTACTGTACCAGTTGTACCTCTTAGAATTTTCTGTCGGCTTTTCGTTTTACTTTTTTTTGTCTCTCCTGCTTCCTGTCCGCTTTCCTCTCTTCTCAGGGCGGCAAACATGAGAATATGGCCCGACGGAGCGATATACAAGATGCACACTGGTACAGTACGAAGAAAATAGTAGCCTTTACCTTTCTTTCTGAGAGAGTAGCCGGAGGCGGGTAAAATAAATCCTCGCGTCCCTGTGGTGCTCACGTGTGCTGTCTCGCAGCGTTCTCAGACGTGGCACAAATATGTATAACAATACCGCGTGTCTGAGGCAATGCTGTCTGCCTGTCTGTCTTCTGAAGCATGTTTACACCGAATACCTGCACACTCTACGAAGGAAGACTCAATGTGATGATTGGCGCGGGCAGCTAGCTATAGCTGCATCATCAGCGGGTGTGGAAAAAGTAAAAAAAATAAAAGCGCCCTCAGTCAGTATGAACCCCTTAACCTTTCCCAGCTGCAGGAGTGATTCTATACCTCGAATTCCAAGCGCTTAGTCCTCAAAAACGTGGGTATGGCTCTGGAGGGACAAGCCAGACCGTTACAATAGGCGTATTTCGTGCTTGGCGTCCCTGGGTGTTGTTCTTATACTTATGTATCAGGTAGCTGCCTATGAATAGTGGACGGTTACGTTTAGCCAAAGGATGCGTGTTACGCGTTACCCCTTCGTTCGCGTTCGCATCATGGCAAGACGTTTGCTGAACGAAAGTTGTTCTTGATCGGGTGTATTTCAAAGTGACCCCTAGAGGAAAAGACCATTGGACATTGTGGAAACCCCTTTCATAATTGTTGTAGCTGCGCTTGCTGGTTTTGCGGTTGACGTTCGCGGGCGATGTTCACACAATTGGCCGTTTTTGTTGTTGCGAACACCCAACGTTCGCATTTTTTCAGCCGCAAAACTCATCCCTTGCATTTACCCCTTTACTGCATAAACCTAAATGTCTCTGCAGTAGTTTCAAGTGTTTTGTCCCTACAGCGTATTTACGGGAGACCATAGTAAATAGAACCAAATATTGTCAGTAAAAATAGCGAAATACCTGGTATATAAGTTTCTGTGTCTACCGTAGGTCCGATTTAACATGGTCCCCCGTAATAGTGCAATTCTGTCCTACCGGAATAAAGGGAACATTGTCGGAAGGCGAATACTGTTGGAACCCCCTTGGTGTGACTTCAACATGCAGATTGTCAGAAGGCGAATATCACACAACGAATATAACCTAGTCCGTCACCTGCCGCTCGTTGTGGGGGGTTGTGCAGGAATTGCATACTGTAGTACGAATCCAACACCGGGAACATGCGCCAGATCATGCGGATTGTAAGGGTCCCACCCCGCAACATGAGCCAAACCATAAACTAAGGGAATACATTTGCCTTCGAAGGTCTATAGGTCATGAGCTGGGAATCGATGACCTGTCCGAGTGTGAATTATAATGATATTAAACCAAGTATGAATAGGTGTTTTTTTTTGCCGTTTTAGGATCGTACTCCTGTTTTGGGAAACTATTACTTGAATACATAGTAAAAAAGGTGTTCACATACAAAACAGCAGTAAAAGGGTCGATGTGCCACATTGTCGGAAGGCCGAACATTATATGCACGACCATTCCCTGGGTGTTGACCTAGGGTCTCCTGAACGGAAGGGGATTGTTTTCACTTGTCCGTGTGCCCGTATGTCCGTCCGCCCGGAAAAAAAGCAAGTCCATCGAACAATATGCTCTTGGAAACAAAAAAAAACAAATCTAACGGGCACGTCTTAACCCTGTTAGGACTCCAGTCCCGTTTAGGGAACAAATTACTTATAGTGTGAGTCCTTCGTCTCCACATATGGGACTGCGGTGCTAAAAGGGTTAAAATACAAAGCCGTTCTAGATCTTTCATGTCTCGGGGCAGACTGGCGAAAAGCGGAGCAACGCTCATGCTTCGGGACAGGCTGGAACATACTATCACGGCAACGCTTTCGCGCACCCAAGCAGCAAGCTCGGAAATCAATTGACCTTTTGCGCGGCCGCCGCCGCCGTGAGCGCTCCGTTTTTTCTCCCTCGTCCGGTCTCCCAGCGGGGGCCTCGCTTCTCCGACGGGGACAGAGGGGGGTGCTTCACCCGCGCACACGACTTGTGCGACTTGTGCTTCATCCGATCTCGATGAAGTCGGAGGTAAAAGTCCAGCTTATCGCCGGAAGTAGAGTCGGCCGCGGCCCACCGCTCGCGATGGTTCCCTCGAATAGACACCGTAAAGTCCTCGGGCTCCGAGAAGGCTTCGAGGCTGAATGCGGACACGGGGGCGGGGCGTAACGGTGCCCGTTTGCCGCTGGGAAGGCGGGTGTTACGCACCATCTTGAAGGCGTTTTTACGTATGGGGGGTTGGAGGATGTCCTTGGCGCGGTCCACTTGGAGGGGCTTGTCTCGCACGTTGAATTTTCCCACGCGGAAGTCGGTGTCATCGACCACGACCTGGCGCGATAAAAAAAAAACGGACAGAACAAATATCGGGTGGAATATTTTTGGGTATCGGGGATTGCTAACGGTTAACCTAGTTCCAACTCCCCGTTCTCGATCGCAGACACATGGTTGCACCGGTTCGAAGATTAGCGACGACACATTCAAGATTTTATTAATTTAAGTATATTTTTGAGCATTTGACTGTGGTAGGTTTTTGACGGTCGGAGAGGGGGAAGGGGGGGAGTGTACGTCCGTTTTTCACCGACTTGGTTGGCGTTGCTTGCACCAAGCGCGAAGCGCCGTAAGGTGGACGGCGAGTCGCATAGAGGGTGAGCTGCATCCTACTTAGAGCCACTTGTAAGGCGGACTTTCTTGCATATGGGTGACAGCGCCGAATTCGTTATTGGGTGTACTATGTGACTGCTATGTGGATGCCTTGCCAAACACACTGCGTGATACGAGCATTTCCATTGTGCGGAGTTGGGGTTTTCCATCCCGCACAAATGACCTAACTCGATCACCAGCCATGGCGCGTTCTACGGTAGAGTAGCACATTTCCGCTAAAATGTTTTCTGAATACCAGGGCTCGTTTATCCGAAATCGTCGAAATGCCAATATTGTTTCGAAGAATGACATTTTGGTACATTTGGGCCATGGGATTGTTCATCGGGATGCAATTTGATTTTTGCTGAAGTCAGTTTTCGTGTGAGGTATGGAGCTCCTTGAGTGAGGAGCATCATAAATAAGGGTGAATCTCTATCGTAAAACACCTCCCGTGACGACCGCAAAGAAACAAACAAACGGTGCCCTAGTTGTCTACAGCATCGCTGCTGACCGAAGCTGTGGGCGAGAAACACAACGAAAAATGTTCTGGATCACATGCACCTACAGTAGCACTTCGAAGCACAGCGGATGGCGTACACGGTCACAGCATCCGATGTGGCGTGGTTGTCCACTTTCAGCAGCAAGCAGCAAATGCCCGTGGACAAACCCGGTGGTGTTCCTTCGACTTTCTGGGACCCGACTTCCTTTCGTTCAAGCTAAACGGCGCAGCTCCAATACACCGCCCGCGAGAAGCCACCGCCCGGATTAGTTTAATTTCCGTCTATGCTTCTCTCTTTCGGAAGACATGGGATCCCAGCATCTGATTTTATTTCGGGATTTTATTTTTCCTGTTGACTGCATGGGACGGACAGAAAATTTGGGCTGGATATTGTCATAGGAGGCGTTCTACGATAGGGGTGTCACATTTGGGGGGGGGGGGGGGGGGGGGGGGGATCTGAGCCACCACGACCTTTGTGTCGGGCGCCTCATGTTTCAGACCTCGATAGACCCTGGCCTCATACGTATGAGTAGGTAACATGTTCATTGTTGGGCATGATGCGTACGTGCGCGTGCGAAAAATTGTGTAGTATCAATCGTATTCATATGTTTGTCCCCGTCGAGTTCTGCATTATACCTTGGGGGGACGTACTGTAGGAGCCCCAAAAAGAATTAGGGTGAACTTCTATCGTAGAACGACTCATCGGGCAAACGGGGAATGCAATAACTTTACCAGCAGTACAAGACACGGGTAGATGTGAAGCTTGTCTGTGAATGGAATAAGAGAGAAGTGCGCGGGTGCTATGCTTCCCCTTCACCTTGCTTCTCCACAGCTCTTCCGCTCGTCGCTTGGATTCCTCCTTCTCTCGCGCCAGCCCCTCGCCGACGAGATGAACACTGCGGAAGAACTCGGGGTCCTTCGTTAAGCACTGACGTCCTCTCGGTAAGCGCAAGCGACTGCCGATCATGTCGGTGTCCAGGGGCCGCTGGTACTCGGGCGGCTGTCGGTTATACACGCGAGGGGGGCGGTGGGCGATCAGCATGGGGGCGGCGGGGGTGGGTGATGCGAAGCTTACCCCGATGAACCTATCGCGCGATGTTTCGTAGGAGCGTTTTTTTTTTTTTGCATGACTACCGCAGGCTGAAACTGTACGTACGTAGCCTTTGTCGCGCTTGGTTCAGACTCCTTAGCCTTAATGATTTTTTCGTTATTTCGAGGGATTGCTGACTTTTTCATCATGTGGGGTACAAGGAGCTCAACCCTCCGAAGACAAAAAAAGTAATCGTTGAGACTGCTAGAGAGCTACAACTATTTCGCTCATCCGACAGCGAAGATCACTATCTAGATCTTGCCGGCCCTATGTTACTAGCCCGCCATTGAGATGCTATGGCAAGAGGCGTGTCATACGCGGTCCACCCGACAAACATGTAGGCAAGAGCAGCGTCGCACAGACCCCACCTGGTGAAGGAAAACAAGGTGCCCGCAGCATGATGTATCTCGCGCAGATCAGATCGCATATATATATATAGATCGTGAAAGGGGGATATAATAGGCTGCATATGTGTTTTAACGATTTGTCATCTTGTATCCCACCCTTTGTTTCGTGTGTCCATTGCGCACGGGGCCAATAACCACACGCGCTCAGTACGCACGCGCGGGCGGGCTGAGGTAAACCCACGGACCTGCAGCCCTCCGAAGACAGCCTTCCCGTTTGACGGAACCGTGTCGAAATCCCGCCTCCAAGACAAGTCCGGGGGGACCCCGTCCCTAGCCCCCGCCGGCAGCGTGTTCGCCCCGCCCCCGGTCAGTTCGTTCTCGACCCAAGGCTCTGCGAGCGTCTCTATGCGGCTCTGACTGGGCTTGGAAGGGTGCGTGATGAGTTCCTGGCGCGTTCGAGGACACGGGAACACGAAACCGCGTTTCGTCTTCCATGCCGCCCTGCTTTTCGCCTTCAAGGTAAAATATGGAGGCGGGAAAAGACGGGGCCGCGTGGAACGGTCAGTTGTGTTTATTTTGGGTCGTCTTCGTCAGGGTGGGTGGGTGGGTGGGTGGGGGTCCGATGTGTAGTGAGGTGAGTAAAAGGTGGGAGCGTGAAGAATCTCTCGAAACCGTGACAATGCGGCTCTCGTTTCTTCGAGAAGAGGCACGGCCGGGTGTTTTGATACGGTCATGTATTCATACTCGTTGACCTGGCCCACCGGGAGGTGATCGATCCCTTCCTTTCAGAGTTTCAGAGTCTTGGCGCTTTCATAACACGAGGCAGCGCGGGATTTTATTTTGAACCCGAAAGTATATATTTTTTTGACCACTATGTAGCACTGTGATTATTTAGGCCAGTGTATACGTAGAGCTATATATTCAACAAACGTTGAACATTTTCACGAGCTACGATGGCCTTTATCGCCACGGCGATTCCTTGAGGTCCGAGCAGTCAGGACAACGGGTTCTACGTACCTGCTGGTCTTCTCTGAGGCGGGACTCGTCCACCAGGCTGACGGTTTGGCTGACGTAGTCCATGCTGTACGTGAACGTCGCGCCCTTCTCTTTCGCGAGCCTTTCTCGCATCTCCGCCTGCGGGTTACAATCACCGTGACACAACCCTTTAACAATAAAAAAAAAAACCCGCACCTGTTCTGGTGTCATGTATATTCATTTCATGTTCTGGTGGTGGTTCAGTTTCTCCTGCATCACAGATTCTGTGATTGCATACTCCGGTATCATAGTTTTTGTCTGTCTCCCATCGGACGCTGCCGGACGAAAGTAACGTAGCTCTCGAGGAAGAGCAGCAATGCGAACCCAAGGAAACCTCCATGTTAGATTAGGTTCAGCGGTTTTTGCCGCCGTACGGCCCCGGCCGCGCGTGAAAAGGTTGAAGGCTCCTCCCATCGGGCAGATCATGATATATCTAGACCATGCACAGATCCTTCAATTGCCGTCATGATATGATGTGCAAGAGCTGTGCCATACAGATCCCATCGGGCAAACAGTGTGCCGATCATTCAGACCAGAGGTTTATCTGCCCCCAAAATATCTAGATGGCCAGATGATGAAAAGAGGATCTTGACTTTTCATTGTGTGAAGTGTTTGGCTCGCGGAAGCAACGGCGCTACCATTCCCGCCCTGACACATTGATGTCACAAAAATCCTTTTGGCACGTCGTCCTTTCACGATTATTTATTTCTCGCTCTTTTTGACATTCTTCGCGATTGACACAAGCTGCGCATTGCGGTATGGCAGACACGAGAAAAAATGACGCGGCTGTCGGGGACGACACTTCGGCATACGTACACAACGAACAATTCCTCGCGCATCGCTAGCGCTCGGGTGGCATCGTCCGGTACGCCGCTTCCCCCCTACCATGCGTCTCTACCGCCCGGCGAGAACGAGCGTACCGTACGTCCTCTTCCCTTGCCTTCTTGAGCTCGACATAGTTGAGCTTTTGTGGGCCGTAGCACCAGTCCGTCGGCACGGTCTCGGCCTGCAGCTCTTCCTCTCTTCGCCTCTGCGTCTCCAGGAACTCCTTGTGGCTATTCGCAAGCACCTTTTCCTGGGTGACGGTATATACGGTTTTTTGTTTTCGCGCGGGATTGTGAGTGCGTGCGAGTGCGCCGCGTGTTGCGCACGGTGCGCAAAAAACAAAAAACAGGCTCGCTAACCGAGCGCGGACCGAGCCGTAAAATGGTAATAATCGCGTAGACAGGCATTGGGGGCCGCAACAGATGCAGCGTATCACGTGGGGTCACCACAACACACCGTATATCACTTGTGATCTGGTAACACACACCTTGGGAGGAGCTTCAAAGCAGACTTTCTCCAAACCAAGGGCGGCGTTGGGGGGGGGGCGGGGGGGGGGACACAACGAAAAATTGTGGCTTTTGGGGGTATCTCGTCGAGATCTTTCCATGTACACGTCGCTCGGCGTACTCAGTACGATTTCCCCGTTGTGGAGACAACGTGTTTATGTTGAACTTTGTCCGAGGGGGTTGGCTATCTTGCGCGCGGTTCCAGTATACGATGTGTAGCGGGAAAAACGACCTCGAAACCCTCGATCTACAGACATGGAAGTCTGATTGATGTCGTCTGATGCGATGGTTGAGGGCGCTCTTTCCTCTCGACGGATATCCGCCAAGGAACTCCCCACACAAAAACTAGCATATTGGAGTGTAAAGAGGCGTCGACAGGGAAAAAATAGACCGCCATCCGACAAATTTAGTGCGTGGGCCGGTCCCTCTCCATGCGCCAACAGCGTAGAAAAAAAAAACATGTGCTCCCGGTATACCAGGCAGGAACCCTGGGCGGGACGGGATTTCAGTGTCAATATTTTCTTGTGGGTGACAGATCCCTGACCCTCTGACCGCGCTCCGCGCTAGCCTCCAAAGGCCGTCATCGTTCTGAGAACAGTCATCAACGGGCTAAACCTGAGGGTAGTGACCATGAGATGCATGTTATCATGACGACGCGCCCAAGATTTTCGGAGGTTATGATACGCAAGTGGGGCGCTCTAAACCCCACCCAAAACCTGCCCAGAAGAAAAAAATGAAAGTGCACCAAGACGATCAACGCCATGGCCTGGATATACCTCCGCACAAATGAAAAAAATAGGACAATATTTACGTCAGAATGATATGAGGCAATCCTTCAGCTAAGGGGCCAACCAATAGGCAGCCAGAAAATATTTGCCTTGCTGGGCAAAGTTTTCTACCCCTGTCACAGCGCGCGTCACGAGAAAACCTGGGGACGATCATCATCATCATCAGACGGCCTAGGACGGCCATCCTTGAAGGACCTGAACACTAACAAAAATCACCTGTTCCGCCAAGAAATCCCTCGGCCGCCTCCCCCTCAACCATTCCTCGAAAGCCACATTCGAACAATCGGTCGGAGCCTTTCTCCTCGACGGCGCATTCGGCTCCACTTCGATCCCCTGCCCGTCCTCCTCCTCCTCCTCCTGCGAGGATGCAGCCCCGCCCCCCTCCCCGAGCCGGGTGGTGCAGTAGCCGCTTGCCGGAGCGACGCGCGCACCTCCGTCGCCAACCGCCCCGGCCTTGCCACGGCGTTTCTTGACAGGGTTCCGCCCAGTGATGTCCTTCACGGATATCGACTCCCCGTATTTGCTCTCGACCTGTTGCACCCGTGTTGTGCACGCGTGTTGGAGATGCTTAGCGATGGCCGCGCGAGAAAAAGCACCCGCGAATAACGCGATAACCCTCGCATTTAGGTTGAAAACTCGTTTCGGTCTGGGGCGGATGGTTCGGTGGAGCACGGATGCAGTCGTGGGTTACGGGTTCGGGGTACGTGCGCGAGCATATCGCCGTCCTTCCGACTGCTCTGGCTATCGTCTGATGTGTCAAGTGTCCAGTGTACCGTCTATGTCGTGTACCGTGTACTGTCCTACTGCGTATCGTGTACCGTGTACTGTGTACTGCTGTGTAATGTGTGACGTATCCTGTGTGACGTGTGACGTATACCATGTACCGTGGACCGTGCACTCGGTACACCATCTACGATGCCTACCGTCCACCGTCTACCGTCTACAGTGTACCGTCTATATCGTGTACCGAGTACTGTCTACCGTGTATCGTGTACCGTGTACTGTGTACTGTGCACTGTGTACCATGTGACGTGTACTGTGTGACGTGTGACGTATACCATGTACCGTGGACCGTGTACTCGGTAAACCGTCTACGACGCCTACCGTCTACCGTCTACCGTCTACATCGTCTACCGTCTACCGTCTACCGTCTACCGTCTACCGTCTACAGTGTACCGTGTACCGAGTACCGTGTGATGGCGATGTTCTCACAATAGCTCACCTCCCCGAAATTGTGCCTTTGGTCACTAAACAGGCTGTAATCCAAATGCATCTCGATGGGAGAGGACAAACAAGTACCAGGTACAAAATAGTGCGCACGGCAGAATCATACCCGTCCGTGAGGGAAACGGTGTTAATGAGCTTTGGTACACCATCTCGTATCACTTGCTACCAATTAACACCAGGAACGTATCCATGGCGCTCTATGTGCACCCGAAGAACAAAAAAAAAACACGAAGAGGGTGAAAAAAACAAAACCGAAAGAAGGAAATAAATAAAGTAGCGTGTACCGTACACCGTGTGCCGTATACCTTGTACCATGTACTACCGCCTACCGTCTACCACTCCCTGTGTACGTGTACCGTCTACCGTTCGAGCGGTAGCAGTAAATATCTTCCCCGCAAACCATTTTTTTTAACAACGACTGGATCCACGAGACTATTTCGTCGCACCTGGACGAGTTGCGCCGCCTCTGGAAAGAGGGACTGTTCCGCGGCCTCCCTCAGCCACTCCACCTCTCGCAGCCTTCGGAGAGAGTGAAGCGCGTCGAAGCAGTCGGCGCTAACCTTAGAGCGGTCGTAAATCTCGGGGTTCTGGCAGAGGATAGGAAGAGGATCTCGCAGCCGCACCTGCGACCACGCATGACCAGCACACAGCAGGGGCAGATACATCACTCCAACAATGAAAAAAAATATCAACATGCCACATGACGGCGACACCGGAGGTAGAAACTATTGCATATAGGCGAGAAGGAAACACACACATATATACATATATATATATATAATATATATATATATTTATATGAAAGCCGTTTGAGGTTTGAACTGCGGCCAGAAAGTGTACTGAATTTCTTGGGCATTTTAGGGTTGGCTCAAAGGCGTCATGGCCTCCGATTTTATCCGAACCAAGCTGTCGTAATCCAGAATGCTTCCTAGAAAGGAGCTGTGATGAGTATAATATTCAGCTCCTGTGTGGTCTGCTTGCCGAGACGTACAACGACCTCCCTGGTAGCTTCCGTCCGAAGCCCGACACGCGTAGGGTGCTGCCCCCCCCCCCATCGTTGGTAAGTAACATGCAGCGGCGCGGTTGGCTGAATAACGAGGGACGAACAAAAATTAGCCTATACCGAAGATGCAGTAAACACAATGCAGCAAACCTCGACGACCCGTCCGCCCCCTGGCCATTCTCTTTCAAACTTTGGAAATACAAAAAAATACGGGCAGCGAAGCACCAGAGAAGAGGGTTTCCACACCACCCTGAGTGGGCCGTCGTCGATATTTTTTCTTTTCGCCGTCCCACCTTCTTGAGGTCGGCGTCGAAGCAAGTGTAGAGCCTTCTCGAGAACCTAACCCCGGGGTTCTCCAGGAAGCGGTAGGTCGAGCCGTTCGGGCCGGAGCGCCCAACCCTCCCCAACAGCGCGGTGAGGCCGCCGCAAGGACCCGCCAAGCCCTCGAGAACTATCGTGCGGCTATCTTCGTCGATGACCATAAAGCCGCACACGACGTCAAGGGCCCCGTCATCCACGGCTTGTTTTTCCTTTTTACGGGGGACCATAGTAAATAGGACCAAATACTGTTAGTGAAAACATGACATAGGTAGGTTTTTGTGTGTATCATAGGTCCTATTCACTATGGTCCCCCCTATTGGTCGAAACGAAAGAAAAAATGGTTGACGAACACTCGTGTGGTATCGGCAGGCCAACAAGCGCAGAACAGGGGCCCCGCGTGGTATCAAAACGCTCTATAAGCTCGCGCACTACAATCTACTGTGTCGCGGACGCGGAAGTTTTCGCCGTTAATGCCCGACGATGGCGATGCATTATTTCTGGGCTGCTCCGTTCGGAGAATGGCAGGCTGAGGAGGGGGGTATTGGAGCGGAAACACGAGTACGCCAGCCCGATCGTGAGCTCAAGAGGTATTGGAAAGCATTTCGGCGTGTCCATAGATCGCTGATTTTTGCGTTCAGACCGGTATGGCGTCGACAGGATGTAGGGGGTATTGGATGAAGCGTCGATGCTTGCTGAGGGGCCCTGCCAGCCTTTATGTTGCCCCCCACCGGCAGGTCTCGAGTGCTTATGGGAAAGGTTGGTGGGGGGGGAAAGCGCAGTCATATCGATTTTTTCACTACCAACAATTTTGGGATGGTAGTTTCGACGAACGCAATTCAACTTTGTTTGTACCCGCAGCGCAGATAGTCACGCCAACGCGTATGGGGTGGTCAACCAGTCGGCACGACCGCGATATACGGCAAGCTGTGTGCGAGACGACACCGTTAATACGTACATGCGTAAGCTTGATTGCAAGGGGTAAACAAAGTAATTATCGACGCAGACCTACTCCCCCCACCTATCCGGTCTCCCACGGACGAATGCACCAAAACTTGGAAACAGTGCGGTTTATTTTTTCAGCACGGAAATTATCGGCAGCCCACCTCCGGGGTAAACACGTACGCCCGCAGAGACCCTTGCACGTCGGCTAACGCTCGTCCATTAATCTCGTCCATTACCGCCGTGATCTCTCGTAGAACGCCGCCTCCTTCCTCGTACCCCACCACCAGTACCGCACGGGTAAACGGCCGGGGCTCCCTCGTGGCCGGCCCCGTGCGCTCGGCGGAACCCTCCTCAAGGGTTTGGAGCGGCTTTGCTAGCGATACTCTGTGTGTGTCATGGTCCGGAAAAAGAACGTAAAGACGTAAAAGTGCGCCGGGGGGAAAACAAATAGAAATTGGAGGAGAGCGTTTTGGTTCAGGTTATTGAGGATAACAGAACTTTTGGCTGGTTGGTTCATAAATTTGGTCGGATAAGGTGGCGGCGAGGTTGAGACGAAAGGGAGGCGGGGGGGGGGTGGTTCCTTGCTTTGACGGGAACAGGAAACACGCATGGTGCTGGCACTCCAGGGGGGGGGGGGGGAGGCGGTTTAAGCAAGGGGGTGGGTTGGTGGGAGGGGGTGTTGGAGAGAGGTGAAGATAATGGAATGGGTGAATTGGCGTGCATGTGCGCAGGACCATGAAGTGAGCCCCTGTCCACTTGATGGAGGCGTGTTTGAGGTGAGACGTATTATGCGCCAGGGTTTTCTATGCCGTTTCTATGCCGACGCCTGGAGTGCGAAGGCAAGCGGCAGCCGTGAAGTCTCCCAGCAGTAGTTGCTCTTGCTGCCAATGGGTCGCAGATTGGAACGACGGCTTCAAAGGAGAAAAAAACGGTGTGCTTCCGCTGATCGCGGTGCTATTTTTTACTCCGGGAACAACACCAACGAAACCAAACGAGAACCCGAGCAAGGGTATACATGATGCCAGGCGTGGTACAATGCACCCTCCATGCGAGTACTGCACCACTCGCAAACGCGTCTCTGCTGGTCAGAACGAACAACCTATTAGCCTGTTCAGCCAGCTGGGCGCTTAACCCACGAGCTGCGCGCACTCGCGCGTACACTTCGCGCACATTGGTCACTCGCCTGATCCCAAGCGTGGATCCCGCGTCAAGGTACGCTCCTGGCCAGCGCACGAACCTTTCCTCGTCTGTCAGGTGCCAATCGTCGACCCCACCTTTAGGGATCTCTCGTCGCTTTCTCTGGCACACTTCCGACCGGATCTTCAGCCGGGGAGCTGTGTCTGATAGTAGAGGGGGGGGCGAGGCCGAGACCGTCTCTGACGCTGACACATCACCGCTGTTTCCATGCCTGCTGCTGTTGTACGCCTTTACAAGCTGGCGGCTCTGGTCGAGCAGCCCGGAGAGGTGAAACGAAGCCACGCCGTGCGTGTGGTGCTTCCCCGCGGACGCTGCGGCCGTAGTTGTCTCGCGCAGAACGAGCGCGTCCACGTCGAAGATGTCTCGCGGCCCCGCAAACCTTCGAGAGTGTTTTTGGAACAAAGCGCGAGAGCGCTTGGATTTGGTTGATGACGGCTGGTATAGGGCATCTCGGACGTAGCGTGAGGCGGAGCGAGACAGTGCTGACTATTACAAGAGCAATGCGGTCGCTGTCGCTTGAAAAAAGTAAAATGTAAAGAACTCACAACATTGTTTTCATGTACGTGTCCATAGAAGCTGACCCAAACTATGGCAAACATCCTGCGATTTACATTGTAGCGGGTCGCAAGCAAAGGTGCATTAGCCCGTTTACTGCAGAAACACCCCAAAATAAGCTAAACCAGTTCCAAGGACTTTATCCAGTTCTGAAGTGGCTACGGGCACCTAGAGTCACAGGGGTGGGGCTAGCCTTCAACAAAGTGATCTGCTCGGGCTTTCATTTTCTTAGTCGATCCCACCAAATCGTGCCTCCTCAGTTTGTGCCAAATTTGAGTTCATCTGATTGGGCGACGATTTTACTGCAGTATTATTTTACGCTGCCGCCGATCAATCAATGCAAGTGTTGGATTAGATGAGGCCTCCTGCCTCGGTCGATGGTCCCTACACAAACCTCCTAGTATTCGTTGGTTTTTAATTGATCCCCTACCGGGCGCTGTGCTGTCTCACCCGAAGTTGTGTCGCTTACGCACGTACTGGTGTACTATAGGCGTACTTCTCCTCGCACATGGAGAAAGCTGGCTCAACGTCCGGGGACACTAGCATGGCGCGCGGTCGCGACGTGCCAAAACGAAACACACGGAGTTTGCAAGGGCAGCGCGTGGGCATTTGAGAGGTGTACACGGCACCTTGTTGGTGGAGGTTCGTTTCCTCCTTCAGCGGCGTCTCCGCTGTTCTTGGTCTCGACCTTGGAAATATCACCATCCTCGGAGGGATCGCGGTCACCCACTTGTACAGGATACCCACCGGCCACCATTCTTTCTAGCCGAAAAATATTATCCGCCCGTTCTTTCGCCGAAGGGAGCGGATCTCTGACACAAAGGCACGCACCACAAAATAGTATTAGTTATCAGAAAACACGTTTCCCCAACGAAGGGTACGAGGACAAAACTGAACCTGAAATTCGCGAGTGAAGCAAGCATGCGTCAGCTATGGGACAGGAGCAGACACACACATTGCCCACACCAAGGGAACAAGGACAAGACTGAGCCTGGAATTCGCGAGTGAAGCAAATGTGTGCCAGGTACGGGACAGGAGGGTACACCGATCCCACGACGAGACTCAACGAGGAAGGGAGAGATGCTTTATTTATTCGTTCGTTCGGTTATCGGCGTGGTAACAATATCAAAGGAGCCGACGATGTTGCATTGTGAGCGATAAGGGGCTTGATGATGACTCTTCAGGCGCACATCCTAATTGTCAATAGTTGGGTCGAAAACCTCACGATATGCGACACATTATTTCCCTTGGGAGAGAGAGACACGTGCTAGCCAGGGTGATGTCAAAGCTGTACCAGGTATATATTTCCTACGTTGGGGGAGTCGATCTCTCGAGTATAAGTAAATACTTGATACGATTCAGGTACGCAACATAATCCAACAAGTTACATTCAGGGTTGGTTTGTTGTCATCCCTACGTGCCCACCTATCGTGAACTTCCACGGAAAGCGTGGAATTCTCGACCCAATCCTCCAACCGATGCCTATCCATCGGCCCCACGAGAAACGATGACGTGTGGTCGAAGTGTGCTCGGTCTCGCTGTGCAGATCTCGGTGTCCACACAACTCGTGGGTGAAGGGACTCCCCCAGCGGGCCGTCGGGAAACGGCCGACACACGACGTACACTGGCTTGCAATGAAGTTCCAGAAGTCGAAAGGGGGTTGGTTTTACATGGCCCTGCAACGACTCGGCCTCAACACGCACCCCGGGGAGCGACGCTGCAGATGTTATTTTGATTGACAGGGGATTTAGCCGCCCCATCGCCTCTGCAGATAAGAGCGTCGGGGGACCGTTCGCATTTCCCATGGTGGTGCCTTCACTTGAGCCGGGCCGAGAGTCAGGTCGGGAGGTGCCTTCCTCGGACGCTAAGGCCGTACCCCCACTGGCAATCCCAGCCCCGCGCAAGGAAACGGACAAGCGCATGTAGCGGAGGCCTTCTGGTGCTGCGGCAGCTGCAAACCTCTTGGAAACGAGGGTTCTCTCTTGTGGCGAGGTGTTCCTCGACGACGTTGTGTCCTGTTTCACGCAGGGATCGCCAGCGTGAACCGTAACGCTATCTTCGCCTGCTAAGAAAGCGCTAAGGTCGAGTGGCCATGACTCGATGAAGTTGCGACCCGGGAGCCCTGCGGCTTCATTATTTGAGGCAGTGTTACCAGGGTCGCTTCCTTCTCCCCGTCCAGGGGGCTGCACGGTCCCTCCCGGTGCGGACTTGTCGGCCAACGTGACTAGCATCATGGGTTTCTGGTCCAGTAGTCGAGCAACCTGTAAGCGCAGCAGACATGCCAAAGTCAAAGTTGAAAATCAACCTGATGCTCCGACAGTCGATGAGACATCCGCTGGAATCAACGGGGGGTGGTATCGTCATCCTACGTATATAACCCACACAACCTCTGTGAGACGTGCTTGCGCATGAGCTCGGTGGGCCATTCACAACTCAAAATGTCGACAAATATACTCGTTTGACAAATACGCTCGTACTCATATGCCTGGTACACGAGTATCGGGTCGTATCATACGTATGAACGTACGAGCGCATGGTTGGTCGCAAGTTTGGGGTATTCACCTCGTCATCGTCTGCCCCTTGAAGTTGATGCACCCTGGTGTATCTCCACGCTATATGATTCGAAGGTCCCTTATCAATGTCTTGCGGCTCAGTAGCTGCCGTAGCCTTCTCCGCTTCCGGGGAAGCGGTGGACTGTTGTTGTTGTGGCGAAGCTATCGCTATGGACGTATGCGCAGTGGGCGCGGGGTCAACCTTAACCCACGACGACCCGGGCCGGCCAATCCACGGCGTGGTAATCCTTTCGCCATTGACAAACGTGTACCTGAACTCAGGTTCGACAAGACGTAAACCCTCCTCAACGTGGATCGCATCGTCACCACTACCCTCCCCCAGTGAGTTGGCAGCGGCATTCTCGCCCGACGTATCTGCGACCGATCGAGGTTCCGCCGCATCTAAAGTCACCTCCAACTCGAGAGATAAACAGTATGGGGCGCTCGGACCCGGCTGGGGGGGTTCGTCGCCGGATTTCGAACCCGCTGCCGCTGCACCCTTACCCGCCTTGTCTGTCTTTTTGGGTGGCATGAGGTGGTGGGGTGGTGCAGGCACAGAGCTTCAACGTCGTCGGACACATACGCACGCTTGACGCCATCGCTAATAACAAAATGAAATTCAAAAACAAAAATGACAGTTACCAAACGCCTACGAAAATCCTCACCAACTCCAATATTGCCCAACGAGTACAGCAGTATACCTGGTACGTAGTACTCTGTAGTACACCGAACACCGTACCCCCCGGGTGCGAGCATGGCGGGCTCCAACAACCCACTGAGTGGGTACCCAAGGAGCGATATCAGAGATCCCCTGGCGGGCGCCCGCAGTGCGAATTCCAGTCGCGTGGATCTGCTCCCCACGCCTTCTGCAGACAATGACAGTGACACATCTACCTGTTCTACCGGTGGGCTTTTCAGCTACCTCGGAAACGAGGCATCATTCGTTGCGAGCAGGGTCAGAGACGACGCACAAGGGTCGCTTCATGGCGCGTGTGGAGAGGCGCGCCCTCGAGGTGCGAGCGTTTGCTTGGAGAGCCACCGCGCGACCGCTCCTCACGACTTCCGGGCGTCGACAGCACGCAAGACGACGCCGCCGCCCGACGTACAGCAGGAGAAGGGTACGACTACCAGTAGCAGGCGACCAGCGGAGGCGGCGGAGCTACTCTTAGCGCCAGCACTTGATGTGGCTGCGACTGCAGGTGAGCGGGCTCGTGCCTGGCCTTCATCCAGTAGCAGCAATCGCTGGTTCACGACTCGAAACGCGTTCTGGTACAACGAGCGGGCTGTATAACATGTACGGAGACATGGTACCGCGGCAATTTATTTCATGGATCATATTTTTTTCTGTTGAAATTGATGAGCGCCAGCGGGAACTTTTTGTTCTTTGGCGAGAGACTGCACTTTCAACCTGCCTGTATGTACCAAACAGCGTACCTGGTACAGCAGTACCAACCTCAAGCCCGCAAGTCCAGTACGATACGGGTAGGGTACTACTCTACTGCTGTACACGGGGCTTTGCCGGCGGCCTGGACGTCGGTCGCTGGCTTGCGTGGTGCCAAAACTGTTACGGGTAGTAGCATTGTGGCGAAGGACGGAGGTCAGACGTATTAATAGTATTGACAGCAAGAATCCAGAGCGGTTTACACACTTGCACACTACCCGCCGCCGCGGAGAATAACAGGGGTGGCAGTGCCGTAAGCGCGATCAATACTGCTGTACTTCTGCGGAGCAGTCTGATATGGGCCCGCCAACAAGGAACACCAAAATCTGAGCAAGCCTGAGATTCTTCTTATATAAAGCGCCATCTGTAAACAACCTTGAGCATGGGCTATTGTATACCTGGTACCTGGTACCTGGTACCGGTAGGATTTAGCGCAGAGTTCACCGCGGAGCCGTTTTTCTTAGCCGATTTTTCTTACGTAGCGTTCTCCAAAAAGTATGCCTTTTGTTCTTACTTATACTACAGGCTCTTTCTTATTCGTGGGCCTATACTCTCAATATCAATAGTACTCGTACTCGTGCAGCAGTACACATGTACCGCAGTACATGTGTATCCGTATACCTCGTACATGTTTTGGACAAACCTAACATATGCGTTGTATAACGAGCTCCACAGATGTCGCTGCTGCTGTACAGCTCTGCCTACTCCGCGCAAGGGGCTCGACCGCACCTCTTCCTACACTCGCGCGAGACAGACGGAGACAGACGTATATTGGACACTACAATTGTTGTTGTTGTTGTTGTTGTTGTTGTTGTTGTTGTTGTTGTTGTTGTTGTTGTTGTTGTTGTTGTTGTTGTTGTTGTTGTTGTTGTTGTTGTTGTTGTTGTTTGTTGTTGTTCTCACATTAACTCTCTGACGAAGGAGTCCGTGGTCACACAAAGGTGCTGGAGCCCTAGGAAGATCCGAAAAACAAAAAAAAATCGCAATTTCGGCTGCCTCAAAATACACGAGACGAAGAAAGCGCACACGAGCTAAAACCAATGTGCGAACTGAACTAACATGGCCGCGGGTATATCCTCTCAACTACCTGACAAAGAGTACCCCCGTTCCCACCACCAACCAACTCGTGGCTGCTGACTACAGCGGATGCTGTCTGAAGTGCTGCCTGCACCGTACGAAACGCACGGTAGTCGTGAAAACGAAAGAGGAACACACCTGCCTGCCATCTGGAGTGCGGTCAGAGTGAAGACTCGCGGATATGCAGTGAAAAAAGGAGCAATCGAACCTTACTACCACACGAATATCAACGATCTTCATCTCTTCCTGGACTGTCTGACACAAAAAGGTGCAGCACAGTTATGATACCACGTCCCTGATGATTGCGTAGGTTATTCCCCATGAAGGGTATACAACTCGTTAAATTACAAAGGCCAGTGACGACGTTAATAACAAGTACCGGTAGATACTATTCTGCCTCGTGAAAAACAATACCAGGAAAAAACAAACTATGACTGCTTCTCTCGTGATGATAGTGTGCGCGCAGATCATGGGTCTCCGTGCACCGTCTTCCTGCCGCTCTTCATGGCCGCCTCATCGCCTTGGCCCAATCCACTCGCTCCTTTGCGCGTGCACTCGTTGCCATTCCCTTCCAGTCGATTCCCTTTCTCCGTCATCCTGAAAAACAAACTGCTCCTCGCACTTGCGGTTCTGAATCTGAAAAATAAAATTTATCGCGCAGGGGGAGGTCAATCCGTCTCTTCCTCGCACGTCGACGCTCAGTCTCCCTCCTTCCTCGTCGTCGAATCCAGCCTCCTACCGGCGCAATAGACTGCCGTAGTGTGGCCTGTAGTGGCGCCTGCCTCCGCGCACGGACACCCCGATTGGGCATTGCTGCTCTGCCGCAGCTGCCTAAAAAAGACGCGCGAATCGTAGGTCTCCGTGCCTGACGCACCACGTACGACCCAACTCTACTGCCGCCTGAGCCTCGCGGCCGCAGGCAGCAGCAAGAAGGTATCACTCCTTGAGGGTGAGTCCGGCCTTACACCCGCCAGAAAGACCTACCCCACTCGCTATTAGCCTGATAGGGCATGCCTCGCAGCATTCCTTGCCGAGGCAGCGAGGGGAACGGAAGTACAATATAGACTGCTGTGGTCATCTATCCAACCCGCACATGATATGATTGCCTACGGCAGGTGGTATGATATGTACTACTGTTAACGGTACTATATGTACCTGGTATGTAGATTCGTGACACACCCGACGCACGGTTCACAAGGCAACAGCTGCTGCTCCTGCCGCTGCTGAACCTCCGCACGTCCACCTACTCCCAGCTCCGCTGGTGTCCGCGCCAACAGCAAACTTCAACGAAATCCACGCTCACATTTCCTAGTGCTAGCGACATTTTATACGTCGAAACCCCAACCGGCTCTCGGTTCTGATGGATGTATTGATCTATAGATCCTCTCGCACAGCAGAGAAATTACGGAGTTAACCTTGCAACGCGCAGGGCAGCCATAAACCTACCCAGTCGGATGTTGAGCGCCATGCTACATGCCTCGATCATCCCTGGTTCAAATAGCTCCCGTGGTGGTTTCTGTTCTGAGGGTCCGACGTACGTCGTACTCGTCTGCCTTGTCACGATGGTAAAACATATTTTGACGTCGTCATTGGGATACCTGGATGACATTATGCTTTGCTGGGGGTGTATTTCCTGTCATAGATCTCGAGCTCCCACGGCCCCCCACGAGGCCAGCCCCGGTAGGCTGGCGGAGCCGCCGGGTGGGTTCGCGGTCAGAGGGAACGCACTCGAAGAAAACACACGAATGCACACCGTCTGTGGCGCGCGAGTGGGTAACACCCCCCAGGTGGCTGAGAGGGCACTATTTCGTCGATATTCCGACGTTTTGTCCGCACACGGGACTCGTACGGAGCTGTGCGGACGGATCCGTGGCGCCGACGGGTGCGCACGGGGCTGGAGCTCGCCCCGCCGTAGAAACCGAGCGGAAAAGCGTCCGGCGGCGGGAGTTGTCCGCGAATCAGGTTTGCCAAATATCCTTCATGGGGTATATTTATTTTTACTGTATGATACCAGTAGTATACGAGTATACTGCTATGTGCCAACATGACTTTTTCCCTGGATACTTTTACTTTTCTCCTCCGGCCGCTGGTCTTGTCTCGCACTCTCGGCTGCGTGGCACACAGGGAGCCCGCGTGTACACCACGGCGTAAATGTGAACCCCGGTCGAGGTCCGTGGTGCGTGCTCTTGGCCTTCAATGTCGCGAACTCTGGCAAATAAGTACGGGGAGTCAGGCCGACCTGCTAGAACCAAGCAGGACAATGGCAAACCCATCATTAAAAAGGTTTTGTCTGCTGCTAGCCGCCGGCTGTTGCTGTATCAAGTCTGATCACACCGTCCCTCGAGCTCTCTACAATGAGGCAGCCACGGAACAGCAGCAGTCGCTCATCAAGCTCCTCCTTCTGTGACTGCCACGGACGGCACAGTTTGTGTGTGAGTGTGTGTAGGCCGTGACTCTTGCCGACCTAGGAAGGAGGAACGAACACATACATAATCTCAAGACGGGTGCAATTGGATGCTGCGCAAGGAGCAGGACGACGATTCGCGTCAACTCCCACTTGCTCGGTATTTCGAAAGCAACCGCGCAGCCACGCTACGTACTACAGCAGCAGCAGCAGCAGCAGCAGTGACACAGCAGCGTTCGTATACATGTGTGCAGTGTCCACCAGGAGAGATACGGCAGTACAATTAAAAAAATGCAGCACACGTCGTCGAAGCTCGTCTTGTCACAGCAGTACACGGCAGTACTCGGAGTCAATAGAAACGCCTGACGGTGATGCTGCTCCCCCGTTTTCAAGTCGCGACACCCTTGGGATTTTAAGGCAACGACACCCCGAAGGGGAGCCTTGTGTTAGTATGTACCAGTACCCTGGTACCGTTATTGAGTTTTATTCCGAACTGCTTTTACTTTTCTTCTCCTGTCGCGGATCTTCTCTCGCGCTCTTGGCTGCGGGGCACGCAAAGGGGGGGGGCACCTGTACGCCACGGCGCAAATTTGGGTCCCGGCTGGTCTCCGTGTCAACGTGCTCTCAGCGTTCAAAAGTCGCGAAATCTGAAATCTGGCAAGTAATTGCGGGGAGGCGTTCCGCTCGATCCACGAACAAGGCCTTCCCCTTTTGCGTCTGCCGTGGTGGGGGTTGTTTCCACACACCCCGCTGGTGCGCTTCTTGGGTGCTTGTCCCCCCCTCTGCTTGTGCCCCCCCCGCTCTGTTGGCGAGCTGAGCGCCTGGGGGGGATCGCGGGGTTTTCGTTTCCACCCCCACTCGCTTGCTTCCCTTTCGCGACCATCCTGGCGTTCGACGTGCATCTTGGTACTCGATCTCCTGTCGACCGTAAGCCCTGCTTTGTCCTAATGCCGACGACACCACTTGCGCAGAAATGGACTTTTGGTAGTCTGTCACAGGAGAGACTGAAGGGGAAGGTCTCCAGACTTTAGTTGATGGTTCGGATAATCGAGAGTCAGTTTCCAGGTCAAGGATTCGAGAAGAAGAAATATCGTTCGTATTAGCCCAGCGTGAGTAGAAAGCAAACCCAGGCACTGACAGATGGGGCTTCGAAACCCATTTGCTGAACAATTTACGTCTGCTTCTACAGTAGATATTACTGATATCCTACGAGAGAGTCATGACGTTGGTCTACGTAGAAATCCCTTCATGATCTCTAGCTGTCGAGTCATGATCTCCAGGTCGACGACACAGACGCTAGAAGGAATATCCTTCGAACCCGTACTCGACTACAGTGGTCCCCAACTAATCAACTCTCTGTCCAATCATACCATTATTTACCTCATCATTAGTCTTCTCTACCACAGTATCATTACTCTTACAGCAGTACGATATATAGTCTCACTCTTTACGTTAGCTCCTCTTACCGCATTGGCCTGCAGTCAGTCTCCCTGTGGGGATAGCTTGGTACCTGCAACGGGCGACTAACTTATTCCCTGGTCCCGACTATATTGATGTGCCTATGGTAGACATTAGGCTCATCGAATTCGCGGATAAATCCCGCCGCCGGACGCCTTTCCGCGCGATTTCTTCGCCGGGGCAACGAAGCCCCAGCCTTGTGTGCACAGGCTGGCGCCGGCGATCCGCCCGCACGCATCCCGTGCGCGGCGTCGGAGACAAAGTCTCCGCGCATTGCTGCTCTCTCCACGTTTCGGCGCCTCCTGGTACATGCTCGTGCTCAGCGATTTTGAACGCTTGTTTCGGGTGGGTGCTCTCCTACTTCATATCTCCTGCCGGCTCACCCTCGTGGGGGGGCGTGCGGGCGAACGTTCTGCGACAGGACGGTAACCCCGTTGAAAACACGCCACTCCAAGGTTTCGCTGCCAGGATGACAGACCGAAAGCTCCTCCACTTTTGCCACTCGTTTCTATGGCACGAGTGTCTCATTCTCCGCGCGTGGCGTATTTTCACGTGCTTATTTTTGGGTTGGGCTGTGGCCAAAATCAGGTATACCTGATCCATTCGGGCCGAAATTAGGTACATACTAAAACCAAGTAAAAAACGCGCGCCACGAGCGGTGTATTGCCCATGGAAATCCATTAAAAAAAAAATGCGCCGAAAGCATCAAGCGTGCCACATGGCCTCCGAAATCTGAATTATTTTGTTTTGTTTAGGGTATAGGTACCACGGGCTCCACTTTAACCTGCAGAGAGTCACTAGGCTTCGTTTGTTTGCCACGGTGGGAGCGCCAAGAGTATTTACTCTGGCGACACCCCCTCCGTTGACAGCAGTAAGGCTTCTAGACCATCCTCGCGGAACCGCCTGCTCGGCACGAAATCATCTTGCCGTACCAAACCTGAGACCACCTCGACGCGGGGTGGCGCAGACGAAATGCCGTGTGTTCATAGTGCTGTAAAATAAAGACTGCTGTGACCATAGAAAACAACAGAGTACATATACACCACAACAACTAACTGAGGCACATTGTACACCCTAAAGAAGAGAAAGTGAAGCCAGCGTACGCATGTATGCATGTATAAATACGTACTTCCGTACGGCGTACGAGTACAGAGTTTATACACAAGAATTTCAACCAAGGGAGCGCAGACGCATACAGAGAGAAACAACAGTGTACGTGTGGCCTCTCTGATTGGTTCAAAATTGGCCCAAATCAGTTGAAAGCCAGACAGAGCAGACAAAGTCAGGTGTACCTTGGCCTTTTGGAGCCAAAATCAGTTTCGATGTCAGCCTGGCCAATAGCAGGGCTCCTGGGGTGTGTTTTGTACTTGTTTTTAGTATGTATCTGATTTTGGACGAAAAGTGGCCAGGTGTACCTGATTTTGGCTGACACCCAATTTAATTTGTTGTCACTGCTGTTACACATTGGCCCATGGCGCACCCGGTGCATACATGGCAAACAGCAAATAGTAAGCGAAACGCTAGTGCGTGAAACAACGGCAGCTGCGCCGCAGTAATATGATGCTGGTGTTGTTGTTGCTGTTGCTGCTGCTGTTTTCGTGTAAGTGTAGCTATCGTACAATCAGTATCCGCAGTCCAAACATTCGAAATACTGAAAGTACTCAGAATATGAACAGTACTCAATTCCGATATAGTTTTGAGCACAGGAGTATGCTGCAAGATTCGCAATCTGCTGCAAGTACTCGCAGAATCAGCAGTACATCGAATCCTGACATTCTGCCAGTTTTCTCAGTACCTCCAGGCTTTGCCCCCCCGAAGTTGTGTACGTTCCAAGGCGCGATCAAAGATGACATGCAGTTCGCAAAACAAATTTGTGACCAAAGCCGGAAAAAAGCAGTAGTGAAGCTGAGGTGTCCTAACTATTATTCAACGGGACTCGTGGCGTTTGACTGTTGTGTGCGTGGAGTGCAGGCAGTACCCACATTACAGAGCTCCAAAATACCGCGAGGGTGTCGAATGCTGGAATACTGCCACTGTTCGCAGCCTCTCTGGTATACCTTCCCCCGAAAACACGGTACGTTACCCCCCATGACTGAGATCATCTGTGCACGGCGCGATCGCTCTCATTTTCCGTGTGCAGTGTGTAGTGCAATCTCAACTCTTGGCATTGGGTCTGACCTCCACTGTTCGTCATAACGGTGCTGACATAGGGGGTATCACGCAAACCAGCGACCACCAGGCCGCCGACGAAGTCCCTTGTACCGCCATAAAATAGTACTGAATCCCAATATCACTTCAGTTACATGCCTTCCGAGTTCTGGGGTACATCTCGCACCAGGCACGCAGCCTAGCCATGGCTATATCGCACAGGGCACGTGCGTAGCCTGGTCGAGCTCATACTGCCTGCCTTCGTCTGTCACACTGCGCTCCCAACTCCGTGCGACTGACTGTGTTTCGCACCCCTATCGAGTCTGCAGCTGTGCGATTCGGTCAGGACCCATTCCGCCGCCTGTCTCGCTGTACTGCTTGCATAGGGCACGGCCCACCCTGCCTGCTTCCGTCTGTCTTGCTGCTGTCCAGCTTGTTCCGTTGCGGTAGGTCTTGGGTGTAGGGCACGATAACAGTGAATCCTCTCGAGGAAGCACACTCGTGCAACTGTGCAATTACAGCAGCAGCAGCAGCAGCAGCAGCAGCAGGTTCTCCCCGCCCCTCCCCACTGGTTCGTGCCTCGCTTTCTATTCGCGAGAATGAATCAGCCTTTTCTTCCCTCGTCGACGCACGTCGAAAAGTGACTTTGTTACCGGGTGCTACGTAGGTACCCAGCAGGGGTTGCCAGGGATTTATTTTTCTGTCTCGCACGTTGTGACCGCAAACCACGGAGCTGGCATCCTTCCATACATGGTGAAGAAATAATCAGCGCCGACACCGGGTGTGCTTATTGTCGATGGGTAGAAAGGATGACTTGATGTGAAGAACACACGCACACACTCCCACTCGTCGTAGCTGTACGTCACCATGCACCGGTATTATACATACTACTGCTGTTGACTGCAGCAGTAAGCCAACATCCAAGACGTACTCAATCAGTTGGCGGCTTTTCGATGTACCAGCACTGGTGTATCATACCGCCGATGGGGATGTCCGCTTGCTGGCATCGATTGCTATTCTGTATAAGACGAGCGTTGCGCTTCCTGTGATTCAGTCTGTATCTCTTCCGTACCACAGTGTTTTGGCATTCCCCCCCAGCAGCAGCATCCCAGCAGCAGCATTTGCTGCTGCTGCTATCGTTTCTGCACCGTTGTGGTATCATAATTTTGAGAGCCGGTCTTGTGTCCACGAACTAGGTTGTGACGTTGAGCTTTATTGATAACATTTTTCGAGCAATAATACTGGAACACCAGCAACAGCAACTGAACGAGTCGCTCGTAGCCGTGCCGCAGCCATGGTGCGTACCCGGTGTAATTCGAATCGGTTATAGTACAGGTCGTACGTTCTTGTGCTGTGTGTGCCGTACTGGCATCATACTCCTTTAGATATGTGTCGTAGGCTTCGTTTAACGTTGTTCGGTGGAGATTTCACCAGCGTGGGTAGATAACGAGGTGCGGCACTTGCAGCTCGTGCCGGTATATTGGTAGCAGCAGCCAATGTGCCATGATGCCATGATGCATGCACACCTAGCCGTGTGCAAGGGGTCCTCTGTATGTACGGTGTACACGTGCACGCACAATTCTTGCTTTTGCTTCTCGACGTGTGTGACCAGGGCCAGGGCGTTGGACCCGACCTTGGACCTTTCGTCTTTTAGTCTAATGCTGCACCCACCTTCGCAAGGGAAAACAATCAGACCATACTAGGGTACTTGCAGTACTGATGGTCTAAATGGACACCTTTTGAGTACTCGTATATGGTGTGATAGCCTGGACATGATCCCAACCGGCCTTCTTTCTCGGTAGTCCGTTTTCTCGCCCTCACTTCAAGTTCAAATCTGAAAATCTCCGACACGCAGAAAAATCGTTTTTTCGAAACTGGAAAATATGAAAATGCCAAATTTCGAATTGTGCGAGAATCGACTGACAAGCTGTGAGGTACACGATGTCGGCTGTGCGCCTTGGTATTCGAAGCTTAGGGCGCGTGGAGTAGACCCGCCGCGGCGAGTTTTTGCAATCGAGCAGATGTTCTCGCGTATTGCGGTCGTATTGGTCGCGTTGAGGGGTAGTCTGTCCCCGGGAGTTGGCCCGGTGCGATTTTAGTGAGAATCAGTAGAAACTTCTAGGTGTTCTTGGTCCGGTTTGCATAGTGCTGCGCCTATCACCGAGCGTGCAGCTATCCCGCGATGGCCGTGCCTTCTCAGGCTACATTAGAGGGTAGCCATTGTAGCACTAACGGTTGGACTACTGGACCCGGCTTGTCCCCGAATGGTCATTGCTGGTAAGTGTCAAAATTGTTTCACGAATAACAATATTTTGTGTGGGAGGCGAATACAAAGAAGTCATCGTGGACAATCCAAACACCGAAGAGTTTTTCTTCCGGCCACAGCCAACCAGTCAAGCTTTTCTTCGGTTCGATTAACCCCCCTGCCCCCCCTCCCTCCCTTATGTACACACTTGTCGATCCTTGTCAACCGTCACGGTTCGTCCCTCTCTCCCAGGCCCACAACGCCTCCGAAACCCGGACAGTTTCACTCTTCTGCCTGTAGACCTTCTCGCTGGACGGCGCTACTCCCACGCTTCAAGCACCGCCCGCTATGATTGGTCAGAGGGCTCGCGCTTGGGCTCGGTGTGGCCCTCGTCCACCGTGCGAACGGGAGGAATAGCAGACCCAGAAACCCCCCCCGCTTCCCGTATCGTCAGCGGTACGCGAACGGCGTCGGTGTCGTCGGTGTACCCCCTGCCGAGCGTTCGCTCAGCGCAGAGAGCGGTTCAACCGCGCTCGGCAGATGCGATGGCGTCGTCTCGCCGTGGCGTGCCCGATGGCACGCTGGAGAGGCCCGGGAGGCTATCACACCCAGCCGCGGGTGCTACACCCACTCGAGGTGATGCGGGTGCTCTTAGATCACCCTACCGACGAGGCGAAATGCCGGCTGCTACTGTTCGTGCGGGCACGCGTTTAGCTTCCGGTGGGGACACATGGAGGGCGCCCGCGGTCGCTTATAACGCCGTCGAGCGCAGGATAGGGAGAGATGCCACGGCGTTGAGGGCTGTGTCGGCCAGGCTCGACGCCGCGGCAACGGCAATAGACGCCGTTGAGGTAGGGGTGAGGTCGGCGTCGGACAGTCTGGACTCTCTGCTACTCTTGCTTGAGTCGCGGCCAGTGGCGGCCGCGCTCTCCGCTAATAGTGTAGAAGGTGTTGAAGAAAGCACGACGCCATCGTCGATTCCAGGTGACACCCGGGCTACAGCGGTTGCTGGTGTTGATGGTGTGGCTACTCAAGCACGGTGGGTAGGGTGGACAACGGGCGCACGTCCGACCGACGCGATGTCTATGGGTTCATCGAGCTCGGTGTCTCGGTCGGCGGCCTACATCGCCCGTGGGGCTACGATGGTTGCTGGAGGCCTGTCGGGGGGGGGGGTCGCCCGCGCGTCCTCCCCTCCTTCGTCAGCAGGAAGGCTGGTACAAGGCGCTGTGAGGCATGGCGTGCTACCTGATGCCAACACGGAACCAGTACCTGCCCCGTATCGTAGGGGTAGCATGGCGGGCGGAGAATCGCGTGCGTCGCTTCGGGTTGTGCAGAGAGAGACACAAGCTTCTACTCCTCCAGAAGACCGGCTAGATGGGGATGAAGACGCCGAAGTTTACGCTGGTTATGCCGCCATCGTGTCGGCGCAACGTGGTGCCTCCGCCCGCGCAGAGCTAGCCGGCAGGCCTGCGGTGGTTTCGAGAGCGGAGGAGGAGCCCAGGCCGGAGAGGGATGGTGGTGAGCGCATTGCCAGCCCGTCGTCATCTCCCGAACCCTCGGTAGCGCTAGAGGGGAACCACGAGACGGCAGAGAGACGCGTGGCGGAGCAGGGTCAAAGGGGATGCAATAGCTTAGACGGAGCCGTACGCGCTGGTTACCCTTGGAGGGCTGGACCAGCGCAAGCCGAAGCGGTCCCTCGCGTTGATGATGGCGTGGCTGAAGCTGCGACGTCCGGCGTTGCACCGTTTTTGTCACGCGTTGATGGGACACCAACAGAGGAAGGCCGCTCACGGTCGAACGGCCGAGAAATGGGAAGTGTGCGGAGAGTGCCGGGTGGGAGTGGGACAAGCGATGGTGTCGTTCAAGCGGATTTACCAGTGGCGGGCACCGCGGTGAATGCTACCCGCGAGGACCTCCGCCGTCCGACAAGAAGCGATGCGTCGCTTCCGGTCCTGGAACTAGAGGCAGCGATGGACGGAATTGACGCGGAGCGGGGGCGGCTGATCTTAGAAATCGCGCGCCTCCGCGGGCAGCAGAACGAGTCGTTAATCCACCTCCAGCGGCTTCAGCACGAGCAGGTCGTCGTGCGGCAGAGGCAGGTGTCCACTCTCTCAGACATCGTCAACAGCTTCGGCCGGACCGTGGAAGCCGCGGGGGCGCTGCCCCACGGCGAGGATTCTTCCCTTGGGCGCATCAGCAGCGATGTCGTGTCCACTCTCAGGCGGATGCTCCGCCTCCTGTCGGCGACGGTACCCTTCGCGACAGAGGCGGCTTCACAAACCACGTCGGGCTCGGCTCGCGTTGGGTTGCCGTTGTCGCCGAGCCTTGCACCCAGCCCAGCTATTAATACGCTCTCCGTCCTTGCCCGCCGCCCTTCTGAGCCCGCCACCCACGCTGCGTCGCGAACAAGCGTGGTGTCTTCTCCCGGGACGTACGCTGTAGGCGGGAGAGTGGCGTTGCGGCCCGCTGGAGATCTGACGCAAGAGGTTATCGATGCCGCTCTTCAGGCACTGCCGCGATTGGCGGCCGCAGCCACGGCAATCTCTGGTGCGCGACGGATACAGGGGTTTCTAGCAGGCGAAGGTGGCGACGGTGCTGAAGGTCGCGACACCGGCCGCCGATGCTCGGTTGAGACTATCGCCGCTCTGCCGGATGCCCCGCCGAGTTGGGGAGGTGGCAGCGACGGCGATGGTGGCGGGGGGAGCGGCGGGGGTGTTAGAGGGTGTGTTATATGCTTGTCGGAGGATAGTACGTCTGGGCAATTGCTTTGTCACCTGCCTTGCGACCACGTGTTTCACCGAGAATGCGTCGGGAAGTGGCTGCGCGTTCAGGATTCGTGTCCGACGTGCAGGAGGCAGGTCCCTGACGTTAAGGGTGAGGTTGCCTGTGAGGTGCCTGCCCGTGAAGTGGCCTAGTTTACTCCTAGACACGCCCGTGTTGGGCGGTGGCGTCGAGCGGGCTGAGAGGAGAGTTGCCTTAGCTGTGCGTTGGCCAATCAATGTCGGTTGGACTTCGTTGGCGTTTAGAGGGCGTGCGCCTGGTCGTGGGGAGAGGCGGGTGACTGTTTCAGGGCTTGCATGGAGTAGCCTACTGAGCGAGAGAGGGAGGGGACGTGCGATGCACAGCTGTGCGTCGATGTAAGCGTTTTCTGTCTAGTAGGAAGCACACTGCGGTCCGTTGTGCAAATACCAGGAAAAAAATGTTTTCCTGTTGCCCGGGTGCGGATAGGGATCGGCCTTTACGGAAAAACTTAGAAAGGTCCGGAAATCGTAGCGATCGTTATGATAGCAGAAATTTCTTGGCACTCGGGAGTTTGATGTCGACCCTGTAAAAACATGGATCGGGGCCGTCACCGTGACCGAAGACATCTACATAATGCTCTCGTCCACAACTCAATTGCAGACCTTGACATGTTCCATGTTTCCTCGAAGAATACAGATTGTTTTTATCTGATCCATCTCTCTAACTTTCCGGCTCTGCTTGCATTCCGTTTCGCGCTCTACGGCACTCTGATCACAAGCTGTGGTCACCAGTGTCTTGTCTATTCTTCCCCATTCTTCCCCCTTGTGCTTGTTTTTATCGCGCTCAAGGTCAGCTAGTCTTATAGCTCGCCGTCGAATCGAAGAAAATAAAGAGTACACACTTGACATATCATTGCTGAACTCGGCACGGATAGTACTCGTTGAACCTGATATGTGCATCGATGTATGTGGACTACAGGACGAAAACACAACGTGGACGCGGCTTTTTCAGTCGGAGGGAAATTGAGGTTCTCGTAATATCTATGAACAACTCTTCCTCCTTCCTCCCCCCTTCCTCCTGCTTGCCCCGGTTTTCGCGTTTCGCCTTGTGGCTTTCGCAAAGGAAACAACGGGCAGCCCTTTTCTCATTACCGCCAGTCAATGTAAAAAGCCGCACGCAAAGGTAAGTATATTTAAGACCTGAATTGCCATCGCCATGCGACAGAGTTCAACCTCTCTACCATAACTTGCAAGCTCAAAGGTCGACACGTTGGTATTGGCTTATTTTATCGACGAACACGGAGGCCACCTACCTGATGAGAGTAATCACCGCTATACTCGTAGTTGGAACTTTGTTGCGGTGGGCGTTGTAGCGTGACGAGTTGGGGGTGGATCTCACTCCCCAAGTCACGGATACCTGCCTACGAGTCATGTCAATGCCAGTGGGGCCACCGCACGGATAGTTTCCGCGAGCGCTGCTGTTGTAGTGGCGGTTCTGTGCCGGGTGGACGATATTTCGCGAGGCAACCGAGGCACGTACTCGATAAGATTCAACCCTCGCTGAATTTATTTATTTATTTATTTTTTTTAATCATCACTTCCACTTTCCAGCCTAACTCGTACCTGGTAGGAGGTTTTACCCTCGACGACCTTCTGGACAAGCCGTGTTCACAGGTGTCAACCCTTCTCCCCCACGGTACGTGCCTTTATTTTTTTGTCGCGCATAGGGTTCAGCATTCCCACTGCTCGTCGATTTTCATCGGATTTAGTGAAATGCCGAAATTTCAGGAAAAATTGAATATAGTATGATACGCCCTTTTAGAACCGCAGTCCCGTTTTGGGGGCAAACCATTCAAAGTCCAAGTAGTTTGTCCTCGTGACGGGACTGCGGTTCTAAAGGGGTTAAGATCGACCCTAACACAGACAGCAGTTGTGGTTGTTCGGTCAAAAGACAGAAGGCATCGGATCAGGCTCCAATACGCTACTACTACCACTAGCTGCTGTATTGGTCGCACGCTAGAGAGAAGACACCCGCATCAGAGATCAGGCTCACAGGTGCGTGACTTACTGCTGTGCCATCTGCAAGTAGTACGACGCAGTCGTGCAGGAGTAGTACACAACACCATGCAGCAACAACATACAGCATCACTGCTGCATCACGCACTACGTATACACATACAAAACGTGCGCACACCAGCTGCAGTAGTGCTGGTTCTTCTGGAGTCTGGAGTCGCGAACTCGAGTGGGAAAAAACAAAACCAGCAACAGCGGGATGCTGCTGTTGCTGCAGGTGGAGCTGTGCTCCCGACGGAGTGTTCGGATCGAGGCTGCCGAGATGCAGCTGTCTTGCCATGGCGCAGCAATCATACAGCAAAACATACACCAGCAAGACGGAACCTAAAAACGCAGTTTCGGTATGGTTCCCATTTGCGCCGAGGCGGCGCTGTTGTAAAAACTTAAATGTGAAAATGACGTTACACTTCTCCCCCCCTCCCTTGTCGACAAAGCGATGCATCCAAACATGGAAACCCCACGATCATCCAAAGAAAAGAGGGTGCATGCACTTCTTCACCCATCAGTTGCTCGGGAGAATAACGGGGGAGGAAGTGCATTCGCTCAGCTGAGCGAAATAACTGAGAGTGGTGATCGGGAGGAAGCGACCGGTGTTTCAGTTTCGGTTGGGCAACGAACTCTGCTCTCACGGTTGTTCGTGAGAGCTATAATAGTTGCAGTTTTTCGCGGATCGGGCTTGCGCGTGACCTCCAGCTCACCAAACCCAACGGAAACGGCCACAGCGCCTGGTACAGCAACCCACGCGGGGCGGCCTCAAGATGGAGTGGGGTGTTCCTCGTTGTTCAAGACGACCTAGCTCGAAGCGCCAAGGGTCGCGTCCGTCGTCGGCCACAGTTGCGTCGGTGCTGTCGCTGTTGTTCCTCGTCGTTGCTACCGCATCCAAAGGTACGTGACGAAGCGCTGTTGTCAGTCAATCGCCCACCTGAAAGGAGGATCGGTCTGGGCGTGGTTGCGAGGCTGTCGTAAGTCTGATACGCTTCGCTTGGTAGTTGGTGCACGGCACCATAGAATCCGCTGTCACTGGTATTGCAACGCCCAGTGACTAATTATGGCCGCTAGTCGTCCGTCCGTCGTACGTTGCTCATCATGAAGCCACGCGTCAACGAACAAGATAAGATCCCCATGGGCCAGATTTTCATTTCTTGCCATTTTTAGTTTTGCTCTCTTCTGCTTGTACACAAACTATTATACTTGAAATTAAACACAATTTATTGGAGTGGTGACCAGGGATACACGACTCACCCCGGCCCTTGCACCATATGTCACGCGTATGTGGTACGAGTACAACATCTGATCGCTACGGCCACATACAGCAGCCTGCGGCACAGCTCCATGAAGCGCAGGCAAAGCCGCTCCCGTCGCAAGGGCCGCGCTATTGTGCAACAAGCAGTAGTGGCTAGAATCTACCTGGTACCTGGTATGCACGTATCGTACGCGGTGCATGATGGTTGGTGGGAAAAAAAACACACAGCCCCCCAAAAAAACGATTTTGCTCCGTTTCCTCTTTCTCACCGGCTGCTGCTGCTGCTGTTCACGTCGACGGCGTGTGGACATGGCAACGTGTGACACGCGCGAAACTCAAGCAGGGCAGCCGCGGGGCACGGACGGCATCAGCGGATCGTTGCCGCGCAAACACCCGCAAGGTGGGAGGACCGGGGAGGTGTCGCCAGCTGTCTCCTGCCTGCGTTGCGATTTCGTGCGGTCGGATTCCATATTCTCACCTTGCCCAGCCTGTGCCCTAGACTATGATACTACCATCTGTTGCACCACCGGCTTGAGCGTGTTGGCGTTGGCCGGTGTACTGCCGTACGGCTGTCTAACTTTGTTCCTGTATCCCAGTTGGGCCTTGAGAGGGAGAAGTTCAGCGGGCCACGCACGCGTATTGCATGCAACCTGGCGATGCTGGGGTTTGGGGGATGGGGATGATACGCTTGCATTGGGTATCGGAACTCTACTGCTGTAACTTTTTTTTTTGCAACACGCTCGCAGCATGATATGACGATACCAGGTATGTACCACGAGTGTACATATTATGTAGTCGTACGCTCTCGTACACGTGATTCAGATCGCCCACCCTTGTCTGCTATTGATGAGGGCCACACCATTGCAACGGAATGACAGCCCTCTACGTAGCGTGACGGACAGTACCTCTGTGTCGCCAAATACGCGAAAAAGCACCGCACACACTAGCGCCGACACCAGACGCTTCGACATGCACGCCTCCCTGACACTGAAAAACACCCTCCCCCCACCGACTCGACCTATGTGCAGGAGCGTCCTGCACAATTTTTGTGCAGGATGCCAGTCTTATTGGTCAAGGCGGGTCTTTTGGCCGCCTGCGTTTTTTTGGAAAAACGCCACCAAAACACGTGGCGAAGCCGCTTGACTGCCCCTGCCGACCTCGAGCCCCCCAAAGGGTCGAGGTTCGGGTTTGGGTTAGGGTTCGGGTTAGGGTCAGGCCTGAGGTTGGGTTGGTCTGGGCCGACGTGCAAGGTTGAAATTGACGGCACACGTCCTGCACGTTTTTTTTGTGCCAGACGCTCCTGCACATAGCGGGACCCCCCCCCCCCCCCCCCCCCCCCCCCGAATCCAACCCCCTTCCGCTCTATGTAGAAAACAGCCCAACCCTCACCCCGCCCCGCTGCTGACTTTTAATATGGTACGTACTGAATACACCCCGACGCGCAGATAAAGTCTTTGGGAGAGGCGGGCAAGACAGATTGACACCACCCTCCTCAGCTACACCGCCTTCGCGAACGTACGACGACACGACCCGTCAGTCCGGCCCGCTCAGCGGTGTCCTCGGCGCGGGCGACGCGTCAGAGGCGGCGGACCTGCGGCGGCGGCGGCAGCACTGGGCGCCCGAGGGTCAGGTTAGAGGCGGGAGGGAAGACGGCGGAGAGGGCAGCGGTGGCGGTTTGGGCAGGTTCGAAGACGATGACGACGAGGAGTCCGAGGACGAATCTGAGGATGACGATTGGTCTGAGGATGACAGCGAGGACTGGAGCGATGATAACGAGGAAGGGGAGGGGGGGGAGGAGGAGGAGGAAGCGAGGCACAGGAAGGGCGCGGCGGGATTCGATAAGGCGGGAGAGTCAGGGAGGAAACCAGCGCGCGGGAGGAGAGCGAGCGGAATGGCAATGCGGAAGGTGTGGTGGAGGGTGGGGGGCACCGCGGCGGCTGTTGTTGGCCTTTTGCGGAGAGCGTTGGGAGGGGACAGGGGAAGGTTGTGTTGCTCCGCACCGGCTTGCAAGGTTGCGGCGTCTTTTATTGTGTGCGTCGCACTCTGTCAATGGGTTTTGATGGGGGGAGGCTAAGCACCTATCAATAGTTTTGTCGAAATCTCAAGGGCGAATCCCACGCCGCGCGCTACTGGGCTAGAATCCTTGGCTCCAGAACCATCTGGATATATCTTAATCCGCCTGGACAAGCACAGGTTACGTTTTTTGTATTTTACGCAGTTAGAAGGAAGGTCCCGTACTTGTTGGGCGCTGACTTAGGTAGCCTAATACTCCGTACGTATGTAGGTGCGGTAGTTCATTCTACGAACATGTCTTGCCCCGTCTTTGATCTACCCTTTGCTGCGTTTGTGAGTTTTGCTGTTCATGCTAGCTGGTCAATACAAGGGGTCAACACGCAGAGCGCCGACGTTCTCTTGGGGCTTCGTTTTTTTCACACTGAACGTGAGTATGCCGCCCACCAACCACCTGCCCAAAATACCCTGGTCTACCCCTAGAATGAACTTCGAATGTCGACCCCCCCCCCCCGCGCCCCACCCCCGTTTGCGTGTTTCAGCCAGCAGCTAAGATAAGCGTGTCGAGCGTGCGGGAGCGTATGAACTCGGCCCGACAGCGCGCGAGCCACGCGTACCGGGAGGCTAAGAGCCTCATGTCGTCGGAGATGGAGGGGGTTGTCCTTAAGGCCACGAGGCCGGACGACCTGCCCGTGAAAGCGAAGCACTTGGAGACTCTCATGCGGCCCACCAACGAGATGCCGAAGGAGTTCAATGTCTACCTGCCGGTGGTGAGTGGGTGGGGGGGTGTTTGGTTGGTGGTCGGTGGGTAAGGTGGGGTGGGACGGGTTGAGGTGGGGTGGGACGGGTTGGGGTGGGGTGGGAAGGGGTGGGGTAGGGTAGGGTGGGGTGGGGTGGGATGGGATGGGATGGGATGGGATGGGATGGGATGGGATGGGATGGGATGGGATGGGATGGGATGGGATGGGATGGGATGGGATGGGATGGGATGGGATGGGATGGGATGGGATGGGATGGGATGGGATGGGATGGGATGGGATGGGATGGGATGGGATGGGATGGGATGGGTTGGGAATGTGGGTGGGTGGGTGGGTGTTCAGCCGCGGCGAAGGAGGGCGGGGATCGACCGAGCGATCGAGGCGTATCCGACGTTGAAGCATAAAATAGGGGGCGGAAGTGCTATGTATGTCTTTGACGACGGACTACCGGATTTCAAGAAATCGAGCTATTTCTGTGAGAATATCATCATCAAAATCATCATCGTTTTCGTTTTATTACTACTTGGTATGTGTTCGTTGCGCAGTCGTTGAACGCAAGCTTCTAAACTAAACGTATCAGCCAATCAAACTATTGTAGATGCGGCAGGACTTGCTATATACGTGTTCCGTAGTTGGTGTTCTCGTAGGTCGTACGTACTGCCTTTTTTTTCGTCGGTGTTTTGTCTCTCGGTGGCGGCGGCGGCGGCGGAACGTGATTTTTCTTGCTTCGGATTGGACCGGCGGGTGTTTTTCCCCCCCGCTTCGTACGGACCGGGCGCGCAATTCTTCCAGCTTGATGTGGACCAGCGCGGCATTTGTTTCTGCTCGATACGCGATGGAACGTAGATTGTGTTGGCTGTCTCTAATAGAAGAGAATTGTAGATATGGCACCCCGTGACTATTAAGTACACCTATCTTACTCAAGATAAAGAGGGAGGGGTACTGGTATTACTGGAGAGCGTTGCGCTTATGTGGCCGAAGAGTACAGCATGGACCGGGGGGCGAATTGTCCTCGTTCAGTGAGGGCCGGGACACGATTTTTCCCGCTTGGATATGGACCGGCATCGCGTTTTGTTTCGTGGGGCAGGTGCGGAAGCTGTGGGCTAAGATGGCGGACAAGGAGTGGAGGGTTTCGATCAAGGCGCTTTACATCGTGCATCGGTTCGCCGCGAACGGCAGCAGCGAGCACGCCGTGAACCTGAAGGAGTCCGTCGCCGTACTGAGGACGCACCACGACTCGCGGAGAAAGGTGCCTGCGTGCTTGCTTGAACGGGGGGGGGGGGGGGTAGGGTGTAGGGGACGCTCGTCTCGTGAGAAAGGTGCGTGCGTGCTTGCTTGAACGGGGGGGGGGGGGTAGGGTGTAGGGGACGCTCGTCTCGTGAGAAAGGTGCGTGCGTGCTTGCTTGAACGGGGGGGGGGGGGTAGGGTGTAGGCGACGCTCGTCTCGTGAGAAAGGTGCCTGCGTAGTAGAAGGGGGATAGGGGGCAAGGGGAAGACGTTCGAAGATGTGGAGAGATAGTTTTGTAGATATGGAGAGATAAACAAGTACGGACAAGGAGGAAGATGTTGGGAAGGGCCAGGATGGGTTTATGGATGTGCACTCAAATTGACTGGAAGGAAGGGCACAGGTAGGCATATCGTATACGTGAATATGTCTCTATGGAGATGGAAGAGGGGAGAGGACTGGCGAGGGAGAGGGCGAGAGGGGGAGATATGGAGAGAGCGAGAAGAAGCGAGAGTGAGAAACAAAGAAACAAGCTCTTGTTCAGGTCTGCGACATGGGACCCGAGCGACATTTTAGGCTTTCGCTCGTTGTGTGAGTGGTTTGGTCGTGTCTACCGTACCATCGAGTCTCCACGGTCCGTAAGTGCTGTCTCAAGATGATATTTTTGGCTCGGCATCGCATATATATATATTTTCTCGAGCGTTCTCTGTGAGGTTGTTACGCATGGCTTTTTCTGTCAGTCCGTCGGTACTATAGGCTAATCGGTATGTCTGGCGGTTGACACGACACGGCAGAATCTTTGTCAGCAACTTTCACGTCGTTCGTGTTGTATACTGTAGCGTGCGGCCACTTCATCTGTCCAATCGCTTGCTATGCTCTTCCGCCAATCGGGGTGTTGACCAGTTGGTCGGTATGCCCGTCTACCCGTATAAAGGCCGGTCGCTCAGTCAGTCAACCAGTCGGTGAACCGGTTGAACACAGCCATGTTTTTTTGTCCGACCCGTTGGTAATGTCTGGCCGCCAATCGGCGTGGTGACCGGTTAGCCGGTACCGCTCTGTCCCAAGAATGTTTTGGACTATTTTGTTATAAAAGCAAATTATTCGTGTTTTTTTGGGACAGTGGTATGTCTGCCCGTCATGCCAGTCGGTATCGTTTTATTCGAATATGTAGGTCGGTCTGTTCAATTTTTCGCTCAGTCTATTAGACATGTGTATCGGTCTATTCAATATGTCGGTCGGTCTATGCTATCTGTCGGCCGGTCTATTTTATCTGCTTGTCGGTTTAGTAAGTGGGTAGTGGCAGGCCTATGAAATGTGTAGATCGGACTATTCAAACTGTCGGTCGGTCTATTCGATCTCTCGTTCGGTCGGTGGACCGGTCCGCCCTTTGGGCTCGTTTGCCCACGCGCAGGTGAACTATTTTGACATGGAAACCATCTGTGAGGTGAAAGCGCCGTCGTGGTCCTCTGAGGACGTGACCCCCTTCAAGGAGTTCCTGCGATCGTATGCCCGCTTCGTCCTGCTGAGGACAACGCAGTTCGGCCCGGGCTTCGGGGAACTCTTGGTGAGGAAAAAAGAACACGCTCTTTTTTATCATGTATGTAGGATATTAAGTAGAAATTTTAAAGATTGTACGTACGACTATGAGCTGTCGCTAGGGACTTGTGCAGCGGGATGTTTTGCAACTGCGGTGAACTTGTGTGCGCTGGTGTGTCGTGATTTTGGTCGAGCGAAATGTCGCCGGGCCTGGTTGCTTCACTTTCGGAGATTAGACCGTCGTCGGTAGGAGATTTATGTGTTACGGGCGATCTCGAAAGGGGGTACCTGCTGTACCTTGTTTTTGGAACCGTGTAGACTAGAAACTCGCGCTCGCTTGTGATGAAGTAGCATACCAGGTATATCGCCGGCTGTAAGTTGTATGTGTGTGTTCTTCACGTTAAACCGTTCTTCCTATCCGTCGACATCCAGCACAACCAGCGTCCGTGCCGATTCTTCAATCCTAATTGAGAGATACACTCGTTCGATATTCATCTTTGCAAGCTGCGGCATATTTCGATCGCGCTCAATATTTGTAAACCTAAAAAGATCAAGCATCGGGATCAAGGATTTCGTCGAAACTCAATATTTAGAAGCTGTGTGTGTAGTGCTTGTCATGTTTCGATGGCGCATGCTACGGGTTTTATATTATATCATCATGCAGGATACATACGAAACATATAGTACCTGGTAGGCATCTCGTGAAGGGCCGGTGACTCCCCCCCCCTTTTTTTAGGTTGTTTTATTTTGTTTTGGTGTTTTGGTGTTTCTGTTTCATCTTTGTACGTACCGCTTTTTGTATCGATCCGTTTTTTCGCGTTCCTTCTTTTTTTTCCGCTTTCGAGAAGGCCTTCGGCGTGGGCCTACCCTCGTGCACGCTGTTTTTTTTTTTTTTGTTTTCGACGGTGGTGTCCTCACTTCTTTTCGGCGAACGGGAGCGGTGGTCGCGCCTGTATTTTGGATTGATACCGTGTCAAGAGTTTTGGTAGATTTCGTGTTGTTGTCGTCGTTCTGCCCTCCGACACTGTATCGCACATGTATATCCCCGTCCGACATGGAATCCCTGTGTTTTGAAGTATTGATCAAGCGTTCGACATAATCTGTCGTGTGCACGTGGTTTCACCTCCATCCTCCGGCGTTCCCGTATGCTTCATGCTGATATTGACTTTCTTCGACGTATCTCCACCTCAGACAGACAGATGATGATCTATATATCTATCTATATGATCTACCTACAACAGATGATCTACTGTAGTTTATCACCTGTCGCTGTGAGGGGTTGGGCAGGGTCTGCGTAGTACAGGTCCAACCCAGGAACTATGTTCTAGATCGTGCAGATTATGCGGCTCCCACCCGGCAACATGAGCTAGATAATACAAAATCGGGAATATATCTGACTTGAAGTATCTAGATCATTTTCTGTAGATGATAAAGTGATCTGTCAGATGATCTGTTCGAGGTATGGATGTATCGTACATATCCCTTGGCAGTTTCGACGTCGAACTTGCACACATGTATCAGTTTGATGTTTTCATGTTTTCGCTTGTCGGCGTCGTGTCCAACTCGAGTCTCGTTCAATAGTTTTCACTGAAGCGCAGACCTTTTGTACGGTTTTTGTTTTATCGTCGAGGGTATCGTATGGTAAATGGATGCCTGTATTCCCTTACCGCCGAGTTGTTGCCGCGTCCCCCGTCCCCCATTCCCGCCTCTTTCGTCTCTTGTAGGACACCTTCAAGATTTTGGTGGGCGAGGGAGAAGTGCTGACGGCTGTGTCGGAACTGCTTGCGGCGGGCACGAGGTGTTGCGTGATAAGCGAGGAGCAGGAGAACCCTATCACCGCGGCGGCCGTGATGCTCGTGGCGCAGGACCTCAGGGACGTCATCGAAGCCTGCGCAGCGCAGCTGGTGAGGCCGCGTGCGTGTACACAAGACACGGTATGGAGAGTCGGGTCTGGGCGACGTAGAGCGATGAATTGTCCGGGTGATGACACACGCGTTGCTGTTTTGTTTTTATTTTTGTTTTTTTATGATGATAACAACTCTAGACTATAAGGCGTTTTGGGTTTCGTTCCCTTCTCTCCGAGTCACGTGTCTGTTTTTTTATTTTGTAACGGTACAAGGGTCACCTGTTGTCTGTTTTTTTATTTTTTTTCGGGGTTTGGTTCTCTACTGTTATCACCGCTTATCTGACGAAACACGTGGGTGGATTGTGCTCGAGACGTCGTTTCGTCTGCTGCGCTGACCTTGTTCGCGGAGCCCTCTGTTGTTGGACGTATACCCGTGGTAGGTGACTGGCGGAGCGTCATTTCTGCATGTTTTTGTTTTACGGCGTGTTTCCAAGGCTCTCCCCTGCTGTGAAAGAGTGATTGGTAGATAGTCCTTTCTGAGGTGGCCTGCTTTTGTTTTCGACGCTGTGATCGCCAACTGTACCAAACAAGACTCGCGCGCACCGCACGGGGCCTGTATAAATTCATGTCGAATGCCTTTTGCTGTGGAATTGAGTGAAGATACTCGCTGTGGTTAGTGCTTCGCGTCTACTGTATGTACTCCGGAGAATCCTGTGTGTAAATATACCACTCTATGTACTCCGTAGTACAAGTTCCGTTTGTATTAAGTATTGGAATATATAACATGTTCTTATGTACCTGGTATGGGAGCAGAGTGGTACCATCAAAAACCGGTACTCTTAAAACGAGTTTTTTTTTCACGTTGTGTGTCTGCTGCTGTATGTGTTGACTGAGTGCGGCAGCAAGGTCGACGAGGGAATTTCGAACAGCTCCTAGTCTTGTCTTGTCGCGTTGTGTCGTCGCGCCCCCCCCCCCCCCCCCCCCCCCTCCTCCTAGCCAGCAAGGCGGGCCGCTGTTCGTTTTGCACGCGTTGCAACAACCCCCGTCCCCCCCCCCCCCGCAATATCCTGGTCGAGCCAAACCGTCTATTACGGGGGACCATAGTTAATAGGACCAAATCGTGTTAGTAAAAATGTTTAAATATATAGGTTTTCATGTATACCATAGGTCCTATTAACTATGGTCTCCCGTAATAGCCACCTGTTGCTGTTGCTGCTGCTGCTGCTGCTGCTGCTGCTGCTGACCGCGCAGGACTACCTGGCAAGGGAATGGCAAGCTCGCTCTTCGTACTCGGTCGAGGTGGAACGCTGGTATGCCTTCCTCTATGAAGTCCAAGAGCCTGTCGAGGCACTCATGAGGCGAACGGACGACCTCGCGGTGCGGCACAAGCTTGCTCCCCTGCGATCTCTGGTGGCGTTGCCTCTTGCGCTCAAGCTGAGGGACGAGGAAGTCGCGGCGGAGCTGCAGGCGAGATGTAAAAGGGTAGATTTAGACGGCGTTATTTTCGTTTTGCGTTCGTTTTCTTGTTGTTTTTGTTCATTTTTTTTTTTTTGTTTTGGTGTGTTTCGTGGGTTTTTGTTGTTGTGTTTTGTCCGATTTATTTGATTATTTTTCCGCATCGTGGTGTTTTTTTTTTTTTTTTTTTTTTCACCGAGTGTAGATGTAGTGTGTGGAAACGTGCGTGTTTTGTGTTGTGCTTGATCTGTCTGTTCCCTTCGGTTGTAAATTTGTTTGTGTTTTTTTTCCTCGCACGTTTTATTAGTTGGTGTATGTATGTTGTGCGTGGTCTTGTGCGTCGTTCATCTGATGCCCAGTGTCCGAGAGGAAGCCGACGTGGTGCCCTGAATGACGCACATTTTTTCTGCCCCTCATTGTGCCCTCGGCGGTGCCTGTATTGGTGCATCTGATGGTGCGCTTGGTGGTTCGTGTGACGTTGCACTTTATGGTGCATTTGGTTGTCCGTCTATTTCCGGTGACGGTGGGGATCTGGTGATTGCCATTTGGAGGGAGGGGCGGAGCGGCTGTCGAACACCGAGATGGGAGTGTGGGCTTGCCCTCTTCGACAGCCGCAGAGAGTGGGTTTGTCGATTCTCTGCACTTGGCGGTGTTTTATCTTCGTGGTTCGACTTTGCGGCGCATCGCTTGCGTCACCTGTCAGCGTCGGAAAAAACAAAATCAACCATTGGCCAACCTTTGGGTTTCTATATGTCACGGGGTGAAAACAAGATAAATACTGTATATCATGTGCTTTTTAACCGCACCGCTTGTGTACGTCTTGTGTCTTAAACGAGCCCCCCCCCCCCCGCCCCCGATATAACTGTGTGTGATCCTCGTTTTTGCAGGCGGCGCTGGAAGCAGAGCAGCTCCTCCAGCAGGAGAAGGAGGCTGCTCTGGAAGCAGAGAAGCGACGTCAGCAGGAGAAGGAAGCTGCGCTGGAGGCCCAGCAGCGGCGGCAGCAGGAGAAGGAGGCTGCGCTGGAAGCCCAGCAGCTACGGCAACAGGAGAAGGAGGCCGTGCTGGAAGCAGAGCAGCGGCGGCGGCAGCAGCAGCAGTGCGATGTGGAGGAGCCGCCGACTACACCGGTCGGAGCTTCAAGCGCAGCCCCCCGGGCCAAGGGGTCGTCGAGGGGCAAGACGGGGGGGAAAAGCGCGACAGGGCGCGCCGACCGCCGAGACGGAAGTGGGGCACGGAGATCGGCTCCGTCATCGACGCCGGTGGGCACAGAAGCGGGTGGGGCAACAGCCGCATGGGGTGTCTCCTCGAAGCAGGCCGAGGCCGCGGTGAAGAGAAACAGCAAGGCCGGGAACGTGGCGCCGGGAGCCAGAAGGACTTCTCCTTCCTCCTCTCCTTCTTCTTCTTCCTCACCCCCCAAGAAAAAGCGGTCGAGCGCTGCCGCCGCCGCCGCGCGCAAAGCGATGGCGCGAGGGACCGACTCACGAGGCGAGGAGGAGGGGGGAGTGGTGCGCTCGGGTGGCGGCAGCCTTGGCCCTCCTGCTAGCCGCCCCACCCAGGATGTTATTAAACCGCGTGGGGGAAAATATCAGGGGGGAAAGAGCCAGAGCCGCCCGAAAAAGAGCGGGAGGGGTGGGCTCGAAAGCAGCCGTGATAGGGAGGCGTTGGAGAAAGGACGGGGGGCGGGGGGCGGGGCGGGTGGCAAGGGGGTTCCGCCTTCCTTGGCGAGGAAGGTAGAGGGTGCTCGAGGAGTGGGGGCGAGAAAAAATGTTGAGCCCGGGTCTGGGGAAGGTTCGGGCGCGAGTGCGGGGGGACGGCGACCGTTGTCGGGCGCTGCGCCGAAGAAGAAGCCGAAGCCGTAGCCGTCGCCGCCGGGTTCTAGTCGGTTGATGGATTGATTAGTTGGTTGATTGGTTTATTGCCTGGTTGGTTGGTTGGTTGGTTAGTTAGTTGATTGGTCGGTTAGTTGGTTGATCGGTCGATTAGTTGGTTGATCGATTTATGAGCTGATTCATCGATTGTGCTAGTTGATTGGTTGGTTGAGGGCCGCGAAGTACAGGTTTACGGGTGGGGCAGGCGGGACGATGTATGTTTGGTTGCACCCCTTTAAAGAATTGCGCCGCGTTTTTTTGTCTTCCACTTTTCTTTCGTGGGAATTTTTGTACCGGGGCCGTGTCGTCTTTTTTCGATTTTTTATTTGGAGCTCTACTGCACACCTTGCTTAGTTTCTACCGCACACATTGCTTGGCGCTTTGACAGTAGAATGGATGCATGGGGTAGAGTAGACGGATGGGCCGCAGAGGGACGAGGGTCATTCGACCGAGGAGTTCGTCGTTTATTGTAACGCTTGTTCGCGTGGTTGCGTATTGTTGTACCGCGTTTTTTTTGTTTGTAAACCGTGGAAACGTACAAGACCTATACTTCGAAGTATGCGGCTCAGCCTACATGCACACACGGGGTTGTTTCATCCTGCCTTCTATTCGTCGGTGTATCCCACACCTTGGAGCTGTCTGGACTAAGATTGATGCTAATGGAAACACTATCTTTTTCAAAAGAAAATCGTATTCCAAAGATATCCACGGTAATATTCTGTACCGCTCGCTATGAGCACTAATCTTCTCGTTGATGTTTCTGAATTCTAACAAATAACGAAAACATAATTTCCCGGCGGAATCTTGGACCAACATCGGGCTGAGAAAGTCTTCGTAGCGAAATGTTTTATTCGAAGCGGCGATATTCCGAGTCCTTGACAAACATCGATCGACAAAACCGAAAACGAACGACGATGTCATGAAATCTGGACGGGGCGCGCTCGTCTGGAGGTCCGAGATCGACCCCGGGATCACAGTGTTCACACGGTGGCCAGGGACATGTATGGGGGTCTGACAAAATTGCACCCGGCCACTGGCGTGTAGAAAACAGGCGGCAAAATGAAAAAAAGGATCCCTCTCCTACGGCAAAAAATAACTTTTTTTCCCCCCATGTGTTGGTGAAGAGCGGAAAACGTCGCGGGCAACCTTTCGCCCCCTAGACCACAGCCCCACAGATAACTTGGACGCCGTCATCTGCATTCACTGGCCGTGCCCGGCACGAAGAGGGTTGACAGTGGATTGAGTACGTGTCGAGATCGAAGGTCTCTCGTCGCATGAGCTGTTTTTTTTTTTCATCAGCGTGTTGACAAACAAAGAAAATTGCCTCACGTGCTGCGAGAGGCGCAAGATTCCCCTGAATCGAAGCAACGGAAGACGGTTTGTATCGGTCCCCTTCCGTCCTTGATCAAAATAGGCACATCCTTTATTTGGGAACTGGGAGGCGTTTCGCGCGGACCGCTACCGGGGAGGGAGGGGTCCACCCTGGAACGCTGAAAAAAGCGCCGCGACACGACCCTCGGCCGCTTCGATCTTCTTCACGGATTTCTTTTCCCCACCACATGGCCACCGACCGGACGCCTCACTCGCGTCCGTATACAGACAGTATCGGTCCTCTCGTAAGGAGCCTGAATTCAGGTGCTACCGTAACATCACCTTATTCTGGCGGAGCGAGGAGGGAGTATATTTCTTACATTTTGGTACTGTAGCTTATGTACACGTTGTTTTTTACTTTCATGTAGTAGGATGGGTTTCTTAAGGCCACAGAGGATCTCTATCCACGCCCGATCCCCGGGTTTCCGGGTGACTCTGATATGTAGATGCTTTATCGGCACATAAAATCAGCCGCCATTCTTACGCACCGTGTTTGGACCTTCGGCTGGTTGGTGCCTTAGCTGAGAGTGATTTATTCAGCGTAGAATCTAATCTGCAGCAGCTGGTGATTGTCTTCAGATGGGCCGTCTGCGCTTTTTCAACAGAGGCCTACACGTCGACCCTGAGGTGATTTGAGTCTTCGGAAAGTGCTCCAGATTTTTGGGGTGCACAAAATGAGCCAGAAACAAACCCGGACCTGCATGTTTGCATCCTACTTGCAGACAGCTACAGCTCCCCACAAGCAACCACAGCCCGGACCCTCGAGGCGTGCTCTTGACGGGGTACGTGAGGGTGTTGGGTGCGCCAGGCAGCAGTCGTGGGCGACCAGAAACGACCCAGGAGGTGTTTTCGTGAAGTCGAAGTAACAAGCCAGCAGATTTTTGTTTTAGCAAAAATCGCTTAGATCTTTAGTTTTCACACGCAGGCACCTACAGCAGCAGTAGTAGTGTAATGACCACATCCCCGATGAAAAACTGACTTTCATCAAAAACTGGCTGGTCTCCAGCCGGGTCTTTTGAACTGTTAAGCCGGCGCCCCCCCAAAAAGCGCATACAGGGCGGTTACCTTTCCGATACGTCGGGGGTAATAAGGTTTTGGGCCCCAAAAAGGGCTCAAAAGCTCGGGATTCTTGTTTGTTTGCATCCTTCTTTTTCATGAAATCACGAAAAAAATACGCATCTTTTTCGCGAATGTCTCCCTCTATTTCCAACTAGTTTTGTATTTTTTTGGCGAAACGCCTATTGATACTATGCGTGCCTACTCGACAAAACTTCCTGGGAGATGCTCCGTCCCCTCAAAACCTGTTTTGTCACGAGAGGGCGGATACTACAGTTGTATTGCAGCGTTGTACGTATTTTTGTATTTTTCCCTCGGCATGGCGGCAAGGCTGGCGGAAACAACGAGCAGGAGACTCACGACGATCCTCAATTCGCTTTTCGACACGATCATGACTCGACCCCGGCATGTACCCACCAAAACAATAATAGCAATCGTGCATAAAGTGGGGGTATGCTGGCTACGAGTAAAATGCTGCTCGTTCGCTTTCGAAGAAAAATGGCGAAGGCGATCTCAAAGCGCTAACAAGGGAGGGGCAGCCCGAGACATCTCGACTCGTGCAAAAGTCGCTGCGAACAGGCCAGGAGGCACGGCGATTCAACCATTCGACCCCTTGCGTGACCGCCCCCCCCGGCACTGAAACTGGTATCTTAAGTCTAAAAGAGGTCTTGACGCGCCCGACGAGGCCGGCCGCTTATGATACACACCAAGTATACGTAGCATCTGAATGATTTGATCTCCAGCGCATCCAAAGCACCTCCTCCCCCCCCCCGTCAAAAATCCTCTCCACTTTAGTAGATCCATAATCGCCACAGCAGGTGGAGTTCACCTGCCGCTCCTTTTCCTTTTTTGCGTCTATACACCCAAATACGAAACACATTGGGTTGTACTTTGTATATTTATTGTCGCAGCAAAGCTCCTCACAGCAGTTCCAGGCGATCACGCTCGTACCTATAATAGTACTATTAACACTATTTAGTAGTATTAATAGCAGGAGACCGCGGTTTAGTATCTTGATTGACCACCCCCCTGCGCTAAAAACAAGGGATCATGACCCCAACTCGCGGGTCGGATCAGGACTTTTTCAAAATCTCACGGGTCGGGTCGGGTCGAGAGGTTTTATTACTCCCACGGATCGGGTCGGGTCACCCTTACTAGAACCGCCCCGCCCTGCCCCGCCCCGGCCTGACCCGACCCGACCCGCGAGGTTTGACTTGATCCGTGAACAGCCTGGGTAGTAAATAGAAAGTAGGCCTTGACGCTTCCCCAAAAGACTGGTCTCCTGGCGAAGAAAAATACGGGTCTCCATGCGTTTCCACGCGATTCTATAATCTGAGGCTCCCCGCTGCCGAGAAACTGTCATGCGTAGCGGCCCCTCTTCCTCCAATTCTTGGTCCGACGTCATGCTCTTCATGTCGATACGCAGCACAGCGCGCGCGCGCGCGGGGGGGGGGAAACACGGCATGAAGATAACGGAGGTTAATCACCTGGTGTGGAGGACTTGGGATACTGCGATAGGGAAGACACTTTGGGTACCCAAGTAAGAACCCTGTTTTTATAGTTTTTTTTTGTCATTTTCGGGGTAATTACCCGAGCGTCCTCCGAGTAGTGTATGCCTTACGGTGGTAAAGCAAGCCCTCGAGAAATACCTGGTACCAGGTATTTGTTTTTGCGTGCAGCAACGTTATTTATTGTTTTTTTTCTATCAAGTACCCTGGTTTACCTGAAGGCTTGGCTCGTCGCGTCTCCGGTCATGACACAAAGCTCGCAACGTCCAAGCAGACGCCGCGAAAACAGTGCCAAATAATACCAGGTACCACTCTGGAAGTAAAAATAAAGACCGTCTCGGCATTAATACGAAGACAGAACGGAACTTACATTTCACCCAAGAATGGTATAAACTACCCTACAGTAGAGGAAAGCGGACATCCCGGTACCAGTACTGTAAAAACAATATATCGGGAGAGATAATATCTAGACTCAGGTGCCTACACCCTCGGAGTAAACCACACTTTAATAACGGCCACAGGCAGGCCCGACCAAGGTGGAAGAAACGAACCGGGTTCGAACCGGTACACGAAAACTTGAGAAATAAGTGTGGAAGGGGGTTTCCTTTCGCTCTCCGGGGCAGAAAAAAAAATGAAAAAAAGACGGTGCATGCGGGGAATTTTCTGGCTGAGAGGTGCTTCAGATGTGCGTACGTAGGGCGTTACTGTAGTTCTCTGAGAGATGGATGCAAGGCATCGTGTTTGTTGATGTTTTTTGAATGCCAGATCAAGGGCAAAACATGCTGGCGAAGGAAGGAGGCTTGTGAAACACAGGATTCCAAGTCAAGGGTCACAGTATTACCGACCAGTGAGCGCGAGTGAGTGTTAAAACGCATGATGTTGAAAGTCGCAGCGACTCGAGCAGGTTGGTAAGAAAAGCCGACGTGCGCATATCTCACAGCCTACAGCGAGTAATGCCGGTGCCACAACAACTAGCGCAGTCTTGCGGTAAAAAACAATCCGTAGGGAGCCGGCGCTTTTTTTTATTACGTTTTTTCTTTTTTGTCGTACGCGGTAATTTTGAGCGACCTTTGAAAATAAACTATCCGTTGAAAACGCCAAACGATCTGGTAAACATATTATTGTGTTTTCCATGCAATAATAAACAGCAGCACCCATAAAAATGACGGTACCAGGAAGAAAACACCCAGGTAAGGCAAAAAAAGAAGGGACGTATTAACATTCCACTTTCGGGGAGTCGTGAACAACACAAAATGTTTGGAGCCCCCACCACAAAACGCCTCCACCAGGCAGGCGCGAGCACAAACACTTTATACAGGACACAGCTCTCACCTCCAGAGCAAAACGTAGACTCCGGGCACCACCGTGAAGTACATGTATGTCTTTATCTCGTGCGTCACGTAGGCCCCGAAACTTCTACCCACCACCACGTTCCAGCCCCGCCCGTACGACTTCTCAAATGCTTTGCGGATGCAAGAAGCGATCGCTGTGAACACCTTTTTTTTGCGACGGTGCCCGATGGGGGGGGGGTGCCCGATAGCGGAGCCCGATAGGAAGCCGAAAACACATAGCAAGGGTATGTGAGGACTGGAGGCCGAGATGATTTCAACACAACCGCCAAGGCTTGTGCGGTTGTTTTCGTGCTTGTTTACCATTTCGACAAGGTGCAGCACACATAGCAGCATCTTCTAGGAAAGCCAAGCGCACGAGCATGCCGGACTCAAGCCTGTTGGACTCGTAGAAGCCTCGTCAAAACTCACTTCGACACCTCCAGCCTCTCCAGATAGACTTCACATTTTATGTACCAGCTACTCTTTCATTTGAGCGCTCTGGGCATTACACGAGGCTATGTGTAGTGTGTCAGTAGACACAAGTGGGCCAGGTCACGATCTACGTAGACCATCTACGTAGATTCCACCCTGCCGTTATGATGTGATGCGCATAATAATCTGTATTGTGCAGATCCAAGCCAGGGAACATGCCCTACTGTAGATCATGCAGGGTACCTGGTATACAACTCCCACGCGGCAACGTGAGCTAGACCATGCAGATCACGAATCCTTCTTCCCTGAAAGCTCTACATGGCGAAGTGGTAATCGATGACCTATCTGATTTATCTGATCTGTCTGAGGTGTGGTTGACTTGCAAGGTCAACCATAAGTATGATGCCGTGCACAGTACCTGGTAAGGCTCGTTCTTTTATGAGAGCATTTTCCCCAGAATTCCCCAAAGCTGGAAATAATTGGAGACACGTATCAACTACGGAGGCGTTCTGTCCCGTTTGTGAAATTCTCCAGAAGCAAGGAAAGACAGGAAAGTTCAATTCACATATTTGGAAGAAAAAAAATCTGGAAAAAATGGAATATAAAAAAATTGCGCGAACAAATTACGGAAATTATGGGAAAAAGCTCTCCGATAAGAATGACCCTTTAATCCCTTTAGAACTCCAGACCCGTTTTGGGGACAAACCTCTCAAATTCCATGTAATGTTTCCCCAATCGTCCCCAGAATGAGACTGCAGTCCTCAAAGGGTCAAGTAGTAAACCCGAAAAATAGGTCGTCCATGACCTGGTCTGCATTGAGTAGGCGTTCCGTTCGGCACGACCTTTACGGGGTTCCGCTGGATTCCGTGGGTTTCCGTGGGAGCTCAGGGGCTCCGTGGCACGTCCGGCGGAGGGTTTCCGTGGGAATCGATGCCGACCGCGTGGTAGCAAGCAGATTTGTACAACGGAAGGAGAGTAAACCTATCTACATAATATACGTGTGTGATACACGGTGTCCCTTCCAATACCGCACGCAAATACCTGGTGCCATACGTATAATACTCAAGACAACACACACTCCTGGGACGACGATTTTTAGAGCCGGTAGTTTCCAGAACGTGACAGCAGGAGAACACACAGCGAAAATGGCCGCCTTGTAATGATCTCGAACGTGATCACTACACATAGACGCGTCGCCGGCGCTTGCACTCTACCTAGTTGTCGAGAAAAAAACCATCTTTGAAAGTCGTGCAAGGGGTAGGTTGTCTTGCATGCTATATGTATGTGCGTACGGTAGGCGTTTAATTCACGCCCGGCCGATGAATCATACCAGGTATGACCAAGCCTGTGCGAAGCTGGGTATCCACGAGTTTCGACCTATCAATGGGTGGAACTCACAACTGGCGTATTTGCACAATGTCCGTACCGTGGCACGTAAAAGCAGAGGGAATTCGTTCGGTTATGTACGTATATAAAACAATATTCGCACCTGGCCCTTTGTAATCGTCAGCTGGAAGGCCTCTTGACTGGTCTCTAACGCAAACTGGCACATGTCGTCCGCCATATCCTCTGCAAATATGTGCTGGTGCTTGTTCGACATGCTTTCAAGATGACGCGTGCGGCGTCACCGCTGCCGCTGCACTACTGCGATGATGATGATGGTGTTTGTTCGTTGTTTGCCCCAGCAGTGCGGCGGCTGCTTTGTGCGTTGACCCGACCCCTCCGTGGAAACACAAACCAAACAGAGACAGACGAGATCTGCGCGGGCGACGGAAAGGGAGGCGCACGTTAACCCTTTTAGAACCGCAGTCCCGTTTTTGGGAAAATTTGTGACAAAATACTTGGAATTTGACTGGTGTGTCCCCAAAACGGGACTGGAGTTCTAAAGGGGTTAATGCCCTCACGACTGAAAAGTTTTACGGTACGAGCTCGCGCACAAGTTACGTACGCCCTGTAGATCACACCCGGTAGTAGAGCAGCGCAGTTGTTATCGAGCACCGCGCAGGCGAGAGACAGCCGAGCCATTGTTCGGGGCGCTGGACGATTGGCACGGTACGAGCACGGTACGGTACTGCAAGTTTGATATGATTCGTTCCTGTTCCAAGCACCCTCCCACGTATGATACGAGCACGATGCAACGGATGCAAATACGAGGATGTCGCGGGAGGCTTCTTGGGGGACTTGAAAGAGTGCATCAAGCAGGCGAGAACCTCTCGAGGCGGTGTCCGATGTGCTCGGCGATTTGAACGAGTAACTATACCAGTACCTGATACCGAGGTAACATCTATGTTCCAAGTGCCATTACTCCTTACGACACACACAAACACGAGGCAACGGACACTATTAATAATCGATGTGGAAGTCGCGGCTGTGATTTGGTGTACATGGAACTCTCCGAGAAAATGTTTGGATCGGAGTTGCAGTTTTTGCGACGCGCACCGGTAAATCCTGCAAAAGCTCTTACGTTTCCTTACCATAGATGCGATCTCAAGGAGCACAGCAGCACTTAGTGGCACCCAAACCTGTCCACGAACGCAGGTACCATGTCATACTACCTGGTGCGCAATCTTGACGGCTGCACCGACCGTTCCGGCGTTCTGGTTCCCAACTTTGTTTTTGTCAAGTTTGAAAAAAACAGAAAAATATCCAACACAATATTAGTTTTCTCACCGAAACCGCTCTTGCACCTCACGACACCTCTAGTCTCCAGCCGTATGGTGTAGGAGTGCTCTTACAGACTACGGTAATGTTAGGGTCAGTCCCCTGAGCTCGTGTGGAGAGGCCAGGGCGCTGCCCTACAGGGCTGTCCGCTCCGAAGTCGATCGGCAGGGCGGCGGGTATGGTGCCGGTTCGCGGCGAAACGGGATTTTTGAGTTTTTCGACGATTAGTACGGAACTTCGAAATTTTACTTCGCGATTTTGTGCGGTCATGCTCTTGTATCATACCAGGTATCATACAATCACCCTATTATACGAGTACGTCACACTTGTACCAGATGTACGTACTCATATATACCTGCTATGCTGGTATCCATACGTTTTGATACATTTTATCACTCCGCAGAATGCGATGCAGCAATATGTACAGAGCACATAGAGCCAAACCAGATAGATGTGTGTAGGACAATAAGAAAAACGAGCAATATACGATTGCTCCTACCAGAACCTTCGTCAGGGCAGATGATGTGATACATGCTGGATCCATCGAAGGCGCCGGCCTTTCTGCACCAATCTTACCAGGTACGGACGTACTGCCTTCGATTTTCCAACTTCAGGAGAACTGCGTACTTCGAAGTGTGTATGTACCTGATTTTCGTTCTCAAAACAGGCTTGGCACAATATTAATACTCGTATTATTGCTAATGTGTGTCGCATGTTGTATGTACGTACTGTAGTTACCGCAGTACAGGTACCGTGGTGTACCAGGTATCATACAACATCCTGCAAATATTTCGCCCGACCCTACAAGCAATACGTACGTATCACTTTCGTTTGGTTTATGGCCGAGTCGCAGTATTGTCTACACGTATCTGCGGACGATTTCGTTCATACCTGGACGACGGCCAAGCACCGTGCTCGCAAGACGTACCAGCTCGCATTGTACTTACTGTATCTCCTCTCACGGCCACCACAACTTTTGCGCGCATCCTCGCCGCTTGTCGTCGACTTGTGCCCCCCTGTTGTTCGTGCGGGTATTGTAGCACGAGAACGTGCTAGAACTGTGCGGGTTCACCAGCATCGCCAATGTCCGGCCACCGAACACTGCTACAACTGCTTCAGAAAAAAACGAGCGCTGGATAATCTGGGTGGACAAACGGCGAGGTCTACTAGGCCGCACGGCAGTCATTTGCCCCACTCGGGTCGACCCCCCTCCCGGCCGCAGACATACACAGTTTTTGACCCGACAGACGGCGGTAACACCAGATTCAGAGACAACATTCCACGGAAAAGATGTCAAGGTAACGAGAAGTCTGTCGATTTTGACCGGCCTAGCGGCTCATGTCAAAGCAGCCTCCGCCCCCAGCCCAGCACTGGTTGGGTCTGGAGAAAATGGTCCGAAAGACGATGAACATCTCACTGTCAAGAATTCGGGGTCGAACGAAGAAGAGCAGACGGACGAAAGCGTTGGGTGTGACCAAAGCAAGCGGCTTCACCATGTGAGAGTAGAAAGAGATAGCTCTCGCCTGGCGGTGGAGTCGGCGGCGTACGATAATGACGTCGGAATTTTTGCACCGCCATCAAATCCACCACTGGATAACGCTTGCGGAAAAGTGCAGGTACTTCTGGACGGCTTGAACCGACCGTCTCGAGTTGCAGCGGTGACTGGAAGTAAAAGCGAAGGCGTTTTTTTCATCGACGAAGCACCAGCCGAGGAGAATGACGGCCCGAGAAGGGCGGCCTTGTCGCCCAAAGACGACGCCCACCGAAGGGTCTCGTGTTCTTCAGGCCGACCCACCCGCCGCGTAGGGCGCGTGCGTTTTCTGCCGTGGGGATCACGGGAGGCGATAACGCTCGTCGAGCGTCTTTGTAACCCTATCGCGCTAAGCGTCCACGGCGATTCAAGCGTGTTCGTGCTGGAAGAGCTGTGGGGAACACAAAATAACCACGACGCAGGCCGAGATCGAGAACCAGACGGCAAGCGGCAAACGCGGTACAGAGTGTGCTGCATGCGAGGACCCGCACTGTCCACGTGGCTGAAAAATGAGGCCAAGCATGGCGTGTTGTGCAGAGACCGGGCGCATGGGTTCCAAGGCGACGGAGAATGCCAAAACGCCCTGGGCGAAGGCGGTCAAGACAGCATAGCCGATGGTACTACGGAAGCCGTTTGGAAAGCTGCGAGCAGGTCGACCTGTGACTTCTCCAAAAACGACCAATGTAAGGAGTCCCGGAGTCGCGGCGTGGTCGATTTCGTCGAAGTACTCGCACTGCCCGTGCTGCCAGAGAGTTACGGCCGTGCCGAGCAACCCGTGGATTTATGTGTTCTGACCGACAGGACTATCGTCGTTGCGTTCTATCGCTCGGCGCCTCTTCACAGCGGAGTCGCCGTCTCGGAAAATCGGGGCGCCGTAAGGGTGTTCCCGATCACGCGCCAAGGGTGCCGTTCCGATGGGCCCACGTCGATTGAAGCCGAAAACAATTCAGGACGGTCAGCCGCTACGGCTTCAAGGTCGGTTTCGGACACGAGAAGCGCCATATTGGACAGCAGTTACAGCAGTGATGACAGTTGGTTGGTCGCCGAAGGTCTTCCCGTGGTCACCGGCGTCGCTGCGGGGGGTGGACGTGGCATCTATTTCTCGCTCTGCGGCGCTGGACGTGACGGCGCTGTTACGGCTATCGGATCCTTGTCCACAGCGCGGGCTCCGCCTGCGTTACCGAGGGCCAAAGGAATTGTTGCCAATGATCGTGGGAAAATTCAGGCAGGAAATTACAAGACGGATGCATTAGCTTCGAGACAGAAGGCTGTACAAGGCGGCAAGCGAGCAGGAGGCAAGAGCGGTGGCTGTGGGGCAAAGTTCGTGCGCGTCGTTTCAGGATTTGCAGCAGCATTGACGGTGGACGAAGACATGAACTTGTAAGTGGGACCTCCCAACCAGACGGATGCTGTTTCGCGCGTACCTGTGGTGCTTGTTGGGCAAAGGTTCGCCCGCGTGGATGCTTTTCAACGATGTGCACCCCTTTCTGCAGATGTTCCCGGGGACAGATGTCCAAGGACTCCAGCCGGACATGTTTCATTGGAGTGTATGCGAAAAAGTGTTTTCATAAGATTACTTTCCTTCTGCTAAAACAAGTGAATTTTCTTCCCATCGTACTTTTGGTGTGTATGCGAACGAGGTAAATCAAATCTTGCGGGCGACACCTCCGGAAATGAGGAGGGCAGTGGGGATGTGTGGCAACGCAACAAACCCAAAGAAAAACAAAAAAACAGAATGCGAGTAGCAACGGTAGCCCAACAACGGTGTCGGCGGCAGGGTTGACCGCAGTGCCACGACTGCCATCCCACGACCGCAAGCAGCAGCCCATCAAGCAGCAGCTAGCATCATCTTGACCAACAAAATAAGCATCAGCACCAGCACCAGAACCAGTGTCCATTTTTGATTGCTGCCGCTGCTGCTGCTTTTGCTGCTGCTACCCTCGGCCAACGTGCGCCACAGCGCCGGCGCGCTCCGCTCCGCCACCGCCACCGCCGCAGCAGCTGCTGCAGCTGCTGCTGCTGCTACCGCAGTATGGGGAAATTGAAATGATATATCGGACGAGCGTTCGTGTTATCGCGATCTACAAGCAAGTACGATTACGAGTCCTTTTGGGGCGACGCCTTCTCCACAATACCAAACGGGCGAGAGCGTACCGTAGCGGCCCGCTGGCACAATCCAACACCACTCGTCCGCGTTATACACCAGCTACATGTCTCGAGCATCTGTGCTCCCAACGGTTATCGTGTTGTGTACAGCAAGCAGCATGGTGCGTGGAGGCATGGCAGATGCTCGGTGTTTATGAGCCAATGATATGGAGAGCAAAACCTTGCCGTACATTTCTTCAAGTTCTTACCTTTACTTCAAAACTTTTTTGCCCTTTGTTAAGAAATTACCTCAATTCCTACCTTCGGTGTTCTTTTTGGGGAAGGGAATTGACAGGAAATACGCGTTCGAAAGCACTATATTTTCTGGGAAACTCCCCCTCGCGTCAGCAGCTATCGGCCCCCGCTTCCACTCGCTTATGAAGCTATTCCCCGCGACCGATTCCCGCCCGATCCCCAGGTTTTACCTATCCGCCGAAAACAAGCGTTCCTGCCACGCGCTGTGGTGCAGCGTGCCCGGCGCGTGCAGCCGAAGGGTTAGCTTTCTTCGCGAAGTGTCTCCAAATTTGCTGGACGTAGGCGCGCAACTCTCCGGAGTGCCCAAGGGAGGAGTAGCCGTACTGCGGGATGCAGACATCGCGAGGTCTGCCGAGGACTACCCAAAGAAGGAAGACGAAGGTGGTCGAAACGCTCGCCGGGGGAAAGCCAGCCTAGAGGCGGTGGCCGCGACAGACGTAATAGCTGCAGACCAAGCGGCCGCTCTCAGCGCGGCGTTGACCGAAGAAGATCAAGCAGTACGGACCGGGGGAGGCGGAAGGAAACCACTGTTTACGTCTTGTCACGCCCTCGGAGTGCAAGGGAAGGAGGGATCGGGAATCGAGGGGGCGGAAGGCGGCGGGGGGGGTGGGGGAGAGCCGGCTAACATCGTCGTGGTGTCTCGTTGTCGCCCCTTGCTCCTGCGGGAGATCAAGCGCGGGGTGAGGGCGGCTGTGTTCTGTAACGGTGACGAGATCGTCGTCTCAGACAGAGCCCTGCCGAATAACCGGTCGAGGAGGTTCGGCTTCGACCGCGTTTTCGGTGAGATTATGCAAGTTGTTCGAGAAATATCCCCCATGAGGCTATTTGCTGTCTTGAAACGGCCGGCAATGTCTGCAGTTGTTCCATGTGGCCGGCGGGTTTAGCGTGATTGCTTTTATTTTCCTGCCAAGGTCTACGCTTACTTTAGGCTAGAAACAGCGCCGATAGGTTTTAGAGGGGAGCGAGTGCGATAATTGTCAGGCACCAAGAAAATTCCACATGCTTGAACAAGATCTCAACTTGGTCGTGGGTTTTTTATGCAACCGGCAGGTCCGAAGACCAGCCAAGCCCGCGTCTACGCGGAAGGGGTATCTCCGGTGGTTCGTAAAATGCTCGACGGGTACAACTGCTCTGTGCTCGCTTACGGGCAGACCGGCTCCGGAAAAACTTTCACCATGGAAGGTGGGCTCAGCGGTTACCCTAGCCCTGCCCGCGGGACTGCCGGCAACAAATCACGCGAGAAAAACGCGTCCTCATTCAATCGAACCGTCGCGGATGACGATGATGATGAACTAGCCACCGTATGTACAGACGACATCGGCATTATCCCGCGCGCCGTGCACACGATATTCCGAGAGGGTGGGGGCGGGGGATCTCGCCGATACTGGGTGTACGTCTCCCACATGGAGATCTACAACGAGAGACTGTTCGACCTCCTGGCATCCGAAGCCGCGGTCGCGAACCCTCGCTCCCCCCCGCCTTCCCCAAAACGGCGGTCGCCCGGTGCCGCCGGCGGAGCCAAATCTCCTCGCTTGACCGGATTGCCACTTCCGCGAAGTTCGCCCCGACCATTACCTTCACGACGACGAAACTCTCCGCGGGCAGATGGGGAACGGGAAAACGGAGGCGACGATGAGCCCGGGCGAATTGAAACGCCAACCTCCTCCTTTTCCCCCCGCCGTGCTGATCACGGGGCGCGGTGGCCCGCGGGTGGTAGCAGCCCCCGCCTCTCCCCCCTAAGCGCGGGCGTGCGGTCTTCCCGTCGCGGGGTCGTAGGGGACAGGCCTTGGAATGCTGGCGGTGGCGTGGGCCGGGGGCTCACAATTGAGGAGAACCGAGAGCTCGGCGTGATCGTGAAAGGTTTGACGCAGGTGGAAGTGAAGAACCCGGAGGACATATTTGCCATCATCGCCAGGAGCAAGAGCAATAGACGAACGGCCGAGGTGGGCAAACTGCTTCGACGCGGCTTATAGTTTAGTCTGGCGAACCTTCGTTGGCGATTCGCTTTGTATTCCCTGACATCTGCGATTACTCTCGGGGCGTGATGACTTCATGACCTGCGCGGGGTGTAGTGGAAAAACACTGGCCTTGATGCTCGTCTTCTTGTCGTTGTCGATGTTTCGCTCGATCGTGCTGCAAAGGGGGTGGTTATCATGATCTACGGGTAAACTTGCACTAACACACTTCGTCTTTCGGTGATACCACCCTGGGGAGGATGTTTGTGGTGATGACGTAGAAGGCCGTATATCACGCGAAACGTCCTTGCAGCGGTAAAAACAACAGTGCTAATAATTTCAAACATCTGTCGTCCACATACGATACCAGGTTATTCAAAAACCCGCCATAACCAAGCGCATTTTCCCGTTTTGTGCTGATGATGTTTCTCGAAGCGAGGCTCCTCAGTTAATCGCGGTTCTCCGGCCGGACTTCATCACAGATAAATGCTTTTATTCAGTGCTATTTGTATTATTCGTCGGTCTGGGCCATGTTCGCGCCGAAACGTTCGGCAATACAGTGATTCGCGTGTAAACCGAGCAAGGAAGGAAGAAGAGCACTTTGGCTAACGTCGCTAAAAGCGATTCTTCAAATTCTCGTGGACACCTCCCCACAGACACCACATTAGCTTCGGCGGGAGTGTGATAGTTGTCGAGCACCAATAACCAATGCTTCTTACTCCTACGCGGTGGTTATTCGGCCGCCCCATTCGAGCCAAACGCTCACCATCCCGACTATCGTCGTTTTGTTACGCTCCCCCGTTTCCCGTGACGCCTCCCAGACAATGTGTAACGTCGAATCTAGCCGAAGCCACGGAATTTTTTGTGTCAGGGTTATTTCCGCCGAACCAACCCCGTGGGGAGGCGAGATTACGCGGGACGGGCGCCTGAGCCTCGTCGATCTCTCCGGCTCGGAGAACATCAAAAGGTCAGGGGCGGTTGGAGCGAGGGCTAAAGAAGCAGCCGCGATAGGGCAGGTGCGTCAGCGAGATCAGCGAAAGTGGTTTGCTGTGTTCGTCGAAGAAGAAGGAGAGCTTTCCGAGTGAGACATTTCAAGCTGTCGACAGCACAGCACGCTCACTGTCCCGCGTTCAGACTACCGCGGAGATCGGTTCGATGTATGAACTGAGCGTCTTGACCATATGGCGAGAAATGGCCGTTTCTTGGTGATGTTGTAGACAAACGGAGAAGACTCAACATAGTCGAGTACCTACCACAGACCGGGTGGTCAAAGATCCACCCCTAGGGTGCAACAGAGTGATTGCAGCCGCTTCCCTGGCGCGTCTCGGTTCCCTCTCGCAGAACTGATCGTCAACAAAATCTCCCCGAGAAGGTTCCGAAGGTAATCGTGCGGGCATGTTAGTCTTGGTGGCATATGCTGTCCCCGCGTTGTAACTGCTCCGCTTTTCTCTCGTTCTGCATGCGCCTGATCCGCTGCTTTTCTTCCTGATTCCGCTCCTCGTTTCGATGACTGCGTGTGCTCCGATATCGTTCGTCACGGTCGGCAACCCCAGAGTCTCTTGGCGCTTGGGAGGGTGATACAATCCCTCGTCAACGGCGCCCCGCACATCCCTTACCGCGAGTCGAAGCTTACACGAGTTTTGGGAGACAGCCTGGGTGGAAACGCGTTTACTGCTATCATTCTGAACATCACTCCGAATCACGGCATGCTCGACGAGACACTAAACACTTTGGTGTATGCCAAGGTAGGGTGATGTTAACAAATTCTGTGGGGGGGCGGGGGGGGGGTAAGTTGTCCACTCAATCGTGACATGGCGACGCTAACGTTTCGCTGCCCTTCGCATGCAACCACAACGTGGTTCGTCTCTTTTTTTTCGTCATCTTTTCGGATTCTAGAATGGGTTACGCCCGTGCGTCTTCGCCTTGACCACCCCCACCCTCTCCCCTCTTCCTTCTGCGTTCGTTCAGACAGCACAAAGCGTCCGGAATGCGCCGAAGCAACGCATCACCAACAAATCCCCTTCGGAAGTAGCCAAGACCGGAGATTCAGCATCCGACGCGCAAACTCTTGGAGGCAAGATCGTCAAAGAAATGGAGCGGCGGAAAGGGTCCACCACCTCCCAGCCGTCCCCGGGCTCGTCACGGGTACACATTCGCCCTTGGGAAAGCAAGGTCCCCATCCGCGCCTTACCCTCCGAACCTGTTCCTGAACCGCCTCACACGTACGACAAATCGCGTGACACCGACATCGGCGGGTGCGGTAGAGGTAACGCTTCACCGTTTCGTTCACGCGAAAGCAACGGAAATACGTCATCCCATATCGTAGAAAGGAAAACGGGGATGAGACCAGCGACCGCCGGAGCTACGCGCTCGATGGCAGGGACGCAAGTGTTGTCACACGAGCAACAACGGTTTGACGAGCGGGGGTATTCGGATATGGGGAGGATGGTGTTGCCCGTAGCAATCGGTGAATGTGAACCACGGTCTGAACGACGGGTTTTGACAGCACCCGATGTCGCTCAAGGGAATATTTCGACTATGTCGGAGACGCTGCTGCCAGGGAGGTCGAGTACCTCGAGAGGACGGCATTCGAATGGTGGCAGTCCAGCAAGCGGCATGGCGTTGCGCAGAGTATTCAACAGCACCGCCGCCGTGTGGGTGCACAGTGTTGTGTTAGAACCATCACATCGAGCCGGAAACACCAACGCAGGCCTCACGGAACCGAAACCTTTCCCGGCACGAAGGAATAGTTCTCCAACAGAGCAGATGAAGCTTACCGCGGTGGCGCAGAGAGCCATCGAAGAGGTGTTCGATCGTTTCGACATCGAAAGTCGAGGTTTCCTGCCTTCCAGCGGAATAGCCTCGGTACAGGAAGTATGGACCCGTCCCGAGGCCGAGCCACCACCACCGCGGCACCCAACCGAATCTTCGCTCCTACGCCCTCGCCGGGGACCCGGTCAATCCGAGACTCGCCGTGGGTCGGCCACCATCTTGGCGGGTGTTGGTTGCGAAACCGACGAGCGCGATATGAGAGCGTTAACCCGGGAGTCGTTTGTCGAATTCTGCCGCCGTGCGGCAGCCCGCGACGCCATTTTTATCCGGCACATGTTTGCGAGATGCGGGTACGATTACCGACTAGAGCTTCCACTTGGTGCGGCGGAAGCTGTTACTTCAGCGGCCGTATCGACACGGCCGCCGGCAGGGAGAACGTTTAAGCCGACTGCTCTAGGAGAACGAAAGCCAGGGAAGGACATCGTCCTGAGACAAACGGACCCCAAGGTCATGATTGGAAAGGCACGTGCGCCGGGAAAGTATCACATTCCGCAGAGTAGCAGCCGCGGCTTACGTCAAAAGGGTGACAATCGGGTGGGTCGTGCCGAGACTTCCAACGGCGGTGCTGCGAAACCTCTCAACAGCGAGGGGGGATGTTTGGAACAGACTCACCACGTCGCGCCACCGCAAGACGGACGAGAACACTTTGAGCACGAGAACGACGACGATCGAGGCTTGGCCACCGGAGGCATAGTCGACGCTACCGAGCTGTGGGACTGGACGGAGGACAGAAGGGATCACGAAGAGCGGCACGAACAAGGTGGTCTTCTCTCGAGAGGCGGGGGAGCGCACATCTCGCGTGTTGCCCCTCGGTCGATCACCGGAAGGTCCGCAAATCTTGCCCGCGAGACGGACCAAGGTAGCACCACCGAAGCGCTCACAGGAGGCACGACGACTAGGTACGACGGGGACGCCCGCACTGCCTCCGAATCCCCGCGAGATTTGGACGCTACCGACGCTTGTGCCGATACCACTGCGTGCAGCCTGATTCCCCAACCCGCGGTGGTCGCACACGACCTCGACGTTGTTTTCGAGGGGGAAAATGTGCCAGTCGGCGGCCAGGGGGGGTCGAACGCGGGAGGCATCAGGTGTGATGCCTCCCCAGCACAGGAAGACGGCGTGTTAGCTGCCAGCGCCATGCTTGGCGACACCCGCGCAGGTCTTAGTGAGGAGCGAGTCGTGGCACTTGGGGTGCCGCCGTGCCTGTGGTGTGGCGCTGTAATCGACGCGAAAGAGGGGGTGGCAGTGCACACGGCCGAATTTTGCGACGAGGATTCCGTAGTAGCATCGGATGCGCGATAAGGTTGCTCAGCAAGCGAGCGGCGGAAACGTGGACGGGCCTTGCATTTCGGCACGGCATCAATGAAGTCGAGTATTGCAGTGGAAGTGCTTGGGTTTGCAGAGTTAGAAATACAAATGAGCGGGCTTACCGTGCATGGTTCGGTAGCATGGAACACTTCACCTCTATTGCCTCACGAATCAATGCACCACATACCGACATGTCCAATTTTTCCCAATACTTAAGACCGGCACCGGACTACAAATTGCACTAATGAAACATGCCGCGACTGCAGTGGTGCAGTGCCAATGACGTGCATTGAAGTGCTCTTCCTCAGTGTGCCGATGGCGCTTTAAGGTTGGACGGTCGTACAAGCGACTTCCCATACTTTCGTGTGTTTCACGTGATACATCTGCGAGGGAAACTGCCTCTTTACGTTGTACCAGGTAGAGTATAGGGGTGTGCGTACCACGCTGCACCAATTTGATATGTTTTTTGGTAAGGAGAAATACTAGGAAAAACTTGCGACTCTGTCCCGAACTATATTTTTCTCTACCACAAGTTGCATGATGATCGTGTAGCCTGTGACCACATTTCTCCGCAGCCATTTGTTTTTATATGGTGTCCAGAATAGTCTACAATGGGGTTTTCCGAGTTGCTGCGCAACAATTATCTTGGTAGTTGGTCAGTTGGAATCCTTACCGAAAAATGTATGTCAAGGAAGTAACTCAGGCGACTAAAAGAAAATCGTCGGAAAAGCGAATTTCGCTTTCACTCTGGGGATCGTTGGGAAAACACGGCGTGTGATTGTTGGTTCGGTTATTTCGATGCACCTACACAAAAATAGGGCTTTTCCGACTGTATACCTCTGTTACGATCACGCTCTCACTTGATTTTTTCGGACGAAGGCCATTCCACCTCAAAGTGGGATACGAGGGGTAGGGGATTCCCGCGAGAGATAGTACGTTATACCGACGTTATAACGGCAGCGCTCAGTGGCCAAGGCATTGTTGTAAAAAGGTGAAAATCAATCTGAGATAAACAAACTTCGGTGTGGCGTAACTTTGCTGCGCCTTGAGTGGTCGATGTGGAGTTCTTTCTATGACGGAGCTCTCCTACACCGTGAAATGCCACCAAAAACTCCCGGTAAACCGCTTTCTGTTCAGTGGCTCATCGGACGGACACATTTGGACTTTCCGTTACTAGAGACCCCTCTACGCTTGCGAATACTTCCTGTTGGGTAGTCGGTAAGTGGCAGCACGTACGTAGAAGCCCGTCACGAGGATTGTCGTCTTGATGTTGAGAAAAGCACAGAGTAGGTTCGTGCCTTGGCAAGAGGAAGTACCACGAGCGAAAATTGAGGAACATTGCTGCGGGTCGGTCCATACGAATGCCCTTCCATGAGGTGCAAATATATATGGCCGAAGATACGTGTACCGTCTATCTTTCCGAGTTGATCGAGGACGGTTGCGCCTACCTCGCTGACCCTCGTATATATCTCTCTCGTCGGCACTCATCGCTTCTTCAGTATGTTTCCACTTCTGGCCCAGAGAGAGCCAACCTTTCACCAAGCAAATCTTTCTTCTGAGCTGAAGCTCATGCAGCAACCAGTCGTCTCGCCCCGACTGACAGTGCTAGCCTCCTACGGACTGCCTATGTGCAAGTCAGCGACCGCACTACCCGCATCATGCGGACGAATACTCTTAGTAGATTATGCGCCTCGAACTGCCCAAGCAGTGCACATTTCTAATACGTACCTGATCGTACTACTCGCCCGGACGCGTATGGCTCACACCAAGAAGCAGGCAAGTCATGTTCTGTGCGCACCGTAGGGGTCCTCGGGAATCTTCCTTGCTTGACTTTTCGGACTAGCCCGTAGAGTCGTCCGCTTCGTGGAGTTTCAGAACTGTTATACAACTTGGTATTGCACGGCCAAGGGACGGGGTTGGCGTGCTTATCCCACACGTGTGTGTCCTCGTAACCATTTGTTGTAGTTGGTCGGGTTTGTATGAGGGATTGAAACACCGCATATCTTGTGGTCTCTGCTTAACAGCCCCTCGCGCTGGAAATCTGAGAGAATCTGCGTACTATCTTTTGTGTGTTTTCCTGATTCTTGCTTTTTTCTCTTCCATATAATGTGAATGCCATGCCTCTCATATCCAGTAGGATGACATATGGCATTGCATTGTCTACTGCTGAGCTTAATGCATACGTAATAAAAAGACAAAATCAAAAAGGAAGACGACGAAGCAAACCAAAACTAAAGCAGATATCGAAGAGCAAAAATAAATATACGGGCAGAGACACAAATAGGGGCAAACGGGAAAAAAGGAAGGAGGGAAAAAAACAACAGGAAAAAAAGGGACAAAAAAGGGACAAAAAGGGGCGGGGGGGGGAAAGATGATACAAAAGGCAGGCATTGGTGCATACAGACACGCAAAGTTGCCCGGGTGGCAACATGCTACTTACTTGGGTCCCAAAGAAGGGAGCGCATCATCACGATGATGGCGATACCCAAGCCGGGTGGCAACATGCTACTTACTTGGGCCCCAAAGAAGGGAGCGCATCATCACGATGATGGCGATACCCAAGCGTCAGTCTGTTGGGAAGACCGCCTCTCCGGCACCAGGTAATGGCTAAAGCGGGACCGGTTCCTCCTGAGTGTGGTAGCCGCTCCCGCACCGCACTTACTCCACTTGAGTGCGGCAGCTGCACTTAAGTGGGATGAATTGTGTCTAGAGAAATCCACCGCACTCAGTGCGTGGGGCCCAGCACTCAATGGAACCGCACTTTTAGGACTGCAGTCCAATTTTGGGGACAAACCATACAAATTCCAAGTGATTTGTCCCCAAAACGAGACCGCAGTCCTAAAAGGGTTAGATGGGGCCCTCACCGCACTGAAAATATTTGGAATAAAGACCGGAAGGATTTACGAAAATATCGAAATGGTGTTCATACCGAAATAATTTACGAACTTCGAAAACGGTGTTGTTACGTTACGCATAAGCTTTGAAATCGACGGCCTTATAAGAAAAATGAAGAAGGGCGCGCTGCGGTCCGAACGGTTTTATATAGAGGTAAAAACTCGGAGAGTAAAAATTAATATCGCTCGTAACACAGCAGTCCCATTTCGGGGACAAACCACTTTAATGTCATGTAGTTCGTCCCCACAACGGGACCGCGGTCCTGAAGGGGTTGACTTTTATATTGAAGCAAAAAATCGGCGAGTAAACATCATTATCGCTCGTAACACAGCTCTAGAATGTGGTTCCAACATTTTCCACTTGAAAATAGATTTGGCAAACGATTTTTCCGCTGGCCTCGGGGTGCCGCTTATCGCTTGCAGCACAGCAGAGTAAAACATAATTTTACCCTATTTCCACTTGAAAATAAACTTGACGAACAGTTTTTCCGCTGGTTTCAGGGATTGATTGCTGCTGCTCGACCCATCACCCTGACGGGGATGCTGGAAGTCAACTCTGATAACTCCACACACAGAGACACGCGAACAAGCGTGTATTGGACCATGACGATCGCCTCCGCGAGGGCATAGGGAGGATGGGAGGGAGGGAGCAACGGGGGGAAGGAGAGAGGGAGGGAGCCTCCGTGAGGGCTTCGGCCTGATGCGTGCGGCATGGGCGTAGCCGTTTCGAAAGAAATCGCCCGTAGGTGGCCATTGCTATTGCGGTGTCACTTATCGCTTGCAGCACAGCAGTATAAAAATGAATTTTACCCATTTTCCCACTTAACAATGGGCTTGCCAAACGTTTTCTGCCGCCCTCGGGGAGCGATTGATGCTGCTCGACCCAACACCCCGATAGAGATGCTGGAAGTCAACTCTGATAACTCCACACACAGGGCACGCGAAGAGGTGTGGTTCGGACTATGGCAATCGCCTCCGCGAGGGCTTCGACCTGATGCGTGCGGCATGAACGTGGCCGTCGAAAGAAATTGGTCCGTCGCTGACCATTGAGTGACCCTGATTGGACGTAAAGACAGACAGACAAGTTTTCTGAATCCGTTTGAGAGGCCACACGTGTGCCACTTGTGGAATACGCACACAAGATGTGAAGTTCTGGGAATCTTTCGCATACTGTATTAGAGAAAAAAGGCCCTGACGACCGCGGTAGCCACCCTGCTCCCGCTTGGCGTCCCAATCCCACTCCAACCTGATTCCAACCTCGTCTAAACCCCCTAGACTAGCTCTTGGGTACTTCGTCTACAATTCGCCGACGGCAGGGTAATCCACGCCGACCTAATCCACCAGAACTAAGGATCATCCGCAGACACCAAAGCAAGAACATAAGGCATCTTGATGGGTCTAAGCGTATAAATGTGATTGGCCACGGCGTCACAACTGAGATTCCTCCACCACCCCTACTCCCCACCGTCCTCCCGCGCGTGCATGGCCTTGTAAAAACAATATTCCGTGTACACAGAGAATCATACCTGGTGATCGCAAGCAAGGGTAAAGCGTTTAGTATACAGAGCCAAACATCCTTCCAGGAACCGCGTTTGAGCCTCTATGATACGTGCCAAGCGCACGACACGGCTCCGACCGCACCCTGAAAGGGAGTTGCTGGGAACGCTTCGACTGGCGGTGTTTGTTACGCTGCCGGCGAGCATATGTTCCTGGAGTAAGCTCGATTATTGCACGTGCACCATTGACCGTTTGGTTGGGCTGTGAGGCCGGCAGCATTATCAAGTATCAGGTACCAGGTCCTTAGTCGGCGAAGCCAATTAGTGATGGTGATAGCTGCGTTCAGTCGGCTAATCGGCTTGGAGAAGTCAGTCTACCTGCCGAAAAAGGCCCCTTGGCCGAGGGGGTTCCGCTGGGGGCGCCCCCGGAGGTCCCGTCTCGCCACCGGAGGCGACAACTACGGCACTTGGCCTAATGTTGCGCATGAACAGCACAACCAATATAATAGCGTAGATTCACGTAAGCTTCAACACGAAAAACGGTTTCAGGATACACCACGAAAACATAAAAAAAAACAAGAACAAAGGACAGTGAAGGGGCCAAGAGCGAAGCGCGAAAACTCACCACCAAACTCCACTACGTACACGCCACAACTTTTTAACAGCCACACGGCAGCTAGCTGTGAACACTCTAATTAATTCCGAAAAAAAAAAAACGTTTTGTTTCATTCCCTTTTTTTTCCATCATCCCATGTGTCATCATTGCCGTTCTTGCTCCTGCTCCCTCCAAGTAAGTCGTATCTCAAGTCCGGGGTCACATACAACAACAAGCTCTTCACCCCCCTCCCCACGACGGTGCGTGCCCTGCGCTTTGATCGCGAAGAGGGTTCAGCACTTTATTCCCTCGTCGATTGGCGTCGAATAGTAGTGTCTACCCACGCCGTAATAGGCACACTCGACAGTTACAGTAGTGTCGTTCGTTAAACTAAAACTCCTCACGGAGAACCGAACCCCTGACACCAACGCTATCAGTCTTAAATAGCGCCTTGCGCGGAATGCGCGCGTCGACGATGACGCCAAGTCGTCAACCATCTATCATGCGACATCATACGACTTACAAAGCGTTAAGCCGTCGGCGGCGTCGAGCAAGACTTTTGCTGTGCGCGACAGTGCGTGTGGACCTTCCGCCACGCGCTACAGTATCATAGGACATGAGGGTATCCGCAGCCCGTAGCGATTCACGTTGAAAAGCTGTAGTCAGCATGAAAACGCCTCTTACAGCTAGGTAAACTCCATAAGTCAGATAGTCGGCGATCCGTTTCACGACTGACTACTACCGCTAGTTCGACTTAAAACTAGTCGGCGACTAACGTCGTGCCGGCTCACAGCCCTACAGTATGTTGCACACAACATTTGGGTCGCAAACCATTAAAAGGTATACCTGGTACCACCGAACGTTTAGCTATTCAGAGGTACACTAAAAACGGCACTCGAGAAAGACGTTCCTGTCCTTTGCTCTGATTGATCAACGTTACATCGTACGTGTCGTTGGCTGGAGAAGCCAATTATGCCATTTTCAGACTGTTCTTTCCCCTTAAAATATAATAGAATGTAACTGCCGTCTGAACCTATTGTAGTGCGAACCCCTGAAGATGTGGCAAAACGAGTACCATCATGCTGCTCGCGGGACGTACCATACAACCCCTTGCATTGAAGCCCGGACAGCTATTTAATCAACTCGAGCTAGTTCGTCCGGACGATGCCGAAATCATCAGCATATTTCGTCGTCTAGGCTCCCCCATTCAAGTCCCAGAACACGAGAACCCTTCCGCGAAATATTGTTTTCACGCCACCACAAACAAGGCAACCAGGCACCCCCCCCCGAAACGCATAGCAGACAAAAAACCTTCAAACTAGTCGCCGACGTATAATCGGCCGACTCGAAGCCCGATCCAAACAAGAAACCAGATTCACCAAGAAACGCTTCCTGAACTCTATCATGTTCTGCCGTTCTTTTGGGCGGAGGGAATTCCATCGCTCGGATTCGGCGGGTGTCCTTCTTCCCCTCCAGCGCCTACAGGCGTTGCACCACGAAGGTCATGCCGACCGTTGAGCCAGGGGGTCTACAGCCACACTGTTCCTCCTGCAGGCATTCACGTTCGTCACAGTCGCTGAGGCGGCCCGCGATGACTTCGAGAAATACTTTACCGGCGTGCGCCACGAGGGAGATGACACGATAGCGTCCCATCTTTTTTCTTGTGCAGAGCCTTGGTCGTTGCGTCTTTGGTCTCTTGTTGCGGCGCCCCCCTCCACATCGACGGCGATAGATAGCGTAGACGTTTACCAGGGTCTCTTTTGCCGTCCAGGACCCCCAGGAATCCGACCGGGAGGCCGTCCGGCCCAACCGCCTTGCGGTCCGTCATCGCCTGGATCGCTTCTTCCATCTCGCACCTGGACGGCACTTCATCCGGCTGCATGCACGGGGGGGTATACCTCGAGCCTGTCGACCTCAGTCGAGTCTAGTGGTAGTTTATGAAGCCACCTTCCTCGGCGCTCGCGGGTGAGGCCAACATCCCGTAGCAAGCGAGACGTTGTGAAGCGGACCCCGCGAGACTATACTCGCACTCCGGCATTTTTTTGTTTTTCCCAGTTGGTTATGCTCTCCTTCTGCTATTAACACGTACTTAGCTGTGTCTTTCAATATGATAGCGGGGGTGTCTCGGGACTGTTTTTGTCTTAATAATTGAGCAGACGTAGTCCGCACTTCGGAACCGCGGTTCGCCTTCATAAATTTTAGTTCTCGGTTTTCGGGTCAGGGTTCGGGTTGGGGGTGGCGTTGGTCTGTATGGGTCTACGCCCGTACCTCGGTTCCACCAGGAAAGGTTTCCTATAGCCCGCCAAATAATGCAATACGCGAACATCTTACCGCCCTCAGAAATCCGTGTACGCAGGTTGTAATTGGAACTCTCTGTCGCCTTCGCTAGGCCTAATTTTCTTCCTCTTCCCCACGATCAGGCGACACGGACAAACGGATCATTGTACATTTTGATCACAAACAGCAGTACCTGCCATTCTAGTGTAGTATTTCCTCTAGACGTTTCCTTTCCTCCAGTAGTAGTACTACGGTAGTAGTGGCCCCTCTTAGTAGTGCTGGTTGAGTTGTGCCGTCCTCCCGCTATAGTGCCCGTGTCGCTTGGCACAGATGTGACTTAACCAGTCAGTGTGCTAGTGTGCGGAGGTGTGCAGGGGTCGTTACAACAGTGCCAGTATTGCTGGCTTCCGCATACCGGCACCATGGAGGGACTACTCCTGTACTGCACGTACTAGTTCTTCCCCCCGGAGAGCTCATACTCGTAGTCGGACGCTCTCTTTGAAGGAACTGTTCGAGTTGTCACCCAGAGGTTTCCAGCCCGCCTGCCCCTTACTGCACAGGGCACAGGACATCGTTTCTTAGGACGGGACCAAGCTCGCCCAAGATGTTCACGTTTCCTTTTTTTCTCTAGACGAACAATCTATCATCTGCCCACGATACCTCGTGCGGGGATACGTATCTCGTGATAGTTTGTTTCTTCATACTTTGATCTCATTACGTTTGAAAGAAATCGAAGCTATCAATGCTAATACTCAAGATCTCACTTTTGTACGGTACCTTTCAGCGGTTCTCGAGCTTAGGACGGGCAAAAATCGCTCGACATACCTTTTTTCATGCATTGGTGCGGTTGTTGTCTTTCTTCCCCGTACTATAGGGGGACACTACCACGCCCCCACACCATTCTATGCCCGCCCGGAAGCATACGCCGCACCGCAAAAAGTGACGAGAACATGTCATATGTGCGCACCGTAGGCGTCCTGCGGAGTGATTTGTTCTCTGGATTGCCTATAATAATATATGTAAAGCCTTGCGCTTGTTATTCTTTTCAGAACTATTACGCAAAAGGTCATGTTCTTGACGTGAATGCTAACGTTCACCCACGTTGAAGAGCAAAAAAGGTGTTGACGACCCCGCTGACCACCCTGTCCCCGCTTGGCACCCTAGTCGCACGAAGACTTCACAAACGCGTTCGGTGGGATCTTCCTGGGGTCCAGCTCCTTGTCATTGCCGACTAGGAAATACTTTCCTAGTGGATACTCCGTGTATACCACGAGTCTCACTCCGACCTGATCCCACCTAGACCTGAGCCCCCCAATTGATACCAGTACTAGGTAAACGATCAGCCTACGGCAGGCCCGACTAGGCCCCACATGGCACCCTGATATCATGGCGACCTCATCGATCAAAGTCGGGGGTTGGTTGGCCACAGCCACAACGAACAAAGCTCGACTACAGCTACGAAGAAGGCAACAACAGCTAACGTCGATTCAGGAATTGAACCAAGGATGACATAACATGGCCTGGTATATCAACGGGTCTAGGAGTATCTACTGCATTTGTCTTGCAGGGTTTTTCCAGCGTGAATTTATGACGCATCCTTCGATTCAAGCGTGTTCTAAGAACTATTATAGACACGTATCGTCCCGTCCGTTACACACGGGCGTTATATGTTATATATATCCCCACCAACCCCCCCCCATCCCACACCTCTACCCCCACCGTTCACCCGGGTGTCCATGTGCTTATGGATTCATCAAGCAGTATCCCCGTGCCCATATAACCATATGATACATGCACAGTATATAAAGCCAAATTCCAGGGAACGTAGTTGAAACGTCTGCCAAGTACAAGACCCGGCACGGACCACACCAGACAGGGGTGTGTGTTGATTGATCTCTAAAGGTATAGACGCAGCTGGCACGGGAACGCGTGGTTGCTCCAGACAATAACACGGGACTCATCTTATATTATACATCCGAGCTGTCGAGCAGACTCGCCTCATATGGAGCTACATTTAACGAGTGGTATTGGTGGGGTACACGTTACCCCGACATCCCAATACCCTACACCAGAATCCCTGTTCAGCATGGAACTCCTCAATCTACGATGGATCTTACGGATCGTGTTCTCGAGCACAGTCAACATCCCCCCTGCTCACTATACACGACCATACTCCAATATCCCCCCAGGTCGGTAACACTGTACACGACCCTACTAATGTCCCCCCTGCTCCGGTGCATGACAAGGCACGAGATTGCTGGGTTGATAGATCGCAATATCAGAATCACCTCATACCAAACTCAGAAACTCAAAAATCCAATCTGCAACTCAAAAATTAAATCCTCGAATCAACACTCAAATCCTCATATCATTATTCAAATGATCAAATCCAAAGCCTCTCTGTTCCAAGCATGTAAAACTCTCGAAATCCAATGCCAGGTATTTCAGCCAGGTGAAACGGCATTGTCCGCGAAATTGATCCAAATATATTCGTCCACTTACTTTCAAGATCTAAAACGCAAATCGACTCGAACGTAATTGTAGAAATTCCAATCCTGTCGACAAATAATCAGCGGGTTAGTTACCAAAAACCAAAAACGAAAACATTCAATCCGAACCGTATGCGTCCCCTGGCATTTCAGTGTTCAGTCCTACCAACCTCTCTCTCAATATTCCGAATTTCTATCCCAACCTTCCCTCGTCAGAAAACATTTTCATGTGGGCCGCACGCCCCCAGGCGCTTCCTAGTCTCACTTCAGCCTTATCAAAAACCTAAATCACAAAAATACCTCAGGAGTGGTCATGCCAACCAAAATAAGATCAAATCAAGAACTTTAATGCGAGAGATCGCGAGGAACCCCGCTCCTCCGGACAAGAGTCTCCCCTTATCCCCTGCTCCCGCCATAGATACACAGATCGCGACGGTAATGCGAGACAGCACATAGATTTCCCCACTTACTTGAAAAATATTTGGCGTTGCGACCACTCGGAAAATACCAAAAACTCTCGTGGAATCCAAATCGACCAGAAACACAATTCAAAAACAAAAAACAACTAAATGATTCATTCAGATTCACAGGCAATTACGTTTCATTAAAAACCACATCGATACCCCAGACACTACTGCTGTTGCCTCCGCCGCGGCTGCCTCTCCGTCCGGTCTCGTGGCGTCGCCGCAGCTCGGGTCATCCAGTTTATCCTCCTGGGCGAATCAAACGTCGCCTCCGCAGTATTGACCCGACACACACAAGCACACAAGGGATGGGGCGTGCAATCGAGCGACTAGGTCTGCATTGATTGGGTGTTTTGCTCTTCCCATGTGTTACCAGCTTGCCAACTCCTCTTTACCACTAAAGTTCCAAATGCCACTTAAAAAAAACAGATGCTTGTCAACGAGAATATCTGGTCCCACATCAAATCCATGCATTCCTCGACCACTACATATAGTATACAAGGCGCTTCGCTCCGCGGGCGGCCTACGCCGCCCGCTACGCTCGCTCAGGAAGGAAAAAAGTACATGTGGGAGCTCTGAGAGGCCAGGGATGCACCAACCGAGCACGCTCAGGGGTTGTGATCTAAGTATGTAGTTCTATACCCGGATGTTTCTCTTTCCTTTCTTCTTCTGCTGCTGTACTCTTATTGAATATTACCCCGTTCGCATACGAACATCTCGCCTTTTTTGGTACGTATCAAATAGCATGGGTGGTCCTACACATCAACTCAAAAACTTGAAAACGAGATGTCCGCATATGAAGATCTAAATATATATGTGGAATGACGCAAACTAACGTGTTGCTCAAAGGGCGAAGTGTCTTTGCGTAGTCTTTGCTCACATCATATCTGGTTCAGCGTACCTCTCTTATAACATCAAACACGGCGTATTTTAATACACACCATCCCTACCTTCCTGTCTGTAAGCGAGATGCTCAGACAATACTGTAACCTGCATTTCATGCCCATATTTGCCGAACTAGGTTACAGTGATCTCCGGGGCCCTCCCCTCGGCAAACGCTACTGGTGTCTAGAGGCACACTATCGTCATCATTCGTATTGTCTCCAGCGCGCACGCTCGAAAAGCACAAATTACGAATTCGGGGAGATTCGAACCCCCGACCCACCCTTCCTTGGGAATTATACAGCACTACCTCCTGCTAGACCACGCATTCGGCGTAACTTAGAGGGAATGGACCACTGAGCTACTCAGTCACTGCTAGCTAGATGGCGGGAAAAAGGGTTGGATAGGGAAGAGCTGAAAGACGTACGTTTTTACGCCATATAAAATGAACGCCATGCATCGGTTGCAGGCATACAGCAGTATGAATATCATAACGAAATTCTTCATTGTTCATTCTTCAATAGTTGCATAAAATACAGACAGATGCTTGTACCAGATACAACTTGACATTGTGGTGCTCCGCAGGCCGAGCAACGCGATGGGCATGATAGTCCTGTGCTGGGCAAACAACTCAATAAAAAAAACATCCAGCATCAGCGCGTATCGGCTTCCATGCCCAGTACATCAATGCAACTTAACTCGGCGCCAACTTTGTGCACTTGTCTTCGATACTTCATTCTCCCCCGAATCCTCAGCCACAACTCGAAATATACGCTTTCGCATATACTTTACTTTCATCTTGTACTCGCACTCGCATCGATGCCCAGCCAGAGCCCTCGACCAGTCAACTATAAAACAGACAGACGTCATTGTCCTGCAACCGTCTACATAATACCTTCAGTGAGGGAAGCTATATACGAACACGTCTGTCTGTGGATCTCATTTTAATTTCCAACCATTCTCAATTCTCAATCGCAATGTTCGGATATTATCTACCACTCTTAAATCGATATAAAATCAATCTAAAAACGAGTAGGTTTAGCAGTCTGGGAGAAGGGATCTTTCGGGATTTTTTTTACTTGAAAAATGTGTAGCGTGGTCTGCACTTCGGAATCGTCGTCCGCATCTGACAAATTTCCTGGTTCGACGCAAACTCGGCGTAGCCGCGTTTATGGCGAGTTTTGGCCCGTTTCGGCTGCGGTTTGGGGTCAGGGTTATGGTTAGGGTTAGGGTTAGAGTCAGGGGTTGGGTTGGGTCTTCGCCCGTACCTTGATCCCAACAGGAACCAAAACATCCGAGCAGCCTACCAACCTAAAGATCTCTTCTCCCAGATTGTTAAAGGTCCTCCTAAAAACGGAAATTACCAACAGCAAATAATCAACAAAGTCAAACGTGCCTGTTGCGGACGTAAGTCCTTGCTGGTGGCGCCTCGGTCTCTTCTCTTCCACCCTCACTCGCTTGGGGCAGTGCATCATGTTGCGCCCGTGCGCTGATCCCGAACAGCAGATGCAGATTCCCCCCTGCGCCCATCCTCACTCTCCTTCATCTCCTTCCTCGGGGGCAACGTCCCCCCTCCATCAACCACCTGCGGGCGCTGTGTTTCAGCAGTCCAGGCAAACGATTGCCCAAAACACTTTCAGCTTCGCTCCCGCGGTCTCCACGTTCCACCCGGCTCCTCCCGGCGATACACATACTCGTCCTTCACCCTCTCTTATATTCTTACTTTCTACTTCTACTTCGCCAGCGCGAAATGAACCCACAGATAGATTCAGGCAGATACCTGGCTCTCCTGGGGTGTTGCAGCATCGACGGTAACGCGGCGGTCGAGACGACGGCGGCGGCAGCGGCGGTAGCGAAGACGACGGTTGCGGCGGCGGTGGTGACGGCGGCGGCGATGACGGCGGTTGCTGCGTGCGCTTCATCGTCGCAACAAGCGCAGCAATCCTCTGACTGCTGCTGTTCCTGACGGTGCTACTGGAGGTGCTGCTGCCCCTGCAACTGCTGCTCTCCAGAGCCTTCGCCACCAGTGCCAAGCGAATCTACCAGGTCCGGCTCAAACTTGGCCCTGCTGGGATCGCTGCTGCTTCTGGTGCGGCATCTTCTTCTTCTCCTCTCACGTCCCTTCCACCAGGACCTCGATCCTCTTCGGGATCAACAGCAGCAGCAGCTTATCTATATGCATTTTCTACTCATTTCCCACGTTGGCTTCCCACCTCTCTAGGTTGGCCTCGGCTACGCTTACCAATAGAAGATCACTTGTTTTTCACTAGTGTGTTGGTTGATCTCTAAAGGTATAGACGCAGCTGGCACGGGAACGCGTGGTTGCTCCAGACAATAACACGGAACTCATATTATATTATATATCCGAGCTGTCGAGCAGACTCGCCTCATATGGAGCTACATCTAACGAGTGGCATTGGTGGGGTACACATTACCCCGATATCCCAATACCCTACTACCAGAATCCCTGTTCAGCATGGAACTCCTCAATCTACAATGGATCTTACGGATCGTGTTCTTGAGCACAGCCAACAGGGGTACTGTGAACGTTTTCCCTCGGTCGGTGCTAGGCCGGCCGCCGAACAAACGTTTTGCATTGAAAACAGACAAAACGGAAAAATGGGAACGAAACAAAAAATGGGAACGGACGGTTTTTCTTAGAAAGCAAACCAATTGTGTACATCTCCAAGAAAAAAAGTTGACAGTCCTGTGGGGCTGTACAGCAGCCTTCGAATGAGCTGTCGCTCAGGCTGGAAGTCCTCGGCATCGCCGCGGTAGCCAGCATCTAGAGAAATCACAATAGAGCCAGCGTATATCGCTTTTTGCGCCCACCCGAAAACACGAGATGGAGCATGACCGTTCTGACGAGCTCCTCTCACAGGGCTGGCCAAGGGTTTCGCAGGATCATGTTGGTTCTCTGATACATCACATGGTTCTGGAGATACGGCTTGGTTCTCATTTTAGGCTTCGTTCCCATTTTTCCGATTTGTCTGTATTGAGAGCTCGATTGCTGCATGCGGACCTTTTCCGTCAAAACTCTCAACTGCCATCGACCGTTATGAGGATCAGGTACTACTGCTGTGCATCGATCATAGCTTATAATACTAGTGCCGTCTACGAGTACAGCAGGAGAGTGAGCACGTGGGCATGCAACAGAACGAGCACCGTACACGCTGAGCCGCGCGACGTGTCGTACAACGCCTCGCAGTGTAGCCCGAACACCAATGTAAGCATCCCTTCATCTAGCAGCGCATGTTGCTTCGGGTGACGGATGCTGTAAGCATAAACTTATCCTGTACTGTAATCCCTATTAATCCCCTTTAGGGTTGTACTCCCGCTTAGGACACAACTTACTTGGAATTAAAGTTACGTAGGCGTGATTTTGCACTGCAGCACCAAAAGGGTTAAACCCCAAACGATGAGAGCCCTTCGGCTCGAAAACGTTTATCCCGCCACCACACCTAAGCCAGCCAGCGAGGTCCCTACCCGGACCTAAAGTGAAACCGTGACAGTACGGTTGTGAGTTGGCCGCGCTTCGCGGCCAGCTAGAAGTTCGAGGGCGCAGCCGGCCGGCTAGCCGACTCTACTTAAATAAGCCACCGCAAACCGTAGCTGTGATACCTACCCACCACGCAAATCCTTTTGCCCACGTAGCCAACAACGCTGACCGCAAAACCTCGCCAAACACGAGCATTCGTGATAGCTAGCCAACTACTACTGTAGGAAGAATCGGTCGGCGGCGTATGATTGGCCAACCCACGGCCCTTTCAAACAGGGTAATCACAATCACACTAACCAAGGGACGTTTTCTGACAATCATTCTCTCGTGCCGTTCACTGTCTGGGAGGGAATTCCATCGCTCGGATTCGGCGAACCACCTCTTCAATCGTCTCGCGCCGCTTGCAGATGGCGAACCTCAACAGGGGGCGGTCAAGGTCCTCGCTTCCGTCGTTGTTCTTTGGGTCGGGGCTGTAGAACATAATGCCAGGAAGGACGCCGACCTGCAACGCCCGGTAATAGTAGCCGTGGAATGCGCACACGCAAGTCGTCTGGATCAACGCAAGAAAGTCGGCGATGAATCAAACAGGGAGAGCCAACCCTCACCAGTTTTCGTGACGCGGCACCCCCGCAACAGTTTTCGTGACGTGTGGCACCTAGCGAAAATAGCCCCGGGGATTCGGCCGGCAAGAACGGCTCTCTCTGGCCACCATTGCAGCTGCATCTGCGAGCAGCGGGTCTCCCTGCTGACCAGTTCACAATGCTCTCGTTTTGAGCTGGAGGTGACTCAATTGCTGGAATTGTACGCGAAAAGCCGACGCAGTGTTTCTCTGTGCGGCAGCTGTACGAAATGGCGGGACATGGCCACGGGAAAACGTGTGAAACAAAAACCACAGGGCGGCGAGTTCACCAGGGCACCAAATCGCCACGGCTCGCGATCAACACCAGAGGTTTGGATGGTGCGTGTGCGCATAGCCTCTGGCTCAGAAAAATATCGGCCGCACTTAGATAACACCACCACCTTGCTCGCTGACGGCTTCGGGCCTTTCTAGAAGACTTGTTACTGTCTGAGCCCCGCTGCAACCGTCAGCGCGACCTTCGGGGTGGGTTGAAGGGCTCATCGATATAGCAACAAGAGTTCAACCACTTCACATCGCAGGTGGGAACCAAGCACTCACCTTAGCATGTGTTAGCAAGAGCTGGGCGCACTCGAAGCCCTTTAGGCCCAGCGGCGTTGTGTCAGCCACCAGGAAGTGCCCTCCCTGGTTTACGCGCGGGTGCCAGGACGCCGATGTCATTCCAGGAGACCACGCACAAATCGTTTACCGCAACAGGTTTTGTCCGACAGATGACATGTGTGAGGTTACACCCTGCACCCGTTAAGCTATCCTAGGAACGCAAGTAGACCTTACCTAAGGCTAGATACATGCACAACCAACGAAGAGTTTGACGCGTGAGTCGATAAGGAAATCCACGCGTCTGCAGGGGAGAACGTGCATGCACCGGAATGGGGAAAAAGTGGTGCACAAGGATTGTACAGAGAGAGGTCACAAGGAAATGTGTACACACATGAGTAGCTGAAATCAAATATAGAAACGCAGCAGGGGCAAACGAACCCGTGAACAAAGCAACTGAAATAAGGACAAAGGTTGGTTACCGTGATGGTTATGTCGTATAATTGGACACGGAAAACCCAGTGAGCTCCTACTGTGCGAGGTGGAGAGAAGGGGTGGCAGATACGCGTTCAGGAATGAAGACAGTATTGACCCCCGGGATGTTATAGAGGGATAACGCTATAACGCACCGCAAGCAGAACGTTCTGTACGATTTTTAACGACAGAAGGGGAACCATCATGGAGAACGAAAATAAAATATGCGAAGGACAAAAGCGGGGTTAAGGTCAACCCGAGCCGCGTAGACCCTATCTGCACACTAGGTAATATTAGGCCTGGTACCAGGTAGGAAAAACGCGTGGCTCACAACGCATTGCTTACTTCTAGAATTACAGGAGGCCTATGACACCCCGTGGAGGAATGGGTAGTGGGAACAATTGTGCGAATTTCGGGACGAGAGGAAGGACGAGGAGAACGGTGAATTCTATGACGGAGTGAGCTACAAGCACTGTGATGTTGGACGCGGAAACGTCGAATTACGTTGTTCTTTTAAAGAAAGCTGCAAAAGAATGCACGAACGCATCTACCGGTAATGAATTCAAGGCATCTATTGTTTCCACGCTAGTAGTAGTCTATGCAGCAAAACAGGGAGTCACGGTGGGGGGAGATGCGGTGTAGGGATTGATTTGTGCGGATGATTTTGTGGAAATATCATATCGCCAGAAGGATTGCAGAAACAAACTCGAGAAGACACAATTAATAAAATATACTAGGAAAACGCGCGCGGTGGTCATAAAAAACGAGGCCAAGGAGAAGCAATATTCGAACGGAAATCGGGAGAAACAAAATACCGATCGGAGATCAATATACGCACCTTAGTGAGATATCTCAAAATGTTCCCTTGGGGTGCACACCGCCAAAGAAAAGAGGATTGGTGAAGCATACGTAATAATTGAGTAAGCGACCCTAGCAGACTCGCACTTAGACAACGCTGTAGGATTGAAATATGTAATACTCGTATCATGAACGAGATTTTACCAAAGCTAGAATATGCAGGAGGATTCTGGGAAGAAAACGCGAAACCCGCAAATCGGTTGGAAAGAGTACATATGACAGCAGCTGAACGAATACGAGGATGCTCCAATCAATGCGACGAAAATATCGTACTTAGTACTACGATAAACACTGGGAATATAGTACACAATTACGAGAAGAACTGGGAATGCACCCACTTCGAACAAATGGAGACGCGAGGAAGTTCAAATGGCATTTCTGTTCAAAGGAGGGAGGATGCCAACAAGAGGTTGTCAGCCATAGGTATACGGTCAGTATGGGAGGAAGTAAGGAGACGGCGAGCTGGAATAAGGTGGGATAACGCAGTCGGGAAAGTAAGGAAAAAAACAGGTGGATACCGAAAAGAGATACTTCCGTTGGAAAAGTTCGCGGGATACAAGACATAAGAAGGATATGAATAAAAAACGAGGCAACTGCTGGCGTTAAGAGGAACGGTGGAAGGGGAAGATTGCTATAAATAAAGGGATGTTAAGAGAGGAGAAAGGAATGGAAAGATCTCTACACGGCCCAGCGGACTACGCGAAGGCGCTGAAACTGCAGTTTCGTGGCTGAGACCTGGATCTCCCAGAAAAAAGAAGGATGTGTATCAGTAGTCGGGAGGAGGGGGGAAAATGTGCACAGATGCGCCCTTGTGGCGAAACAAAAGAGAGCAGAACTCGCGTATAGAGAAAATGTGGTCTACAAGGAGTGTTGGAGGGGGAGGCGAGGAAACTAGACGAACGAATGTGACGTGCAGGCGTTTAGTACGCAAAATAAAAGCAAGAACCATCGTTATCCGAGGAGATAGATGGTGGCCACAAAAGGCGAAACAGGTCGAAGATATGACACGCAAAACGTTTCATACAATACGGTATATGGAACAAATTTAAGGAATGCCCCTGTGGAGGTCTCGATTGGGGGTAGGAACGGTTCCCCGTCTCGAAAAGGGGTGTGTGGTCAACGATCAAATGACAAAAGGCAAGCGACAAAAACGTACGCCACTCCCCATCATCACCCTCTTCAGCGCACGGTGAGCCTTGAACTATGGGGCCGTGAATGCCGTTGTTGATCAAGACAACTTCTGCAGAATCACGCGGATGAATCGGTTGATCGAACCCAAAACGTACCGTAGCCCCGTAGCTGTTCTCTACTCCAACGAAGCCTGGCCACGCTTGTGACTGGAAACAACTAACACGAAGCGACGCGCACGTTCCATCCCACCAGAAGATAAACCGAGAAGGAGGGAGCGTCGAGAACACACGTTCCCGCAGATGAAAGCCTGCTTGCGAGCAAAACCTCCTGCGGGTCGACCCTCGGGGGTAGTTGCAGACTGCGCCGACTATTATCTAGGATAAAGTACGGGAATGGGGGAGTTTGGTGTGGCTCACGTGTGATTCCAGTGTCACGAAAAGGAATACTTTCAAAAGTGCCTGCAACACAACTTCGGGCGCTTAACATAGCTCCCAACCCCAATCCCGACCTCGCCTCGGCCCATACGCATGAGCTTTGTCTCAACACAAGCAGGCGTTTTTGTTTCTTTTTAGCGGAACAGTGGTCGACCATACTAAAAAATGAACAGAAATGAACGATTCCCCGACACCCATACTCTATCGTAAAGAACAATTCAGTGATGCGGCGAAGGCAAATACGCTCGAGCCACAAGCCAATGCTTGTCAAAATAATGTTGAAGGTGCTATAGGTCTACGCCGTCACCACTCTACCGATAAACAAACGTCTCGGAGATACCGCTGGGCAAGGGCGGCCGCGAGACAGACCGCCGAATGAACTATTCTTGCCTGGGGGTGCGTGACAGCGAAGCCTTTCTCCCTCAGAGCATCTCCTAGAAGCAGCGCGTTTCCCTCCATCATCTTCGGGACGCCCTAAGAAATAATTAACCATCAGGGAACAAAAACAAGAAGTCGCAGCCAGACAATGGTGGCCGGGATGGTGGGAGGAGGGGAGCGGCCTCCACACCCAAAATTAGTTTTCTACGAGTACGTAGCCTGTGGGAGCCCAAATCACAGGCGTTGTTGCAGCAGTGCGCCATATGGGCTCCAAGAACGCCTCCCGGGCACCGTTGTCCACAGCAAATTGGCAAGCAGTCAAAAACCGAGGCCTCCGCCCACTTGGCGCGGCGGTTGTAAATAAATTGTAGTATAAGGCGCGTGCTACGTGGGGTAAAACGACACCACCATTCTTGTCTCAGGCTCCTCACTATTACGGGGGGCCGTAGTTAACAGGACCAAATATTGTCAGTAAGAATAGTTAAACATATAGGTTTTTATGTCTACCACAGGTCCTGTTAACTATGGTCCACGGTAATAGAGTCGATCTAAACACCACCCAACAGCCGACTTGACACCAAAACAAGCTGAGCCCGATACACGGCCCTATGGACTATGGGTGGGCTATTCAGCGACTAGAAGTGCCAAGTATCACATCGGGCCTAAATACATATTGGGCGATGCCTCACTTCAAGATCCCCACCAGGGGGAAACGGTTGGGCTCAAACGTGCAGCCCCGAATTGCAAACCCTACCGTGGTACGACTCTAAAAGCGCAGCTCCCCTAATTACGACAAGAGGCAAACACCTCGAAAGACCCATCCTCAGCTTCGAACGCCACCGATAAGCCGTGCTGCTGGGGCGACGGAGCGCCGAAGGACGAGTTGTTGTGATGCACGGCCAAACCCGCAAGCAACTCCGGCGTCGAGAGCGCCCATCCCACTCGCCAGCCTACTCCAACCGTAGGCGAGGCGGCGAGAAATGGCCCGCGCGTTTGTGGCGAAATTACGTCAGAAAGAGCAAGGGGTACGGAGAACAGCGAGGCACGCGCACGTTTGCGTGCGCATGGGGGGGTAGTGAGGTCCCAGCGGAGGAAGCAGCGCATGACGGGGCGGCTGATTCAAGGCGCTCTCGGGCGAACATCACCCGCGACCGCTAGCGCCTTGATTCCCCCCCCCCACCACCACCATGAGTGCACCCCCCCTCCCGCCCGGAAGCATTGGGCATTGCGTCCTGGCGACGCGAAAAGGGCGGAATAGCATAGACGTCGAAATCCCACGCTAGGGTGGTTCGACCGCCACCGCGAAACCGCTTTCCTCACCAGTAAGCGAGTAGAGCTTGGAGGCGCTGGAAAGAGTAACCGTCCTCTCGAACATGCCCTCCTCGTCCGCTATCCTCAGGTGCTGTATCCCTCCGAACGTCGCGTTCTCGTAGACCTGCGCGAGCGCCGGGTGAGGTGGCATGCATCGGGTGCGTGCTGCGACGGGGGTAGTACTTGTTGTATTCGACAACGCATGCTTCCAGCCGGGCGTGCATACCCGAGACGGAACGAACGACGAACAGCACCTTCGAGGCGTTTTAACCGCCGGACGATTGACCCGCGGGACTCGAGTGGGTATGCTAGCGTCGGGGCTAGGGGTTCGGCCGCTCTACCACGGAGAGTCCCACAGCTAAAATGTTGCAGACTTACTCCCCCCCGACAACAGTTCACGCTCCCTTGTCTGGCTGGAAGATGATCACGATCACCGGAAGGCCTTGCCAACACGAGACAACCACGACTAGTGACAGAGTAGGTGCACCGGAAACAGATCCAAGACCCGCTTGGTTGTCCCGGGCAAAACGAATAGCCGCTTCGTCAGAGATTCTGTTCCCTCCTAGTGCGCAGAAGCCCCTTCAAAAACGCACCTCGTCACTGATGACGATCAGGTTGTACTTTAGGGCCAGGCGGGTGAATTCTCCCAATTCCTGAAGAAGACACGAGAAAACATGTACACAAACAAAAAACGACAAAGCGCGCGTTATGAGCAGGCGATATGGCGAACGCTCGGAGAGCCTGCATCTCAGTTTTTTCCCGGGCGTTATTTGTATGTGCCTGTTTACCCGCTCATGCCTCCTAAAACCCACCGCCCGGGCGGGAGATCTTCGAGCCTATGTTTGGGGCACATGAACGTGCGGGCGGGAGCTGTACTGTGGGTGTTTGACGCCGTGAGGTGTACTGGGAAGCCCTTGTGCATAACCCCATAATCCGCGAGGCGGGAAACGCTCACTACCTCAGGTATTACGGCGAAGGGGGAAGGTTTGCTTCCCGAACAACCTTGACGATTCCTCAATATTGCAGGAAGAGGCGCCTCATCCATTCACTCATCCGAAGCGCGACACAAACAGCTGCACTCTGAGGCGTTCTACGATAGAGGTTCACCCTAATTTTTCTGAAGCTCCTCACTTGAGCAGAATCATACCTCCCCCCAACACTGACTTCAGCAACAATCAAATTGCATCCCGGCGAATAGCCCGAGTCTACAAACGTTTTTGTTTCGAAATCAAGATTGGCATTCCGCCGATTTGGGCTCAAGGAACCCCGTCTTTCAGAATTAAAATAGCGGAAATGTGCTACCCTCTATCGTAGAACGGGTCCTCGGAGGTCCTGGGGTGTACTCGGAGGTGTTGGCGCTGGCGGGGGGCTAGCAGTACAGTCAGTTTACTCAGATGCTGCAGAGAGGACTTTTATACGAAGGTTACTGCTAGAAAACGCATGACATTGTTGGCAGTAACCGCCACGCAAAACGTGGCTCGAGGTCGGTCGGCTAATCGTGTCCTGGCGTTTCTTCTTGCCTCCTTGGTGTAGCAGTGACCGCACGGGTTGTGCGGGGAGTTGAGAAGGAGCACCCGCGTCTTCGGCGTAATAGCTCTCTCGACCTGTTAAAACGATAATATGCGGGTGGATAGGTCCACCGTGGACCAGGGCAGAGCCAATATCGGTATATATAGCAGTTAACATTTTCCGGGAACAGCCGATGAGCATTTGACGACGAAAAACAAACAAACAGCGGAGCACAGGGGATCAAGGGATTGTTGTTTTTATGAGTTCAGGAGTTGCACCTGAACGTGAAGCCTGGTTCGTCAGTTTCTGGTTCCATAAGCCAGGGGCACAACGATGAGCGAGCCAAAGTGCAGACAGACGGGCAACGGCACTGCGCAGAACAAACGCGAGTATGATATAAGGAGCACCGCTGCACTTAATAGAAGATACAAGGCGCTTCGCTCAGGAAGGAAAGGTACGTCAAATTTACGATGCGAAGCGGACAGAGGCCCATGATTGAGTATACTGTTTTCATGAGGGGTGGAGGGGTCGGGGGAAGGGGGGAAGGCTGTGCTGCTCTCGGACTCGCAACATCAGAAAGCTAGGGCCCGTCAAGGCTGGCTCGCGGAGGAAGCTGTTTTATTCCCAAACTCGAAGCCGCTCTGCACTAGCTGGCAACGATTAACAGCTCCGTGCTCGCACCCGCCTTTAAACGTTATCCTAGGCGCTGGCTGCTTCACCTCGCGGCCGCCGTGTCGATCAAGTTAACTCGGATCCTAGCGCGCCGTGGCAACTGTGAGAACTTGCGGTGTCTACCGGTACTACCGCGCACACCGTTCCGCTTCCTTTCCACGACGACAACAACATGTTGGCACACCTCCTCCATGTCGGGCGAGAAGTTCGGGCCGTGGAGTTCCAACAAGACCGGCGTCGCCCCTGCAACGCGCGCTATGTTGGGGTACCAGGGGAACCCCGGGTTGAAGATTAAAACCTGCAGGAAGGTTACCGCGAGGGGAACGTGGGAGTAGGGTAAGCGGCTATCAATAGCAGGTGTGCACCGTCTCGTTCCGCGAGGTAAGTCGGCGAGGTTTGTACAGCGCAACCCCTTGAAAGGTAGAACGTCCAAGTTAGTACCATACCCCGCAACCTCGTGACCAACCTGCGGCGGCCGAAATATATATGCATTCTGGGAACGTATTCCTCGGTTGTTGTACGTCCGGATATGACACCGGACGCCCGACCTCTACGAAATGTTGACTGAAAAGATATTTGCACAAGCGGTGTAGGACCAGCAGACCGTGCTGAAGGCTCTCTGCATTGGCACAGCTCTGAAACACACGAAACCGTGTTGTCAGGAATTCCTGTAGTACCCTTCTCCAGGCGTTCCGCGTCCAAAACAAGTAGGACGCGCTCTCCGTTTTAGCCCCCCCCTCCCCGTGCAAGCCTCTTAAGGTTGTTTCCTTACTGGGGTCATGTGCAAATTTAGATGGAATCTTACCTCGTCTCCAGGATTAATAAATGCCTTCAGGCTCGAGAACAGACCTCCCGTTGCGCCAATAGTAATCTGCGTTGAAAACAGAGCCGGGCGCATCACGATGAGTCCAATATGCGCGAAAAACGCCTGCCGATTACCGACGCCAAAGTCGGACGCCTTCATCTCTCCAATTTACGACTACGTCTGCCTGCTAGCAGTGTCAGGACCAAGCAGAGCTGCCTGAGGTTGACACAAATCCCGGTGCGTCGTACGCACGGTAAACTCGATGCACACCCCCTCGATGGTCGGCCGCGTGTCGGCTACCATCGGCCAGCCCGTTTGCGGATGCGAGGGTCCCGGGGGGTTGGGTCGCGCCCACCACACAAAATCATAACGCCAGCGTCCGCGGACGCAACTGTTTTTTATTCTCATTTTCCATTCCCCTTTTTGACGGGCGTTCGGAATGTTCGATACAAATTCGAAAATCGGACAGCGGCAAGAGCCTGCCAATGCACCTCCAAGGACAAAAAGCGCGTGTCCTCGTCAAATAATGAACGCCTTCGAACCGTGCAACCATTTTTAACGAACCGGTGCATCAATCAGCAGGCACGGACCAACAAGCACGTGACCCAGGCGTGCAAGGCTCTAACCCTCCCCCTCCCATCTGCAAACCAGCAGAAACAGGGCCGAAGGGGGTGGGGTACAACCTTTACCAGCTTGCCGTCTCTCACCAAAACGTTCTCTGGAGTAATCGCTCTCTTGCCACCCCCGCCCCCCTGCAAGTCGTAGCGCTTGTTGTAGTACTTGCAAATCGCACCCTTAAGCGACTCCAGCCCCGTCAGGGGGGAGTATTGGTTGATATCGCTCTGGAAGGGGATGTGGGCGAAGAGGCGGTTGCGGCAGGATCAACACAGAGGCGAGCACAAGCGTGGTATTACGGGGGACCATAGTTAACAGGACCTATGGTACACATAAAAACCTATATGTTTAACCATTTTTACTAACAATATTTGGTCCTGTTAACTATGGACCCCCGTAATAGTAGTCGAGGTTTTAAAAACATTCTGCTTACTAACATGGCCTTAACAATAACCCGTATAGAAACAAGCCATGTACTTGTAGCAGCAAGCAAAGCAAATACGGAAATTTCGTCGAATTCGAGTTTACAGCAACCGTTCAAGCTACCCGTGATATAGAGTCGGTTGTCAATGTAACACTTAGCTGCCGTTCGTCGGTGGTTGGCCGTGCGTTCGAGAGGAAAGCAAGGCAAATTGTTTTTGTTGCTGGCGTTCAGTCTTGTTGGCTGTGCGGCCCTAAAGCTCGCCCGCTCCTGCAATCGGGTGTATGTAGAAACCGGTCATCTACAGGGCCGGTTGTTGGTGATGAAAGCAACGGCAGACAACTACTTCTTCATACTGGTACAGCGGCGAACCCTGGGTGTTCTGCGCCACCTACCGGTATGAGGGCAATCCGTTACATGAAGCACCTGCGTAGACCGAGACACCGCTGTTTGATGATCAACCACACGCTAACAACATCCCTTGTGTGTGATATATGTATACAGTATGTAGGCGTCACCCTGTGAGTGAACATCAGTACTCATGTCGACACATTGGACACACGCTCTGCCTCCGAGGTGGAGGAGAGGAGGGGTCGAGCGCAGCACGTCGCGACCCTTCGGCGATCGGCCGCCCAGAGTTCCTTAGACGCTCCGTCAACTTAGAGTGACCGCAACAAGTCACATCGACGCGTCCAGGATATCAAACCACAATGTGCGTGTTTGATCCCTGACAAAAACACTACCCTACTTTGTTGGCTGTGTCGGTCCGTGGGACGCACCTGATATATGACATACCGCAGTACTTGGTAATTGCAGTATGAAGGCAACGCTTGTTCTCTAGCGTCCCCTGGTCCCCGGGTTTCCGGTGATTGTAATCTCTAGATGTTTTATTAAAACAGATGGAAATATCGCTATTTTACACGCTGCGTTTGAACTTCGGCTCGTTCGTGCTAATCCGGAGAGCCGGAGAGCCTTGGTCTTTTTTCATCACAGCAGCTTGTGTGTTCTGTCGGGATTGCTCTCCCACAGGTTCTCAACAGAGGCCTACACCTCGACTTAAAGGTTCTGCAGTGGCCGAAATTGGTCGAAAATTGGGGTGAAGTAAATGAAAGAAAACGAAAAACCAACCTGAGCGCTTGCACTTCACTTGCAGACAGCTACAGCTCACACAAAAATTGGTCCGTTTTGGGTCCCCTTTGGGGTCAGGGTTAGTGTTGGAGTTAGGGGTTGGGTTGGGTCTACGACCGTGCCTCGGTCCCACCAGGAAGTGCTTCCTAGCTCGCATTGAATTGCACCAAGTGGACAGCCAACGAATTGTAATACGTAGGTAGGTTATAGAACCTCAATTCCAAGGACAAATTAGCTACGAGTATGCACGTACGAATGCACGCGCAGAGCAAACAAACGCGAAGAAAATGAAAGCAAAGCGAAGGGGACAGCGAGAAGTAGGCACTGGAGGCAGACGAGGGGGTCCGGGCGGCCCTGGTACGCTGTTGTTACTTTTTATGGTACTGAGAGAGAAGGCACCCATTCTCCAATAAGAAGTGCAGTCTGCACCAGGTGTTGCCCTGCTTTTAATTACTTACATCATTACGGAGTACGTGATATAATACCTGGTAGGTGCCCAGCGTATCTGCCCAGGCGGGGGCTAGAAGGATAGCATTAAACAGTACCAAAACCAATCCCGGCAGTGGTACCACAGGTACACGGCGGGCAGGGATACATACTGGTAACTACTGTAGTTTTGGGTCTCAAGTAAAAAATCAATTGCTCTTTGGTTTAAATCACTCGATCTTTACGAATCAATTTAGGTTCAACTTTCGTACAGTTGATTAATTGATTTAGATCGATCTCTGTCGAGATATCGATCACTATTATTTCGTCGACTTCTCTGTTGATTTATTTCTTCTGCTATTTGCCCCCTGAGCCGTCCACATGGCCTGTTCCCGCCGTGCCGTGCCCCCACAAGACCATACAAAGTCTTTGGCTCGCCATTGTTACGTCTCCCGTGCCTGGTACACCTGGTTGGTGTATGGTCCCGTTAAACTGTTCTATTGTATACCAGGTATACTACAGCGTAGCAAGCATCTGTCTTGTCGTGTTCGCCTCTCGTGCAAAACCCTCTAAATGCCACTACAAACAAAACACTACATGAAACGCTAGGCTTCGGTGGTGTTTGTTGGTGGAGTACGCCAATCCACGAGCGCCAGCCATACCCCGCTACCACGAGCACCAGCTTCCACGTTACCCTGGCTTGTCCTCCAGAGTCTCGTGCAGAAGGAATGGCATCGGCTGCCATCTCTCCTCTCCAGCGATTGCGCTTCATCGCGATGATCGTGTCTCCTCTCACGGAGAACAGACGTTCCGATGCGGCGGACGACGCTTGCACGACGAGATACTTGCCGGCCGACTCGGCAATGAATGGTCGGAAACGCACCTTGCTTTCCTGTCCACCACGTTAGGGGGCCGCCTACTACTGTAGGGTTTTCACGCGGTTGAAACTGACTTGCTGATGCGGGTTACGGAAAAGGATCATGCGTTCACGATGGTGTCCTTCACAGAAAGAGCGGCCATATATTGTGAGGTGGGGGGGCGTACTAAATTTGGTGCTTCCCTCAGTCACCGAGCTGATATGTTTCTCTTTGAACAGATGTCATGAGAGACTCTTCGTCGGGCCCCTCCTCGTCCTATACTGTATAATACAATACACATCTCGTATCATCGTTGATCTCGCAGCTTTCGCACCAACCTCGCCCACTACTAACTACTGGACTACCGACCTCTCTTTGTCGAATTGACCTATATACAACAAAATAATACCAGGTACCTGGTACCTGGGATATTGACCCCCCCCCCCACCATCGGAGGTCTCTAGCCTGGCTTGAAGATCTGCTGACCAGGTTATAGCCACCTCGCAGGGGAAAGAAACCAACCAAGACCCTTCATGGGGTCGCTAACCCAATAACTCTCGCCCATGCCACTTAACAGCTCGCAAGTATGAGCAACAACATGCCCTTCATCGGGCCATCTCGAAATCGAGCATTTTCGATCACCAGAAAGCACCTGTAATATAATAATAACGAACATATTTTCTTCTTTCGGGGAAGTTATGAGTGATCCATGTTGAAGATCATGCTGCACATACATTGTCGGATGGCGAAAGAAATAATAACGAACATATTGAAAAACCACACCTGGTACCAGGTATCCCTGGCACGCAATTAGGCCCAATCTTCCACGACGTGTCTTAAAATACGTCTTAATCCGTTTCTCAGAGAGAGGCCCGTCTTACTCGCTATATCGGGCCTTGGCACGTCTTTTAGTTTCGTCTTGGCACGTTTAGATTCGTCTTAGCACGTCTTAGATTCGTCTTAGAATGCACCAGGCGCCGGTCGAGGCGTCTTAGGGGGTCGACACGACAAGAGCGAGCTGTGGAAATGGCTGGAAACAAAGCGGGGACGACAAATGAATCGACTACTACTCCAACTTGCTTCTTTCGAACCTTCTTTTCTCGTGCTTCCATGCGCTTTTTTCTGTCACCGGGGACATCGAACCCGGTTCTCTGTTTTTTCGAGGATGGCATTATTATTTTAAAAGAAACGAAAAACAAAACATGATATCTATCCTCTCTCGCCACCTCGCAGTTGGGTGTGATGGTGAAGGCCCACTACAATTTATTTCGACATGCTACTACCTTAGGATTGCGCCTACTTCTGTTGTGTTTCAAGCTGTGTTGGTTGTTAACCCTTTTAGAACCGCAGTCCTGTTCTGGGGACAAACCAGTCAAATTTCAAGTAGTTTTGTCCCCAAACGGGACTGCGGTTCTAAAGGGGTTAACGTCGTACTATATATTGCAAAACAAAAGTTGCATGCTTTAGGGCGACTAGTCTATTCTTACTGCTGTTCGTTTTCTCTGTTTTTTTTTGCTGTTAGTATTGCTACGTATACCGTGGTACATCAGTATACTTGATAGGTAACATAATAATGCGTTATTTGGGACGCCCAATATAGGACAACAGCTACTACTGCTGTTCTCTTTCTGTGTTCCGTGGGGCAGGGCAGTTGCTATTATTCGCGGACGCACCAATACCACCGGTAGCAACGTGTCGTTGTTTAAACGACATAGTTTAGGACAACTAGTAGTACTATTATTACTATACTGCAGTTATCTCTTTCTGTTTTCCGTGGGCGGCTTCGTAGGTTGCTATTAATATTAATATTACCACTATCACGGGGGACCATATTGAATAGGACCTACGGTACACACAAAAACCTATATATTTCACATTTAAAAAAAAATGGTCCTATTTACTATGATATGATATGGTCCCCCGTAATATTAACACTACGTGAAGAATTCTACCAGGTACAAATATTTGAGTTTGTTGGTATTCACGGCTGCTGACGGTATATGATATTCCTACTCGTAGACAACAAACGACTCAATAGAACCAGGTACGCACCTGGTGCCTTGTATTCGCAGTGCGATGTTGGAGCTTTCACTTCAATTATGGGTACGTACGTATAAATATGTACCTGGTACGAGTTAATGTACAAACAAGCACACATAAGCGGCGTGGGTAGGCACAACTCGATGCGAGTCGACGAGGGAAGAAAAGGCTGAAATCTTCTCGCGATAAAAATGAAGGCCCGTAGCGTAGCGGGAAGGGGGTAGAAGAGCCTGCTACGTATGTGACCCCGGATCTGAGTTACGAGTTGGAAGGAGAGAGAGAAGAAGATGTGCGAAGAAAATAAATGGGATGAGCAAAAACAAAAAACAAAAAAAACAAAAACATATTCAAATATACCAGGTACTACCTGGTATCAATTACGTACTGCCGTGCGTGTGACGTCAAATTTAAATGCCAACAAACAAGGAACTATTAATACTATTAATACGAGTACGTAATCATACTGTTCGTCCATCATCACACGTAGTAATCGCACTTATAAGGTACCGGTACGTACCCCTACCTAGTACGAACGGATGTTTCGTCCGTCATCGTCCAACATTTCAGTACAGCAGTACCTTTACCTTGCGGGAAATACTTTTCGAATTGTTTTCCGAGGCGTCATCTCATCATCATGACCGTATCGTGTCGCCACGATAATTTACTCGACCATGCACGATACAATTAATAGGACACATTTTACTCGTATACGAATGTTTTTAGTCCAGATACATACTTGTGTACTGCTCAAAGAACCGAACGAAACCCGGATTCATGATGATTACATCGCGACAGCAATTACCCGTACGAATTTAACTGCTGAGAATTTCAGGCTCGAGGGCTGGACGCAAATATGAAAATGACTTTTTTGGTACTGAAAACAGCGTGGAACGCACCCTGTGTCACACAAGAATTCCAGCGTGTGGCCAGAAATAAGAGATGCTGAATAGCAATGCCCACTCTTCGTGTCTGGATAACACCTTATTTCTTATTTGTCACGGAGTTGGTAGCGTCGCTCATGATCCGTCACTACTACCGCTGTGCTTAGGCTTCTTTTGATTGCTTTTGGTTGGGGAGAAGGGGAGAGAGAGGGCTGTGCTCAATTTATTTGTGTCTGGGAGGAGAGGAGAGGAGAGGAGAGGAGAGGGGAGGAGAGGAGAGGGGAGGAGAGGAGAGGGGAGGAGAGGGAGGGAGAGCGGGGGTGTGTGTGTGGTTGGCTCAGCGCTACAGCAGAGAAAAAGCGAACGGCGTAGTCTAGAATGAACCCAATCATGGGCATCAAGCCGATGGTTCTTGCCCGTCTTCGTCAGGACGAGAGGCATGAACCCCGAGATGGTGGTTGGTCGTTATGGTCGAATAGTCTGCCTATTTTCGGCTGGGTGGGTATAATAATCGGGTACCTCTTGGGGGTCAAGTAGCTAAAATCGGGTCTACCCGGCGCAAACGTGACCAGCATCGGGTGGCGGCCGGCGTTGATCAATGAGATGGCGTCCTGTGGGGCCTTCGCGGTCACTGATACGAGAAGGTACCCGATTTTGATTACAAATGCATCGGGTATACCCGATTTTGGCAAACAACAAACAAATTAACCCCCAATTCATTTTTGCTGTCATAACCCATACTGGTAGGTGCCGTGTGCTCGAAGCACGGTCGACAAACGTGGCCGAAGTATATGCTGAATCACACGCACTCACTGCGCACTGATATACCCCCCACACACACTCACTAGTAATACCGTATTAAGAGCAGAACTGGGAATGCACCCACTCAAGACAAACAGGCATATGAGAAAGTTGAAATGGCAATATAAAGTAAGGAACATGCCAAAGAAGAGGTTGCCGGCCATAGTTGATGAAGCTGTATGGGAGAAAGTAACAAAAGGGCAAACTGGAATAAGGTGGGATAGCGTAGTTGAGAAAGTATGGAAGGATATAGGGGGAAACCAAGAAGAGGTGATGCTCGCCGGGAAGTTTGGGAAGTACAAGGCAGAAGTAGAAGAAATGATAGAAAGAAGGGAAAGGCTAGCGCTACGAAACAAGGTGGAATCCGAAAAACACCTAGAGATATACGGTAGATTGAGGGAAGGAATAGGAATGAAAACGTATCTGCACGGCCCAATGGACTTCGCGAAAACGCTGAAGCTGCGGTTTCGTGTAGGCGACCTGGACTTGCCAGAAAGAAGAAAGAGGTATACCAGTAGCCGGGAGGAGGAGGAAATAGATGCACAGATGTGCCCGTGTGGCAAAGCGATAGAGAGTAGAACTCGCGTAGTAGGAGAATGTGAAATATACAAGGAGGAACGGGATGTGTTAGAAGAGGATATGAGGGGAATAAAAGAATGTGACATGGAGGAGTTTGACACACTAGATAGCAGCGAGAAAACGATCGCTATCCTAGGAGATAGATGGTGGCCACAGGCGGCCAAACGGGAAGGGGATAAGATTAGCAAAAAGTTTCTATGTAATATATGGAAACAACGTAACGAGCGCCCCATTGTTGGAGGTGTCTCTATTAGGAGTAGGAACGGTGCTCCGTCTCGAAAGGGATGCGTGGTCAATGGTCAAATGACTAAGGCAAGCAACAAATGAGTACGCCCCCCCCCCCCCCCCCCCCCCCCCCCACTCACTCACTTGAAGAGAAACTAAAAACAAGGCTCGTACGATTCGTCATGACGTTTTCTTTTCCCAAAAAAAGGGAAAACCAAGAAACAATGGCTCGCGCTTCGTTCTCGCGCGCCTCACTACGTAACTACAAGAAAAAACATTACCTGTGTGTGTGTTCTTCACATTAAACCGTTCTTTCTACCCGTCGACATCCAGCACAACCAGTGTCCGTGCCGATTCTTCAATCCTAGAAGATATACAAGTTCTGTGGTCACAAGGCTACGCCACAGAGATACTACGTTGCCACGTGTGCAGTGTGAACTGCAGTGGGCAATGCAAAGCCATGTCATCATACTAGAGGTATAGCCGGTCGCCCCGGTGGTTCAAGTGGTTAACCTCGAATTCTACTTGTTTGAGTCCTGGGTTCGAGCCCTAGGAGGGTCGGACATTGACTTTATTTGCAAAAATAAAAAAAGGGATTCAATTGTTGAGAGCGCCTTGCAGCGTGGGTAGGCACAATTCGATGCGAGTCGACGAGGGAAGAAAAGGCTGAAATCTTCTCGCGATAAAAATGAAGGCACGTACCGTAGCGGGAAGGGGGGAGAAGAGCCTGCTATGTGACCCCGGATCTGAGTTACGAGTTGGAAGGAGAGAGAGAAGAAGATGTGCGAAGATAATGAATGGGATGGAAAAAAAAAAAAAAAAAAAATACGACAGGCACGACATACGCAATCTATGAAATAGTGAAACGAAAAGAAACAATCAAAGAGAAAACAAAAACAAGGTAGACAAATCGAAAAAGAAAAAGAAGAAAAATAAAAGCAAAATCTAAGAGAAACAATCTGTCGTGCCCCCCCCCCCGCAGGCGAGGTGGCCAACACTTGAAAAAGAACGAGCTGGAAAAAAGAAGAAATAACAAAAAACACCACTGCTTGTGAACAGAGTAAGACAAAGAACCAAGGAGAAAGTAACAAGGAAAAATAACAAAGGGGAAATAACAGGCAGACCAAAGCCCAAAGCACCTTCCAGGTGGCGGCAGCAGCTTGTGGTACGAGTAGTATAGCCAGGTTCTCCCTGCTAATCCGCCTGGTACCTTGCTACCCAGACTGCCGTCTCCGCCCTGCGTTCGTCAACTATGCCCAGCCCCTTGGCGTCAGACAATACGAGCCGAGCAGAGCAGGTTCGTCTTCCAACCACGCCACACGGCTCCTTGAGTACGGCTTATCAATCAGAAGAGGAAGAGAAAAAATGAAATGAAAATCACGGAGAGTCAGCGCAAGAAAGAAAAAAAAAAAAAAAAAAAAAACTAAAAGAGACGAGTGTAATGATTTGATCGGAAAAACAGTGATAGAACGAAGGAACGAACGTGAATATGGTTCTGCACTGCTGGTGCACGTATAAGAGATAGCTGGTGGTGGTCGGTGACGGCGTGGATGAGATCGTTGAAACACAAGACGTACCATGGCCGGCTCCACTATTGCCGCAGCGGCAGCTTCTCTCGCCCGACGTGAACCAGGATAGTTTGGGTACCCCTCTCCCAGATCGCAAACCCCAGGCTGGTCTACCAAGACCCGTTGCTTGGCCCACATCGCGGTTGAGGTGTCCGTCTTGAATTCTGCCAATGTGATGTCAGACATAAGGCGAACAGCGGCAGCAGTGGTAGCGGTAGTAGTAGCAGCAGTACCATTGCATATCGAGGAACCGATGGAGGTGGTATCGTCCGTGCTGCTTGCCGGCTCCAGGGATTGATGGGGTGGTGAGGATTGTTGCGTTGTTGTTGCCTTGGCCCAGATATGCCGCCGGTGAAATCGCGGGTAGCGCAACTCGTGCCGCAGGCCTGTTGCGGCTTGCCACAGCAAGCGATGTGAACTGCTCAACATGTTTTCGCTCCCGCCCGGAAATTAAAATAATTATTGCTGTGAGTTGCGGGGGCTGTGGTTGTTGCTGCTGTCTGAAAAAACTGGGCTTCCCAAGCCTCTGTCTTCCTACTTCCTACCAGGTATGATATATATTTCTTTTGTTTTTTTCCATCCCATTCATTATCTTCGCACATCTTCTTCTCTCTCTTCTTCCAACTCGTAACTCAGATCCGGGGTCACATAGCAGGCTCTTCTCCCCCCTTCCCGCTACGGTACGTGCCTTCATTTTTATCGCGAGAAGATTTCAGCCTTTTCTTCCCTCGTCGACTCGCATCGAATTGTGCCTACCCACGCTGCAAGGCGCTCTCAACAATTGTTATAGGATCAACCAACTACACCCGACATCACCTCTATGAAACTCTTGTCCCCGCTGTTCGTCAGGCATGCCAACGATTCAATACCTCTCGACAAACCCCAGAAGTCCTCCGTTCAGTTCGGCTTCCGCACTGTTTTTGTTTTCTCTTTTGCGTTTGTTGATTGTGCTCAAGAACACGATCCGTGAGATCCATCGTATATTGAGCAGTTCCATGCTGAACAGGGATTCTGGTAGTAGGGTATTGGGATGTCGGGGTAACATGTACCCCACCAATACCACTCGTTAGATGTAGCTCCATATGAGGCGAGTCAGCTCGACAGCACGGATACGTAATAATATATAAGAGAAGTTCCGTGTTATTGTCTGGAGTCAACCACGCGTTCCCGTGCCAGCTGCATCTATACCTTTAGAGATCAATCAATACACTAGTGAAGAACCGGTGATCTTCTATTGGTAAGCGTAGCCGAGGCCAACCTAGAGAGGTGGGAACCTTCCGGCATGTCTGGTTTAGATGGCGTGTCTAGTCTGGAAGCCAACGTGGGAAATTAGTAGAATATGCATGTATATGCATGTAGAGAAGCTGCTGCTGCTGATGATCCCGGAAAGGATCGAGGTCCTGGTGGAAAGGACGTAAGAGGAGAAGAAGAAGATGCCGCACCAGAAGCAGCAGCGATCCCAGCAGGGCCAAGTTTGAGCCGGACCTGGTAGATTCGCTTGGCTCTGGACTGCTGCGCCTGTCGCGACGATGAAGCGCACGCAGCAACCACCGTCATCGCCGCCGCCGTCACCACCGCCGCCGCAACCGCCGTCTTCGCTACCGCCGCTGCCGCCGCCGTCGTCTCGACCGCCGCGTTACCGTCGATGCTGCAACACCCCAGGAGAGCCAGGTATCTGCCTGAATCTATCTGTGGGTTCGTTTCGCGCTGGCAGAGGAGAACTAGAAATTAGTACGAATATATGAGAGGGTGAAGGACGAGTATGTGTATCGCCGGGAGGAGCCGGGTGGAAGGTGGAGACCGCGGGTGTTTTTGGGCAAAATCGTTTTCCTGGACTGCTGAAACACAGCGCCCGCAGGTGGTTGATGGAGGGGGGACGTTGCCCCCGAGGAAGGAGATGAAGGAGAGTGAGGATGGGCGCAGGGGGGGGAATCTGCATCTGCTGTTCGGGATCAGCGCACGGGCGCGACAGGATGCACTGCCCCAAGCGAGAGAGGGTGAAAGAGAAGAGACCGAAGCGCCACCAGCAAGGACTTACGTCCGCAACAGGCACGTTTGACTTTGTTGATTGTTTGCAGTCGGTAATTTCCGTTTATAGATTGATTTTATATCGATTTAAGAGTGGTAGATAATATCCGAACATTGCGATTGAGAATTGATAATGTTGGAAATTAGAATGAGATGCACAGACAGACGTGTTCGTATATAGCTTCCCTCACTGAAGTTATTATGTAGACGATTGCAGGACAATGACGTCTGTCTGTTTTATAGTTGACTGGTCGAGGGCTCTGGCTGGGCATCGATGCGAGTGCGAGTACGAGATGAAAGTAAAGTATATGCGAAAGCGTAAAATTCGAGTTGTGGCTGAGAATTCGGGGGAGAATGAAGTATCGAAGACAAGTGCACAAAGTTGGCGCCGAGTTTAGTTGCATTGATGTACTGGGCATGGAAGCCGATACGCGCTGATGCTGGATGTTTTTTTTATCGAGTTGTTTGCCCAGCACAGGACTATCATGCCCATCGCGTTGCTCGGCCTGCGGAGCACCACAATGTCAAGTTGTATCTGGTACAAGCATCTGTCTGTATTTTATGCAACTATTGAAGAATGAACAACGAAGAATTAATTTCGTTATGATATTCATACTGCTGTATGCCTGCAACCGATGCATGGCGTTCATTTTATATGGCGTAAAAACGTACGTCTTTCAGCTCTTCCCTATCCAACCCTTTTTCCCGCCATCTAGCTAGCAGTGACTGAGTAGCTCAGTGGTCCATTCCCTCTAAGTTACGCCGAATGAGTGGTCTAGCAGGTGTGTGTGTGTTCTTCACATTAAACCGTTCTTTCTAACCGTCGACATCCAGCACAACCAGTGTCTGTGCCGATTCTTCAATCCTAGAAGAGATACAAGTTTGTGGTCACAAAGCTACGCCACAGAGATACTACGTTGCCACGTGTGCAGTGTGTGTGTGTGTGTGTTCTTCACATTAAACCGTTCTTTCTACCCGTCGACATCCAGCACAACCAGTGTCCGTGCCGATTCTTCCATCCTAGAAGAGATACAAGTTCTGTGGTCACAAAGCTACGCCACAGAGATACTACGTTGCCACGTGTGCAGTGTGAACTGCAGTGGGCAATGCAAAGCCATGTCATCATACTAGATACGACAGGCACGACATACGCAATCTATGAAATAGTGAAACGAAAAGAAACAATCAAAGAGAAAACAAAACAAGGTAGACAAGTCGAAAAAGAAAAAGAAGAAAAATGAAAGCAAAATCTAAGAGAAACAATCTGTCGTGCCCCCCCCCCCGCAGGCGAGGTGGCCTACACTTGAAAAAGAACGAGCTGGAAAAAAGAAGAAATAACAAAAGACACCACTGCTTGTGAACAGAGTAAGACAAAGAACCAAGGAGAAAGTAACAAGGAAAAATAACAAAGGGGAAATAACAGGCAGACCAAAGCCCAAAGCACCTTCTAGGTGGCGGCAGCAGCTTGTGGTACGAGTAGTATAGCCAGGTTCTCCCTGCTAATCCGCCTGGTACCTTGCTACCCAGACTGCCGTCTCCGCCCTGCGTTCGTCAACTATGCCCAGCCCCTTGGCGTCAGACAATACGAGCCGAGCAGAGCAGGTTCGTCTTCCAACCACGCCACACGGCTCCTTGAGTACGGCTTATCAATCAGAAAAGGAAGAGGAAGAGAAAAAATGAAATGAAAATCACGGAGAGTCAGCGCAAGAGAGAAAAAAAAAAAAAAAAAAAAAAAAAAAAAAAACTAAAAGAGAAGACAAGGGAAGACCACGTTCGAGCCAGCTGCGCCAGTTGGTAGCACTAGTAGTATGGTCATATTCTACTTCCTAGTCGACTTGGTGCCTTGCTACCCTGTCTGCCATCTCCTTCCTACTTTCGTCTACCGCCGTTTCCCTTCTACCCCTCCTGTTCCCCCCCCTCTCCGCATTCACTCGGTCGGGCTTTATGCCACTTCTCCTGTTGCCCCCTCCCCCCCCGTTCCTTTGGGCACCATCCACGGCGGATGCGCGGCGCTGTCTACTCATCTCAGCCTCAGCCTCGTGCCACCTCACCATGAACCGTTCGGCTGCTTCAAGGATCCCCCGGTACCACTTCCCCGCCTTTTTGGCTGCTGTGGACCACAACGCGGTCTCAACTCCAAACACCAAGGGGGCAACTTCCGTTGACCCTTCGGTGGCTCGGAACTCCCTAAGGTCTTCGACTATGCATCTATGCCAAGTCTTACACTGTCCGCCTGGTCTCGGGTTCTCCCCACCAGCTATCGTCCCGAGCATTACCCGATTGGGTAATCGCTCCTTGCTTTGCCGTGCCACGCCCCCCGCAAAGAAGAGCCGCCGTTTGCGAATGGTCGTTTCGATGCTCTCGCAACGTGTCATCTTGAGGGCCTTCGCGTACGAGAGGGTGGCATGGTCAGTACGAAGTCGGCGCTGGAAGCCAATGACTCGCAACAGGACTTGGTGGTGAGCCGTTCGAAGCTTGGCAAAGTGTTCCGCTCTGAGGGTCCACGTCACACACCCGTACAGCAGGGTCTCAATCACCTCGGCCTTCAGCATTCGGACTTTAAGGCTAAGGGGGGCGGTCGTCCTATCATACAACTCCGGGCCGAACCGTTTGAAGCATGCTCGCATGAGGCGGATCCGTCGGTCGATTTCGAGCGAGAGGTCAGCGTTTTCGTGGATAACGCCGCCTAGGTATAAGAACTGGGTCGTCTGCTTATACCTCTGACCTGCCGCTTCGATGACGAGCGGTGGTGCGAGGGTTGTCCGGTCTGGTGTTTGTAGGACCATTGTCTCAGTCTTCTTTTCCGACACCGTGAGGCCTGCTGCTTCGAAGACAGTCACGATGACTGTCATCATTTTTGCGAGCCCTTCAGCCGACTTCGAGACAATTCCTGCATCGTCGGCGTACAACATGCCCCATACAGACCTTCGCACGCACGCCAATGGCTCCTCCTTCCCTGTTCGAACTACTCCAGCTTCCAAGAGTTGGACCAAATCCCTTACAATGGCTTCGTCTTGGCTGAAGCGTACTAGTACGACGTGTAACGCAGCAGCGAAGAACACGTTGAACAGTAACGGTGACAGTACACAGCCTTGCCGCAGCCCCTGCGTGACATCAAACCATTCCGAGAGCTCGCCGTCATCAGTACGCACGCGAGCCCGCATGCCATCGTGGAAATTACGGATAATTCTCAGCATCTTGGTTGGTACGCCAAAGCGTGTGAGTACCTTCCATAACAGCTCTCGGTCGACAGAGTCGTACGCTTTCTGCAGATCGATGAAGCACACGTATAAGGGGATTTTCCTCTGTCGTCCGAGCTCTTGCAGCCGGCGCACGACGAACAACATATCAATCGTTGATCGTGCGGGGCGGAAGCCGCACTGTTCCTCGGGGAGTAGTTCCTCGGTCTCGCAGTAGTTGCTGAGGCGGGACGCGACGATTTTCAACAGTGCACTGCAGTGGGCAATGCAAAGCTATGTCATCATTACTAGATACGACAGGCACGACGCACGCAATCTATGAAATAGTGAAACGAAACGAAACAATCAAAGAGAAAACAAAAACAAGGTAGACAAATCGAAAGAGAAAAAGAAAATGAAAGCAAAATCTAAGAGAAACAATCTGTCGTGCCCCCCCCCTGCAGGCGAGGTGGCCAACACCTGAAAAAGAACGAGCTGGAGAAAAAAAATAAAATAAAATAAAATAAGTAAAAACACCACTGCTTGTAAACAGAGTGAGACAAAGAACCCAAGGAAAAAAGTACTCCGGAGTAACAAGGAAAAATAACAAAGGGGAAATAACAGGCGCACCAAAGCCCAAAGCACCTTCCAGGTGGCGGCAGCAGCTTGTGGTACGAGTAGTATAGCCAGGTTCTCCCTGCTAATCCGCCTGGTACCTTGCTACCCAGACTGCCGTCTCCGCCTTGGGTTCGTCAACTATGCCCAGCCCCTTGGCGTCAGACAATACGAAACGAGCAGAGCAGGTTCGTCTTCCAACCACGCCACACGGCTCCTTGAGTACGGCTTATCAATCAGAAAAGGAAGAGAAAATAATGGGCAATGCAAGCCATGTCATCATACTAGATACGACAGGCACGACATACGCAATCTATGAAATAGTGAAACGAAAAGAAACAATCGAAGAGAAAACAAAAACAAAGTAGACAAATCGAAAGAGAAAAAGGAAAAAAATGAAAGCAAAATCTAGGAGAAACAATCTGTCGTGCCCCCCCCCCGCAGACGAGGTGGCCAACACTTGAAAAAGAACGAGCTGGAAAAAAAGGAAGAAAACAAATAAGAAAAAACACCACACTGCTTGTAAACAGAGTCAGACAAAGAACCAAGGAAAAAAGTAACAGCAGTAGTGCTGTATAATTCCCAAGGGTGGGTCGGGGGTTCGAGTCTCGCCGAATTCGTAATTTGTGCTTTTCGAGCGTGCGCGCTGGAGACAATACGAATGATTATGATAGTGTGCCTCTAGACACCAGTAGTAGCGTTTGCCGAGGGGAGGGCCCCGGAGAACACTGTTACCTAGTTGGGCAAATATGGGCACGATATGCAGGTTACAGTTTTGTCTGAGCATCTATGTATGTTGTTGTTGTTGTTCTCACATTAACTCTCTGACGAAGGAGTCCGTGGTCACACAAAGGTGCTGGAGCCCTAGGAAGATGCGAAAAACAAAAAAAAAACGAAAATTCGGCTGCCTCAAAATACACGAGACGAAAAAAGCGCACACAAGATAAAACCTACCAGGTATGTGCAAAACTGAACTAACATGGCCGCGGGTGTATCCTCTCAACTATAACATAGAAGAGTACCCCCGTTCCCACCACTAACCAACTCGTGGCTGCTGACTACAACGGATGCTGTCTGAAGTGCAGCCTGCACCGTACGAAACGCACGGTAGTCGTGAAAACGAAAGAGGAACACTCCTGCCTGCTATCTGGACTCGCGGATATGCAGTGAAAAAGGGAGCAATCGAACCTTACTACCACACGAATATCAACGATCGCCATCTCTGCCTGGACAGTCTGACACAAAAAGGTGCAGCACAGAGTCATGATACCACGTCCCTGGTAATTGCGTAGGTTATTCCCCATGAAGGGTATACAACTCGTTAAACTACAAAGACCAGTGACGACGTTTATAACAAGTACCGGTAGATACCATTCTGCCTCGTGAAAAACAATACCAGGAAAAAACAAATTATGACTGCTTCTCTCGTGATGATAGTGTGTGCGCAGATCATGGGTCTCCATGCACCGTCTTCCTGCCGCTCTTCATGGCCGCCTCATCGCCTTCGCCCAATCCACCCGCTCCTTTGCGCGTGCACTCGTGGCCATTCCCTTCCAGTCGTTTCCAATTCTCCGTCATCCTGAAAAACAAAATGCTCCTCGCACTTGCGGTTCTGATCTGGAAAATAAAAATTCTCGCGCAGGGGGTCAATCCGTCTCTTCCCCGCACGTCGACGCTCAGTCTCCCTCCTCCCTCGTCGTCGAATCCAGCCTCCTGTCGGCGCAATAGACTGTGCCGTAGTGTGGCCTGTGGTGGCGCCTGCCTCCGCGCACGGACACCCCGATTGAGCATTGCTGCTCTGCCGCAGCTGCCTAAAAAAGACGCGCGAATCGTAGGTCTCCGTGCCTGACGCACCACGTACGACCCAACTCTACTGCCGCCTGAGCCTCGCGGCCATAGGCAGCAGCAAGAAAAGGTAACACTCCTTGAGGGTGAGTCCGGCCTTACACCCGCCAGAAGGACCTACCCCACTCGCTATTAGCCTGATAGGGCATGCCTCGCAGCATTCCTTGCCGAGGCAGCGAGGGGAACGGAAGTGTTGAACCCTTGAGCCCAACCACGTACAGCAACACGTTAGTTGAGACTCCGTTAGTTTGCGGCATTCCACATATTTAGATCTTCATACGCGGACATCTCGTTTTCAGGTTTTTGAGTTGATGTGTAGGACCACCCATGCTACTTGATACGTACCAAAAAGGCGAGATGTTCGTATGCGAACGGGGTAATATTCAATAAGAGTACAGCAGCAGAAGAAGAAAGGAAAGAGAAACATCCGGGTATATGTTACGGTCGAGGAATGCATGGATTTGATGTGGGACCAGATATATTCGTTGACAACCATCTGTTTATTTGCAGTGGCATTTGGAACTTTAGTGGTAAAGAGGAGTTGGCAAGCTTTTAACACTTGGGAAAAGCAAAACACCCAATGCAGACCTAATCGCTCGATTGTACGCCCCATCCCTTTTGTGTGTCGGGTCAATACACTGCGGAGGCGACGTTTGATTCACCCAGGAGGATAAGCTGGATGACCCGAGCTGCGGCGACGCCACGAGACCGGACGGAGAGGCAGCCGCGGCGGAGGCAACAGCAGTAGTGTCTGGGGTATCGGGGTGGTTTTTAATGAAATGTGATTGCCTGTGAATCTGGATGAATGATTTCATTGTTTTTTGTTTTTGAATTGTGTTTCCGGTCGATTTGGATTCCACGAGATTTTTGGGGGTTTTCCGAGTCGTCTTAACAAATAATTTCCTAGTGGGGAAACTTATATTCTATGTAGCTCCATATGAGGCGAGTCAGCTCGACAGCACGGATACGTAATAATATATGTAAGAGAAGTTCCGTGTTGTTGTCTGGAGTCAACCACGGCGTTCCCGTGCCAGCTGCGTCTATACCTTTAGAGGTCAATCAACAGCGTTGTTTGTTTGTTTGTTTCCTTTCGTTTCTCTGTTTCATAGAATGTGTATGTCGTGCCGGTCGTATCCAGTATGATGACATGGCATTGCGTTGCCCACTGCTGTGCCTGCTGCATACAAACGTGGCAACTTAGTATCTTTGTGGCCTAGCTTTGTGGCCACAAAACTTGTATCTCTTCTATAGGCTTGAAGAATCGGCACGGGCTCTGGTTGTGCTGGATGTCGACGGGTAAAAAGAACGGTTTATTATTAACAGTATTAATAGTAGTGTGAAGAACACACACACTCTGCTCCTGCTGTGGACTCCCCAATCATATGTATATGTATATCAGGGAGAAAAAATAAGCCCAAATGAAAAACAAGTTTTTTGGCCCAGTCTCGCCAAAGAATCGGTTCCTAAATAAATGCAGCTCGCATAGTTGAGTACCAGGTACGTATTATATCAAGTATTCGTAATTTCAGTCAAACTCACAGTTTGTACTTTGCTTTCGAAGTTGTATTATATTAATGCGCAACCCCCCGCCCGGATAAGGGGGGTTGGAGAAGGGGTGATCCCCCGGGGCTGCCCCAACGGCAACCCCACGCTAACATCCGTATACTCGAGTCAACTCCCAACCCAACTGGCGGCTTAGAACTCTCGACGCCAGCTTCCACGCCAGTCAGACAAATAGTTCCTGACACATAACTCGAGAAAACATACCAGGTACATGGTAACCTCACGACCACGTGCATATAAATTTACACACAACTCGTACCAGGCATACACAAATAACACAAATACATTTAACTCACAATGTACTTCAGTGTTAATATACGGATAACCCCCTTCTCCTAAACTTTCAGATTGGGCGCAAATCCGAGCCAATGCACCACCACGTTTTTATCACTCTCACATTATGATATGAAAAACACCATCATCATATTATGATAAAAAAGAAACCCCACTTGCATCGAACAAACACACGCCAAACAATGCGACTAGCCCCCGCCGCCACTTGCGCAATCTACGACACCCGGTCGCACCACCAGCGAACATAACGGGTACGTCTAACAAACAGCAACAAACACACACACGTTACTGCGACCATTTAACTCCCCCCCACTGACTCCCTCAAAAGCACGGGCGGGTGGGTGGGAACTCAAACTAGTCTGTATCACACCTTGAACCTGTAGCGTTGCCTCTGCTTCACTGCGCTGTTGCGTGTAGGCTGCGGCTACGTACCAGACAAGGTGTATGTACCAAGGGCTACGATTCACGCTACCGTGAAACATCGCATTCATCTGATTGGCTAAACTTCTTACGCACGTACAAAACTCACATTCTCTCATTCTTCCGAGAATACTCTGCTTTGTACTTTGCTTTCGAAGTTGTATTATATTAATGCGCAACCCCCCGCCCGGAGAAGGGGGGTTGGAGAAGGGGTGATCCCCCGGGGCTGCCCCAACGGCAACCCCACGCTAACATCCGTATACTCGAGTCAACTCCCAACCCAACTGGCGGCATAGAACTCTCGACGCCAGCTTCCATCGACCCAAATGGGAGTCGACCCTATTTACGGATGTACTCTCACGGCCCCTTTCCCCCTGACTTGCAATATCATAGGGAACGCATGTAATAACACACTTCTTCATAGTTTCACTTCTGCCTAGTCAAATCTAAGAGTGAGTTAACCCGCCCCCACTCTGTGCCCTGGCCCGGCTGAATCCCACCGCTAATTCCTTCCTGGGCCATCACGTCGGCTACCCAACTGGCATCCTTTCCATGACTGCGAACATACGTCTTGTACGCATCGGACGCCCATCGGCCCTCACGCTGCAACACCTCTGGTGTTGCCCCCCCCGCCGACAAGTGAGTTGCGCCTCCAATCCTCAGAGAGTGCAAAGCGTACTCCTCCGCACGCACGCCCGCCAACGCAACCACTTTTCGCAGAGCTGCCGTCGCTTGCTGCTGTGTCCACATGGACCATCTGCCATTACCAACACCAAAGGCGGCAAGTGGGGCCGACGAGGGAAGAAACAAATAGCAAGACATCAATTCGATCATGAGATCGACAGCACCGCCACCGTCTCCCACGCGCAACGCCGGACCACAACGTACGCGCGTCAAAACCGCCCCTTTCCGCAGTTGGTCCCCTTTCGACCCACGAAACCTAACCTCAACGCGGTCTGCAGAAGACCACTGCGACGCGGTAAGCTGAATATTCTCGCGAAAAAACGCTACATCGGCCCGTCGCAAGCAATAAGTTTCATGCACACGCGACCGAGTTTCCGCAAACATTTCTGACGCGCGAGTCAAAAAGCAAAAGGAAGCGCAGAGGGCAAGCCACAAGACACGACCCCCCGTCTGCCATGTGGAGATCAATTTTTCGCCCGCGATCAACATTTCCCACGAAACAGGCGGACGAACGGTTGCTTGGTTACCAGCGTCGGCATGCGAACGAGCGGCTCCTTTGAGGGCATTACCCAAAACAGGATGGGTAGTGTCCAGTTCGAACCCTCGTGAAATTCGATGGAAAAACTTGATCGCTGACAAATGGCTCTCGATAGTTGCCGACCGCAATTTCTTAGTGGCAAAAGCGTACGCTACGTACTCGAACAAATGCCACACGTTAGTCATGCTGTCTCCGCCACGCTCTAGGAATACAGGCATGTCACAGCGTACCCGAAAGTCTACCCATGCGCCAAAATGCCCCTGATAAGTGCGTTCAGACGAGGTCGCAATGGCGTTTCGCATGAGTTCGAGGCCAACACCGAAGTACAGAGAGATGTGCCCGCACCCCCCAGGTCCTGCTCCTGCCACGGAATGTCGGGTCGAACAGCACGCAAATTAACGAGGACGGAGGCACCATCCCACCGTGAGATACCATCAGCGGCCACGTTAAAAATTCCACGTACGTGTTTTGCGTCAAAGTGCCAACCAGAGGACAACTCGAGCACCCCGAGGAGACGCATTAATGCGCCAGATCTCGGCTCCTTTCCCCCTCGACAACGCCGCACCCACTCGACGGCTGCTTCGTTGTCGCCACGTAACAACACACAGTCCCCCATGGCGAAGGGACGCTCATCACACGCAGATACGAGAACCCATGCAGAAACTACCATGCCCAGCAATTCTAGAACGTTAATTGATATATCGTTCTCATCTGCAACGGACTTACTCGATCCACAAAATCGAGACCGCTCTCCTGCGTCAAGCTCGTATCGCCAATACACCCCAGTTTCCAAGCAAAAACCCCCGACAGCGGTTTTAGATGCGTCCGAAAAAAGAGTACGTCTAGGGGGGCGCTCAAGCAAATTATACATCGGAGCCGACAAGGTTCCTCCGCGCGCGTCCCACCCTTCCTCAACGAACCACCGCCAGAACTCGAGGTCACCATGGAACTCGGGTCCCAGGGCAAGACGCCGCCCGGGGTTTGCCATACGGCAATCGAAATTAGCTCCGGCGGCAATGCGCGGCATACCAACTGAAGCTAACAAGCGGTTAACGAAAAAACGCCCCGGACGTACGGCAAAGGAAACATGCATGAGGAAACCAACGAGCTGCGACACCTGCTTCGCAGAAGCAGATGCACGAGACGAGGGCCACTCCTTGAGGATATTGTGCAGCTTGAGGCGCTTATGGGGCGGCAACGTGACCGTAAGCGCCTCAGTATCAATGATCCATCCCAAAACTTCCAGTTGCGTGTCCCAATTAGTAATTTTCTTGGCTGACAGGAGGGGCGGATCGGAAACACCACGTTCGCCCAACAAGCGAAAGTGGTCCGACGCCAGTGACTGTACAGCACGCAAGCAACGGCGGCCGTCCGGCCACCATTGCAACTCGACGAGAATGCCATCGTCCACGTAGTACCTCACAAAAAAATTGCTCCCGGTGTTGCCCCCTGAACCAGGAACGGGCCCACACTCACGCGGGATAGCAACGACCCGAACTCCCCGCGGCGGGGAGAGTTCAACGTGCGCAACGGCGGCAGCCCCTTGTTGGGAAACGTCTGCGCCTTGAAAGGTAGAGTGGGTATGATCATGCTCGAGCGCAGATGCCATTAACCCCCAAAACCCAGGACTATTGCGCCAACCAAACTGCAAGCGCAAATCCACGACAACGTGATCACCGAAAACGTATCCAAAATTCGGCGCGCCTGCCGGATCAACCAAAACCTGCCGAAAGGCGTCTTTGACATCCACACGGCACAACAGGATTCGAGCGCGACTACCATGCGTCTGTCGCAAAAACAGCACCCGTAACAGCACATCACGAAGCACATGGCCGAGCTCGCACGATGGTGCGGAGTCAAAGTCAGTGTCACCATTAACGCTGGTCCGACCGCCCTCGCGCGCAAACGTAAGATCGTGAATAATCCTTAATTTGGGTTCGAGAACGACACTCAGCGGTGAAAGGCGAAGACCCCGAATCTCGTCTGCATATCGCAAATCAAACACCACCTCTCGGCCGTGCACCACGTCTGCGCATATCTTATTGTGGATATCCCCCGCATGCGTGGCGACGACCGGGTGATTACCATACTCGAGTTCTGTGGTCAAATCCCCCCCCCGTGCGACGCCGACAGGCGCGCCCGGCGCCAGCACACGAAGCAACAAAGAAATACGAGGGAATTTCTTGATCTCACCAAACCAGTGCTGTACGACAGCAACGTTAATATGCGGAGAGAAAATTGAGGAGCCGATGGTGGACAGAAAAAAGGTGAACACTGCCTTGACACTGTCGCAAGAGTGAGGAGCTGGGTGACTCGACCTGATCGAGGCTCGCTGAGCCTCGCGCAGACACCGCTTGCACCACTACCTCCCGAGCGGCAAGCCACGCATCTACCTCATCTACTCGCAACGCATCCAGACGCACGTCGCCGACCGCACCTTGCACGTACGCCATGTCAACTGGCAAATAACTCGCACGCACGCCCACACCCGTACCTTTATGTGAGAAGGGAACCGAACCCGGAGTCACAGCGACGCGATCACGCCCGACGCCGCCATCGCCAGCCAGAGCTCCTAACGCACGCCCACGCAACCCCCCCGCTTCTTCGCGGGTGGCCGGCCGAGTGCCCGTTCCACCACTGGCGACGTGCGCCGTCGCCGCTCCGCCACCGGCCCGCACCGCCGCCGCCCCCCCAGGTGTTGGCCCAACCGACGGGAAGGGCCCGTGTCTTCATCCCGAACCCGAGCCACCACCACCCCCGGCCCCCCCGCGGCCACCATCTGGGCGGAGCACCAGAGCCCGCGTCCCGCTGGCTTGCGCCGCCGCTCCACCTCGCGTTCCCCCAGCTGGAGCCGCCGATCCGCCGCCGAGAAGAGCTGCAGGAGAGGAAGAGTTGGCCGGGGTATTCGCATGCACGAATTTGCAGTCTGAATACCGGCATAGGCCCGTGGAAGCAAACATCCTGCACAGCGCGGCGCTCTTCTTTCTGGGCGGACCCGTCTTGGCAGGGGCGAGGCTCTGGCCCCGCTTGGGTGCCCCATCCCTGCTGTCGCGTGGAACTTGGAGACCTTCCACGAGCTTCAGGACGTCGCCACCGGACGAGCAAAAGTTGCGTGTCCGGCCAAACGCTGGGACGGGCGGCGCGTCAAACACGGCGTTGAACTGAGGGGGAACAGTCAACGGACGAACTTGCTGGGCGAACCTCATGAGGTCGTTCACCCATAGGCGCAGGTCGTCGTTTACCATGTCGCTCATAACAGCCCGCGCCGCGGAGCCGGAAAGCAAAAGGATGTTGCTTAGAGTATGCCGGCGAAGACCGGCCGCCGCGGATGTGAACGAGACGTCGACGGGTGCCAGCCGGTCCAGGCACGCGCGGTCGTCGGCGACGTCAGCCGAGAGTCCAACTGCAAGAACCGCCATAAGAGCCTGTCGCAAGAGGTCCAGGCGGTCAGCGACAAACACCAGGTGGTCGACAGGGCGGTCGGCACGTGGCCCATACATGCTCACGTCAAAGTTGCTGACAGCGCGAAGCTGAGCCGCCACCCCCGCCGTAACGTCGACGCTCTTACCCACAAATGACTGAATATCTGCGGCCGACTCGCCGAGGTTCGGAGGCAAGCGTCCCCGAAGCAGCCGGTCCAGGCACGCGCGGTCGTCGGCGACGTCAGCCGAGAGTCCAACTGCAAGAACCGCCATAAGAGCCTGTCGCAAGAGGTCCAGGCGGTCAGCGACAAACACCAGGTGGTCGACAGGGCGGTCGGCACGTGGCCCATACATGCTCACGTCAAAGTTGCTGACAGCGCGAAGCTGAGCCGCCACCCCCGCCGTAACGTCGACGCTCTCACCCACAAATGACTGAATATCTGCGGCCGACTCGCCGAGGTTCGGAGTGTTTGCGTGACGACATTTTCTTCCACAGGGCCGTGTCGTCAGTCAGCTGTGATTTCTGGACGTGCCGCTCCCTCGCATCCCCGCCGTCTCGCACGGAAGGCTCACGGTCGGCAAAGTTGTCCACAAACTGCTGAATCAGGACCTCGACGTCGGCGGTCTTGGATGCGCCGCCGGCGACGGCGTCCCGAAGGCTCGCAACAGACAGGAGCACGTTGTCCAGAGATGACTTGACGCCGAGGATCTCCGTATCCATGCGGGAAAACTCGGAGGACACCTGGTTTTGCCAATGCCGCACGTCAGCTGTCGATACCACACCCCCCGAGGCTGCCGGCATAGATGGAGGATTAGCCGTAGCAGCAGGAGTAGCAGCCGCAGCAGCAGTAGTAGCAGCAGCATCGTTGGCCTGGCGAGAGGTGACAGCAGCGTCGGTGGCCTGGCGAGCCTCGGCTTCGGCTCGTCCAGCACGGCGTGCGTCGACCTCCGCTTGCACAGCAGCTACAGCAGCATGAGCATTCGCCTCGGCTTGTGTTTGCGCAGCAAACAACGCAACCTGCACACCTCGCGCCGCAGTAGCCGCGTTGGCACCGGCCTCCGGCGACTTGCTCTCGTCGGACATCCCGAACTCAAACTAGTCTGTATCACACCTTGAACCTGTAGCGTTGCCTCTGCTTCACTGCGCTGTTGCGTGTAGGCTGCGGCTACGTACCAGACAAGGTGTGTGTACCAAGGGCTACGATTCACGCTACCGTGAAACATCGCATTCATCTGATTATCTAAACTTCTTACGTACGTACAAAACTCACATTATCTCATTCTTCCGAGAATACTCTGCATTATTATTATTAATATTATTATTAATATTATTATTATTATCAATATTATTATTAGTATTATTATTATTAATTTTATTATTTTTATTATTATTATTATTATTATTATTATTATTATTAGACCTACCTATCTATGCCAATGGTACAGCGAAGTTGCAATAAAAAGTTTGAATTTCAAAGATACCCGCCAAAAAATTTCAGAACACGCTTCCTATGGGCCACCTAAAAAAAAAAAAAGTTCCTAACTTTGGGAAAAGCCCGAAAAAAGCAAATCTGGGGCCGATGTTGGGCCAACATCGGCTTGAGAAAAACTCAGGCCGATCTTTGGTTCGAAGCGGCGAGATTCCGAGTCCTCGACAGACATCGATCAACAAAACCAACGATTGCGTCACGAATTCAGAACGGAGTGCGCTCGTTAGGGGCTCCGACCCACCCTAGGGTCACCGTCTTCACACCATGGCCGGTGTCATGTGGCGGGAGCTGACCAGGCGTGTGATAAAAACACATTTGGCCGCTGGTTTGCACAAAACAGAAGACAAAACTGCTCCATCCGTCTCGAATAATGGCGAAAAATAGTCTTTTTTTCAGGTTTGGGAGGATACCGTACGACGCCGCCGGCAAGCTCTCGCCCCCTAGACCATGGATCCGCCTGATATCTTCGGGGCCGTCATCTATTATACTCGTTGGGCTTGCCAGATACCGAGTGGGTTGGCCGTGGGCTGAGTCTATGTCGAGATCGAGGGTCGATCGTCGCACGAGCTGGTTTCTAAATCCGTGTTGACAATTTGCGACCAGAAAAACACAAATTGCGCCGCCTGCAGCCGTTGGGGAAAAAAAAAGAAAAATCAAACATTTTTCTTTTTTTTCCCCCCAGCGGCGGTACAAGAAAAATTTCGGCTGTTTTTTTAAAGCCATATATTTGAAAAAAAAAAAATCAACTTCGCGTTTCCATTGGCATAGGTCTTATTAGTAGTATTATTATTATTATTATTATTATTATTATTATTATTATTATTATTATTATTATTATTATTATTATTATTATTATTATTATTATTATTATTATTATTATTATTATTATTATTATTATTATTATTATTATTAATATTATTATTATTATTATTATTATTATTATTAATATTATTATTATTATTATTATTATTATTATTATTATTATTATTATTTATATTATTATTATTAATATTATTATTTATTATATATATAATATATGTATAATATTGTACTTGCCCGGGGCGCCCTTCCATCGCCGCCAATACGTTGCGTCGCCGTGCCTGGAGCTTCTGAACATCCACGACAACTGGCGACCGTTGTGGGTACCGCGGGGCCGGTAGAACCCGAACCGGTTGCACGCCACAATTGCAACCGAAATTAAATTCGCAAGGTTCTCTTCGTGGCATGCGGAGCGAAGCGCGAACCGCATCAAGTCCCGGGTGGTCGCGAACCCTCCGCGGGTGGCAGTGCCCTTAACGGGTCCTCTGCGGGGCGCTCTATGTACAGTTAAACAACCGAAAGGACCACGACACCCAGTGGGCGTGCGGAAGTATGTGAGCGCGCCGCCTTGCGATGCCCCCCGACAGACAGTAATCGATGCCGCCGTACGATAAACCAAAGAATGGCCAGGAAGACGGGCGCAGGAGGACGTCGTGAAATGCGAAGGCGTCATCCAGCGAGGCCATGAAACACCCTTGTGAGGCAACACTAGCCCCCCACGCCACCGTATCCATCGAAAACGGGATCTTCTTGCACCGCTTGTTTCGCGGCCTCGCGTCGTAAATCAAGTGGGGTTTGGTCTCTTCTACCGCCAGCGCCATTGCCAAACAGGGCCGCGGCGGCCCCCCGGGGCCTCGGACGTCCGTTCACTTTGCGACACCCTCCCGATCGACGAGGACCTGCATCTCGGCGTCTGCAAACTGGCGAAGGCAGGCGGGATGCGTTTTTTTTTTTTTTCGAACCTCGCCCCAGGGAACCAGCCCACGCCATACGGGCGGTCGATTGACGGGCCTCTATATTCCTTGAGAAGGTCGTGAAAGGCCCACTCCGTCGCGTAAGTATGACGCCAACGTGCACCGAAGCGGGTAGTCCTGCAGGATGATGTCCAGCGAGAAATCGACATGCCGGCGGACAAAGCCCGGCACGAACTGATCCCCGCCACCCCCCGCGTCCCGTACCGGTGCATCCCACGGCATACGTCGCCGCGGGCCCTGCATGAGATCACGGGCGACGTCGGCCACAGATGGCAGCCGTCCGGGGATGGCGGGCACCGCCCCCGAGCGCACCCACTCACGTTCGACGGCGCCCCGCGGCGGCGCGGGCAGAATGAGGGGCCGCACGAGGGCGTGGCGCTTATCGAGGCGCTGGAGCCACCCGTCAGCCCCCGTCTACGGCACCACGAGGCGACGAAGGAGAAAAGGGGTGGGGGTGATGTACTCGATAGGAGATATGTACTCGTTCTCATGCATGGACGTAGTCGTATAACCATAGACCCTCGCATCCCTACAATGCCGGGACGGAGCATGTCGGGTTTTCACCGGCATTGCTTGCACCAAGCGCGAAGCGCCGTGAGGTGTCTGGCGAGTCGCATGAAGGGTGAGCTGCCTACTACTAACAACCGCTTTTGAGGCGGACTTGCATATGGACGACAGCTTCAATGAGTTGGTTTAATTTCCGGTGTAGGCATTTCCAGAGACAGCAATGGGAGCACTATGTAACTGCCTCTTGGGTGCCTTACCTTGAACACTACGTGATACGATCATTCCCACTTGTGCGAAGCAAAGGTTATTTGCCTGGCACAAAGGATCTAACTCGACAACCAGTTGTGGGCGACCGCCAAATAAATAAATAAAACAAACGGTACCCTGGTTGTCTAGCTCACGTAGTGAGCGGCATGTTTTACAGTGTCGTTGCCAACCGACGCCAGCCCAACCTATATAAAATAGGGGGGGGCGTATGAAAAGGGGGGGGGGGGGTGTACGGATATACCTGGTATATGGATAAACACCGTTTATGCACTTATAGGAATATCCCCGGCGACGAGGGCGCTGCGATCTGGTGGGCCCCGAAAACGAATCGACCTGCGGACGCCGGTCACCGACCTCGCACTTCCCTTCATATAGCGTGCGAGGGAGCGCTTTTTTTTGTTCTTGTTTTTTGAACCCCTCGGTGGCGTAAATCGGATCTACGCAGCGTCACCCCCGCTAATATTCATATATATATGTGTCTGTAAGTAAAGTGCTCGTGCCAAACGACGAGGGGATGCTTTGCATCCGAGTTTTTTTTTGTTTTTTCTAGTGGAAATATATATACCAGGTATATATATATATATATATGTATATACGTGCTACACGACGAAGCGATGCTGTGTATCCAGGCGGGTTGTCAAGAAAACATGACAATTCCACAGATAGATACTGGCAACCCAACTCCTGGTGAATCTACAAGAAGTATTGTTATTACAGCAAGTCAAGTATGAGGTTGTTTGTGGATAACAAGTTGCGTTGGTGTCTGAGTACGATGTGGTCCGTCGCCCAAGCCGACGACGCTGACGCCAAAGCCCGGCTGTCGCGACCGCCTTAACATGTGTCCTACGATTATACAAAATGATCGGGAACCCTTATTGACGTGAGACGCGTGGAAGCTCCCGGCCAGGCCTGGGCCCGGCCGGTCCTTTTTACCCCCGACCTACCGGAGCTACACGGCCGCACGGCGACTGCGTGAGCAAAACGGAAGGCAATAATAACAGGAATAAAATAAATAAAAGAAATTAAGATCACGGTACAAGGGGCTCTACGATTGGGCAAATGATCGCGAATCCTTTTAGACGTGAGACGCGTGGAAGCGCCCGGCCAGGTCTAGGCCAGACCGGTCCCTTGCCTCCAAGCTACCGGAGCTCCACGGCAGCGTGGTGACTGCGTGAGCGTACAGCAAGGCACGAAAAGGAATAAAAGAAGATAAATAAAAGAACGGTAACACCAGAACGGGAATCATGGTGACCTGAGGCGGTTATCCCGGCGCCCCCTGGCTGTGGGCTCGACGTATCGAAACCTCCCCCCGATGCCGCGCGGTGACCGCGTGAAACACTTTTTATTATTATTAATATTCTTATAATTCTTATAATTATTAATAATATTATTATTATTATATTTATTTTTATAAATATTATTATTATTATTATTATTATTATTATTATTATTATTATTATTATTATTATTATTATTATTATTGTTATTATTATTATTATTATTATTATTATTATTATTATTATTATTATTATTATTATTATTATTATTATTATTATCAGTAGTATTATTATTATTGTTATTATTATTGTTATTATTATTATTATTCCTATTATTATTATTACTATTACTATTTATTCCTATTATTATTATTATTATTATTATTATTATTATTATTATTGTTATTTTTATTATTATTATTATTTTTATTATTATTATTATTATTATTATTATTATTATTATTATTATTATTATTATTATTATTATTATTATATAATACACTGCCCGAGCGGCCCGGCGATCACGACCACGCGATGATCCCCCTGTTCCAGACAGGGAGGCAAGCTGGTTGAAAACCCATATTTTGTCGTGCGACCACCGAAAAACCCAAGTCCCGGGCCCACGCGACACCTTGTCTCAACCTAACGGAGCTTCGTGGTATCGCGGTGATTGCGCGAATGCAGGGCCGAAACTTATACCAACACTAAGACCTAAGTGGGAGCGATGTGGACCGGAGACCGAGACTGCGTGAATGCAGAAACTAAGTTTATGCCCCCACAAAAACATGAACGTGCAGCAAAGATGACCTGGGCATCGCAGAGACTGCGTGACTGCAGAAACTAAATATATACCCCAACACGAAAACATGAACGTGCCACAATGAAGACCTGGGACCCGGCCCACACTGCATAAACTAAATAGATACCTGGTAATCCACAAAAAACATGAACGTGCCGCAATGATGACCTGGGTTCTGGCCCAAAATGCAGAAGCTAAATATATACGCCCACACGAAACATGGACGTGCAGCAATGATGACCTGGGACCTGGCCCAAGATGCAGAAACTAAATATATGATGCCGAAACGAAATATATACACCCACACGAAAACATGAACGCGCAGCCATGATGACCTGGGACCTGGCCCAAAATGCAGAAACTAAATATACATATATATATATATATATATATATCCCCCCGAAAACATGAACGTGCAGCCCGTATGACCCGGGACCTGGCCCAAAAGAGCATTGACCCAAAATGCAGAGACTAAATATATTCCCCGACGCGAAAACACGAACGTACAGCAATGATGACCCGGGACCTGGCCCAACCGAGCATTGGCACAACCTCACTGGGGGGGGGGGGGGGGGGTATGTCGGGTAACGAGCACCCCCAGGGCTTAAATCTCAAGTCAACCCCCAAACGAGAGCCCCCACCCGAATCGCGCAAGAAAGCAAGCTTCCCTGTTCCTTGTCTCGTATCCCGGAGAAGAGCCCGTCAGCACGGGCATGCCGCCGCTCGGTGTCCCACGCGCTTGCAACGGGAGCAGACAGAGACGGACAGTTCCGGTGGTCGTGGTTGGGGTTCCGTCCATTTGCCGTGCACCTGTCGCAGGTAGGGTTGCCCGGAACCGACCGAATATGATGTTGCTCCTCCTGCATCATGGCACTGAAAGTTAGTGGAGATCGCCGAGAGCGCGTGGTTCGATGTCGGAGGCGGTGGGGGGTTGACACCCCCTCCCCGACCCCCGGCGCCGCCGCCCCCTTTTCGAAATCCCTTCTCACTCTTGCCCTTGGTGCCCCCCCCCGTCCCCGGGGGGAACGGGAGCATGACCGGCTACGAAGCGGGGTTTTGCCGAGCGCCACGCCCCCGCCGGCAGCGGAGCAAAGCCGGCGGGCGACGCCCGCTGCCACGCGCCCCCCGAGGACACTGCGTGACCACGAAGCGCGGGGGCGCCCTGGGACCTCGCCTCCCGGGAGCCCCCCCCAAAGGGCGTCGCCCCAATCGTGGTCCTTGGGCGCTGGGCCTTCTGGATGGCGCGGGCATCCTTCAGGTCCCGCTCAATTTGGTCTTTTGACAGACCCCGGGTGTTCGGCAGTTTATCGGTGAACACCGACAGGGTCACCGCTGCGCAGCCGAAGCGCAGGGAAGATGAACTCCCCCCTGGAAAGCGCGCGCTCCAGAATATTCTTGGCGCGGGAGAGCCCCCAATCGCCGGCCAAGTCGGCCGCCCTGCGCACGGCCTGCTCGAAATGGAACCAATTGTAGGTCCCGTCCGATTTGCGCGAAACATTTGATCATGTCGACTCTGCACTGCTTGAACTGTCGCCGGACAACAACAACAACAACAACAAAGGCCGCGAGGGGGGAGAGATGGGTAAGCAGGCGGGCCCCACCGTACTAGATCCCGCATCAGACCGCAATATTGCCTCTACAACGGCGTGGACACAAGATAGACGAGAAACGAGTGGGCACTCCGGTACCAGAAACGAGCGGGCACCCCGGCAGCAGACCTCTCCGCATCAGAACATTAGGGGAGAAGCGAGCAGACACCCCGGTCATCATGATAGTCACGGGACCAACATACCTCAGCATCAGGCCCGCACGTACCCACGGCGTGCGAACGAGTTTTTTTGTTTCTTCTTTTTTTTCTTTTCGAGACCAGAAACGAGCGGGTACCTCGGCGTAAACCGCGAGTGCCTCGTATACAGCAAACCGTAGCACCGGCGGGTGATTTTTTTGTAGAGGACGAGTGGGCCAAACCCGAGTCCCTCGTATCCTCTAAGCAGCCGCACGGACAAATCACCCTGTGACGCATGTATGTGAAAACACGTCAAATGGAGAGCACACCGCGGGCCAGATACATACGTGTATCTCGTATACAGCGAACAGCAGCACGTACGAGTAAACGGCCGCAACTGACAAGGCCACTGCTGTGCACACGTCCCCGGCTATGGGGGTCATATCACCCGAAGCGGGCCAGCGACAGCACCGATAGGCAAAGTCCCTCTGTGCCTCGTATACTCCGAACAGCAGCACGCACGAGGAAGCAGCTGCCACGGACAAAGCCACGCCAGCCCTCGACTCAGAGCGAAAGAGTTCTCGTATGAAATCACGGTTAGGTGTTTAAATCAATACGTACAGCAGTAGTAGTACAAGAATAATGTTGGATAAAAAAAAGGAATATAACGAAGCAGATGAAATGTAAACACACAATGATACCACAGAGCGGTACTCGTACAACCGTGCGCACCTGGGTGGAGTGTGTCTCGGTGATCAGCCCGAGCTGGTCCTTGTCGGCCTGGGTCTGGTTGTCAGGCTGTCTCGACTCCGGCGCGTCCAAGACAACCGCCCTACCAGCGCTCGCTCCTGCCCCCAGCCTAGGGCGCACGCGACTTGAAAACCAGGACCACACCCGCCCCCAAGGCACCCGGGATGAAGCAAGGGGGGTCTTCCAGCAGGGTCGCCGAGTCCACCAACGTAGCAGACGCCCGATCGGGGTTTGGGTTGGGCAAACACATCGCGGGCGCCGCCGGGACCGGAGCCGTCGCGTCCTCCGTAGGCGGTGGGGTCGGTGTCGACCGCGTGGTCCGAGGCATCTCGTTTTACCTCTCAGTAAATATTTCGTGCCCACCTCTGCTCACGAGGTTTTGGGAACGAAAATGACGAGTGATCGTAGGCGACCACTCCACAATATAACTTCAAGATATTTCTGATGGTACACCTAGTTCCATGATTTTTGCCAAATCATTTCCTCTGTTGCCCTCGCCAATTTTACTCTGTCGTCCAACGTCTGTCTTCATCTCGTTGTGATTGAGGAACTTCAACTTCTCTTCCCCATTCTTATTTTTTGTTACTTCCCCATATTGTCCAATGCTCTCATTCAGTTTGCTTGCCTTCCCAATTCTTGAATTAAAATCTCCCACTAGTACTACTTCTCCTTGCCTCTTATACTTCTGTACATCTACTGCTACTTCTCCGAACTTCCTCTGTTTGTTTATCTTTTATCGTATTCTTCGACTCTGGGGGCACATAGATGTTTCCTAAGAAGTAATATTTCGCTCCCCGCTCCCCTGGTATTTTAATCCATATGCTTTCGTCGAATTTAGTGACTCTGATCACCTCTATTATGTCACACACGTATTCTTTGACTAGGAACCCCACGCCCCCCGCCCCCCTATTCTTGCTGTTCTGTCCCTTCCTCTTCTTCCCTATCCATCATCATGCGTACTCTCCAACAACTTTGCATCCTATTTCCCGCCCCTCTTTCTCCCACGACTCTTGAATTCCCACGATGTCTAGGTCGCGCTTACTTACTTGTTCGACAATTTCGATCATTTTTCGTTCTTCCGTGGCGAACCCACATACGTTCCATTATCCTATTATCAGCCTCTTTTTCGTTTCACTATCCGCTCTATCTAGTCTAACCTGTTCCTTCTCCGTTGTCGCTACGAGTATTTCTATCATCTCTTCTTTGAGCATTCTTTGCATTTATTTCCGTTTTTGTTTTTTCTTGCTCTACGCCCCTATGTTCCCCCCCCACTCCCTTCGAGCCCCTTGCTGTTTCCTGCCTCCCCTTACCTTCGTTCACCCTAGGACTACGTCTAAGTTTCGATATTCCTGTAGCTATGCATACTCTCCATCCCAGTCTTCTAACCCATGCCGACACTTTTTCTGTCTCTATCCTCAGCCACTCCATGCTCGCCTCCGGCTTTATTTAGCGTGACTCGAAAGTGTTCTCCCTCTCGTTCTACGTTTCATATTGCAAAGCAGTACAGTCCTACTTCTTCGCACTTCCTCTTGAACTCAATCCAATCCTCGTCGTGTCGCTAGGAACTCCAAATATCAGCACTATTAGTACTTTACCCTGCCAGTCGTTCTTGCTCCACCCACCCTGCCTCACCGTATTTCTCCTAATTTAATCTCTTCCGATAATATCTCCGGCTTGTTTGTGTTCATAATGGTAGTAGGAAACGTTCAAGTTACTGGGACTCCCCAATCCTAGTACTCGTTGGGGGTCTGGTGTCTTTCAGTTGTTTTGCCGGCGCACCACACTAAATAGTGTCTCCAACACGGGCTCGTAGTCTGGAGCCAAGTTCAACACTCTTAACACAAGTACCCCACGTTTGTGTCAGGCGATCTGCATGGTAACCATCCTGGGGTGCTACGATCGTATCTTCTATCTTCTTACCCCGCTGCTGTACTGGTTACTTTCCTCCACGGAGGTCATTTTTACCATTCAAGGTTCGAGGACGGCTTGCATAACACAAAATCTTACTCACACATCGGAATGCCCCGTACGTCACTTTCTCCGTCATATGTAATTTTCACCATGGGTAACTACCCCACTAATGCTCCCGAGTAGACCTTCACTGCCGAAAGCTTGGCCAACAATCCCCCGACATTTTGTGCCAGCTTCTATCCTTCAGTATATCAAGATATCTACGTACCACTTGGTGCTCCTTCTCTTTGGTCATGTGGTCGGTCAAATGCAAGGTGTTTCTTTCATGAGTACAATATGTCTTGACTTAATGCCATGCATCATCCACCCCTCCCCTTCATTTAGCGCTTGGTAAGTGCACCAATGTCGGGGATTTTAGCAATAATGTCAGACCAGACTTCCACCGCCCAATGGAAATCGGTAAAGTTTTACGGGTATCTTACCACGAGACCCAACCTTCATGTGAATTGAACATGTTGGGGTGACCATTCTGTATCTATGTGTGTGGATGTGAGGCGGTCCACCTTCATGCTATTAACAGGTGTTTCGTCTATTTTTTTGTGCCTTTACTATTATTACGGGGGACCCTAGTTAATAGGACCTATGGTGTACATGAAAACCTATATATTTAAGCATTTTTACTAACACTATCCGGTTCGGTTAACTATGGCCCCCCGTAATAATACCAGTATCATGATACGGGAGAAACTTTATACTTTTTTTCCGTGTCTGATTTGGGTTCGGATATGGGGGGGAAAAAACTGTTAAGTTGAGTTGTTTCATGTCTAGATCTGGTTTGTGGTTTGGTATGGGAAAAAAACAAAACAGAACAAACAAACGATCAAACAAACAAGCGGCTAGGTAAGTAGTTTCATACATATTTATTTCTGATTTATTTGGGTTTCGGTATCGGGAAACAACATGGTTAGTTGAGTAATTTCACGTCTGAATCCGGTTTGTGTTATTTTAAGGTGAAAAAAAAATGGTTAGTTCAATTGTTTCATGTCTAAATCTGTTTTTTGCGTTTTCGGTATGATGATAGGAGAAATATTTTAGCTGAGTAATTTCATGTCTATTCTGGTTTGTGTTATGTTATGGAGAAAAAAAACTGGTCAGTTCAATTATTTCACGTCTAAATATGTCAGCTGAGTAATTTTATGTCTAATCTGATTTGTGTTATTTTGTGGTGAAAACAAACTGGTTAGTTCAATTATTTCACGTCTAAATCTGTTTTTGCCTTTTTGGTAGTAGAAAAAAATAGTTAGTTGAGTAGTTTCATGTCTAAATCCGGTCTGTGTCATCATATGGGGAAAAACAACTGGTTAGTTCAATTGTTTCATTTCTAAATTTGGTTTTTGCGTTTCGTTATGGAAAAAAAAAATGTTAGTTGAGTAATTTCATGTCTTTTTCTGGTTTTGTGTTTTGGTATCGGAAAATAACTGTGAACCGTGTAAATTATGTTATGTTTGTTTTACCGGTGGATCTGTTTTATATATATTTTAAAGCTGTTGTTTGCATGGTGTCTATGTCTGGTCTGGTCTATATGGCATTTGTGTCGGAAGGAGTAGTCTGTACATTGCATGTCTAGTGTCCGGTGACTTGTTTTACAGCGGCGTCGCCACTCGACGCCAACCCATCCAGACTTAAAGGACAGGAGGCAGCAGCGGGGGGGGGGGGGGCGGGGGGGGGAGGAGAGGGAGAAGGGGGAGGGTGGAGGGGAGGGGAGGGGGAGGGGGGGGAGGGTGCGGCAAGCCTCTCGGTTTGGAGACGATGTGGCGGAAGGCCAGCCGCCACAAGGCAGCCAGGGCAACACTGCGCGGGAACGGGTTGCCTCCGCCATTCGAAACGGCAGAATCCGTGAGGGTGACCGCCAGCGGGTTTATTCTAAAGGGGGAGGGGGCGCAACAGGTGGCATCGCTGTGCGGGATAGACGTCCGGAATTTCGCCCGGAAGGAACAATTTTGGCGAGGGGGGAAGGGAGGTGCCCTGGACCTCAGGGTAGAAGCGCTGCTTCTCCTGCTGATGAATCTCGCGCAGTACGTAGTGGACAGCACCGCGGCACCCGGGCGGGAAGCTCTTCGGCGGTCGGGCGCCTTGTCGGAGCGCTTCAGGGTAGTCGCCCAAGACACCCGGACGTTCCATGCACAGAACACGCGGGTAGCGGCATCGAGGCAATTCCAGCTGACATTCGTGAAGTGCTTCAATGAGGACCTGCACGAGTAGACGGAAGAGGTGACCAGGCGGGGGCTTCTGCGGCAGCAGGAACCAGGGAGCTCATTTCTTGCCCGAACAAGGCGGGACCGACGCCGCTGCCTCCGTTTTCGCGGACGTACAGGCAGATCCCAGCGGCACTGACCCAACTGGTGCACACGGCGAGGTCAGACTCTTGGATAGGAAGGGAGGGGGGGGGGGACGGGGGGGGGGGGCATCCCGAAGGGTTAGTAGGCGGGGAGGGAGGCGGAGGGGCGCGAGGGGGGGGGCGACGAAGCCGGGAGAACGGGGGGGGGTGGGGGGGCAGGGGGGGGGGGGGGGAGGGGGGAGAGAACAGAGAGGGGGAGGGGGGGAAGGGGGAGACGGAGGAGGCGGGGGGGGGGGGGGGGGGGGGGGGGGCGCTTGTACGCACGAGCCTTAGAAAGGGAAGCCGTGCAGGTATATCCACGAGAACAGTCGGAAGCTTCCGAACGGCGAATTCGTACCGCGGGAAGGGGGGGAGTTGGGGAAACGCAAGAGGGGGGGAGAGGGGGGCGAGGCGGGGGATCGGAAGGGGGGCGCAGAGAGGGGGGGGGGGGGCGACGACAGGTCAACGAGGAAATGAGGGCACGAGCTCCGCAGCACTGCGGGGCCAATCACACTAGCAACCGGCAGCGGTACCGAGGCACCCACGACGAGAGCCAGGGCGGGGAGTTCGGGCTCGGGGTTGAGCCACGGGGGGGGACCTACTCCAGGGTCGGTGGTCTTGTCAGAAAAATATGCGATGTCCGACCAACGTAGGGAGGAGCAAGGGCGTTGGCGGGTAGCACAGGGGTTGTTAGGGAAGGTAGGGGGCGGTTGATGGGGGTCTTAGCCACGACCGCCGGAGACGTGTTGTCGCGAAGTTTCCAAGGAGGGGGGCAGGGGGGGGAGTGGGGGTGTAGGACATGTGGTGCGTTGGTTGGGCGGGTCGTTGACAGCGCCCCATATGAACCCGGAGCGCGTGGAGACGTTTTTCGGGGACAAGCACAGTTTTCCCGGAATCGATAACTTAAAACATATCGCGCGCGTCGGGGTTCCTGTTGACTTGCTGCCAGGTGGGGACCTGGCGAAGGAGCTCGCGTACGATAACCATTCGAGCGCCGAACAAATTGTCGAGGCAGCGTGGGATAAGGTGGTGGCAGACGTGGCAGGGGGCAGAGCGATTGTTTTCCCAAAGGAACAAGCGGGACAGGTACCGGGGTTGCGGGTGTCACCAGTAGATGTCCAAGAAGAGCGCGAAAAAATAAGAATTATCCACGATATGACTTTCGAGCACAGAAGTGGGCAAGAGGGGGGGGGGGGGGGGGGGGGGGGGGGTGTACTCGATAGGAGAGATGTACTCGATCTCATGCATGGACGTAGTCGTTTGACCATAGACCCTCGCATCCCTACAATGCCGGGACGGAGCATGTCGGGTTTTCACCGGACCGACCAGGCAGACATTGCTTGCACCAAGCGCGAAGCGCCGTGAGGTGTCTGGCGAGTCGCATGAAGGGTGAGCTGCATCCTACTAAGAACCGCTTTTGAGGCGGACTTGCATATGGACGACAGCTTCAATGAGTTGATTTAATTTCCGGTGTAGGCGTTTCCAGAGACAGCAATGGGAGTACTATGTAACTGCCTCTTGGGTGCCTTACCTTGAACGCTACGTGATACGATCAATTCCCTTGTGCGGAGTAAAGGTTCTTTACCTCGCACAAATGATCTAACTCGACAACCAGCTGTGGGCGACCGCCAAAAAAATAAATAAATAACGGTACCCTGGTTGTCTAGCTCACGTAGTGAGCGGCATGTTAGGGGGGGGTCGGTAAATGCGACGACGGACTGGGATAAGATTCCAGCGTGTGCTCTGGCAGGAGTGATGCATGAGGTTTTACAGAGGGTGCTCGGTCTTAGGGCCAAGTACAGCAACGGAGTAGGGATCATCATTAGAAAAATTGACGCCAAACACGCGTTCAGGCAGATTCCAGTATACCCCGACGGCGCAGCGGCCTTTGAATACGTGCTGGGTCGATACCTCATTGTAGGTTTGCGTTTGCAGTTCGGGCGGAGGGGCAGTCCGGTATGGTGGGGCGTGATATCCGCGGCGATGCAGCCTGCGCAGCGTAACGCAACTAGATCATCTGCGTCATTATCGCAGGCGAGGCACGGAGCGGTAGCGCACGTGACGATAGCGCCGAGGACGGGGCGTCCGGTAGTCGGTTGGCCGGCAGAATGGGTAGTGCGACCAGCGGAAGGAAGAGGGGCGAACGACCCAACAGTCGTGGCATTTTTCATGGATTATGCCATCTCGATAAAGGTACAGTGGGGTAAGGAGGGGGGGCGGTGTTTAGACTTGTCACGGTCGTTAGCGTCAACCCATGTTCAGGCTATGGGCGAGCGGTGCGAGGGGGAGGAGCCGTTACTATCGCACAAAACGGTGACCGACTGGGCAACACAGCAGGAAGTGTTAGGGCACGATATCGATACGGAGAGTATGACTATTGCCCTGCCAGCACGTAAGGTAGACGAGTTGCGCGCGAGAGTGGCAGAGTGGCCACCGGGACGGGAAACGGCCACAGTAAAGGAAGTTTAAGTACTAGCAGAGAAGTTGCACCACGCGTCCTTTGTAATCCGGCCCGGACGGTACTTCGTTCGTCGGCTTCTGCACTTATCTAATCTGCATCTTAAATGGGGCGGAGCGGGCCGGGGGAGGGAGGGCGTGAGGTAGGTACCGGAAGCAGGCCGAAGCAAGAAGAATTGTACGGTTGTCACACGAATTCATGGCAGACGTAGGGTGGTGGAGGTGGGTTTTATGGAGTTGGGGGGGGGGGGACGGGGGAGAGAGGATAACAGCGCCGTCGCTCTGCTTCGTTAAGCAGCTGCCCAGTAGAACGTGGTTCTCGGACGCCTCCTTAAGAGCGATAGGTGGACCGTGCACGGAGACGGGGGTGTGCGGGAATTTCGGTATACCGGAGGAGATGCAGAAACAGACGATCAGGGGAGGGCAGGCAGTGGGCGATTTGATTTCGATAAACTTACTGGAGGTCATGGCGATGGTAATGACTGCGTACGTGATGGTAGACATGAGGGGAGAGAGACCAGTTAGGAGGGGGGGAGTAGTCCTAGTGAGAGCGGATAACGAAGCGGCCGTAGCCTGGGTAAAGAGGTGCCGGGGGGGGGGGGACAAGCAGGTGCGAGTCGGGGCGTTGATGAGAATGATGGGGGCCCTGGGAGCGAAAGGGGGGTGGTGTTTCCAGGCAAAGCATGCACGGAGAATAGATAACCGACTGGCTGACGGACTGACGAGGTGGAAAGAAGAGCAGATCCCCGAGAAAACTAAACGCAGAACGCCTCGAAATCGCTTGGCAGGTTCAAGAGCTAGGGTATCGGGGGCAGCTCATGTGTGCGAAGATATTGCGCAAGAGTGTGCTTTTGGAAGAGTTGCAGCTTCGACTAGAAGTACATACGAGGCGAATTGGGGTGTGTGGGAGAGTTGAAGGTCTTTCGTGGGGAAAGGGTACTGGTTGCAGAAGGGGATGGGGGAGGCAGAGCTTGCGGCAGAGTTAACAGAGTTTATGGGGTACTGTTGCGCGAGAAAAGGCAACAAGGAGTCGACAATCGCGGGCAAGTGGGCGGCGATTCAATTTTATCACGAGCAGTTCGTGGGGCTATCTTCTCCCTTAGGCAACCCGCTGATCAGATTGGTAAAACAAGGAATCAAGAGGGCGCACGTAGAGAAGGGTACGCAGCAAAGAGCGAGAAGGCCACTGACGTGGGGTATGCTGACGAAACTTCAAGAGAGCATTCCTTCCTGGGGGGTGGGGGGAAGGGTGGTATGGATAGGCTTGGCGTTGTCTTATTTTCTGATGTCGCGGGCATCGGAATTGCTCGCGGGGGAGAAGGGGGAATTTCAAAGTATTCATTGTTTGCGGAGGGGGGATGTGGCGATTTTCATAAATAATCAGCAGCTGGGGGAAAGCAGGAGGCAGGAGGGGGATAAAGTAGAGGTGGGGTTCAGGGGATCGAAAGGAGATCAAGGCTGGAAGGGGACCGTCCTACTTGTAAGGACCAGGAAAGGGTGGGGGGTAGGAGAGGAAGGGGGGGCAGTGGGCCTGTTGGTAAAACGTTTGAGCATGTACAATAGCGTATCGGGGGAGGGAACGATGGAGGGTATGGTTTAGGGGGCAGGCAACCCAATGTTTGAGAAGTGGCATAGCAGACGTTGGGGGGAGGTGGAGGAATGAAGGGAGGGGGGCGGGGGCGAGGCGGGTTCCGGAAGCGTTCTCATTGCATTCGGGGAGGATAGGGGGGGGCACAAGACTCGCAGAAAAGCGAGTGCCAGAGGCGATGATTACGAAGGAAGAAAGGTGGTCATCAGACGCTTTCATGGTGTACGTTAGGGCGAACGTGGAAGACCCAGTATGGGTTTCAGAGGTGCTAGGGGAGGGGGCCGGGGAGTACGAGAGACAACCGGGGCAAGGGACTAGATGGGGGTGAAAACTGAAAGAAAAAATATAAGAACACCGCGACCTCGTAAAGGGAGAAGTTTCATTCGCGGAGCACGACCGGTAGGGGGGTCGGCCGCGGTTGGATATGTGTTTCGGGGAAGGCGTTAACACGCGGAGGGAGAAGGGGCGGCGCGGCGCCTTCCCCCCCGCCCCCCTTCAAGTGTTTTCATAATTCAAAGCACCTTTCGTGGAAGTAACATCCAAAGAGGAAGGTTGTTAGACAACCTGGTGTTTGGAACGGCAACGGCTTAAGAAATATAAAATAAATAGTAAAAAAATTGAAGGTGGGGGTTTCACACGGAACCAACGGGATGTTTAGTACGGGGGTAGCACTAGAGAGACAAAGAGGACACTCGCAGCAGGATCAATCTCACTTCAAGTAAGGCGGAGAGTAGAGCAGCGGGAGCAGCGAGATATTTGGAAGATATCGGGCGAAGCCCAGCACGAGCAGGGGAGAGTCAAGCGCCCGAGCAGGGAGCGACGTAGATTCACCAGGCATCGGGTTTTTTGGGGTTTCGGGTTTGGTTTTTGTTTTTTTCCCACCCACCCTCCCGTATTTTCCACGGCGGACGGGCAAACGTAGGGGAAAAGGGCCGAGCACGTAGGCGGTCGATTTTTGTGGTGATCCGATATTTGCGGACCCTCGTAATCGTTTAGCTATCGTGGTGGGTTCCCGATATAAGCGGGTCGTTAGATACTGTAGACCACTCAAGAGTACGTGTACGTAGTGGTCGGTTAGCAGTGGTTTCCCGATAAGAGCGGGCCGTTAGAAAGCGGAACCATTGCACTGAATAATCGTTTGGCAATCGCGGTGGGTCCCCCATATGAGCGGGCCGTTGTCACGGTAGACCACCCGAAACGCACGAGCAAGTAAGTACCGTAGACGGCCGATGTCGAGGTGGTCCGATATGAGCGGGCCATCCTATTCGTTTAGCAGTCGCGGTGGGTTCCCGATATGAGCGGACCGTTAGATACGGTAGACCACTCGAAAGCACGTTTACGTAGGGGTCGATTAGTGGAGGTTTTGCCGGTAACACGGGCCGTTAGAAAACGGAACCACTACAATGAATAATCTTTTGTCGATATGTTGGGTCCCCGATATGAGCGGGCCGTTGTCGCGGAAGACCACCGGAAACGCACGTGGTACTAGTGGTCGGTCGAGTGAGTTCCCGAGATGAGCGGGCCGTTAGAAACGGAACCATTGCGACAATTTAGCAATTTGTCTGATTCCCGATATGAGCGGGCTCCTCTGGATTGCCCATGCACGGGAAACGGACGCACACGGGAAAAAGGAGCAGAGCAGCTCCCCCCCCCCCCCCCTTCAACTGTTTTCATAATTCGAAGCATATTTCGTGGAAGTTACATCCTAAAAAGCAAACCTAACCAAACAGACAAAAATGTCAGGTAGACAGCAAGCGGCGGAACCAGTATTCTCGTACGAAAAGCGTCGCCATCATGTCACGAATTTACTCCTGTCTCTTTTCGATATTATTTATGTTGCGCTGAGCGCAATCGGTGTCTCATTGTAGATCTGGTGCACACGACCTACTCCAGAGTTTCGTCTATTTACGTAGAATAAGAAAATTTGGCCATTTGTTGCCCCGTGCGTGCTTTCCTTAAATTTTGATGAAGACTACTTGCAACTGCTGGATGTTGCGCCCTTCGGCTGTTCGGGCAGATGTGGCATACGTACCTATTTCCATTATAGTTTGGCTATAATAGACATGTGGAGATATTCTGCTTGGGGGGCGTTCACGATCGAAGCCGTTGGGTACCCGTGTGCTGTTCGCTGTTGCCGGGTGTGCTAGTTCGCAGCGCTGCTTGATTTCTGGTCTGTGGCTGTCTGCTAGTGTCTCATCATAGACCCGTGTGATGGAGTAGCACATCCATTGTATAGGCTCACATCTACCTGTATGCGAACCTTGTATGGTTGCACATAGCTCTTCGGGGATACCAGACTTACCTAAACGTAGACGGATATTGTATGGTCGTATGTAGTGTCGTAGGAATATATCTGCAGTCGAATCAAATATGGTTATACGTAGCTCTTCCCCTTTGTGTGTCGAAGCCGTCATCCACACCATGACCCAACTACTACACCATGGCCCAACTACTCTCGATGGGCAGCAACGAGCGACAAGACAACTGGGACGAGCTGCTTCCGCGCGTCGAATCCGCCTACAACAGCTCGGTCAACCTATCCACCAGGTTGGCCCCTAACGAAATCCACATAGGCCGCCTTCCGCGTCTGCCCCATTGTGGGTCTTCGACTCCCCCTTTACTGGCGGCCACCAGAGCCTGGACCGAGACCACCCGGCCTGTTGCGACCTCGCCACCAAGCGCGAAGGACGCTCCCACCGCCTCGTCCGCGAACCCCACGCCGTCCCCGCTTCACGTTTTGCCCGCCGAAACAACCCCATTGTGGACGCCCTTCGCCTTTCACTCCCGTACACCGTGGGCGGCTGGGCGTGGGTCTACAACTCCGCGGCCGCTGTGCGAAGAAAGGCACCGACACCACCGTGCTCAAGACCAAGCGTTCCCTGAACTAGATTGGACCGTTGGAGATTCTCGCTTGTGGACCCAGCGCCGGCCTCCGACGTCTCCGACAACCGACCCCATTAAGACAAACACCTCGTCCTCGACACTCCCTCCGATTAATCTGGACGGGACTCCAAACGTCGCGTCTCCATCGAGCGCTGCAACCCCTACCGAAGCCCCGGCGACGCCAGCGACATGCTCAAGTACCTACCTGCAGACCTCATAAAGTACGTGCTCAACTCCTTCACCAGCAAATCCCCTCCCTTCCACGCCACCTTCGACGACGTCTCAACACCGCCGGAACGCCTCGAGATCGAACAGATCACGGGCCGCCAACTCGTTCGCGGCCGTGGCGGCGTTATCGCGGTCCTATGCGAGACCCATTGGGTCGGACTGTTTAGCCCTTCCTGGGAGCGCGAACTCGGCCTCCCACACTCCAGACGCCACATCCTCATCTACTGGTCCGGAACCTCAACGCAACACCGCCAGACAAATTGCCTCTACCGACAGATGCGCATCGGTTCCGCGCAGCCCGAGCTATCGCGGTCTAGAGGCCAAATCGTCCTCGCATCCGGCTACACCCTCCTTCCCTGCGATCTCTGGCTACGTTCCTTGAGCTCCAGCGTACTCCCACCCCGAGCACACTTTTGGCTCAAGGCTTGCGATGGCCTATGGTGGCTGCGCAAGATTGCCGATCGCATTCCCTCGGACTCTCCTTCGGACATCACTTACATCATCCGCTTCCTGGACGACCCTGGACCGGTCAAGATCAACCTCCGGCCGGCGAAATACACAACCTCTAGCGTCGCCATCTGCGGACCGTGGTGTTTTAAAACGGCTTAAGACTGGTAGTCTAGCTCGCGGGATGTTACGCAGTTCTGACGGGCCCAGTGGGCCTCCGACTGCCCCCGTTGGCCCCCATGAGTAGCCTCCTTTACCGTTGAGTATTTTGTTCGGATCGTTAGGGTGCGTTAACCTTCGTTTTGCGACCCTAGCACGCCGCCCTCTTTCAGGTTTAGTTTTCGGCTGATTCGGGGCTAGCACAAAGTGTGCGGTTTTCGGTGCTCCTTCTACTTCAGGGTGTATCGATTTTGCTACTTTTATCTCCCCACCGCCAGTTCCGCTCGCCTCTCTGAATAAAGCCTCCGAACTGTCGTGGTAGTCTATGTTCGGACGTCTTGGCTTTGTTCCTTCTGTCCACGTTTTTTTGTTTGCTTAGGGTTTTATTATTTCCATAGAATTATTATTGCTCTACTTTCGGGTGTGTCGGTTTGGGCGCTTTCAATCTACCTCTGCTCGTTCCGTTCGCTTTCTCTTGCGAAGGCAACCGAACTGTCGTGGTATCATCTTTTCGGGTGTGTGAGTATGCTTTTTTCAAGCTACCGTTGACGGATCCGTTCGCTTTTTATAGCGACGGCAGCCGAACTGTCGTGGTAGTGTACCTTCGGGATATGGGTTTCGGTTCTTCACTCTACCACTGCCGTTTACGCTTGCCTCCGTAGCCAAGGCCGCCGGACTGTCGTGGCATTCCACCTTTAGGATTTTTGCGATTTTATCTTCAACTTGAATCTACCAACACATAGTTGTAGTATCATTGATTATTGTCCTTTCTACCTTTTGTTAACCATGAAACCGTGGTATTGTACTTCCGGCGGAGTTTGCGCTCTTCGTCAACTTTTCGCCACCCGTTTCCACCGGCCTTCTCTTTCGTGAAGGCCACCGAACCGTGGCGCTACAGTATTTTCTGCCATGGATTTTGTCCACCTAATTCTATGTTTTTTTCAGCTATTATTATTATCCTGCGTATATGTTGGACAAATATCTTATATTTATTACTTTGTTTTCAGCGTGCGGGACTCGCTTTAGAATCCGTGATGCCGTTCTCGCTTTCCGCGTGTTTCTCTGACACCCCTTTGATGGACATCCTTGTCTGAGCCGCGATTAGCCTTGCTACGACCCACGTTTTCCCGCTTGCCTTGCAGTATACGAAGCATCCCCCCATGCCCTCGCCTTTCTTAGCGTATGTATCTTTGGAAAAAAAGACCACGTCAGTTTTCCGCTTGCGCTACAGTGTTTAGCAGCTGACCACCCCGGGTCCCACGCCTTGGTCGATGGGCTCCACTCTCTCCTCAGCCTCTAGGCTCCGCATTGTAGACCCCGTTTTATTTCCCGTTCAAGCTTCGTGGCGTACTTCCCGCCAACGTATTGTTTTTCGTCTTCGTTTTCCTTTGCGCCTTTGCGCTTTGCCTGGCTTCTTGCGTTTCATTATTGCCCCTTCCGGATAGTCGAGTTTATTCTTCAGAGACGAAGCCTTACGAAGTGTGGGGTAGATCTACCACCTTAGTTTGGTGTTGAATACCCGCATCTTCGATCCCTCTTCCCGCCGTGTGAGCTGCATCTACGACTATACAGGGTGGGCTAATGTGATGTAGTAGCGCACCCATTGAATAGGAACGCATAAACCTGTATGCGAACCTTGTATGGTTTGACATAGTTCTTTGGAGATACCAGACACCTGTACGTTATCGGATCTTATATGGTTGTATATATGACCGGTCTTAGAAATATAACTGCAGGCGAATGTTGTATGGGCTATACGTAGTTGTTTGGTAGTAGTCAGAGGAGCCAGCTCAGACATCCCCTTTGTGCGCAGAATATTCTGTTTACGTTTGGGAACCTTCCGTGTGACAACGTCCCGGTACATCTTGTTGTATTTGGGGACCTCCTGTATGACAACGTCCCGACAGACTATCTGCATACAGGTTTTGTTTAGGTCAACATCTGGGCTGGATGGTGTCCTCGACGATGCCCTCCTTGCTCCCTCGAGTTCTCTCCCTTTCTCTCAACTCACTTCAGGAGCATTCATAATAACAAGTTCGTGACCTACAAGCAGCGTGCTCTGCCCAGTACCGACACCCCTGTGCCTCTCACCAGCAAATATCTCTACGCCCTCTTCACACATGGTACACGGTACACACATGACCCACCCCGAAGGTTTTGCATTCCATGTAGAATATCAAGATTTGATTTTGCATGCCATTTGTTGCCCCTTGTGTGTTTCCCTCAATTTTTGACGGAGACTACGCGCAACTGGTGGATGTTCCGCCCTTGGGCTGTTCGGGCTGCTGAAGCGGGTGATGCGTACAGTGTTCATGCCTGTTTCTGGGGCAGTGACAAGTCTTCATCGCGAGGTAGTGGACTCGGTCAAACGGGGTTAAGATGGTGGTCACTCGGGAGTACTACATAAAATTTAGTAGAGTTGCGGGGGAATACCCCCGCAATATTTGGTCAAAGGGTGGGTTTCGATAGACCCGTCCTGCGCCGCGGTACCGTTAGCCCCAACAACGTGCCCGAACAAAAGGCGAGCGTGCCCAGCATGGGCAGCGGGCACCTTGCCAGCGCGTCAGAATATGAATTCGGGCCCGATTGGGGCACGTAGAAACGCCTCCCGTGGGCGCGTTTTACCCCCATATTGCTCAAACGTCGAGAGGTATACCCCCGTATGACCATTTCCCAAGAAAAAATGAAGCCTTGTACTCATAGTCGACTATACTTGAATATTCTAGGGGAGAGATCGGAAAAAGGCAGGGCTTTTTACAGTGCTTTTATATTGTAGTACCGTGAGGTTAGGTGTGGATTTGACCGTACCACACCACACCACACCGTACGATTTTGCCTTTTACACAAACCGCGACACAATCAAGGACTATCAAAGTTGAAGCACGCACGGTTACGTGAGGTTGGGTAGTACAAATAAAAAGCCGGATCGCACCCCAGCATCGGCCTAGGGCCGTGGAAAACAAGACGTTAGCTACGGTGTTGTTTTCACGCGAACCGCACCACACAGCAGTATCAAAATCTAAAACCTAAATCCGCACAGCACCGCACCGCACCGCACGTTTATCAAACCGAAAATCCGCACCGCACCGTAGAATTCATCACATCTAAACACCGCATAGCGGTTCGGTGCTAGACCGCGAAAAGCCTTCGCGTGGAAGCCTTAGAAAAAGTGCACAGCGCACAGCACTATTCCCACTTTGCAGCTGCGTTACACTGCGGTGGTGGCGTCAGGTTCGTACAATCCATCTGACTCCCGTTGCCCTACCAAAAACATACCAGGCACTTAGTAATTCTTTGTAATACTGCAGAAGTAACCACGCTTGCATTCATTCAGCGTGCGTAAAAAGTCGCCGTAAGATTACCTTTACGAGGGGGGGTACTGCTGTATCATCTACCCGTATATGTGTTCCCAGCTTTTTTCTGTTGATTTCACATATATAGAACACATCTGTATTTTGAAACAAAATTAACAAAAAACAAAACCTGAGAAAGACATAATGCTCGGATGCGACGGGCCTAGCACGACGCTGCTTGCAAGATACTATGTATACTACGGTACCCTGGTCGAAAGTGCATGCAATCGTACCTACAGGTGATACAAAAAAAATTTACCAGTACATTCATGCAGAAGTCACTCTGAACACTACAAATAAATGAGTTAAAGTGCTTCAACTCAAACTTCACATCTCTGCCACGTAGGTCGGAGCAACCGTCCACCAGTACCACTCCTCGTCAATTGACATCGGCTAAAGCCAACTCGCGCTCTCTAAATTTCGGCAAAGAAAATACTCGAAAGATGTCTCGTGCAACACAAAATGCAGCCGGCGAGATTCAGACCGTCGCCGTATCTGCCCCCAAGGACGGCAGTCGATAAACTATGGGCGTAAGTACGGTACACAGGACAAACATTCTACATTTGGTACCCAAGTAATCTACATTTGGTACCCAAATAATCTACATTTGGTACCGGATAATCTACGTTTGGTACTACAGCAGTACAGGCCAACCAACAACAAAGTGCCCATTAAAAACAGAACGCTCACATTTTTTTAGAACGTTAAGAAAAAGGGCCCAGTGTCACACTAAATCCTACCGGTATATGATAGCCTATGCTCAAGGTTGTTTGAAGATGGCGCCCAAATAAGAATCTCAGGCCTGTCCAGACTAGGTGTTTCTTTTTGGCGGGTCAATGCTGCATGCTGTGTGTGCTCATTTTTATCCAGGAGCTCACCATCCAAGTCGTCACAGATTTACGATCCTGCGAACATCAGTTTCACTTCGACCGCTAAAAAAAAACAAGCATTCCAAGGCTAGAACTCTTCGACTAGAATTCTTCGAAACTCTCTAGCAGGTGGGTTAACGACGCAGCGAGGGGGGGGTCTTGAATATTACCCTACACCGCAAACTACTCAACGTCAAGATGTGTTAACTTGAGTGAACCAGGTCTTCCCTGGCTCCCGAAGGAAAGCCACCTGACACTTCAAAACAGCAAGCAAATACCTGTACCGTAGGAACAAAACCAAATTGAAAATGCGATCCCGCATCCAACCAAAACCGACCAAAACCTAACGGAAGCCCGTAACAACCTATTGCTGGGCTGTAGTTGCCACTCCCACCGTCGGCGGAGCCTCGAGTTCCCCCTCCTCCCGTTATTGATAAACTACTAGGCCCTCTTCGACCGTTACCGCCGTCGTTGCCGTCGTCTTCAAGATTCACCGTCGGCCAGTCCCTCCAGCGGACTGTCGCTGCTCTCGCCACCAACGACCGCACCTCCGCTGTCCCTCGTCCCCTTCCCGTCGACCCACGACACGTCTTCTTCATCATCACCCCCATCGCGGTCGTCCTCAAGGTAGTAATCCAACACCTGTACCTCCCGCTGCATTTTCGGGTCCTTGAAACGATCAGGGATGGCCCTCGCCGCCTCTTCCTCGCTCAACTTGGGGATGTCTTGCGGGATGTAGGGAAGTTGTTGTCGGAGGTACAGGGCCATCTCCAGGTTAGCGGGGTCCTGCCCGCCGCGCTTGCGTGGGACGAACACATCCTCCGCGATGCAGAAATCCCCCTCCATGACGCCTGCGCAGGCCGGGGCACCAAACACCGCCTGCGCTAGCGCCCGAAGGATGGGCGGCCAATCTTGGCCATGCGAACGCCAGTAGTCAACACCGTCCAGCTGTCGCGACTTCTTGTCAATCTGCAAGGAGAAGGTACGAAAATTCCAACAATAGATGTTGAGCAGGGAGGAAAGGGCTGTGGTTTTCGTTGATGTTCTTACAGAGCACTACAGCCCCCCAGGACATACACCAATATTTTCATGCCTTTTTGAAAATCTATTTCGAGTCTAGATTGGTCATTTATCTTCTTGCCCCGGTACTCGGAGTAATTACTTGTAGTTCTTATATGTGTCTCAGAGATCGAAGAACGAAAATAAATATACACCACATCAATGCATCACTCTTGCCCCCCCTTTCCAAAATCCAAACAGTTCACCCCTTAGAGCAACTATTAATAGAATCTACTGGTGCACAATGTGGAGTCTGGCCAGTTAAGCAAGTGAAAACAGCTTTGGCTATAAATAACGGCAAATATTGTGTGAATATACGTACGTCGTTGTTCTGTTTGGCTGCATTTGCAAGTACGTCCTATTCATCAACAGTCCAGTACCTCCTGCCTGCCCAGTACTGATCGAATCAGTATGAGACGGCTTCCGTGGTCACAGGCTTTATCAAAATATGTTGAAAAAAAATGAACGACCCAGATAAATTCGTTCAGAACGCGAGAACGAGTCTACCACATGCCTGCGCCTGTTTAAGGAATCTTGCTCTGCATTGCTTTCGGGAAATACACATAAAACACTTCAGAAAGAATGCCCGAAGCGTAGCCCGCGACACACCGCACAACCAGTAATGTCGTCCTCTTACCTTCGTGGTTTGCCACTTGAGGAGGATGCTCTCCGCTTCTTCCTTTGGGCTGAGGTCAGGTTCATCAGCGGGGTCCGTCTCTTCGTCGCTGCTGGAGTCCATCAACCCGGCTGCTCTGAAAGCCACTTGGTGCGGATCTTCTGTGTAGTCGACGGCGGGTTTGAACCGCTTTGTGATCGGCGCGTCGAGCTCTACATCTACCGGAGTCTCCGCCTTCGATCTTGACTTGATGATGCCCGTGACAAGAAGATCGCGCGCCTGGTCGATGATCCTCTCCTTCACTTCGCTGGCTGGCTTGACGAACCCGCCAAGGTCTCCCACGGTCGATTTCTTGAGAGTGTCGAGGTACCTCATACTTCGACCCCTTGGGGTGAGAAACATGCTCATGTCGTAACGGTGACTGTGGCTCGATAGCCCTTCACCGTAACGTGGTGCCACGAACAGGGTCGCGACTGCCTTTGCAAAGGCCAAGCGTGTCGCGGCCCCGACCTTCGTCAGCCCAGCATGGGGTCGCGAAGCAGGCGGCTCAATATCGTCTTCCTTCTGCCCGATAACCTGCACATGCGCCACCGAGAGCGGCAGCTTCGGCTCGAGAACGGTGGTCGCGAGAAGAACGAGCTGTTGAAACCCATCCTGCGGCGTTGACGTGCAGGTCGTCTGGCTGAAGACCGCGACCGCCTTTACCGCCTCGACGATAGCAAACACCTCCTCCACCTGAATTTTTAACAACAACGAGTGATACGTGGATCACAATGTGCGCAATTGGGCAACGCCCGATTCAGGCGAAAGGAACAGGTTCACACGACGGACAATCATGTGAGAGGGAGGTGAGGCGCTCGCAATACGACAGGGGGGGGGGCGGGAGACGAAACAAAACGAAATTTATTGCACCAAAGGGAGTTTGCTTGTTGCTGGCTGGTCTTTAATTGATCGCATAACCGCGAAATGTCCTGCCGTACCGCAAGCGCGTTGTTGCTGTATCGAGCAGGCCACAAAAAAGAGTGGTTTATTGCACGGTTCGGTGACCTTCAAAGTGCCACAAGCATGTACGGTGACGAGACAAACAAAACCAACGTGCAGCTCGCCCGGAAACAGCGCGCATTGTGCGAAGAACAAGTTTCTGGCCATATGGAGAGTACCATGTGTCACACTGTCCGGAGGGAACTTGATTGATTTGCAGCTACCTCGGCTTTCCTGCCCTTCAAGGGGAACAGCTGAAGCCCCATCTCCAAGTAAAACTTCTCGAGGATGTCCCATCTCTCCAGGAAGCGCAGAAGCATCTTGCAAATGCTGACCCAGCGTTGGCTAACGGCGTGCGACAGCTTCGCTTTGTACCCCTCCTCGTCGGAGACGGCCTCAACCATGTCCTCGAGGATGATCTGGAGCACAGTGGTCACGAAAAACAGCATTCACAACATAAAATCGACTGGTCGGCGACTAACGAATGCCAAGGTTTTCAATTAACTATACTCCACCTGGCATCGCATCACAGACCGAATATCTGTCATCTATCGTAACCTGGCATCGTATCATAGGCTGGTCTTTGTGTTCTGGAGCATGCGGTATCAGTACTTCCGGATACTTGGAAAAATCACGACGTTTCCGAGCGGGTGGAGTGTACGCATGGCAGGCAAAACGCTACATACGGGTTCAGTGTAATATAAGAAAACACACACACCAGGCACCACCAGGAAGATCCACAACAAACGGTGAGATTTGCCGTCCTATACACCATAAATTGCCTCAACTTTTAAACCAAACCTTGTCGCCCGGAGACTCGTTGAAATGTTCAGCCATTCGCTTAATGTCCTCCATGAGAGCGCGGCAAAGCACGTTCTTGGAGAGGGCTTTGGCCGTCGACATGCCCGTGCCGTCGATGGTGGCGCGGTTGAGAAGATGAGCTATACACCACTCCCAATCGTACGCCAGTATCACCCCACGCCGGGCGTCAGCCCCCGCGTCCGTCACCGCGGCACCGACATCGCTGTCTGCTACACCGTGCTGGCCCATGACTTGCCGGAGCCACACCGTCACCACCTTGTCGGTGATACTTCCCAGAGAAGGGTTTGGTCGAAACGGCTTCACCGCCAGGAGATGGGTCCTCACATCCATCTTGTCGTCGAGAAAGAAAACGCGAACGCCTGTGGACAGCCGACAAAAATAAGAAGCAAAGCCGCAATGAGGGCGAACCGCAGAAGCACGGCGGAGTGGTAGAATATCGATGATAGAAATAAGACGAAGTTCCGTTGTGTTGTATGTGTGGGTCGCGCTAGAGGCGAAAATCACATTTGTATCTCAGGCGGTATCGATTGCTGCATCAGAAAGTGTGCCGATAACTACTTTACCCATTTTTATTGTTCTGATCATTATTAGTAACTATATTATTCCGATCGTACCATCCACATATAAAACGGTGACCTTAAAAGATAATAAAAACTGGTTCAGAGTCACGCAACTTGGGGTATTTCCCACGCGGTCGCTGGTTTGGTGTTTTTCGATCGAAAAATCAGCGTGGAAACCAAACCATGTACAACTCCTTATTCGTAGCTCATTCGCAGAGGCACGTGGTATTCCTATGTTGCAACGTAGACCTCCCCCCGTGTGGTCAACGGAAATAGTTCACTACATTTCGTGATGTTTGCGTAGCCGGGGGGGGTGCTGATACACTACAGTCCAACTTCCACAGCCTTAGCACGGGTGATCGCAACCCAAGAGACTTGCTCCTACTCCAAAGGGGTGCCGGAATGTTAGGCTCGCTCGAGGCGCACGTTCGCAAAACTAACCGATAAACTTGAGCCCGGAGACGCGGCTTCTCCATATGTCGACGCTGACGTTTACCATCGGGATGACCGAGTTACGGATGACCTTCTGCATGGCTGTGTTGAAATTTTTCGTCGTGGCATCGTACATCTCCACCATCATCTTCTTCACCTGATGAGTGATACCAGTATATGACAGCAACGTTCAGTTTATGAAAGATAGCAGTTATGTATTGCACAGGATGACACCTTTGATGCCATCCATCACGATTTTGCAGGGTTCCATTCGAAATGCTACATTGCTACCATCCGTAGTAACAACTTTGCAACAAATTACGTTCCCATCCGCATTTTGAGGCGTCCCACATCACCCCCAGCGGACACGAAAAGGCTACTATTAATAGTGCATTCATAGGGTCAGGGTGTCTGTGTTAACCTTTTTGAGTTTCTTTAGTTTTCTCTCTTCGTAGAATGTGTAGGTCGCGCCTGTCGTTCCCAGGATAATGACATGACACTCTGCTTACAGCACAATAATGTGGGATCTCTGCTGTGGCGTAGTTTTGTGACCACATAACTTGCACCAGGTATCTCTTTGGGATTGAAGAATCGGCACGGATTCTTGTTAATCGTTGTGCTGGACGTCGACGGGTAGAACCAACAGTTTAATGCGAAGAACACGCACACATGATTATATGAGGAAGACATAATCTGAAGCTGCATCAAGGAGGAGGTGCGTCTATATTAGTGAAATCATGAAAAAAAACAAGAGGGTCTGACGTAGCTTGCCACGGAGGACCTTTAACAATCTGGGAGAAGGGATCTTCGGGTTGGTAGGCTGTTCAGGTGTTAGGTTCCTGTTGGGATCAAGGTACGGGCGAAGACCCAACCCAACCCCCAACCGCAGCCAAAACGGGCCAAAACTCGCCATACACGAGCCTCCGCCGCGCTAGCATCGAACGAGGAAATTTATCAGTTTTGGACGACGATTCCGAAGTAGTGCAGACCACGCTACGCGTTGTTCAAGTCCAAAACATCCCTAAAGATCCCTTCTCCCAGATTGCTAAACCTACTCTTGCCACGAGTGGGAGTTGTTTTTGGTGAGCATTTTGTTGATTATATAGCACTGCTGTACCTGCTAGACCACTCAGTCGCCTAGTAGTGCCTAGTGGTCTAGCAGGTAAAGCAGTGCTAAATGATCAAACAAAATATATTTTGTAGAGTTCGTGGAATCTCCTCGTCCGAGTAGCAGTGATCTCCGAGGCCCTCCCCTCGCCAAACGCTACTACTGGTGACTAGAGGCACACTATCATAGGCATTCGTTGTCTCCAGCGCGCATGCTCGAGGTTAGTTACGTACAACAACCAGTAGAAGTTGCGCATGATGGCGGGGCGTTGCTCTCCTGCGCTGATGCGCTCAATCAGTTGGCTAACTGATGTGCCTTACATATTTCACACCTGGTACCTGTTATTAGAGCTCGTGAGTGATCAACATCGAATCATGCAGCACATTGGCGGTGTGGCAGCAGGTGGCAAACACAACAAAAACAAACAAAAATGGACCAACATGACATTACTGCCGTAGAGCGAAGATGATGTAACTATTCTTGCTTGTGTACACTGCTGTTTCTGGATTCGACAGACCACTACCTAAAGTCCTTACGGCAAAACGTACAGCATGCACTACTCAGTGTTCTATGGTGACCGGTGAGTGAATTCGTCTGCAGTGGGCGGAAATGGAATATTAATGCAGGGAGAAAAGAGGTGCGACAACAGGAACAAAATATTCGCAGAGAGCGTGAAAAATGGACTGAACAAACCTTTCAACGTTTTAATCTGAAGCATACGATGAGCGTCTGTTCTTTGCGTTTTTTGCATATTTTTGTTTGATTCGTGTTGACTCCCTCTTGATCTCTTATGGATCACAATGGCCATCGATATATACATATGAAAAAGGTTTAGGAAGTTGTTTATGCATGTTTTTGTGGAAACAACCGCAACAAACCTCGATGTGTGGCCAATATATATATACGTATATGTACAAGGGGGGTTTCGCCGCGGCTCCGCGCATGCCCGTAATGGCTAAGGGTGTACCTGTGAGCAACTCGAGGCTGTTGGTGCGACAGTACTGTCAAGGGGCGCATTGAAAAAAACAAATCAGTGAAGAGAAAGAAAACGCTGCAAACGCGAGAAAAAAAAACATTGCCCTCCGCCATCCGGCCCAACATCGCATTCCTCGTTCGTATACAGCAGCAAGCAGCACTACAAAGTACTATGTACGAGACGCCAGGCGTCCGTACTGTATACTTTCTGTACAGATAGATACTAACAACCAGTTGACCAGCAGTCGGTCGAGTTGATCGACAATACGAAGCGCCGGTGATTACGTTGGCGCAGTATGCTCAGCAGCAGCAAGCAGCAGCAGCATGGCGTGCAGGTACATGCCATACGAAACCGACGCTGGCACGAGACCTCCGCCGAGACGCCATATAAATGCCAATTGTGATACGGCACTCTCACAGCTTCCGAAGCAGATGCATCCGTCTTTCAGCTGTAAGATGCGGAGATACATCACTGAGAGGAGTTGACTTGCACAATAACCATGCTCACACGGGGGTCACCAGCAAACACATATCGCAGACACAGCGGCAGCACTATTAACAGCAGCAGAACAGAACAGCGTCAGGACATACGCATAGCAGTAGCACCAGGGCAGCGGAGGAACAGCGGCAGCGGCAGCAGCAGCAGTAGCACATCATGCACGCCCGAGGCTGCCCCTGGACCAACAGTCGGGGCAGGGGAGCCCGGTGGCGCAGGAGGAGAAAAGGCAAAATAGTATATCTCAGGCCGACCTACTCGCTGAGGGGGCCGGCCTGAGCAGCAGCAGCACCAGTAGAACAACGCAGCAGCTGCCCCCAGCAACCGCAGCAGAGCAGCAGCAGAGTAGCGATAGCAGCAGCAGCAGCAGCAGTAGCACATCAACCACGCCTGAGGCCGCCCACGGCACTGCAGTCGAGGCAGGGGAGCACGGTGGGGCACGACGAGGAGAGTTATAGTGGCGTGGCGATGGAGTTACTTTGTAGTTGGCGAATCTCGTCCCCATTCAAGTCAAGTTTTGGGATCGAGTCTCACCGAGTGGTTGCTCGTGCTCGTAGGAACGTTTTCTTACGTAAACGCTTGACGAGCGGCAAGCGCGGGAGCGTGACGGGCACTGGAGCCCGGCTGAACGGGTGTCCTGCTGCTCGATATCTACCAAACATTTCAAATAGGTCAGCAAGTAAGATCAGTTGAGGAGCCGCAGTGTTCCACGAATTAGAACATGGTCAGCTGTGCCGTACCTACGAGACGCTCGGCGTCCGTAGTGTATATTCCGTATGTAGGTAAATGAAAAAACATTTAGTCGGGGGGCAGTCGATCGAGTTTAACCGACAGTACGAAACGCCGGCGACTACGTTGGTGCAGCAAGCTCACAGCAGCAAGCACCAGCGGCAAAGCACTAGCAGCATAGCGTACAGGTACGTAAAACAAGAAAACTACGCTGGCACAAGACCTCCGCCGAGACACCAAAAAATGTCAACTGCGAGACGGTACTTGTACAGCTTCCGAAGCAGATGGGTCTCTATTTCAGCTTTAATGCAGAGACAACACCGAGAGGAGTTGACTTGCATATTTGCCATGCTCACGGGGGTTATAGCTGAAAAAACATAATCCAGGCATAGCAGCAGCAGGAGCAGCTGCAGAACAGGACCGTAGCCGCACATACAGAGTAGCAGACCAAGGGAGGGCAGATGATCAGCGGCAGCAGCAGTAGCAGCACATCATACAGGTTCGAGGCAGCCCCTGGCACAACAGTCGGAGCAGGGGGGCCCGATGGCGCACGAGGAGGAAGAAGCACCACGTCGCCGTCGTACCTCGTCGTAACCGGTACAGGTTCCTGATTATAATTTTTTGCTTCGCGGTTACACGATAAAAATCAAAAAGCCTTCACAATACAACTGAAACTCCACGCCTCGTGTGACAGGTGTTACTGGTGCCCGGTTCCCAACGAGTACTCGTAGCATTGCTGGTGACTAATGGAAATAGCTACAGTCATTCCCATTGATGGCAATCATTGCCATTGCTGCTGCCTGCTGCGTGTGAACCTACCATAAAATCGTAGACACCGTTTGTACCCCAACCACTGTACCCCTCCTCCCGTGGCGTAGACTCGTTCGATTCGGTCGAAACCACATACTCCGTCTTCTCTGCCTCACGGAGACTGGCCGCCCGGCTTGCACAGCAGCCGAAGAGGCTCGTGACGCTCATTTCCCGATCATATGCTAGCCTATGAATCTTAACGTTTTTGCGCAAAACTCGGGCTTTCACACGTAAAATAGCCCTAACCGGAATTTCGACTCTCGTTTCTGGAACGCCCAACCCTTAACGCACAAGCAACGGCGGAACATGAGACCGGCCACCCCAGCCCATATTCTCCACACTCCTGCCGCTATGAGCTGTCGAAAGCCGCGGAGGGTTCAGCTTTTGCCGTTTGGGCCGAAGGAAAAGAGGTCCAATCTGGGTGCTGACATCGAAACCAGAATATTTTTATCGTCATGAGCGAGCATAGATAGATGTCGGTTGACGGCACATTTTCCTCTTGACAGACAGCCGTCAAGGACATCCCGATGCTCAAACCTATTAAATTTCAGGCAGTAAGAACATCCTAATGGTAAAAACAATAATATTTCGTAAGAGGGTTTGACGGGGCAAAAGTAGGGCGACAATCAAATTCTTTGGCGACGAGGCTCTGTCATAAACCAAGTATCGACCTCTCAACTGGTCCAACTCACAGCTGACGTTTTCACCCGGCCAGCCGGCAGCTAGGGCACTGCGCAAGCACGCCCGAGGCCGCCCCCGACACAGTCGGGATCGGGGATCACGATGAGGCAGTTTCGCCCCGTGAGGTGGACCTCATCTCGCGCTACCACGAACAGAGCAAAAAAAAACGTCTAAAAAAATATGAGAAGCGCCGAGAGCACAGGGCCAACAAGATCGTATCTAATACAAGTTCTCCCTTCGGAGTGGCGTGAGCGTAGCGTTCAGTACTTTTGTCGAAATATGTATTCGGCTAATAATGGTTTGGTTTGAGCTATTCCACAAATTGGAGTTATGTGCTGCAATTGGGGCAATAGCTCAAACGTACCTGTAGACCACCAAATAAGCATTTGGATAAGGAAAATAGGAGTGGACTCTGCAGATCAGAGTGAAGCAAGAGGGCAGTTCTAATGACCGAAGAAACAGGTGGTATTTATGTAGTACAGTTGCTATGATACATGAAGGCGACATGAGCGTGATATGCAACTACGACAGCAAGCACTTCTCCAACGAACCGGAGCAACAGTAGACACACGTCCTGTGCCACCTAACGGTTCTACAACGAAAGGAAAACTTTGGCGAACGCCAAAACCAACTACGACAGTAATTCCTCCAGGAAAACGCCTCCAACGAAGCGTAGCAGTGGGCCCAGGGCCGGCGTCAAACGCAACAAAACTCGAAGCGACGGGAGTAGTAGTAGAAAATATTTCCTCGCAAACGCGAATGTCACTACTAACAATAGAAGCAACACCCGGGCAAACACCCAAGGTAGATCGAAGAAGACAGGATACTTCGCTAAAGCGAAGGCCCACAGCACTCAACGAGGACGCACGCAAATAAGTCAGACCTTAGCACTCGCCAAGGCACTAGCTTGATGAAGGCGATGCAACCACCGACACTCTTCTTGGGTGAAGGAAACCCCACCGAAACCTAATGAACAGTTCCGCTCCCCACGCTTGGACTAAACACCCGCTGGCAAACGTGCAAGTCCACGCACAAAGAATGTTTGCTGAAAGTATTGAAATATTATGGACGCACGCTGCTACGAAACGCCCGCGAACACCTCGATATTCAGACTCCAGGCGCATACGAAATGCAGATCAACTGTGTATGGTGCTTTACCGGAAGACCACGTTAGACAGAGAACAGACTCTTCATTTACGAAGATATAGTCCGAGTCTGACCCGGGGAGATCCACCGACACAGCCTTGCGCTTGGCGGCGCTCTTCTCCAGTTCCACCCGAGCCTTGGCGTCGAACTTCGCGAGGCGTTCATCCTGAACTTGCTTGATCTGGTCGATGAAGAGCTTCCTGGAGGGTTTGGAGTTCGAGAGGTGCAGGGGGTCTTGCACAGGCCGATCAAGATATCGTTGTCCTCTATGGTTCCTTTGCAGTAGACGCAATCCTTCCCGACTTGCTAAAATAGATCACAGACAACAAACCCACAGCACAGAAGAGACATCTAAGACGTGTTGAATACAAAGAGTTCAGTTGGGGTGACTTTGGTTGGCGTCTTTATTACAAAGAGTTCAGCTGGGGTGAGTTTGGTTGACGAAGACTTGAAAAACAGTAAAAAAAACGCGTTGGCATCCGCTGTTCAGGCAGGAAGCATGGAAGGAAAGTAGGAATGGGAGGGAAGGAAAAACAACAACGGCAATGGCGGCGGCAAACGTAAGTGGTAGTATTTGTAGAGGCAGTACTAGTACTGGTATAAATAAATATTGTTGCAGTAGACTTCTATGAACAAAATAACAAAACGCACACCAGGGTACGTGAAGAGCAACAGCATAATATGATGGGAACGTCTTCGTGTACTTGACGCCTGTCTGCCATCATGTCTAAAAACCAACAACAGCAGCAGCGGCGGTAGACAGCTGTCTCGGTGTGGAAAGAAACCCAGGCAGAAAAACAGCAACAGCGACTGTTCGGAAAATAAAATATCGGCTATAGTGTGCAAAAACAGAACAACGGCAGCAGCAGCGGCAGCAGCAGTGCAACAACAAATGGCAGTACGCGTGCTATACCTGTCTTGATGTGGAGGCAGAACTTGTATCAGAAAACAAAAGGCAAACATATATTGGATATGGTGTAGTGGGAAAACAAATATTTTGAAATTAGTACGTTCGTTTGTCTTGGTTTTAGTGCTGGAAGGTCGACTACGCGCGGGAACAGCAACAACGCCAACAACAACAGCAGCAGCGGTGGTAGACACTTGTCTCGGTGTTGAAAGGAACGCAGGCTGTACATTACAACGGCAGTAGCAGCGGCAGTAGCAGCGCCTATACTCGGTGTGGGGGCAGAGCTTGTGTCATTAAAAAAATGGCAGGTCTCAACTTCTGTTTAGGAGTAGGAAAAAACGGAGACTGTAAATAACGACGGGTCTCGGTGTGAGCTCGTATCATGAAAAAAAAATGGCAAAAACATATTGGTTGCAGTGGGCAAACAAATATCTTGAAGATGACAGAGTTTTTTTTTTCTTCTTGGATTTAGTGCGAAAGGTCGACTACGTGCGGGAACATCACCAACACCAACAATAACAACAGCATAAACAGCAACAACAGCAGCGGCGGTAGAAACTATTGTGGAAAGGAATGCAGGCTGCAAACAACAACGGCAGTATCAGCGACAGCAGTAGCGCAAAACAAAATGGCAGTACGCGCAGTCGCGCATAAACAAAGGGCATTATCGAAATTAGTACGTTGTTTGTCTTGGATTTAGTGCTAAAAGGTCGACTACGTGCGGGAACAGCAACAGCACCACCAACAGCGTGAACAACAACAGCAGCAGCGGCGATAGACACCTGTCTCGGTGTGGAAAGGAGCGCAGGCTGTACATAACAACGGCAGCAGCAGCGGCAGCAGTAGCGCATAGTATTACGCGTACTACACCCCGTTCTCGGTGTGAGCTCGTATCATGAAAAAACGGCATGCCTGGTACACATCTTGGTTGTAGTGTGCAAAAAGTCTTGAAATTATCATGTTTTTTGTATTTAGTGCTTGGTAGGTGGTCCGCGTGCCTATCAAGATCAATTTCGTGGGTTGAAGCCTCACCGAGTGCATGCTCGTGCTCGTAGGGGCTTTTTCTCGCATCGAAATTGAGAAGCGGAAAGCGCGAGAGCGTGAGTCAGCTACATTCGAGGAAAATCGACGAGCAGTGGGAATGCTGAACCCTATGCGCGACAAAAAAATAAAGGCACGTACCGGGGGGAGAAGGGACGACACCTGTGACCACGGCTTGTCCAGAAGATCGCTGAGGGTGAAACGTTCTTCGAGTTAGGCTGGAAGGTAAGAGTGATGACTCAAAAAAAAAACGTGCTGAAGGTCGACAATGTGCGGGGATGGCAACAACTCCAACAACAACAGCATACCAGGTAAACAACAGCCGCAGCGGCGGTTGACACTGACTCAAAGCTGCTACAACAGCAGCAACGCGAACGACGACTACATAAGCAACAAAAACATCATCAGGGACGGTAGACACGCGGGGTTACAGCAGTAGCAGGGAAAGGAGCAGCAGCAGCAGCAGAAGGCGTGTTCTCGCATTCCGCAAAAAAAATGGCAAATAAAAAAGCGTGGAAAAAACTCAGCAACAGCAGCCGCGGCCGTAGAGAGAAAACAACAGAGAAACACAAAACACAACTCACCGCCATCTCCTTTCTCGAGCGTGAAGGACACGGTACCGACGCAGAATTCACAGTCTTTGGGCCACTTTAAGATTATCCCACTGCCGGGGCAGGTGTCGCGCTCGCAGGTCGCAAAATCGACCCTGCCGCAGCAAAAGCAGGAGGAGCACCAGCAGAAGCAGCACCAACAAAATAAACACCAGCAAGAGCGGCACCAGCAGGAGCGGCACCAGCAGGAGCGGCACCAGCAGGAACGGCACGAGTAGGAGCAACACCAGCAGGAGACCCAGCGGTATACGAAGAGGCAGCACCAGCGTGTGATGCGCGTCGTGTGCTGTCTACACTTGTCCACGCACGCAAAAAAATATTGACCCGCGTCGTATGCCGTCTCATAGCCGGCCTCTTCACGCGAGAGCAACTTAGATCAACGTAAATTTGGCCTCAGAAAACTGACAGTCCTGTTGAATCTGTTCCTCAAAATAAATATAAAGCCCCTCCACTCGCGAATAGTTCAAAGCTCTCGCGAATCAGGGGTGACAATCTTGCGAAAGTCTACCGAAACGCCCTCACAGCGACCGTCCAGGGCAAACGAGTTTATGCTTGTATTTATATGTAAATGTAGTGCCTGCGCTCGTCGTTCGTACCGAGGCCGTCGCGGAGATGTCGCAGTGTAGAAGTCGCGGAGAAGTCACCGTGATGAGGTCGCGGAGCGAGGGTCCCTTGTAGCCGTCGTTACGGCCGACGTAAGCCGAGCAGAATTCTTCGTTGATATTTAGCAAGGAGATGCTAGTGCTAGACCGACTCGGTGGGGGGGCCTTTTGGCCGCCCAGAGTCTGCGGCGGATTACGTATCTCCCGATAGCTATCTTCCCGAGGACGGGTCTACATCGTCAATGACGTGAGACCGCTCGTGACCCGAGATCATCTTTATATTGCTTGACCGGTGACGTGTCCATCGCGCGTGCGTGTTACGAGATCTACGATATCTCCGACCCTGGCTTCCACATATATAATGTGTACAAGTTTTCCCTTCGGAGTGGCATGAGCGTAGCGTGTAAGAAGACTCTTGCCGAAATACCTATTTGGTGGGTTCGTTTGAACTATTAATATTCACCAATTGCAGTTGTATGTGCTGTTGGGGCAATAGCTCAAATGTACCTGTTAACAACCAAAGATGTATTAGTAAAAAGAAAATAGTAGTGGTACATGAAGATGAGGGTGACACAAGAGAGCAGTTCTAATGACCGAAAAAGCAGGTAGTAACGATGTATTACAGCTGTTATGATATATGAAGGCGGCATGAGCGTGCTATGCAACTTCGACAGTAAGCACTTGCTCGACGAATCGCAGCGCCAGTAGACACATGTCCTGCGACACCTAACGATTCGACAACGATCGAAACCTTTGGCGGACGCCCGAACTAACTACGACAGAAATTCCTCAAGAAAAACGTCTTCAACGAAGCGTAGCAGAGGGCCCGGGGCCGGCGTGAAACGCACAGAAGTCGAAGCGACGGGAGTAAGTAGTAGCAAAAATTCCCTCGCAAACGAGAATGTCGCTAATATCAACGGAATCAGCACCCTGGCAAACACCCAAGGTAGATTGAAAAAAACGGGATCTTTCGTTGTCCACAGCACCCAAAGAGGATGCAAAAAGGCCAGTTAGACCTTGGCACTCGCCAAGGCACTAGCGTGATGGAGGCGATGCAAAACCTGACATCCTTCTTGGGTGAAGAAACCCCCACCGAAAAAAAATGAACCAGTCCGCTCCCCACGCTTGAACTCAAAGTACCCGCTGGTACACGCACAACGGATGTTTGCTGAAAGTAGTGAAATAATATAGACGCAGGCGCACACTGCAACGAAATGCCCGCGAACACCTCTATATTCAGACCCCAGGCGCAGACCAAACGCGGATCAAGTGTGTATGAGGCTCTACCAGCAGATCATGATAGACACAAAAACAGACTCTCAAAGTGCGAAGATCTATTCCGAGCCCGAACCGAGGAGATCGACCGACACAGCCTTCCCGCTTGGCGGCGCTTTTCTCCAGTTCCACCCGAGCCTATTCGCCGAACTTCGCATGACGTTCGCCCTGAACTTGCTCGTCGTGGGCGATGAAGAGCTTCCTGGAGCGCTTGGAGCCCAAGAAGTGCAGGGGGGGCTTGCACAGGCCGATCAAGATGCCGTTGTCCTTGATAGTTCTTTTGCTGTAGACACAATCCTTACGGATCTGCAAACATAGATTATTGACAACAAACCGAAAGAGACATGTAAGACGTGTTGAATACAAATATTTTAGTTGGTACCTGGTAGGAGTTTAGTTGACGAATACTTCAAAAAGGGCAAATGCCTCAATCAGTTATACCTGATCCGTTTGAGCCAAAATCAGGTGTATACTAAAACCAAGTAAAAAACGCGCGCCACGAGCGGTGTTCTGTCCATGAAAGTCGGGCAAAAAAAGAAGCGTGCCATATATGTCCTCCAAAATCCAAGTCGTTTAGTTGTCTCTAGGGTGTAGATACCACGGGCTTCACTTGGACCTGTTGAGAGTCACTTTTAATAGGCTTCGTTTGTTCTGCGACGGCGGGGGCGCCAAGAAGAGTATTTACTCTGGCGCCCCCCACCGTTGACAGCTTAAATCTTCTTGACCGTCCTCGCGGAACTGCCAGCTCGGCACGAAATTATCTTGCCGTACCACACCTGAGACAAACTCGGCGCGGGGTGGTGCAGATAGAGACCATGGTATGGACTGCTATGACCATAGAAAACAACACAGCAGCGGCAGTAGGACACAACAACTATTCAATAACTGAAGCACGTCGCGCACCCCAAAAAGGAAAAAAAGTGAAACCAGCGTACTCATGTGTGCATATTTATGTGAACACGTACTTAGACGAACAACGTGCACGTGCGAGTACAGAGTATATACGTTGCATGATGCAGAATAATTTCAACCGAGGGAGGGCAGACGCATACGGAGAGAAACAACAGTGTACGTATGTGGGTGTACGTATGTGGCCCCTCTGATTGGTTCAAAGTTGGCCACAATCAGTTGAAAGATAGAGAGAGTAGAAAAAAACAGGTATAACTTGGCCTTTTCGAGCCAAAATCAGTTACGATGTCAGCCTGGACAATAGCAGGGCTCCTGGGGTGTGTTTTATACTTGTTTTTAGAATGTAACTGATTTTGGCCGAAAAGTGGCCGGGTATACCTTATTTTGGCAAAAACACCTTTGAAAACAGTTTCGAAAATACGCGTTGGCGTGCGCTGTAGAGGCAGGAAGCACGAAAGGTTAAAAGGAATGGGATGCGATTAATAATGTTGGCAAACCCTTGCGTCTTTTTTCGCGGCAGAGACGGCGACGGCAGAGCCGGCAGCAGTATCAAACATGGGAACGTGTTAGTGTGCTCAACGCCTGTCTGTTATCGTGTCGGAACAACAACAGCAGCAGCGGCGGTAGACAACTGTCTCGGTGTGGAAAGAAACGTAGGCTGTAAACAACAACGGCAACTGTTCGGAACAAAGGTTGGTTATAGTGTGCAAAACATAAACAACGGCAGCAGCGGCGAATATACAAATGGCAGTACGTGTACTATACGCCTGTCTCGGTGTGAGCTCGTATGAAGAAAACAAAAATGGCCAGTACCTGGCACCTGGTATATATTTGTGTTTTGTATTTAGTGCTGAAGGTCGACAGCATGCGGGAACTACAACAACCACGCGAACAACAATAACATAGACAACAGCTGCAGCAGCAGCGGCGGCAGACACTGACTCAAAGCTGCGTACAACAGCAACAACGCGAACGACGCCTGTACACAACAAAATCAGCACCAGGGACGATTGGCGCACGGGGTTACAGCAACAGGAAAAGGAGCACCAGCAGTAGCAGCAGCAACAATGGGCTGCGCCACCAAGTCGTGTTCCCGCGTGCGGGAACACGGCAACGACGACGACAACAACAACAACAACAACAACAACAACAACAACAACAACAACAACAACAGCATAAACAACAACAGCAGCAGCGGCGGTAGACACAGGCTGGTAGGGGAAACGAACGCAGGCTGTAAACAACAACGGCAGTAACAGCGACTGCAGCAGCACAAAAGCAAATGGCAGTAGGCGCAGGAGTGCATAAACAAATGGCATTATTATTTTAGTACCTGGATTTAGTCCTAAAGGTCGACTACGTGCGGGAACAGCAACTGCAACACCAACAACATACCAGGTACCAGGTAAACACAGCAGCAACAGCGAAGGTTGACACCTGCCTCGGTGTGGAAAGGAACGCAGGCAGTACAGAACAACGGCAGCAGCAGCGGCAACAGCAGCGCATACGCGTACTATAACAAACACAAATGCGAAAACATCTTGGTTGTAGATTCAGTCCTGGAGGTGAACCACAATAACAGCAACGTCAACCACAATAACAGCAGCAGCAGCAGTAGATACTGACTCAAAGGTCCCTAAAACAGCAACAACGCGAACGACGACTACAAAAACCAACCTGAAACGAGAAAAGCAGCATCAGGGGCGGTAGGCGCGCAGGGTAACAACATCAGGAAAAGATGCAGCAGCAGCAGTAGCAGCAGCAATGGGTTGCACCACCAAGTCCTGTTCTCGTATATTAATAATACCAAACATTTCAAGCAGTGTGGAAAAACTAAACAACAGCAGCCGCGGCGGTAGACGTAGGCGACAAACAACAACAACAGCAGCAGCCGCGGCGGCATAAATAGGTAGCACACAACAACACCACGAACAGCAACAGCAACAGAGAAGCACAGAACACAACTCACCGCCACCTCCTGTCTCGAGCGTGAAGGACACGGTGCGGACGTCGATAGGCCTGGCGCATAATTCACAGTCTTTGGGCCACTTCAAGATTATCCCGCTGCCGGGGCAGGTGTCGTGGTCGCCGGTCGCAAAATCGACCTTGCCTCCAAAGTTCTGTCTCCATCATATAGCTGGGAGATGCAGCGGTTGCACTTTACAGTGGGATTAAGCACTGACTTGGACAGGGGGGTTTTGTTCGAAATGGGCTTCCAACATCCGCCAGAAGAGGGCGAGGCAGAGGTGTATTGAAGGCAGAACATTTACTATCGGCAGCAGGAAAAAGTGCAGTCCACTCTGTAGAAGCAGCACCAGCAGGCGATGCCATCTTCCAGGCAGGAGAAGCACTAGCGGGAGGAGCACCCGATACCAACAGAAGCAGCGAGAGCAAAAGCAGCACCAGCAGGAGCGGCACCAGAAGGAGCGGCACGAGCAGGAGCGGCACGAGCAGGAGCAACGCCAGCAGGAGGCCAACGGGCCATGCGGAATACGAAGAGGCAGCACCAGCGTGACGCCCGTCGTATGCTGTCTACATGTGTCCACGCACGCAAATAATCCAACAATGACCCGCGTCGTAGTCCTGGGTTGAAACTATTCCGGAACAAAATAGAAAAAAAAAACGGTCTACTATCGTATGTATGCCGTCCTATAGCCGGTCTCTTCGGGCCGAAGCAGCTGAAATCAACGGCAGTCCTGTTGAATCTGTTCCCGAAACGTCCCTCCACTCGCGAATAGTACAAAGCTCTCGCGAATCAGGGCTGACGATCTTGCGAAAGGCCACCGAAACGCCCCCACGGCGACCGACCAGAGCAAACGAGTTTATAGTTTTGTTTATATACCTGGTATATATTATATATATATATTGCGGATAGCCGTGGACACATTTGGACACCTACTGTTCGCGGCAGAACGAAACGTTGACTGTCGTCAGCATCGCCAATTGATATATGCCATTTCACGTGATATCGTAGTTTTAGGCAGTAAATAGTCTATATATATATTGCGGAAACAATCCTAGAAATCCTTTGTGGATAGCGATGGCTTGTGATGAACACAAATAGGCACCTATTATTCGCGGCAATAGCTAACGCCGGCGATCATCCACAATCATTAATGGTCCTCGATATGACATGCGGTATGTTTGGGCAATATACATTTTTGTGGAAAAACACCCAACAGTCTATCATGGTCTATTTTCTGGGTGACCATGTCTATTAATGGGGACTATTCCATTTCTGTTGTTGGCGTCATTACCTATCGGGAGACAAACTGTTCCGGTCTACCAGGTATAGCTCAAACAGTGTCTATCGCGTTTGCTTCATCGGCGACATTTATTGTTCAGAACGATACCCATCCAGATGCGTGTGTTCTTCACACTAAACCGTCCTTTCTACCCGTCGACATCCAGCACAACCCGATTCTTCAGTCACCGAGTTACGTACAAGTTTTGTGGTCACAAAACTACGCCACAGAGATACTGCATTGTTATGAAGTATGCAATGTAAACCACGCAATGCCATCATCATGGATACGACATGCACGACATACACATTTTATGAATTAGATATGACAAGAGGAAAAAAAACAGAAAGCGAAGAACAAACGAGAGAGAAAAGAAAAGAAAATATTGAAAAAAAAACGTCGCGCCTCCCTCAGGAGATGTGGCAGACACTTCAAAAAGAACGAGCTATGTGAAGAAACAGCACCACTGCATACTACATACAGAGGAAGACTAAAAACGAAGGAAAATAACGGGCAAGCCGAACAACCAAACACCCTCCAGGTAGCCGCAGCAGTTAGTGGTACGAGTAGTATACCCAGGTTCTCCCTACTAGGCGGTCTGGCATCTTCGTACGTCTAGGGGAAATCACACTCACAGTGGACACAACAATAATAGTCTATTGCTTCAACAATAGACGAGGGGGGAAATCTATCGATGTGTATTTTGTCGGCGACAATAGACTGGTGATATTGCCAATCGATGGACGTTGTCGAACCAAATAGATGGCAAACCGCGTCGATCGACGGCCATTGCCGGCCACAAGAGATTTTGCGAGATGCCTATCGATGGTCATTGCCGGCCGCAATAGGTTTCGGAAGCGCGTCCAATAATCTGTTGTGGACGGTGATGGTTCATGTTGGACACAATCGCGTACCAATTTTTCGTAATTGAGAATTGCGTTTCCGATGAAAAGGAGATTTTATATTTTGGACAGAAACCGGAACCGTATCGTACCGGAAATACCGTAATACTGTATCGGTATCGGGATATCGGTACCGGGAAAAAACGGGGGACGATATCGGTATTATACCGACACCGAAATACCGATACCGTAATACGGACAGTATTCTGGTATTTACTATCTCCCCTGTGCTAAAGGCTGTCAATGATATAAGCAAACATTTACAGCCCAACGGAGCATCACAACGGGTCACAAATCACAACTTATCGGTGGTATGATGAGTACCGAAAAATACCATATTTTCGGTATTTGTCACTCCCACTTTCGACCGAGGAAAAACGAACACGGCTTCCATATCGTTTGGCCGTTTTTCGAGATTGTTGCGGGGTCCGTGGCCCGTTGCCACGATACTATACAGGAGAAAGTCGTAGCTTCGAAGTCGGGCAAATCTACCGACGTAACAGACCGCGTGAAAATGTGGTCATGGTCGCAGTTGCATTGAAGCCAATGCCGGTTGCTGCATCGAGCCCTGTTAGTGGTCTACCTTGCTTTCCGTAGCTTCGTTATTACCAGTATTTTGTTTGTTCAGTTTGGTCCAATAGTAGCCCCCACTTTGATTTCTCGAAGTACGCCCTTGTCCGCCTCGTTGTGTAGTCGTGTTGTCGTGTTACCTCAAAGTAATTTCGAATTTTCTCGTGCGCTCCTTGACATTCTCTCAACTTTTACCTGGTACTATTTCAGTTGAGTTCTCGGGTCCTGACTGTCTCGGGTTCTCTCATTGCGTGATTTCCTGTTTTTCAACATTCGCAGTGCCCCCGAGTAATCGGCCACAGCCTTGCAAGTTAGAGGAGTGGGAGTGGGTTGTGAAGTGCCGCATCTTCGACCCATTCTCCGAATTCTCCGGATTGCTTTTGTTCATGCCTGAGTTTTCTATGAATCTGGGGCCCTTCAGGGTGGGCTAGTGTTGTGGTATCCCCTCTCCCCTGTTGCGACGTTATGGTGTGTAGCAATCGTCCCCTCATCATACCTGGCCGGCGTTATCCCCTGCCTTTCGGATGAGCGCCTCGCCCCTTCGTTCAGAAGACATCTGGCAAAGCAAACAGCAACTAATAATACAAGAAGAGCTCATGCCATCGTCAAGCACATCGTGTAAGTGACCAGAACAGAGCCAAAGGCATCAACCTGCTATTAATAGCAGTGGTCGGTCCCTAGATCCATACTGCCTTTTACATTTACATTCCTGTACAGCTTCTATTTTTCAGTTTCGTGGACTTGTGTATATATTAGAAGAAAAAATAAGCAGCGAGATCTATATGCCAACGGAAACGCAAAGTCCAGAACTTTTCTTTGTGAAATATTGCTTTCGAAGAACAGCCGAAAATTTCCTCGTACCGCCGCTGTGGGAAAAAAAAGAAAAAATGCTTGATTTTTCCTTTTCTTTTTTCATGGCCATCTATATGCATTGCTCCACGGTATACAATAGGTTTGGGAAATAGCGTATTGGGAAAACGAAGTTTCCCAGTTTTCCGTTTCTTAACTCGAGTTGTTTTGTCCTATACTGAAATCAAGTAAGTCAGATTCACTTTTTCGACAAAAAAGTCCTCAGCTTTCCGTTTGTTGACTCGATTTTTTGTCCCATACTGAAATGAAGTAAGTCAGATTTTTTTTTTCGGGTGCCGGTCAACTTTACAAGAAAGCCCTCAGCTTCCCGTTTCTTACCTCGTTTTTTTTTGCTCTATACTGAAATCAAGTAAGTCAGATCCACATTTTTCGCAGCCAGGCCAACAATCTTTTGTGGTTGGCGATGGCTATTGTTGGACACAATCGCGTACCTAGTATTGTTGGCAGAATAGAAGCTTCGGCGGTCGTCAAAAAGGCCGCCGACATGCATCATCCCACGGTATACAATAGGTCCGGGCAATAGCGAAAACACGCCGAAAAGTCTATTGTGAGTGACGATGGCTATTGATAGATACATTTGCGTGTATATTGTTGGCGGCAAGCCATCGACAGGCAAACGTTTTTGGTCTGATAATATCGTTCAAACATCATCTACCGCGGTTGTTTCCCCAAAATCTGTTGTTCAGGACAATGGCCATCTATTGACAACCTTGTGACTCCATTGTTAGGGCAAAGGCATAATGTGTCCATTGATATATTCTTCCCTGATGATATATATCGGTAGACAGCGTTGCCAGTCCATTGTGTTTAACAGTGTATATCGATGGACAGTTAGTGTTGCCAGTCTAATGTGGGTCACAATGCCTATCGTTAGCCAGCGTTGCCAGTCTGTTGCCGTTGACAATTTCCATTGACACACGTTTTTTCGGGGCTACTGTAGTAGCGGCAATGTTTTATTTCCTGTCTTTTGCCCAGGGTATAGGCACATCTTACCTTATCTATCCCATGATGCTAACGGCCAATTGCCCAAAAAGGTCAAAATATATTGTTGCTGACATTGTCTATCGATAGACAGCGTGTGGCCAGTCTATTGTGGGCGACAATGACCATGGGCAAGGACGTTTCCGGGGTCGTGTAGCGGTGTAGCGGCAATGATATATATATCTCTTATACGTACACAGCAGTGTAACCGATCAGGAACCACCATTAACAACACGGAGTACCAACCACAACAACACAGGAGGCAATGCAACACACTTGACCCCCATGATGCCCACTGCCTTGTTGAGACACACAACGTTGCAGTCCTCCTTCACGCTATGCCATGCACCCACATTGCTGCTCAACACGATACACCATGCACTCATTCAATACTAGTGGTGATCACGAGATGAAAATAACAGGGATCTTTACGGTTATCCGGCCGTGCACGGTGCGCTTTTTTCAAATCGAAAATCCTACGGTCCGGTTCGATGCGGTTTCAAAAAATCGGAAATCTTACGGTGCGGTTCGGTGCGGTTTTCAGGTATTGTAAATCCTACGGTGCGGTTCGGTTTTGAGATAAATCCTACGGTGCGGTTCGGTGCGGTTTTAGAAAATCGGAAATCTAACGGTGCGGTTCGGTTTAGTGATTTATCATACGGTCCGGTTCGGTTCGGTTCCCCGTTGAATTGGTTTTTCTACGGTGCGGTTCCAATCGCCGTAGGCGAAACCGTACAACACACGATTTTCTCTACGGTGCACCGTATATATAAACCGTACTAAGCGGCGGTTTCGTTCGGTTCTCAGGCTTTTATCGGGGCACTATAACGAAACCGCTGTTTCTCTACGGTGCACCGTATGAATGCACCGTACAAAACCGCGATTTCGTACGGTTTCTGACGCTTTTCCTCCGGGCTCTACGTAACGCAAGCGAGCGCTGCTCACGCAAGCAAACGCTGCTGCAAGCAAGCGCAGCCGCAAGAAAATGCTGCAAGCAAGAGAGCAACCTCAAGCAAGCGCTGCTGCAAGCGCTGTTGCAAGCGCTGCTACTGCTTGCGGCTGCTGTTGTTGCTGCTGCAAGCGCGCGCACCCTTGCCGCCACGCTCCTGTGATTTCGCCGCTCCGATCCCTTCTCGGGCAGAGAGGACAACGAAGAAGGAGGGCCGATATTCTCGTTGCGGCGGCGTTGCTTGCACAGTGAGTATCGAGGAGCGCAAGTTAGATCGCACGTCTGCCTGTTGGTGCTGGCTGCTGCTTACTGCTTCTGCAGCTTGCTGCTGCTGCTGTGCTGCGCAGGTATAGGTACTGCTGCTTGCACGCCTTCTGTTCTGCTCATTGGATGCTGCAAAAGTGCTGCCGCTGCTGCAAGTAAGTGTTTATTTTTCAAACCTAAGAATCCCATATTTAGCAATTTTTCGCCTCCGATTATGCGCATGATGGAAGGCTTTCGATTTTGACTATCTTTCCGACGGAAATCCTTGATAAACAAAAATATTATGCGCAGGCCCTCCAATGTTTCTGATTTTTTTGTCAGTTTTGACAGATACCCTATCTATTTTTTTCTGGTATTTTAATATGTCCTATTTCCTATTTTCCGGCAGGTGTACTTCGGTAGACTCGGAGTATACCAGGTATAATATATCAGAAATATAATATACGACATATATATATATATATATAAACAATTAACCTTACACAATAAACTTCGTTTGTTTGGTGTTCCAACCACAAAATAATCAAAATATGAAATACCATAAGATCAGCGGGATCACGTTCGACACGAAACCGTGCCGAGACCGTCATGAGCCTTGCTAAACCGTGACCCTGTTGCACCGTTCCGCGACCGATGGGACGGCGGTTTTTCTACGGTGTCAAGTTAACCGCACCGTTAAAAAACCGATCTAACGGTTTTTGGCACCGTCTCTTGACGCACACGGTGCGGTTCGGTTTTGTGATATTTCCTACGGTGCGGTTCGGTGCGGTTTTCAGATATTATTGTGAATCTTCCGGTGCGGTGCGGTTTTGTGATAAATCCTACGGTGCGGTTCGGTGCGGTTTTTAAACATCGGAAATGCTACGGTGCGGTTCGGTGCGGTTTTAGAAACTCGGAAATCTAACGGTGCGGTTCGGTTAGTTTTGAAATCCTACGGTGTGGTTTGGTGCGGTTTTCCTATTTCGTAAAACCTACGGTGCGGTGCGGTTCGGTTAGTTTTGAAATCCTACGGTGTGGTTCGGTGCGGTTTTCCTATTTCGTAAAACCTACGGTGCGGTGCGGTGCGGTTTTCCAGGAAGCAAACATTCTACGGTGCCGTGCGGTGCGGTTAACCGCACCGAACCGCACCGAACCGATAGGAAAAACCGCACCGTACAGAACCCTGGAAAATAGGACATTGCCGCGCCACAAAATATCCCATGGCTCAATGAATCAAAGTACATTTAGGTGTGGAAATAGGCGGGTGATGGTGTCCATCGATAGGCATTGTCCACGACGATAGATTCTCGTTGTAGTGTCCGTCGATAGCAATTGCCGGCCACAATAGATTGGAAATGTATATATCTATCGATAGCCACCGCTGTTTACAATAGATTCAGAAACATTTCTATCGATCGCCATTGCCGGTCACAATATAGATTATGAAATGCATCTATCGATACCCATTGCCGGCCACAATAGATCAAGAAATAGATGTGTGCATCGATAGCCATTCCCGACCAAGAGAATGCGGAGAGGGGGGGGGGGCAGGATGAGTAGAAAAGAAACTGCGGTGGACGAAAGTAGGAAGGAGATCGCAGACAGGGTAGCTGGGCACCAGGTCGACAAAGAAGTAGAACATGACTTTACTACTATCAATAGTGCCACCAACTGGTGTAGCTGGTTCCAACGAACGTGGTCTTCCCTTGTCTTCTCTTCTTTTTGTTTTTTGTTTTTTCTTCTTTTTTATTTTTTATTTCTTGCGCTGACTCTCCGGGATTTTCATTTTATTTCGTTCTCTTCCTTTTTTTATTTGCCAAGCCGTATAGAAGGAGTCGTTTGGCGTGGCGGGTGGATAAGAGCCTACTCTGCTTGTTTCGTATTGTCTGACGCCAGGGGGCTGGGCATAGTTGACGAACGCAGTGCGGAGACGGCAGTCAGGATAGCCAGGTACCAGGCGGACTAGCACGGAGGACTTGGCTATACTACTCGTACCTGGGCATAGTTGACGAAAACGCAGGGCGGAGACGGCAGTCAGGATAGCCAGGTACCAGGCGGACTAGCGGGGAGAACCTGACTATACTACTCGTACCACAAACTACTGCCGCTACCTGGAGGGTGCTTTGTGCTTTGGTTTGCCTGTTATTTTCCCGTTGTCCTTTTTCTCTTGGTCCTTTGTCTTACCTGGTACTCTGTTTACAAGTAGTGGTGTTTTTGTTATTTTATTTTATTTTGAGCTCGTTCTTTTCAAGTGTTCGCCACATCGCCTGCGGAGGGGGGGGGCGACAGTTATTAATAGTGTGTTTCTTCTATTCTTTCCTTTTTTCTTCTTTTTTCTTCTTCTCTTCTTTGGATTCGTTTTCTTGGTTTTGTTTGTTGTTTGTCTTTGTTTCATTTCGTTTCTATATTTGATATAATGTGCATGTCAGGCCTGTCGTACCCACTATGATGACATGTGTGTGTGTTCTTCACATTAAACCGTTATTTCTACCCGTCGACATCCAGCACAACCAGTGTCCGTGCCGATTCTTCAATCCTAGAAGAGATACAAGTTCTGTGGTCACAAAGCTACGCCACAGAGATACTACGTTGCCACGTGTGCAGTGTGAACTGCAGTGGGCAATGCAAAGCCATGTCATCATACTAGATACGACAGGCACGACATACGCAATCTATGAAATAGTGAAACGAAAAGAAACAATCGAAGAGAAAACAAAAACAAGGTAGACAAATCGAAAAAGAAAAAGAAGAAAAATGAAAGCAAAATCTAAGAGAAACAATCTGTCGTGCCCCCCCCCCCCGCAGGCGAGGTGGCCAACACTTGAAAAAGAACGAGCTGGAAAAAAGAAGAAATAACAAAAAACACCACTGCTTGTAAGCAGAGTAAGACAAAGAACCAAGGAGAAAGTAACAAGGAAAAATAACAAAGGGGAAATAACAGGCAGACCAAAGCCCAAAGCACCTTCCAGGTGGCGGCAGCAGCTTGTGGTACGAGTAGTATAGCCAGGTTCTCCCTGCTAATCCGCCTGGTACCTTGCTACCCAGACTGCCGTCTCCGCCCTGCGTTCGTCAACTATGCCCAGCCCCTTGGCGTCAGACAATACGAGCCGAGCAGAGCAGGTTCGTCTTCCAACCACGCCACACGGCTCCTTGAGTACGGCTTATCAATCAGAAAAGGAAGAGGAAGAGAAAAAATGAAATGAAAATCACGGAGAGTCAGCGCAAGAAAGAAAAAAAAAAAAAAAACTAAAAGACAAGACAAGGGAAGACCACGTTCGAGCCAGCTGCACCAGTTGGTAGCACTAGTAGTATGGTCATATTCTACTTCCTAGTCGACTTGGTGCCTTGCTACCCTGTCTGCCATCTCCTTCCTACTTTCGTCTACCGCCGTTTCCCTTCTACACCTCCTGTTCCCCCCCCTCTCCGCATTCCCTCGGTCGGGCTTTATGCCACTTCTCCTGTTGCCCCCTCCCCCCCCGTTCTTTTGGGCACCATCCACGGCGGATGCGCGGCGCTGTCTACTCATCTCAGCCTCAGCCTCGTGCCACCTCACCATGAACCGTTCGGCTGCTTCAAGGATCCCCCGGTACCACTTCCCCACCTTTTTGGCTGCAGTGGACCACAACGCGGTCTCAACTCCAAACACCAAGGGGGCACCTTCCGTTGACCCTTCGGTGGCTCGGAACTCCCTAAGGTCTTCGACTATGCATCTATGCCAAGTCTTACACTGTCCGCCTGGTCTCGGGTTCTCCCCACCAGCTATCGTCCCGAGCATTACCCGATTGGGTAATCGCTCCTTGCTTTGCCGTGCCACGCCCCCCGCAAAGAAGAGCCGCCGTTTACGAATGGTCGTTTCGATGCTCTCGCAACGTGTCATCTGGAGGGCCTTCGCGTAAGAGAGGGTGGCATGGTCAGTATGAAGTCGGCGCTGGAAGCCAATGACTCGCAACAGGACTTGGTGGTGAGCCGTTCGAAGCTTGGCAAAGTGTTCCGCTCTGAGGGTCCACGTCACACACCCGTACAGCAGGGTCTCAATCACTTCGGCCTTCAGCATTCGGACTTTAAGGCTAAGGGGGGCGGTCGTCCTATCATACAACTCCGGGCCGAACCGTTTGAGGCATGCTCGCATGAGGCGGATCCGTCGGTCGATTGCGAGCGAGAGGTCAGCGTTTTCGTGGATAACGCCGCCTAGGTATACGAACTGCCTAGGTATAAGAACTGCCGCCTAGGTAACGTCGTCTGCTTATACCTCTGACCTGCCGCTTCGATGACGAGCGGTGGTGCGAGGGTTGTCCGGTCTGGTGTTTGTAGGACCAATGTCTCAGTCTTCTTTTCCGACACCGTGAGGCCTGCTGCTTCGAAGACAGTCACGATGACTGTCATCATTTTTGCGAGCCCTTCAGCCGACTTCGAGACAATTCCTGCATCGTCGGCGTACAACATGCCCCATACAGACCTTCGCACGCACGCCAATGGCTCCTCCTTCCCTCTCCGAACTACTCCAGCTTCCCAGAGTTGGACCAAATCCCTTACAATGGCTTCGTCTTGGCTGAAGCGTACTAGTACGACGTGTAACGCAGCAGCGAAGAACACGTTGAACAGTAACGGTGATAGTACACAGCCTTGCCGCAGCCCCTGCGTGACATCAAACCAATCCGAGAGCTCGCCGTCATCAGTACGCCCGCGAGCCCGCATGCCATCGTGGAAATTACGGATAATGCTCAGCATCTTGGTTGGTACGCCAAAGCGAGTGAGTACCTTCCATAACAGCTCTCGGTCGACAGAGTCGTACGCTTTCTGCAGATCGATGAAGCACACGTATAAGGGGATTTTCCTCTGTCGTCCGAGCTCTTGCAGCCGGCGCACGACGAACAACATATCAATCGTTGATCGTGCGGGGCGGAAGCCGCACTGTTCCTCGGGGAGTAGTTCCTCGGTCTCGCAGTAGTTGCTGAGGCGGGACGCGACGATTTTCAACAACACTTTGCCTGCGTGGGCAACAAGCGAAATCCCTCTATAGTTGTTGCAGTCAGTTCGATCCTTCTTTTTGTGAAGGACCTTGATGATCGCATCTTTCCATTGCTGAGGGACTTCTCCTGTTAACCAAACATTGACAAGGATGTTGTGAAAGCGCTGGGCGAATGCCGGGTGGTCGATTTTTAGGAGTTCGACCGGGAGACCATCTGGCCCGACAGCTTTCCAATTCGACATCCCCTTAAGTGCTTCGGTCATCTCGTCTATGGATGGTTCATCTTCAAGCGACAGTTTAGGCGGTCGCGGTGGCAAGAGGTCGATGATCGTGGGATCGAGTTTCAGCGACATCGTGTTCATGAGTTTGTGGTAAAACCCCGCCCATCGTTCACGAATTCGCACCTTATCCCGTAGGATCGTGCCATCCTCGTCCCTAATGAACTGTTCGCTCCTCGCTTTAGTCCCTTCCAATCCTACCGTACTCTTAAGGTGCTTGTAAAAGCCTCTTTGGTCGTTGTTCGCTAGGAGTCGTTCGGTTTCGGCAAGGTACGCTTCGAAGTACGCATGCAGTCCTGCGGCAATCACCTTCTGCAGGTTCGCACACGCAGATCTCAGGGTCTTCCACGCGGTTCTGTCCCGGGGGTGGGCACGCAAGAATTGTCGTGCATCCTCCCTCGCTGTCCATGCTGGCATGAATGCGGCCAAGGTTTCGGCAGACTCACACCATCCATGTCTGCGGTGGCGACGTGCAGGGGGTGGTACCTCTTTTTCGACCGCATCAATAACAGCCGTAGTGAAAATCTCAACCATACCATGGCATTGCATTGCCCACTGCTGGGTGTACTGCATACGTGACAACGTAGTATCCCTGTGGCGTAGCTTTGTGACCACATAACTTGTACCTCTATGATCGAAGAATCGGCACGGACACTGGTTGTGCAGGATGTCGACGGGTAGAAGAATGTTAATGTGAAGAACCCAACACATATCCTACGTGATGTATCCCTTGAGGCTAACCGCCCGTTACCCACACGATGAAAACCCACTTTGCCTACCGATGACCGCGTTGCTTGTACATTGTGGAGGGCAATGGCCATTGACAAGCTCGTTTTGGTGGACGACAATGGCCATTGACAAGAATGTTTCTGGGGCCATGGCAGCAGTCGTGGTGAAAACCATTATCCAATAAGTGCAGGGGATAGACGATCAGACGCCACTATTAATAACACAGCAGTAGAGTACCGTACATCACAACACACATGAAACACAATTTACCATCATGATGCTGCTCACCGCTTCGCTGTTAAGGCTTTCCACGTTAAAGCTCTCCCTCATCAGTGACAAAAAGCGGCGTACAGGCGCGGCCTCGGCGAGGCTGAACGGAGACGCGGCATGGATGGGGAACGCTTTGACAAACTCCAGCGCCAGAAAGCGGTCTGGATCAGTCCGGAATAAGTTGCTTCCCCGCGCAGTTTCGAGTTTGTCCGAAACTGCAGCCCTGCCACACAAAGCGAAAAACATTCCCGTTACGTAGACTTCAGCAATATGAGCTGTATGCATTCTGCCAGGTGTTTTTTCACGTTCTTCATCTCACACGGCCCAAACCCACCAAAACATAGAATAAACGCGTGACGGTGGGCAGAAAAAAAAACACGACCCTCAACAGCAGTGTAGTATTGATGACAGCAGCTAGATTAGTTTTTTCGGGGGGGAAACAAGGTAGCTCGCAGCGAAACGAAAATACACGAACGGAAGTAGCGCGCATGTCCTGTTCGAAGTTTTTTACTTACTTGCCCTCTGCCGCAGCAGTCCGCGCAAGCTTGGTCCGCGTGCTCTGTACCCTGTGCTGGGTGTCCAAGTGTGTGGTGGCGCTGGATGTCTGCTTGTTGGTGATTTTGATCGCGCGCTGGGTGGTACGGCATCGATCGTCCGCGAGGCAAATCCAAAGCTGGCTCCGTTCGTTAGGCTTGTTTCTGGTGAAGGCCCAGTCAGCCTCCGGTGTCGTGTCCAGTCGCACGCCCCAGAAGTGGATGACGCTTGGGTTGCGGTTTTTCACCTTCGCCAGGTAGTGGCCATTACTGGGTACGTAGTTGCGAATGGCGGCTTTGACCACGTCTGGCACGTCGGCGGGGAACTTGACCGTCGACCTGCCGGCATGGCCATCGCCTTTCCTCTTGGTTCGGGTGCTGTTCGAGCCAAATATGGAATGCAATGCATTAGCAGGCGCAGGCGCAGTAGGCGGCGCAGCAGCAGCATCTTCACCGATATATAGGGGCTCCTGCTTCTCGTCACTCATGAAGCAACGTGGATGCCACGCGAAGCGGTGGTCTCTCGTGTCGGGATGTTGGGTTTGAAATGGGTTGTGTGAACCTGTGCTCGTCTCCGAGAATGATTGTGGTCGTATTACATTTATTTGGAAGAAGGTACGAGTACGAGTAACTGGTACTATATAGAACCAGGTGGGTCGGACTTTGACTTCATTTGCAAAAATAAAAAAAATAAAACGGATTCAATTGTTGAGAGCGCCTTGCAGCGTGGGTAGGCACAATTCGATGCGAGTCGACGAGGGAAGAAAAGGCTGAAATCTTCTCGCGATAAAAATGAAGGCACGTACCGTAGCGGGAAGGGGGTAGAAGAGCCTGCTATGTGATCCCGGATCTGAGTTACGAGTTGGAAGGAGAGAGAGAAGATGTGCGAAGATAATGAATGGGATGAGAAAAAAAAAAAAAAACCTGGTCTCGCCATCCCGTATTGTTAATGTCGTGCCTGTCGTACCTAGTATGATGATGTGGCATTGCTTTGCCCACTGCTGTGCTTACTGCATACGTGGCAACGTGATATATCTGTGGTGGCGTAGCTTTGTAACCACATAACTTGTGTATCTTCTAGGATTGAAGAATCGGCACGGACACTGGTTGTGCTGGATGTCGACGGGTAGAAAAAACGGTTTATTGTGAAGAACACACACATATATGCGAATAATACGTATTCATAAAAATAAGATGGATACTCTGTTTTGAACACAAAATCACCGACATTTTGAAACGTGAAGAGAACACACACAAAATCCCTAGAACAACGGTTGGTATATCAGAACAGATGCGCAATAATAGTTTTTATGCAAAAAATCCAGTAACAGCTGCCGTGTAGTCTGCAGAAAGCGTACGACTCTGCCGACCCAGAGCGGTTATGGAAGGTACTCACACGCTTTGGCCTACCAACCAAGATGCAGAGAATTATCCGTTATTTCCACGATGGTATGCGGGCTCGCGTGCGTACTGATGACAGCGAGCACTCGGAATGGTTGGATGTCACGCAGGAGCTGCGGCAAGGCTGTATTCTATCACCGTTACTGTTCAACGTGTTCTTCACTGCTGCGTTACACGTCGTACTACAGCAGTAGTACGCTTCAGCCTAGACGAAGCCATCGTAAGGGAATTGGTCCAACTCAGTGATGCTGGAGTAGTTCGAACAGAGAAGCAAGAGCCTATGGCGTGCGTGCGAAGGGCTGTATGGGGCATGTTGTGCGCCGATGATGCAGGAATTGTCTCGAAGTCGGCTGAAGGTCTCGCGAAAATGATGACAGTCATCGTGACTGTCTTCAAAGCAGCAGGCCTGACGGTGTCGGAAAAGAAGACAGAGACAATGCTCTACAAGCACCAGACCGGACAACCCTCGCACCACCGCTCGTCATCGAAGCGGCAAGTCAGAGGTATAATAAGCAGACGACCCAGTTATTTTACCTAGGTGGCGTTATCCACGAAAACGCTGACCTCTCGCTCGAAATCGACCGACGGATCCGCCTCATGCGAGCATGCCTCAAAAGGTTCGACCCGGAGTTGTATGATAGGACGACCGCCCCCCTTAGCCTTAAAGTCCGAATGCTGAAGGCCGAAGTGATTGAGACCCCCTGCTGTACGGGTGTGTGCCGTGGACCCTCAGAGCGGAACACTTTGCCAAGCTTCGAACGGCTCACCACCACAAGTCCTGTTGCGAGTCATTAGCTTCCAGCGCCGACTTCGTACTGACCATGCCACCCTCTCGAACGCGAAGGCCCTCAAGATGACACGTTGCGAGAGCATCGAAACGACCATTCGTAAACGGCGGCTCTTCTTTGCGGGGGGCGTGGCACAGCAAAGTCAGGAGCGATTACCCAGTCGGGTAATGTTGGGGACGATAGCTGGTGGGGAGAACCCGAGACCAGGCGGACAGTGTAAGACTTGGCATAGATGCATAGTCGAAGACCTTAGGGAAACCGAGCCACCGAAGGGTCATCGGAAGTTGCTCCGTTGGTGTTTGGAGTTGAGACCGCGTTGTGTTCCACTGCAGCCGAAAAGGCGGGGAAGTGGTACCGGGGGATCCTTGAAGCAGCCGAACGGTTCATGGTGAGGTGGAACGAGGCTGAGGCTGAGATGAGTAGGCAGCGCCGCGTATCCGCCGTGGATGGTGTCCAAGGGAATGGGGGGGGGGGCGGGCAATAGGAGAAGTGGCAGAAAACCCGACCAAGGGAATGCGGAGAGGGGGGGGGACAGGAGGAGTAGAAGCGAAACTGCGGTAGACGAAAGTAGAAAGGAGATGGCAGATAGGGTAGCAAGGCACCAAGTTGACTAGGAAGTAGAACATGATCATACTACTAGTGCCACCAACTGGTGCAGCTGGTTCGAACGTGGTCTTCCCTTGTCTCCTCTTTTTGTTTTGTTTTTTTTCTTTCTTGCGCTGACTCTCCGTGATTTTCATTTTATTTTTTTCTCTCCCTTTTTTGGTTGATAAGCCGTATTGAAGGAGCCGTGTGGCGTGGTTGGATGACGAACATGCTCTGCTCGTTTCGTATTGTCTGATGCTAAGGGGCTGGGCATAGTTGACGAACGCAGGGCGGACACGGCAGTCTGGGTAACAAGGTACCAGGCGGATTAGCGGGGAGAATCTGGCTATACTACTCGTACCACAAACTGCTGCCGCCACCTGGAGGGTGCTTTGTGCTTTGGTCTGCCTGTTATTTTTCGTTAGATACTTTCCCTTTGTTAGTTGTTCCTTGTTTCATTGTCTTACTCTGCTTACAAGCAGTGGTGTTTTTGTTATCTTTTCCTTTTTTTCCAGCTCGTTCTTTTTCAAGTGCTGGCCACCTCGCCTGCGGGGGGAGGGGCACGACAAATTGATTCTTCTAGTTTTTTTTTCATTTTTTGTTTCTTTTTCTCTTTCGATTTGTCTTTGTTTTTGTTTTTTCTTTGACTGTTCCCTTTCGTTTTTCTAATTCATAGAATGTGTATGTCGTGGCTGTCGTACCTAGTATGATGACATGGCATTGTATTGCCCACTGCTGTGCTTACTGCATACGTGGCAACGTAGTATCTCTGTGGCGTAGCTTTGTGACCACAGAACTTGTATATCTTCTAGGATTGAAGAATCGGCACGGACACTGATTGTGCTAGATGTCGACGGGTAGACAGAACGGTTTAATGTGAAGAACGCGCACACGTAGTATCTCTGTGGCGTAGCTTTGTGGACACATACCTGGTAAGTTTTATCTCTCATATTTATAGGATTGAAGAATCTGCACAAACACTGGTTGTGCCGGATGTCGACGGGTAGAAAGAACGGTTGAATGTGAAGAACCCACACACCTGGTGAGCGGTGGCATCACAATCACAATCACGAGAATACCTGGGGTGTGATGTGTTGGTACCTGGTGTGTCATGCTACGCAGTACGACCCCCCCCCCCGATATTACGAGATAACTGCTGCTGTACCCATACTACCCGTACATCATGCAACCATTGTAGTTCATCACGATTTAACCTGCACTCCATACGTGCTGCTGTGACCACACCCAGATGACATTGCTGTGAAATCCGTGCCCATCGACAAAAAACCGATTGGGAACTTCATCTTATCGATATGCACTATCGACTGAAATAGGTTGGGAACTTCGGCGATGGATATGCACTACTGCTGTGCGCCGAAATAGATTGGGACGTGTATCTATCGATTTCCATTACGAGTACGCATCGACCGCAGTAGATTGGGAAGTTTTTCGATCAGCAACACACCCTGGACGATAGGCAACACTCTAATAGTTTATCAATAGGTTCCTATTGCCATATACCGCCTATTGTGGTCTCTAATTCCAATTAATGTGTGTGCCTCGTGCCCTATTGTTCGGACAATTTCCGTTAACAGACACCCACCTGGTCCTATTGTCCAGGCAACTTACCCACCTAAATCAATGGTCGAATCAATGCCTATGAATAATCACAAAGAAGACTACGTTGTTGAAACACAATAGTCTATTGGAAATCCATCCTATTGTACAGGTAAATAGCGTATTCTAGTGTGTTGGCCGCTCCAATTGCCCATCCATTTCCAATTATTGGACAGCATCTCAAATCTATGGTCAGGACTATTTCAATTAATAGACAGTATCCCGAATCTATAGTCAGGACAATCCCAATTAATAGACAGCATCCCAAATATTTTGCCAGGACAACTACATTTCATACACAGCACCCCAAATTTATTGTCAGGACAACCCCATTTAACCCTTTCAGAACCGCAGTCCCGTTTTGGGGACAAACCACTCAAATTCTAACTAATTTGCCCACGAAACCGGACTGCGGTTCTAAAGGGGTTATCATAGACAGCACCCCAAATCTATTGTCGGGACAACTCCGGTTAATAGACAGTATCCCAAAACTATTGTCGAGATCATTCCAATTGATAGACAGCATCCCAAATCTGTTATTATCAGGCTTGCCATCCGACATGATGCAGCATGTCATTGAGCTTCAACATTGACCAATTAAACCAATCCCCGGATACAAGGAGAACCTATGCACAAGGTCTATCTACCTTCCATGTCTACTCCCTTTGATGCTTTATCTACGATGATACCCTATGTGTTGTCTTTGCTCCCTCCTACATATTATTATCTACTCGCTACTACTTTCTTTTTTCAAATACAAGCCGCATCCAAGCTCCATCCCCACGCCATCGGTGTGGGTCTGTCATCTCTTCCCCCCTTGGTCCTACTCGATTCCTGACGACCCCTAAAAGCTGGAGTCTAAATCGCGATACCCTAATCTGTTGTCAGGGCAATTCTAGTTGATAGACAGCATCCCAAATCTATTGTCGGGAAAGTCCCAATTAACAACCGACCTCTGAAATCAATCGTAACAAATACCTTCAGACCACCACACAGCAGTTCTAGTTGTGGGCGGGGCAGACTGAGGAGTGGATTCGTTCCAGAGCCATGTCCTCCGTTGTAGGTCCTCTACCATCTGCCCGAGATATTCATATGTACCTGGTACGGTGTTTTCTTGTCAATACAGAGTACTGGGCCCGCTATAGTGCAGGTACGTGCCCAGAGATTTTACCTGCACTATACCGCAGGCACGTGGCCAGAGGTTTTACCTGCACTATAGCGGGCACCTGCACTAATCAGGATAGAGCCTCAGTAGTGCAGGTTCGGCACCATTGAGGCTTTGAGTTTCACTCAATAGTGCGGGTCAGGCACCCTTGAGGCTTTGAGTTTCCCTCGATAGTGCGGGTCCGGCACTAATGAGGAGATGTTTGACTTCATGGTGTGGTGCTCATGCTTTGCGGGGCTAACATAGTACGAAATGGATCGAATTACAGGAGTGCGGTGCCCTGTTCTAGCGTGGGCGTGGGCTTACAGGGCCCGACGGCATGCAACGACTAGTCGACTTGATGACCGACACCCTGGGAACGTCGTCACCTTTGACGGTTGAGCATGTGCCACCAGTGGGGACGAAGAAGGAGGACCACACGCCTTGGGAGGAACGAAAACCAAACGACCTGACCGCGACCGGCAGAGCTACCCGTTTGGCCTTCCTCGCGGCTATCGCTCGACGTGTAGCGGATCAGCGCTACGGGAGTGGGCTCTACAAGCACAGCCACCTATTTGCCATCGCCATGCTCTTGAATCCGGTAGGCCGGTCCCTCAAATACCTGGATCGTATCAAGATTTCCACCATCGGCAAGACCGATAACTTTACCGCGGACGCGTCGGTTGTCAAAGCAACGGTCGTTGAACAGTTCACCGACCTGGTCACTCAAGCGGTTCAGGCAAGGAAGTCTGAAGAGGAGGCGAAGGGTGCAGATGGCGAAGTGTTGAGGGAAAAGCGGGGAAGGAGGTCTAAGGGCGGGGAATCGACAACGCCTCTCCGGATGGAACAGTTGAGGAACGCCAGCATGTTTGACAGCAACGACGGCAGCGAGGGCGGCGACTGCACCTCTTCTACTCAACTTTCCCCGCGCGAAGAGGCGAAGGGCCTCGTGACGAAATGGTTCGACGCGAAGGTGAGAACAGTTACTTTACTCGGGGGGGGGAATTGGCCCAGCTTAACGGGGACTTTGATTTTTTCCAATTCGTTGCTGTTTGTTTTTTCAAGTTTAATTTGCATCTGAATGGCCGAAGAGGGAACGACCAACCAGGCAAATTTGAATTTTTGAATTTGGGTGAGACGTCTTTTGGGACTTTTTTCGTGTGATTGCTTTCTTCAATTTGGAACTTGGAAGTTTCTCGGTCTTGATGTAGCATGTTTATGGTGGGTCAACACCCTCGGTGGAGTCTGGGGCGATTCTTCGCCATTCGGCGACCACCATCACTCAACTGGTTCATCGCTCGATCGTTGCTTTTGTTGTCACACAGATTCCCAGAGAATTTCGGGCGGAGCCGAGCGCCATGAACACGTGTGCGTACTGGCGGCAGCATGGAAACGCGCTGTCACCTGCCCTGCCAAGTGTCGCGCAATCCGTGTTGGGTGCTCCTGCCTCGGCAGCAGTACCTGAGCGTGACTTTTGCGTCGCCGGCCAAGTCGTTTTAAGACACCGAGGTTCTCTAGATCCGGCGTAGGTTGAAATGTTGCTCTTTTTGAGAGCTGCCGTCGGCTTCATTCCGTGCAAAGTCCCGAAGCTCACTGACGAGCAAGCGGAAGCCGCTATTCCTTACAGGCAGGTTACGGGACGCTGCCAGCGTGAATGAAGTACGGCTTTTTTACGTATGCCCGGAGGACGAGAATGAACCCACAGACACGTCGGAAGCGTACGAAGAATGTGATGAATCAGGAGCCACGTCCAACCCGATTCCGGCAAACTCTCCTTTTTTTTTCTTTTTTTTTTCCATCCCATTCATTATCTTCGCACATCTTCTTCTCTCTCTCCTTCCAACTCGTAACTCAGATCCGGGGTCACATAGCAGGCTCTTCTCCCCCCTTCCCGCTACGGTACGTGCCTTCATTTTTATCGCGAGAAGATTTCAGCCTTTTTCTTCCCTCGTCGACTCGCATCGAATTGTGCCTACCCACGCTGCAAGGCGCTCTCAACAATTGAATCCCTTTTTTTTATTTTTGCAAATAAATAAAGTCAAAGTCCGACCCTCCTAGGGCTCGAACCCAGGACTCAAACAAGTAGAATTCGAGGTTAACCACTTGAACCACCGGGGCGGCCATCTTAAGCCAGAGGCGCGTCGGCTAGTGCACGCAATGGTAGAGGCCGCTCCCTTGGTGTAGGTGACGGTGGTGGGCCCGTGGGTAGTGCAGGCGTCAATAAAACGGCCTCGAACAGTGCAGGCGGCGGGAACGCGGCTTCTGGTAGTGGCGTTGGCGGCGGTTGTAAACCCTGTGTAGATCCAAAGTGCCAGTACAAACCCGGACCGAATAATCACAGGTGCCCAGGATGCGATGGCCGCATGCATGCCTTTTGCGGGTTGGGGGTGGGGTCCGAGGGCTACGGCCAGAAACACATCTGCGAGAGGTGCGCAGGTTCTGGAGTTTCAAATGCGGTGTCTGTAGACTAATGCAATCTCGGCGTTCGCGGTGGTGGTGTCAGTGTCTGTGTAGACCCGGAATGCTTCGTGGTAAAAGTTCATACCCGATTAGTGACAGTCACAAAAGCCTAAGGTGCGATGGCCACATGCATGCCTTTTGCGGGGGCCGGGGTGAGAACCAAGGGCTACGGCCGTGAGCGCATTTATTGCGGGGGTTGCGTAGGTTCTGGAGTTGCAAACGTGGTGTACGTAGACGAACTCAGTCGCTGCGTTAGCGATGGTGACGTCGGTCTCTGTGTAGACCCGGAAAGCTTCGTAGTCTAAATCACGACGCGATTAGTGGATATTCACAGGAGCCAAGGGTGCGACGGCCACATGCGTTTTGTGGGGTAGGGGTGGGAGCCAAGGGCTACGGCCGGAAGCGCACTTGTGGGGGTCGCGTAGGTGTTTACAGGTTCTGGATTGCAGACGCGGTGTCTATAGGCTTATGCAGTCACGGCGTTTCGTTATGGTGGGGTGTATCCAAGAGAAGGGTGATAGCGTACGTCATGTACGGGAGATGTACTTGTTCTCGCTCGAACTTTTGTGTGAGAAGGTTCGGCGAGAACAGGCGGAGCAGGTGATAAATTAAGCTAAGCGTGTAACGAGACACTTGAGTCTAAGCAAGGGCAATAGGCGTGGAAGGGGTCAAGGTGGGTAACGAAGAGGCGCGGGCATACGATACAAAAGGTTCTGATCTGATTCACCTTTCACTGTTGGTCTCTCTCAACAGCGATTCGTGTCGCTTCTGCGGTGACCGGCGTCAATTCCCATTTATTGGCTTGGTCCGAATTTGTATGCACGGGCAACTCCAAATAACATACTTCACGCGATTTCAATTGCCAGGACAATTCCATTTTTTGTTAGACTTAGTCCCAAAGCAATTTGGTAGCCAATTCCGTTTAGTAGACTTCGTCCCAAAGTAGTTGTGTAGAAAAATCCGAAGAATTAACTTGAGCAATTGCGCGGGCTATTCCATCTAATAGCACCCAGGCAATTCCAAATATTTGGCGTTGCCCCAAAGCAATCGCCCGGGCTATTCCAGTTAATGGACTTCGTCTCGAAGCAATTGCCCAGGAAATTTCACTTACCAGGGTAACTGCTATTTAAGCAATTTCCCAGGCAATTCCAGTAAAATGGCATGGCTTGAAGCAATTGCCCGGGCAATTCCATTTAATTGACATTGGCTAGAAGCAATTGCCCGGGCAATTCCAATTAATTGGCATTGGCTTGAAACAATCGCCTTGGCAATTTCAATTGATTGCCATTGCCTTGAAGCAATTGCCCGGGCAATTCCAATGAAGTGGCATTGGCTTGTAGCAATTGCTTGGGCAATTCCAATGAAGTGGCATTATTGGCTTGAAGCAATTGCCTGGGCAATTTCAATTGATTGCCATTGGCTTGAAGCAATTGCCCGGCTAGTTCCAATTAATTGGCATTGATTGGCTGAACGCAATTGCCCGGGCCATTTCAATATAGTGGCATTGGCTTGAATCAATTGCCCGGGTAATTCCAATTGATCGACATTACTCCGAAGCAATTGCCCAGACAATTCCAATTAATTGGCACTGGCTTAAAACAATTGTCCGGGCAATTCCAATTAATCGACATTGATCCAAAGCAATTGCCCACGCAATTCCAGTCAATTGGCATCGCCCCAAAGCAATTGTAGAACCAATAGTCTATTGAAATAGTAATTGTCCAGGATGTCAAATATACCCACTGTCGACCGCACGCAACAGACCGAGAACCTTTCTTTGCGATCGATAGGCACTGCCGACCGCAATCGATCGGGACGTTTATCTATCGATAGCCATTGTCCGTGGCAACAGCTTTCGACTGAGGTACTTCAGCATGGTATATACTCTTGCCTGAACAATGCGTAGGGGAACGAACATACATATCGATTGACATTGCCGACGATAACAATAGATCTAAAAATGTGCCCATCAATAGGTTCTACCGGTGGCAATGGACGCGCCCATTGCATCATAATATTCTATTATTGCAGGGTTCTTTGCCCATTGTCCAGGGTGCTAATATGTGGTCACGGACTGAGACAGAGGAAGACCATAAACAGAAAAACTCGCAATTTCATGGGTCAAGCAAATAAATGAAACGCCAGCAGCGTAGTACCGTACGAGAACACAACAACCCGACAAGCAAGACCAGAAAATAAAAACAAAAAAAAACAGTTTGTAAAACTGAACCTCTACGTTGGTAAGTGCTTATCAGTCTGTCTGTCTGTCTGTCTGTCTATCTGTCCGCATCCCTTAAAATGTTTTAATATACGAAGTTACATTAGTTCGTTCCGATTATCGATGTTTTCAGGGCTTTCCTCAGGACCGAATTATCGTGTCGGGACGAGATCCCGCGGGATCGAGATATCCCGAGATTTCCCGAGACGGAACAATAAGGGTATTGTGAGCACCGGACGGTGCAGAACGGGATTGCAACATCACGGGCTTGGACGGGAAAATTTGGACGGGTCGTATTCCGTGTTATTTTTCTTCTCGTTTTTGGTATTCACCTTTCGCATTCCCATGAAACTTCCTCGCCCTCCCCCCTGGGTTATTATGACGATGGCTTTCGTAGGCGATTTCTTCCTGCCCCTCAGGGTTAGGCCTTCCTACCTTACTCTTTCCTTCTTATGTGCCTTGTCGGCTCCGTTGCCTTGCCGTTCAGAGGTGTGGGAGTTGGTTTTGAGGAGCCCCATCCTCGACTCATGGTCTAGTTCGTGGATTCGGGGTTTGCATGAATTCCCCATGAATTCTGCATATACGGCTCATCAGAGTGAGCTAGTGTTATGATACTGCCTTAAATGAGGCTGGAAGCCCGGTAATTATCTGGGTTCAACTATTAGGATATCGTTTGCAGTACTTGGGAGGCGTATCTTAGATGGAAAACCTGGGGGTTTGAACCAGGGGGTTTTCCAGCGAGGCACGAGCTTGGCTCTCGGTCTCCGCGTGCACGAAAGGAAACAATGAAGCTGTTATTCTCCTATCTCTAAGCAAATAACACACGACGTGAATACCAACGAGTACCCACTTATATGATAGGCGAACCTGTCCAGAGATACAAAGTGCCCCGACCTTGGTCTTATCACGGGATTGAGATTTCACGGGATTGCACAGGAAGACAGGATTGAGATACGACGGGATTTTACCCGACGGAATTTCACGGGACGAAAAAAGCACGGTACTCCACGGGGCAGGATTGAGATATCACGGGGTTTTACAGAGCGAAAAAAGAACGGTATACTCCACGGGACGGGATGAAAAGACAAATTAATATGGTTGTTGTACGGTACATAGCAACCAAAGTGTTTCGTACCTGGTATGATGTTACTCGATTACACTTTTTATATTTCTGGTCATACGCGAACATAACAGAATGTCATGGCATTGCCGAACTGTATTCGTCCATCGTGACGCGCGTGTTTCATTTTGTGTGGGCGCACCGGGGGGTGCATTTGTGTCGTTTTAATCACACACACAGAATTATCTGTCATCATAAGACCTATGCCAATGGTACAGCGAAGTTGCAATAACAAGTTTGAATTTCGAAGATACCCGCCAAAAAAAATCAGAACACGCTTCCTATGGGCCACCTAAAAAAAAAAAAAGATTCCTAACTTTTGGAAAAGCCCGGAAAAAACAAATCTGGGGCCGATGTTGGGCCAACATCGGCTTGAGAAAAACTCAGGCCGATCTTTGGTTCGAAGCGGCGAGATTCCGAGTCCTCGACAGACATCGATCAACAAAACCAACGATTGCGTCATGAATTCTGAGCGGAGTGCGCTCGTTAGGGGCTCCGACACACCCCAGGGTCACCGTCTTCACACCATGGCCGGTGTCATGTGGCGGGAGCTGACCAGGCGTGTGATAAAAAAACATTTGGCCGCTGGTTTGCACAAAACAGAAGACAAAACTTCTCCATCCGTCTCGAATGGCAAAAAATAGACTTTTTTTTCAGGTTTGGGAGGATACCGTAGGACGCCGCCGGCAAGCTCTCGCCCCCTAGATCATGGATCCGCCTGATATCTTCGAGGCCGTCATCTATACTCGTTGGGCTTGCCAGATACCTAGTGGGTTGGCCGTGGGCTGAGTCTATGTCGAGATCGAGCGTCGATCGTCGCACGAGCTGGTTTCAATCACCGTGTTGACAATTTGCGACCAGAAAAACACAAATTGCGCCGCCTGCAGCCGTTGGGGAAAAATAAATAAAAAATCAAACATTTTTCTCTTTCTTTCCAACAGCGGCGGTACGAGAAAATTTTCGGCTGTTTTTTTAAAGCCATATATTTGGAAAAAAACTTTTGAACTTCGCGTTTCCATTGGCATAGGTCTAATAGAAATACATTTTATAAAGGGTTTTAGCCAAAATCAGGTATGGCTGGCCACTTTTCGGCCAAAATCAGTTATACTCTAAAAACAAGTATAAACCACACCCCAGGTAAAGGATCAATTCGTGCACCGGGTGCGCTTGGGTGATGCGCGGGTGAGGCTTGCCCTGGGGCGGAGAGCCTTGCTCACGGAGAGCGGTCGATCGGGAGCATTCGCGCCATAAGGCCGTGGAAGGAGAGACGAGAAATATATATTTTATCCTTTAACGTACTGAGAGCAAGGGGGCCACGTTCCCCTAGACTCTATAAGACCCCTGAAAGCAGGTCAAACACAATTTTATGCAACCCCTCGGGGAAACATAGTTATCATCACAATCTCCGTAGATGGATTGCAGTGACACAACTCAGACACTTGAACTAATACGACAATGACACGTATCAGACATGTGTGCGGCTACATCATACGACCATGTCCGACAGCCTTCCTAGACGTAGCACACTGTCAGGATAATTGTGCCTATTCCGTACCAGGTCCACACTCATCCAATTTTTTTTTTTCTTTCTTGCGCTGACTCTCCGTGATTTTCATTTCATTTTTTCTCTTCCTCTTCCTTTTCTGATTGATAAGCCGTACTCAAGGAGCCGTGTGGCGTGGTTGGAAGACGAACCTGCTCTGCTCGGCTCGTATTGTCTGACGCCAAGGGGCTGGGCATAGTTGACGAACGCAGGGCGGAGACGGCAGTCTGGGTAGCAAGGTACCAGGCGGATTAGCAGGGAGAACCTGGCTATACTACTCGTACCACAAGCTGCTGCCGCCACCTAGAAGGTGCTTTGGGCTTTGGTCTGCCTGTTATTTCCCCTTTGTTATTTTTCCTTGTTACTTTCTCCTTGGTTCTTTGTCTTACTCTGTTCACAAGCAGTGGTGTTTTTTGTTATTTCTTCTTTTTTCCAGCTCGTTCTTTGTCAAGTGTAGGCCACCTCGCCTGCGGGGGGGGGGGCACGACAGATTGTTTCTCTTAGATTTTGCTTTCATTTTTCTTCTTTTTCTTTTTCGACTTGTCTACCTTGTTTTTGTTTTCTCTTTGATTGTTTCTTTTCGTTTCACTATTTCATAGATTGCGTATGTCGTGCCTGTCGTATCTAGTATGATGACATGGCTTTGCATTGCCCACTGCAGTTCACACTGCACACGTGGCAACGTAGTATCTCTGTGGCGTAGCTTTGTGACCACAGAACTTGTATCTCTTCTAGGATGGAAGAATCGGCACGGACACTGGTTGTGCTGGATGTCGACGGGTAGAAAGAACGGTTTAATGTGAAGAACACACACACACACACACACACACAACACATAAAAATCCTCTTGTCGTGACACTACAAGTACCAGTGTATTCACTCCAAAAACAGAAATTCCAAAACCCACTATAGAACCAAACAGCTGCCTCCCTGCTGTCAAAACACCAAAATCCTCCAAAACCCAGACTCAAACCAATTCAATCAAGGTGAAACAATATATTGGCCTTACTCCAACCTCTTTCCGGTAATCAACATACAGCCTTCCCTATGGTAGGTTCAACTGCATGAAATAGGAAAAGTAGTAGATTGGCCTTCCAGATTTCAGTACCAATCTCAATATAATCTCAAAAATGAAAGACTCTGAAATTCCTCCCTCAGTCGAATACCAAATCAATATAATTCCCTCAACTATCATACCAGCTTGTCATTCAATAACCATGTACTACTCCAAGCCAATAGCCTCTCTTCTGTGGGCACACATTTAATGACATCCAAGAAAAGCGTCAAATATCTCATTGACCAACACACTGCGGTCCTACAAGCCGGGTATGGGTATAGAGCACACCAGAGTTGTACGGTGAGATTCGACTCATTTCATGCAATAGGGCATGCCCGAAAACTATACCAGCAGATTTCCCAATCTTCGTTTCTTAATTGAAAAATCACGAGAACGTGCGCCGGTTCTTAATATTAATAGCTCAAAAATGTAATTTTTCGAGTTTCTTAACCCATGCAGAACTGAAAAACTGATCCCGACACTAATTCCAAGTAGTTTGTTCCCAAATACGTGGGACCAGTTCTTAAGGGGTTAACTCCAAAGGAAACTAATCATACGTGAGCACTGGTGAGCATCAGGTATATATGCGTGATACCAGATTCCTGGTACCAAGTGAGACACCTGTCAGTTGAGTATACGGCTGCGGTGTTATATACCCAAGTCGTCATATGATACGATCCTGCAGATATGTGAGAGATCAAGATGGTTGATCGCTCAACAGTCAAAATGGCGGTAGAACTTGTGTCGGCAAGATCTGACTGGAAGAAGCCACACACAATTTCAAGTAAAAACGAACCACTACCTACGCTTACATAGCAGTACCGAGCAAAATAATAAAAAAAGACAAAACAAAAACACTATCAATACCAACCGTTACCCAATATAATAGTACCACTACAACCACACATCACGACCGTCGAGCATCCACCTCATTTTCTCCGTTCACCATGCCCGGTCGTGATTTGATCCTCTCGTCAACCGTCCACCTGATGAGCAATTGCTCGAAGATGATGGTCCTTCACTTTTCTCGCACGCGCGCCCGCCGTAGCCGAGTCGGACGCCGACCGGCCACCTCGCAACCCCACCCCACGAAGGTGCCGCTGCATGACCACCCCGTACCGATCCCAACTCGCTCCCAAGCGCTTCCATTCGGCGCACCGTCGTCCTCGTCAATGTTCTCCGAACACCCGGCAGCTCCTTCCATCACACCAATCTCCCCCACCAGACCCATGCCATCCATTGGTACCACCTCACGTTCCAAACCGTGCTGCTCCTCCTCATCCGACTCCTCCTCCTCAGTAATATCCATCAACTCCTCCTCGTCGCCTTTCTTGACGTACGTAGACGCCCGTACTTGTTGTTGCTGCTGCTGTTTGTTGCTGTTGGGCCGCACTTTTTGCTCTCGATAGCACTGGGTCGGCGGGTGACGAGTTGTCGCAGCTCCTCGAACCATTGTCCTGGGCTTGGTGCGTGTTCTCTGTCTTCTTCCTTGCCTCCTCTCGTGCATTCGCGGCGGTTGCGTAACCCCTCCTAGCTCTCAGCTGCTGGCCAACATGTTTTTCAATGGCTTCTTGTTGCTCCTTGACGGTAAGCAAGTGGAAAGATGATAAATCCATGCGGCATCCTGCGCCCGGCCTACCGTGACGTTCCTCCTGCTCCTGCTCCTGCTTCTGCTGCTTTGCTGCTGCTGCCGCTGCCGCCGCTGATGCTGCTGCTGCTGCTGCTGCTGCTGCTGCTGATGGGGCTGCTGCTGTTTCCTGTAGCTCCTTCCATTCTTCAGGAGTCCATGTCCCCAACCCGATGTCCGCTCCCTCGCGGTGTCGCCTCTCCTGATCGAGGATCCTTGTCATCCAAGGAAGCTCCTCCCCTAAAACCACAAAACCCACCATGGTGCGCTGCACCCCGTGCCCGAGCGACCGTGACCATATGTCAGGCGCTAGCGTAAGGGATCAATTCGTGCACCGGGTGCGCTTGGGTGATGCGCGGGTGAGGCTTGCCCTGGGGCGGAGAGCCTTGCTCACGGAGAGCGGTCGATCGGGAGCATTCGCGCCATAAGGCCGTGGAAGGAGAGACGAGAAATATATATTTTATCCTTTAACGTACTGAGAGCAAGGGGGCCACGTTCCCCTAGACTCTATAAGACCCCTGAAAGCAGGTCAAACACAATTTTATGCAACCCCTCGGGGAAACACAGTTATCATCACAATCTCCGTAGATGGATTGCGGTGACACAACTCAGACACTTGAACTAATACGACAATTGTTGATAAGTCCCAGGCGAAGAAAGATGATGCGTCAGCTTTTAGTATTATTCTCCCGGCAGAGTAGATACAGATGGAAGTGGTCGTGTGGGTATCACGTACACCCACAGAAGGAACCACCAAGTAATTCATAATAAGCCAATATACCGAAGAGTCATGAAACCGTCAAAATACTGAACAAGCATATTCGAACACACTCCCTGCTTTTTCAGCGAAACAGCAATGACAATTCAAGATAACCGAATAAAACTCATCTCCATGATGATCAAAAACCAACTAAAAGATTTCAAGAGGAAACCTGTACCTTACAAGCAAAAACCCCTCCCTCCCGTATGAACCTATTGCAGATCTCCTTTGCAACAGTTCAATGCCGTAAAAACAAAAACTAAAGCGATAGATAAATGATACAGCGCATGAGAGGGACTCCGTTCCCCCGGGACACACGTCTCCCTGTGCCAACTACTCCCGCCATAAACTAGCTTTCCCTATAGAGTTTGCCCGGCGCGTACTATTCCCGAAACAACATCCGTTTGTGTCAGAACCAAAAAGAACAACACTCCCTGTTCCTGGTTCAGTTCACTAGCTATCCTTGTTCCCTGAAATAATTCGCCTTCTTCCTACTCGTGTACCGACATTTTCATCACACACGTCTCCCTGTGCCAGCTGCTCCCGCCATAAACTATATTTCCCTATAGAGTTTGCCCGGCGCGTACTATTCCTTCGCCAATCCGACAAATAAATAAATATCAGTTCCACCAGTCACCTTCTGGTGGTCCTGTCTATATCTCCATAGGACTGTTTGATTTGAACATGAAATTACATTGCAAACTCCAGACAAAAAAGAGGCTACGTACACCGTCGAGTAGACGATATTATACCTATCAAATAGGCCTCCGTACCCTTTACGGCTTTCCCGGGATAAAAAGTATATATACTCCGTACGATCATTCAGAAACCCGTATCCAGTGGCAAATTATACATATCCTACATATTATCATCTACCTCTTCCCCGGGAAGAAAACGATGATTACCATATAATTTTATCCCTAACACGTCGCAAACGGATTTTTATCATGCACGACTTATTAACCGGAACGAATCCACACCCAGTCGAAAATGACACATCTCCATTTATTTGACGAACCTACAATAATAGTAGACGATACTATACCTTCTTCGTACCATTCACGACTCTCCCGGGATACAAAATATAATCCATACCATCCTGATCTCCGTAACCAGTGATAAACGATACACATATCATTTACCACTTACCCAGGAAGAATGATAACCGCCATATAATTTAGTATTCCCTTACACGTCGCAGCGGTAGGTATGTATGTATCGAATACGACTTTCTTTACACGGAACGAATCCAAACGCAGTCGAAAATGACATATCTCCACTTGTACGATCAAAAACGTATTTCGACCGACAGGTGTATCCAATCGCGAGAGAAAACTACTCCCACGAATACCCACTAGAGAGACTAAAGACATAACCTCCCGCCCGCGAAGTTGCCACGTCACTAAAAAGGCTCCAGCTGACGAGATACCTGTCTGTCCATTGCACGACCTTTCCGCATCATAAATACACCCTTGACACCGACTCCCTCCGAACCTTTGAAAAATGCGATATTAGCGTAATGTGTTTGCCCAGTTGCTCGTCTGGGCCTGCCCACATCGAACACGGAGCGCAACGAAGCGCTGTGGATATATGCGGCAGTAACAATCCTAACCAAAACACAAAAATACGGCTTTTCAACTACCAGGTGGGGGACGGGGGGTATGCATGTACATCATCCAGAAAAATAAGTCCAAACGATACTTACTTGCGTACGTACCATCCACTATGAATTTCATCCCACATTTCATACGTACTCGTACGTACTATTACGGGGGACCATAGTTAATAGGACCTATGGTGTACATAAAAACCTATATATTTAAACATTTTTACTAACAATATTTGGTCCTATTAACTATGGTCCCCCGTAATACGAATCAATTTACGATTTTCTACCCTCGTCGTAAAAAGAAACAAACCTCTCAATGTAACAGTGGATCGAAGACCCACCATTACGAGTGCAGACGCTATCCCCTCGCCCCGCGTGTTGCTGGACCCACAAAGGGATCCAGCGGACGATCCAACCACGCTTGCCCCATCCACGACCCCCCGCTGCTGCTGCTGCTGCTGACCTTCCGCGGCTGCTGCTGCTGCTGTTCCTGACCTCCCGCTGCTGCTGTTCTGCTGCTGCTGTCGTCGTGTGCACGCGACTGCTGTGTCACGCGACTTGTTGCCGATGCAGACGTGTTCTCCTTCGTTGCTAATAGTACTGCTGCAGCAGCACCCGATTCCCCCCACGTCCACTCCCTCGACCACTACCGCACCGTAGTCGAGTGCGCGCATCTCGTACGCGGCTTTCCCGACCATGCCACATGGGTGGCCGGGTGCACACGGCCTGGCTCACCGTGCGACTTCACGCGAAAATGTGCAGATTAGTCTTCCATCCCCACAGCTCCTAGCCCCACCACAATCTCCCTAAGTGGGTTGCGCACGTACAATTTCGCACGACTTGTTATCCTCCGTGCCACTCCCCACGGAGGCGCCTACGGTTATGCTTCCTCCGCAGGGCTTTTTCTCCTTCAGTTAGCACGCCGTCGTGTCTCCGGCATACTCCGAGAGCACCAACACAGCTTCCGCACCCTTTTCCACCGAGGTGGCCATCTTCCGCGGAAGCGCGTTCCCCCTCCCGGCTCCCGTTGCCAACGTCGGAGTGTTCCGACGCTGGCGTTGAAGCATCACTCCCTGCTCCAACTGCGGTAGATAGCTGTTGCTGTCTACCGGACCCCATCTGCGCCATCATCTCGAGGATCTCGGCGTGAATCGACCGTCGACGCCCCTCTGCGTCTGCGGGCGCCCGCTGCAGCCCCTCGAGGGCGAGGCCCTGCTCTAATACCAGCATCCGAAGATCTTCTACTTCGTCACCCATGAGCCTAGGTTCTCAACGTTGTAAACTCTAGAGTGTTGATAAGTCCCAGGCGAAGAAAGATGATGCGTCAGCTTTTAGTATTATTCTCCCGGCAGAGTAGATACAGATGGAAGTGGTCGTGTGGGTATCACGTACACCCACAGAAGGAACCACCAAGTAATTCATAATAAGCCAATATACCGAAGAGTCATGAAACCGTCAAAATACTGAACAAGCAAATTCGAACAACAATGACACGTATCAGACATGTGTACGGCTACATCATACGACCATGTCCGACACCAGGAGCCCTGCTATTGGCCAGGCTGACATGGTAACTGATTTAGGCACGAAAAGGCCAAGATACACCTGTTTTTATCTACTCCGTCTAGCTTTCAACTAATTTTGACCAACTTTAAATCAATCAGAGAAGCCACACGTACACCGTTTTTTCTCTCCGTATGCGTCTGCCCTCCCTCGGTTGAAATTCTTCTGCATAATTTAACGTATAATCTCTGTCCTCGTACGTCGTACGTAAAAGTACGTACGTACGTATTTATTTATGAATACATGTATACGCTGGTTTCACTTTTTCTTTATTGGGGTGTGAGACGTGCCTCAGTTATTAAATAGTTGTTGTGATGTGTATTCTGTTGTTTTTATGGTCACAGCAGTCGATTGTTGTTGTTGTTGTTGTTGTTGTTCTCACATTAACTCACAATTCAATGCAGTCCGTGGTCGCAGGACAGGCTCCAATAACTCTGGAGTGGAAGAAATACCTCAAGTAAAAACAGAGGCAAAAAACAAAAAACAAGCATACGCACTCCACCACTGCGGACACCAGGGAAGCAAAAAGGAGACTATTAATAGCAGACAAAAACCTAAAAAAAAAAAAAAAAAAAAAAAGAAGATGAAGCTAAGCAAAACAAAAACAAAAACAAAACTAAAACAGAAGCAGATAGCAAAACGCAAAAAAAAAGGCAAAACGGACCATACTATAAAAGACACAAAGAGGTACAAACGGGAATGAAAGAAAAATGAAAGGGACAAAAAAGCGATAATCACGGGCGGGGGGGAAAGAAAATACCAAAGGCAGGCACTGGAGCATACAGACACGCAAAGTTGCCCAGATGGCACCATGCTAGTTACTTGGGTCCCAAAGAAAGGAGTGCATCATGACGATGATGGCCATAACCAGGCTTCAGTCTGTTGGGCAGACCGCCTCCCCTCCCCCCCCCCGCCATTCCCCCTCGTCCCCCTTTCGCCCCCCCCCTCTTCCCTGCCATTCTGCACACTCGCGTTGGCGTCAACGGCTGTGGTCGTGGTTGCAGCTATTCTATGCCGTTCTGCCGATGCCTCCTTCTCATCTTTATGCCATTTCCGCATGAAGGCCTCCGCCCCTTCCTCGACCCGTCGGAACCATCTGCCGGCTTTCTGTGCTGCCTCGCGCCACCCTACGAGCTTGATGCCGAACTCCTTGAGGTCCTCCTCAAGGTACCTCATCCAGTCCCACTCCTGTCCTCCGGAGTAACCCTTACCCCCAACCATCTCCCCAAACATCACCCTCTTCGGCAGACGCTCCTCTCCCATTCGTGTCACAAAGCCCGCAAACAAGAGCCTACGTCTGCGTACCGTCGTCTCAACGCTTTCAGATGTTGTCCTGAGAAGCGCGCTAGCATAGGATAGAATGTGGTCTACGCGCTTTCGTTTTCGCCACCCGATGCATCGGAGGAGCATCTTGTGGTGGACCTCCCGTAGCCTACCGTAATCAGTCTTGCTCGGGCTCCAAGTAACGCAACCGTAGAGCAACGTTTCGATCACCTCGGCTCTCAGCATTCGCACCTTCAGGCGTAGGCGCACACCCGGGCGGTCATAAATTTCCATCTTATACCGTCCGAAGCATGCCCATGCCCTCTGGAGTCGACGCGTTACCTCGACACTTCTGCCCGTCCAATCTGCGCCGATAGCCCCGCCCAGATACACAAACTCGGTCGTTTGTTTGTACACTTGGCCGGCGGCGGTGACGGTGAACGGCACGTTCCCCCCATCTTTCGTTTGCAGACACATTATCTCCGTCTTGGCCTCCGAGACCGTCAGGCCGAAAGCGGCACATGCAGACACGATCACCGTCATCATCCTCTCCAGGCCGTTGGGTGATCTCGATACTATGCCTGCATCGTCGGCATAGAGCATAGCCCACAGTGTAGCAGTCGATACAGCACCATGGTCGTTGTCTGCACCACCCCGCGTCGAGGTGGTCTCAGGTTTGGTAGGGCAAGATAATTTCGTGCCGACCTGGCGGTTCCGCGAGGACGGTCTGGAAGATTTGAAGCTGTCAACGGGGGGGTGGCGTCAGATACTCTTGGCGCCCCCGCCGTGGCGAAACAAACGAAGCCTATTAGTAGTGTACACCCTAAATAAAACAAAACAATGCAGATTTTGGAGGCCATGTTATTGCTTTACGCATTCTTTTTTACCGGTCTTTTTTCATGGACAGAACACCGCTCGAGGCGCGCGTTTTTACTTGGTTTTAGTATGTACCTGATTTTGGCACAAACGGATCAGGTATATATAATACCCCTAACCTGGAACATCTTGTTGAATCAGAAAATTTGGTACAAATCCCGCGGGATCACGAAACCACGCTACTGGTTTGGACGGGACTTGGGAAATCTCAAATTTCACGGGTATGCACGGGATAGGATGAGGACCTCACGGAATTTGCCCAAATTACATGGGGATCACTTTAATTGGGATCGTGATTTCAAAAAGAAACACGGCATGGGATCGGGATCACGAACATTTCCACGGGATCAGTTTGGACGGGAACGAGATTTTCGAAATTCCGCGGAATCACGGGATTATTCAGTATCCCGTGGATTTTCGCGAGATTTTCACATGGAGAAAATCCCGACGAAAGCACTGGATATAGTAGTTCCTTACAGAAGATATTCGCACAACGTATTGGATTCTTATAGACCTTACACAGTGAAACCTACCATACCACGAGCCAATATTTAGCCATGTAATTTATCCACCACACCGTACCATCATACCATACCACCAACATACCATATCACAGACCGTGTTATTTTAATGCGTCTATTAATAGTGTGTCCACCAAACCAACCGCACCAACGGACGATGTCACATACCGTGTCACACCATACACCATGCTACACCGTACCGTACCACGTACCATACCATACCCATACTGTACCAACACCACCAGGAGGCTCAACCATACGAGGACACAAAAAGAGTATGCCACGCGCAGAGAGCACTCGGGCAGGAATGCGTAAATATACCATACTGCTGTACGGACACCACAAGTATGCATCTTAGAAGCAGGAGGCGTGGAGAAGAGCATTATTACGAACAAGGGAAATGCTGTTGAATTGAATAACATCACCGCTGTGTGTTTAACTCTTGTTTGTGGACACCCCACCCAAACAAGCAGGGTAATAATGCTGTTGAACCAAGGGGCTCAGCCCTATGAGGACACGAGAAGAGTATGTCCAATATCCTTGTAGATATCAATAAGAAAGGGTTTAACCCTTTTAGGACTGCAGTCTCGTTTTGGGGACAATTGGAGACAAATTACTTGGAAATTGAGTGGCTTGTCCCCAAAACGGGACTGGAGTTCTAAAAGGGTTGAGGCGCAGGAAACGTCGAGAAGAGCATGCCCCGCACTGCACTGAGAGCACTCAAGCATGCGCATAGCACGAGGGGCTCTGAAATTGGGGACCCCACTGAAACTCGACCACATCACATGATCTTTGCGAAATGCTACTAGATTCTGGCCGGCCAGAAAACGAACATTGTTGGGGTACTACTGTAATATTTAGATTAAAACGGTTCTTGCTCTCATGTCCAGAGTGAGTGGTCAACACTGCCACCTGTATCTATTATTACGGGGGGGTCTAGTAAATAGGGCCTATGGTACACACAAAAGCCTATGATATATTTACCTACTTTTACTAGCAATATATGGTCCTATTTACTGCGGCCCCTCGTAATAATAGTGACGTCGTTTGAGAGGGGTCGGTGGGCGTGATTGTTTTTAGCTGATAGGCTAATCAATTGCCCCAAGTTCAAGTACCACAGGGCGGGAGTGCCCATTGTCACATCATTGAAGAGGATCGGGATTACATCAAGCTGAGTACTTATTAATAGGAATAGTCAGGTTTTGCAAAATGGTCTCCACAGCAAGCAGTAAGCAGTTGAAATAGGATGGCACGACAAAAAGGAGAACCTAGGATACCGAGCAACTATTATTAGCAACTAACTGCTGTTGTAACCAGAGGTGATACATTAACCCTTTTAGGACCGCAGTCCCGTTTTGGGGACAAAATACTTGTAAGTTGAGTCGCTCGCCCCCAAAACGTGGCTGCGGCCCTAAAAGGATTAAACTGGCTTTTCCACCAGCCTGGGGACTTTTTCTTGTTCTAGAGGGTTAGTTGGCAAAACCCGATAAAAATCGATGAGCAGTCGGGAATGCTGAACCGTGTGGGCGATGAGAATAAAGCGGAGAAGGGACGACACATGCGGCCTTACACTACCCCGCCTGTTGGGATGCCATCTGGGCCGGCGCCGATTGGCCTCTGCCGTCACTCTCACCAACTCCACGTGCGACTTGACATAAAAAAATACTTGTCAAACCGAGAACAGCGCTCGGATGCATTCCATCGAGGGCAAAAACAATAATAAAAAATAATCCTGAAAATAAACAGAACACACATGAATCAAGGATAGAAAAAAGGCTGCTACGGAGTAGAAGGAAAGTGTTATGATACTGCCTTGAATGAGGTTAAAAGCCCGGTAACTACCTGGGTTCAGGCACTGGGATCGTTTTTGTAGTACTTGGAAGGCGTATCTTAGGTGGAAAACCAGGGGTTTTCCAAAACCAGGGGTTTTCCAGTGACGCACGAGCTTGGTCTCAGTCTCCCTGTGCACGAAAGGAATAAAGCTGAGCTTCTCCTATCTCTAAGCAAACAACACACGTGAGTACCAACGAGTACCGACTTAATAGACAACCCTGTGTCCAGGGATACAAAGTGTCCCGCATGCTCATCTTAACAAAAACATACATTCTCAAGAAGGGCAGATAGCTGCTGCACGGACGAAGCAACACACGAAGGAGAGGAATATGCCGCCATAAGGACGGCGGAGATACAAGGCAAAAAAGCAAGAAGGATGAGAAAATGGGGGAAAAGACAAAATCGTAATCTCAGGCGGTTGTAGCAACATGGGTGCCCGTCTCCGCTGGAAAATCGATTGGGAAACCTAGCGACACCCTTTGCTGTCTCTTTCCTACTCTCGTCAATACCGGTGTCATATGTCAGTGCTGCCGCTGTCGCACGCCCCCCCATTGCCCGCATTGAACAACTTGACACAAAACAAACAAAAACTATTACAGTAGAATTCAAGGGCTAGTCGAACCGATACCTAGCCACCCGCTCTATATTTCGTTTCTGCATTTTCGTCGACAGCTGTATCGGTACGGCTCCCCCCAGTCCTCGTCGCTGCTCCTGGCGTCCTCGGCTGCGTGGCGCAGCCGGCTTCTCTGCGCCTGGTGCCTGTGTGCGTACCCACCTACCTGAAGAAACCGCACAGCATTTCATGTTCTTGCGCGCGAACACCAGCGATCCCAGTATCGTCTCTCTGGTACGGGTGGTATCTCATGGCAAATTCTCAGTGAGGACAAAAGAACACGGAAAAACTCGTCGAGCGGCACTGAAAAACAACGATGACTTTGTCGCGCGCACCGGAACCACGCCAAGCGAATCCGTGACCATCAGGCGTGCAACGAAAGTTGTGGGGCGCGGTAAATATCAAGTTGGAGCGAGCCCACCAAAACGCAACTCGGGTACGCGACGCTGTTATCGCTCGATGCAAATGAGGAGGTCGAAAGTCTTCGGTCGGCGGAAACAATCGCCGAGGAGCAACGCTTTCAAAGGAGAACGAGGAGCTGTTGAGGCGCGAAGCTACTCGTACCGCAAAGTTGGTGCGTGATCAAGAGCGCGGGATTCACGCGTAAGCGAAAACTCGTGCAGCCCATGGGGCGCTGGATATCGAAGCGGAGCAGAGGCGGGCGCAAGAGGCACGAGTGTCAAGCCTGGAGGAGGAGATGGCTCGCTCGCTTGCCGTTGGTTAGGATAAGGTCGAGAAGGAAAGGGACAACTTCATTTTCGGTCATATTTGAGACGACGAGGGACTAATATCGGCCCAGCTGGCAGAGCAGCCCGGCATGCTTCTCCAAAAATGGATTGGCTTGAAAAAGATGCAGCAGGCATGCTTCTCCAAAAATGGCTTGGCTTGCAGAAGATGCAGCATGGACACGTATGACGCCACCCGGGGGGGGAAGACACCAGCGGGACCGCGCGTCCCCCCATCTCGCGCTTCTGTTGCTGCTGGTGTTCGTAGACTCAGGCAGCGATAGCCCAGACTTCATGGCAATCTATGGATGCGAGTTTCAGGTCATGAGTTATTAGCCTCCCACAGGGTACGGGCGTACGGGCAGAGAAGAAGTGAACCTCGTGCCTCACCACTTTCAACCTCAGATGTCAAGAGTCACATAATCCACAATGGGCAATGGTACCAACCGGCACGTAACTGTCAATAAACAAGACCAAACAAGCACTCTCCCCTGGCTCTTTACATCACAATGACAAACCGAAATAACTAGAACGTAACTGTTTGGTCTAGACCAACCGCAGTAATGATGAGAGAAAACTCATCCCGACGGCAAGCAAAAACCTCTCCCTCAGTCCCACAGAAACTATTGCAATCACAGAAAACATTACAATAGCCGAGCAAAGTCGAAAAGTATCATGCCAGAGATCGAGAGGTTCCCCGGCCGAAAAAACAAATCTGTCCCTCACGACCACCGCTATAGATACACAGATCGCAGCGGTAAACGCGAGACAGCAGGCATCATTTTTCACATACCTGTACCAGTAGAAATTTTCGCCACTAGAATTACCCGAAAAAAAAGTCGCTTGGGATGCATAATAAAACCGAAAATTCGTCCTTTTACGCTTTTGTATACTAGCTCCTACGTAATAATCGAACAAAACAGCATTCAAAATACTGCAACTTTCAACACGAACAGCCTAAGCCCTCCCAGCTGAAAAAATATATTCGATCATCCGCAAATCATCAAATATTCCATTTTTCTCCTTCGCGAACAAATCCAAGTTTGCATAACGAACATTGGTGGCAAAATGACCAGTCATGAATAAATATGTACACCCCCCTTATTCTGCAACTGCTAAACAGTCACAAACTAAAGATCCCAGCATGATTCAATAAAACCAGTAGCCCCAACGGATACCACTTAACAGCAATACACCTCTCAATGCACTCACGTACCCTTACTACGGCAACCCATTAAAATTAAATATCAGTTCCACCAGTCCCCCTCTGGTCCTCTGCCTATACCAGGAAAACACTTCCAGGTATACGTTTTTTTTTATTTACGAAGAATGTTTGAGTTGACCATGAAAATACATTTCCAAAACTACGCGGCGAAAAGCAAAGGCTACGTATACCATCCAGGACAAACCTTTAGACGATGTTCTACCTTCGTACCATTCACGACTTTCCCGCGGTAAACAATGTATTCCATACCATTCAGAGATCCGTAACCAGTGATGAGCGACACATTTCCTATGTATCATCCACCACTTACCCAGGAAGAACGATAACTACCATATTATTTAGTTATCTCCAACACGTCGCAAACGGTTTTATCATATATGATACGACTCACCCGGAACGAATCCAAACGCAGTCGAGAATGACGTATCTCCATTTGTACGATAAAAACATATTTCGACCGACAGGTGTATCCAATCGCAAGAGAAAACTACTCCTACGAACGCCCACCAGAAAGACGAGATGGGGTCCGAGTCAGAGAGCTCCCTCCAGACTTTCTCCCCTTTAGCGCCCGAGAGATCGGCAAGAACCTCCTGTACAGTCGCCACCATGCTCCGGACGGATGCCGGCCTCCTTCGTGCTTCAGGCGATGACAATTCACGCCCTCCAGCCCCCGTGGGTATGCTCGACTGCGCGCGTTGGTGGGGTAGCAACGCCAATAGACTCATCGGGCACCCGTCCTCGAAGAACAGCGATTCTTCTGCTGTCCCCGGGAGATCAAGCGGGTCCTCCGACATTCAGATCGCGCTGTTGTCTGCCTTTTGGTATGCCGGCAAGGACAACTGCGAGTCCATCACCCGCTCGACGTATTCTGTTCGGGGGGCCATGCAGCCCGTGACATTCAGGTTCGCTGACTACTTGTCTAGCATGCGTGGCAGCAACTGCGCGAGTTGTTTCGATCCACCATTTTCAACGATCTCCATCGAGCTCTCCATCGCGTATGGGTCGGTATTGATGGGCACCCCAACCATCTTCACCCCACCCTCGCGATGCGGACGTCAATGCCTCTAAGAAGGGCAAATTCTTCCGGCGTGGGTATGCCCCCCTTTTGGGGCAAGGCGATCGTTTGCTCGCGTCCATTGTGATGCCGATGTTGGCAAGCTCTCGCTAGAGGGAAGGCACCACCCCCCCGGTGTCAACTGTCACGCCTACACGCTTCTCTGCTCGAACTCCACTCGGGTCCGCTCCAGCACCGGCCGGAGCGGCATGCAAAACAGCACTGGTCCCATGGCGTCCCCTTGTTGTACTCCTCTAGAGCAGTCGGCATTTCGCTTCTCCCGAGTATATCTGGAAGAACGAGGGGGGATGGAGCAGGTGGCTCTAAGCGCCCGAATCTAACACGAGGCGAAAAACTGCCCTGTCCTTATAAACTGCTCAAACGCCTTCAACACGGTCAAGCGGACGGCGGCGCTCGCGGAGGTGGCCGCCTGCGTTCCGGCACTCATACCGTCTCAAAATGTTCCAGCGAGAGATCTGCCCCCGTCTGCTACCGCTGTCGTTGCTGCCTCGGAGACAGAGGTCTAATCTTCGCCGGGGAATTTCGCCCTCACCCGCTCCCACGTAGCCTCGCTGCCGGGAGCACGCAGTTCCGCGAGAAGGCTGCGTGCTGCCACAGACACACACCCCGGGTGGCATCCTGACGATGCCCTCGGAAACTTCGCCTCATCAGTCGCTTCGTGGGCTGGGTTAGTACGTCTTGCCGATGCCCGACGAGTTTATGCCATCATATATAGGAGAAATAAAGGTAACATTACCGCGTTCAAAAGACCCGAACCTCCCACGCCGCTTCACTCTTCCGTCGTGTGAGTGCAGCAGAGCCGGCGGGATATGCCATAATCTAATCGCCCTCAAGAGCGAGCTCGGCGTCTCCGATTCTCCATTCTGACGATGATGTCCCAGGGTGTGGTTGAGGAGGCCAAGCATGTGGGCGATCAGCTTGGCATGGGCAGTAGCCAGCCTTAGCTGCACCTTTACCACGGTGACGAAACGTTGCTTAAGGTCCTCACGGAGGACGTCGTCGAGTGGGCCTGTTATCTTCAACGTATCTTGGTCCCAGAGATGGCAGAGCCTATGAAGCCGCCCATCCTCGCCATCGTCGGGTATCCCTCCTAGCCCCACTGTTGTAGCGCGCAGCCCAGGGTCGGCCTGAATTACCGCCTCTAGTGTTTCCCGTCTCTCCATGACGGACTGTGCAGCTTCTAGCGCCGCGTAGAAGCGGTGCCTGCGCCCCCGCTCTCTTGGCTGCATTTACCACGCACCGCGCATGCATAGCATGCCGGTGTCTACACGGTAGCACCACCACTCGTTGTACCCGAGCCACTGTCGCCCGAAAACCACCGCAAGTCGCGCCTTCTTTGTTGTCGTTCATGGATGGGCGAAGTCGCCCCCCGCGCCCTAATGCTGCACCTCCTCCCTCCTTCTCTTCTCCTTACCTGTTACGTTCGCGCTCCCCATTTTTGCCTGCCCTCTGATAAGGGCCGGTGGCGGCTCGCTGCTCCCGGGCCGAGCAATTCGTCCCCGGCTCATGGCGGCCTCTCTTCCAGTACTGGTTGCTCGTGACCTCCTCCCAGATCCGTGTGTTCGGTTTTGTCTGCCTCTTGCAGCCGGTATCGCCCCTTTCACGCCAGTAGGCATAGACGGGGTCGTTCCAGGTGATGGCGAGGCGGCGCTGGTTGCCCTAGGTAAATTTCCAAGCGTCCCTGTGGCGTAACATACATGCCTTCGGCGATCTGGGGGGATAGCGTGGCTCGACCAGCAGCATCTCCGGACTCCATCCCCCTTTCTTCTCTCACAATCTTTTTCACTATCTTTGTGCTAGAGCATGTTTCTCCCTTCCTGCCGTCGGATTACTCGATGTACATCTCACGTGTGTCATTCTCCATACTCTTATAGCCTCTGTTGCTTCCTTCTCATCTCACCACTTCAAGTATTGTTGCATGCTATCAACTTACTCCGTCTCGTATACTAGCAGTGGTCTTGACCAATTGCTTCCATCCTTCTACTACCCTCGTTCCCATCTTATCCCTCTCCATATCGCTATTTGTTGTACCTAATATTTCCTACAGGTCGGAAAATGGCTCTGCATATTTGGCCTGATATTTCTCGGGTATCTTCCCGTTTTTACTTATTTCTAGTTTATTCATGTATGTACATTCATCTGTACAACGTCTTACCTTGCCTATTTTGATAACTCTCGTCTACCGACTGTCCATCTGTGATCTGCAGTTCCCACGTCCGCGCATACACGTACGTTCGTTCCCTTACTTCTTCCATGTTTTACAACTATAAAGTCAAGCATGGAGCTTTCTCTCTTTTGTATGCACTGCCTAGTCCATTCTGGCCCTGCCATTATAACGCTGTCGCTCAACGTCTTCATCTCCTCTTGTTTAACCTTTTAGAACCGCAGTCCCGTTTTGGGGACAAACTACTTGGAATTCGACTGGTTTGTCCCCAACACGGGACTGCGGTTCTAAAGGGATTAAGGAACTTTCACATCCCTGCCCCATTATTCATGTGTGTTACCTGGTGTTTTCCCCAACTGTCCGATGTTCTCATTCGGGTTGCTTACCTTCCCACCTCTTGAATCAAAATCTCCCACTAGTACTACTTCTTGCCTTTTACGTATGTGTATCTACTGCTACTTCTCCGAACTTCCTCTGTTCTTATGTTACCGTACTCTTCGACTCTGGGGGTATTTAGAGGTTTCCTACTCCCCTGGTCTTTTGACCTATATGTTTTCGTCGAATTATGTGTCTGTAATCACCTCTATTATGTCACACAGGTATTCCTTAGCTAGGAACTCTACTCCTCCCGCCCCCCTATTCTTGCTATTATTGTGTTCCTTCCTCTATTTCCCTACCCGTGCATACTCTTCATTTTTTCTTCCTATTTCCCCCCCTCAATCTCCCACGACCCTGGACTCCCACCATGTCTAGGTCGTCCTTACATACTTGTTCGGTTATTTCTATCGTTTGGCGCTCTTCCGCGGCGAATTCACATGCGGTCCATGATCTTGCTCTTAGCTTCTGTTTCGCTTCACTATCCACTCTATTGTTGTATATTCTTCAATCTCCCACGACCCTGGACTCCCACCATGTCTAGGCCGCCCTTACATACTTGTTCGGCTATATCTATCGTTTGGCGCTCTTCCACGGCGAATTCACATGCGGCCCATGATCTTGCTCTTACCTTCTGTTTCGCTTCACTATCCACTCTATTGTTGTCTATTGCTCCTTCTCCGTCGTCGCTACGAGCGTTCTTCCAGATTTCTATCCGTTTCCGTTTCTGGTTTTAGTCTGCTTGCTCTACGCCCACATGTTTCTCCCCCTTTCCCTTCGAGCCACTTACGGTTTCCCGCCCCCCTTACTTTCGTTCACCCTAGGACTTCGTCTTAGTTTCGCTATTCCATCAGCTATGCATACTCTCCATCTTAGCCTTCCAAGCCGTGCCGACACTTGTTGCGTCTCTATGGTCTGCCACTCCATGCTCGTTTTCGGTCTGAGCGTGCCTCGAAAGACTTCTCCCTCGCGTTTCATGTTTCATATTTGCAAAGCAGTACAGTCCTACGCTTCGTCGCACTTCCTCCTGAAGTAAATCCTCGTCCTGTCGCGAGGTACTCCGAATATCACCACTACTACGAAGTACGTCACCCTTCAAATGTTTGCTTCTCGACCCACCCTGCCTCGCCATCTCTCTCCTAATCTCTCCCGAGAATATCTCCAGCGTGTTCGTGTTCATATCTGTAGTGGAAGGCGTTCAAGTTACTGGGCCTTCCCAATCCTGTAGTACCCGTTGGGGGTCTGGTGTCTTTCATTCATTCTGCCAGCGCACCACACTAAGTGGCGTCTCCAACACAGGCTCGTACCCCGGAGCCAAGTTCAACACCCTTGACGCATGTGCCCCACGTTTGTTCGTGTGAGGCGATCAGCATGGTGACCATCCTGGCGTCCCGCGATCGTATCTTCTATCTTCTCGCCCCGCTGCTGTACTGGGCACTCTCCTCCAGGAGGGTTATTCTTAACCCCTTTAGGACCGGAGTCCCGTTTCGGGAACACAGCAGTCTATTTCTAGGTAGTTTGTCCCCCAAACGGGGCTGCGGTTCCAAAAGAGGGTTACCGCGCAAGGGTTAAGGTTGGCTTGAATAAGACAAAGTCTTAACTCACACATCGGGATGCCCCGTACATCGGTATATCCGTCGTACCTGGTATTAATAGTACGTTTCACCATGGGTAGCTACCCCACTGATGCTCTCAAGTAGACCTTCGCCGTCGGAAGCTTGGCCGACGATCCCCCCACATTTTGTACCGGCGTGTATCCTCGAAGATATCAGGAAATCTACGTACCGCTTGGTGCTCCTTCTCTTTGGTCATGTGGTCATTTAATAGGTCTTGACTTAATGTCATGCATCATCCACCCCTTTCGCTTCAATTGGCGCATGGTATGTGCACTCACGTGCCGGGGACTTGAGAATAATGTCAGGCCAGAAGTCCGCCGCCCATTAGAAATCGGTCAATTTTTCCGGGCATTTTACTACGAGACCCAACCTTAAATGTAAACTTCAAACTTTCATGAAATAGGGGAGGGGGCGAGGGGCATACTCCATATCATGCAAATAAAGTAGGGGGAGGGGTGTACTCGATAGGAGATATGTACTCGATCTCACGCATGGCCGTAGTCGTACGACCATAGACTTCCGCATCCCTACAATGCCGAGACGGAGCATGCCGGGTTTTCACCGACCAGGCAGAGATTGCTTGCACCAAGCGCGAAGCGCCGTGAGGTGGCCGGCGAGTCGCATGGAGGGTGAGCTGCATCCTACTAACAACCGCCTGTGAGATGAAGTGGGGGGGGGGGGGGTGTACTCGATAGGACAGATGTACTCGATCTCATGCATGGCCGTAGTCGTATGACCATAGACCCTCGCATCCCTACAATGCCGGGACGTAGCATGCCGGGTTTTCACCGACCAGGCAGACATTGCTTGCACCAAGCGCGAAGCGCCGTGAGGTGTCTGGCGAGTCGCATGGGGGGGGGGCATTGTAAATCCGACCATCACGAGCGAAACCCAAAGGTCGGAAGCCAACCTCCCCTCGAACGAACAAGAAATGCGTCTGTCTCGGGATTCTGAGCAAGGACGATATAGCGAGCCCCGGGCAACCAGACGAAATCAACAGGTTATCTGAAGCATATGGCACTCAAGAAGATGTCGACAACAAATACCATGTGCACACCGCACTCGTAGGCGGCCTTGGGCAAAAACATTTCCTGGCTTTTAATCACACCCTGCAGGGGGGGTTGCCTTTGCATGTTTCCTGTGGCGGTGTTAGCCACACCTGCGGTCGAACACCTTTCGCTAAATTGAACTCGACGATTGCAAATAGGCGTTTCCGCAAACACGAAATGGAATCCCATCAAAACGTTTTTTATTTGGGCATATCGGCAAAAACACACCAGGTTTACCGGTACAAAAGTGTCGTCTAGGGGGGGAGAGCACGTCCGCACAATCGATTGAAACATACGCGAGTGCCGTCTTTAGTCTGAGCACGCAACAGACCATGCCGCGCGCGCGTATCGTGCAACTCACCCCTCGCCTTGTAGCTCGAACACCAATTTAAACGTCCCCTAACCGAGAACTTCGGGATACTTCGTGTCTCCGATGCGGTAACCACCTATTAATACCAGGTACATATTTCGTCACTTCTTCCTTCTCGCGAGCCAAAAGGGCTACACGTAAGACGAAAAATGTTCAGCCTCCCTTCAGTAAGAAGTTGTTCACGCCACCTCCATCAAAAACCTGTCAGGCAGGCCCCACCTGTAAACAAAAGCCGTGTGCACGGTAATTATCTTTCGATAGGTTCTTCCCGGCCCTAATCGTCTCCTCTTGCCGTTTAATTTAGGGGGGGGAAGACCATCGCTCGGATTCGGCGAACCGCTTCTTCGATCGTATCGCGCCGCTTGCAGATGGCGAACCGTAGCAGGGGGCGGTCCATGTCCACCCCCCCCTCGTTGGGGCTTCCTCCGTTGATGTCTTTCGGATCGGCGAAGTAGAAGATAATGCCAGGAACGACACCAACCTACGATACCCGGTGAAAGAAGCAGCCGTGGGATGGATACCAGCAAACCGTCAGACCCACAGAACAACCATACAGCGATGGTCGCAGCAGCATTATCCAGGGAGCCCCATCGCCCAACAGTTTTAGCACACGAACAACCAGCGAAAAATGGGTCTGGGACTCGCCCAGAAAGAATGGCACACTCCCGCCACCATGCCCAAATGCTGGAACGAATGTAGGGCTAACCGCCTCGCGCTGCAGCAGGAAACCAGTCGCTCACCTTAGCTTGTGTTAGCAGGAGCTTGGCGCACTCCAGCCCCTTCAAGCCCAGCGGCGTGGTGTCTGCCACCAAGAAATGCCCTCCCTGTGCTCGGTGTGGGTGTCAGAACGGTGAGGTTACTCCATGAGACTGGACTGTCTACGTATCAAGAACCACGCATAAGTTTAAAAATCGGCCGGAAACTGCTACACGCCCCCCACCTACCCCCGATATATGCATGCATGTGTTACGTAAATATATACGATATATATATATATATATCCGGTTGCGCTGGGTACGTCTCAAGAACCACGCATAAGTTAAAAAATCGGCCGGAAACTGCTACACGCCCCCCACCTCCCCCCGATATATGCGTGTATGTGTTACGTAAATATATACGATATATATATAAATATACGGTTGCGCCGGTGTCGATTGGCAGCAACGATGTAAAACACGCCTCTCACTGCGTGAGCTACGAGACAACCAGGGTGCCGATTGTGTTTGTTGCTGCAGTCGCCGCGGCTGGCGGTCGAGTTCGATCATTTGCGGGAGGTGGAGAGCCTTAACTCCGACCAAGGGGAATGATCGTGTCCCGCGGTGTGTAGGTGGAAGGGCATCTGCGAGGCAGAAACATGGTATATACCCATTGCTGTCTCTCGACGAGGCCAGACCGGGAAACAAGTCAATGAATCCAAACCTTCCATCCATATCAAAGTCACCGGCGGTTTTTGGTATGATACAGCTCACTCTTCACGCAACTCAACACCTCACGGCGCCTCGCGCTTGGTTCAAACAATGTCTGCCTGGTCGATGAGAACCCGACGTGGTTCGTCCCGGCATGACACAGCAGTAGGGATGCGAGGGTCTATGGTCATACGATAACGGTCATGCACGACACCGAGTACACCCCCCTTTCCCCCCGCTTCACAGCTCAACCCTAAGTGTTCAGATGTGGACCATCGCCGGACGATGCCAAACAGGGTGGTTCCCGTATTATTAATAGTTGTATTCGTAGCAGCTCAAGGTGTGGAACGAACATGTTGCACAACACCCTGGCTGTCAGCAATCGAGGATGTCAGGGGCGGGGGGATTTAGAGTCGATAACATCAGAGCATGCATTTACAGAAACCCTTGGCCACGAGCCTGTTCGCGAGGAAAACTCCTGAGGGGCCGACAGGGATGCCATCGCACCCCCGATACGCTCTACCCAGAAACGCTTCGCAACATCTACTATTACGGTGGCCCTTCCTAAAAGATGGGCAGCGGTTTCACTTTTTTTGTGTTTTTTCAGAATAGTTGTTTTTTTTCGGCGATCGCTTTTTCTCTTCTTATATTGAAAGAAAATATTTGCGTCTGGACAAATGAATACAGGTGCAGACACCAGGGACCTGTAAACCCTCGTGTTAGATTCCACGGAAAGCTGAGGACTCCCGCTTCCCAACGATGCTACTTGACGCCGAAATAATAGGATTGGAAGATGAGGGAGACGTGGACGCGGGGGTTGGGGTACACTTCTCGGGATGCTCCTGGATCACTGGAACGACCGACATTTCTCACAAACGTAGAAAGGGAGCTTCACGGTCCGAATCGTGAGCTTTTCAGCGACGCCAACTAAGCACTTTTTTTAGCAGAAGGTGGGTTGGACCACACTCCCCCCTTCAAAAATACTTTGTTTTGGCCCATTCTTGCCCACTTCTTCCTCGCATAATACTCCAAACGTTCGGCTACACGAAGGATCGTCGGAAAGCTGAAGTCTCGGGCTTGCCGTCCAACCCACCCATATGGTTTTAGCGACCCCCTGTGTGTCCGTGTGGCGAGTGAATCGTCTAGATGCAAACACTTTCCTTCACAAAAACAGAACAAATACGAGGCTCCGAACAAATCTTCCAAGGTGAAAAAATATATTCTTGCGGGAGGGCGTGTTTAACATGGGCCACCTCAAAAGGCTGAAGCTACACCACTATAACGCTGTCGGCTGTAACACGCAGCAGTGGACACCGAGGGGAGACTGCGCTCCCCGCCCGCCTTGCGCGTGCCGCGAAAACGAGTGTCAAAGGAGCGATTCTTGCCTGGGGCTGCGTGATGGCGAAGCCTTTCTCCTTCAGAGCGTCTCCGAGAAGCACTGCGTTCCCCTCCACCAGTTTCGGGATGTCCTATTAATAGTTCAAGCAAAGACAACCATCGTACAATGGAGCCGAGGCCGGGACAGTGAGAGAGGTGGGCGGAGGGGGGGGGGGGGTGGGGGGGGGGGGGGGGGGGGGCACATTTGTTACTTGCCTTAGTCATTTGACAATTGACCACGCATCTCTTTCGAGACGGAGCACCGTTCCTACTCCTAGCAGAGGCACCTCCAACAAATTCGCGCTCAATACGGGGGGGGGGGGCGCTTAACCTGCGAACACATCGCTCGCTTTCGTTTAAACTGCAGTATTTGATTATTGAGAGTACTATCCACGCCAGACCACGTCAGTGCTGGGGGAGGAAAACATATTTCTTCGATGCACCGCTGTTCCAGACGCTTGCACGCAGTCAAACCTCACAACCCCCGTCCCCTCGGGAAGCCCCTTTTGAGTCTCAAACCCTTGCGAAACAACAAACAGGTGCTCACCTCAAAAGAGCCATCCTCGCCTTCTAACGCCACCGACAGGCCGTGCTGCAGCGGCGACGGCGCGCAGTAGGACGTGTTGTGGTGGTACACGGACAGACCCTTGAGCACCTCCGGCGTCGACAGCGCCCATCCCACGCGCCAACCTGCTTCCATCGCGGGAGGCGCACATGTGGTCAGCCGGGTTTCAGCGAGAAATGTCGTCGGAAAAAGAGGGCGGCACGGGCAAGAGCGAGCGACGCGTGCGTACGCTTGTGCATGTGCGGGGAGCGAGGCCCCAACGACAAAGCGGAAGAACGCTGCGGATGCAAGAGAGCGTGACATGGTGACGATTTGTTCGGTGGCGCGGTCGACCGAAAACCTCCCGGAAAGGCCAGCGCCGTCACCCCCCCTACCCCCCTCCCCCCCCCCAACCCGTCCCAGAGTATTTCCGAATTGCGTCCTGGCAGCACTAAACGGACGGGTCGAAACGGGCATCAAAACTCCTCCCGACACGGGTCCGACCACCGCCGCGAACACCCCCCGCCCACCAGTAAGCGAGAAGAGCTTGGAGGCGCTGCACACCGTGACCGTCCTTTCGAACATGCCCTCCTCGTCCGCTATCCTCAGGTGTTTTACTCCTCCGAACGTCACGTTCTCGTATACCTGCGCGAACGCCGGACGCGGTGGCATGCAATGCTTCGCTCTGGCAACACCCGCCGCCTTATTGCATTCGACGGCATTTTCTTCGTGGATCCAGGCCGCGGCGCACATGTTCGCTCCGAGAAAGAGGGTATAGACAGTATCCGCGGAGGCGTCTTTTTCCAGACAGCCCCAGGTCGATCGGTGGAACTCAACACTTGAGAACGCAAGCGTCGCGGTCGGGGTATTTGTTGCGCTATCGCGAAAATTCCGGAGCAGGCCGCGGCAAAAAAAAAAAACTCACAGCAGTGCTGCCATATCTCCAATCGATATATTGTGGATTTCCGCCTGGTTACCAAGTATGTCTCACACTCCTTGGTCTCACGGGAGTCTGGCCAGGACTACAGAAAGGTCTCAGCAACAGGGACAAAAACACCTTCGGACACAAATGAGCACGCGGGAAACCGATCCCAAGATAACGACTGGCCAATTCGCGGGAGGTCGTTTATCCTTCGGCTGCGCAAAAACGCGTCCAAAAACGCGTCCAAACACGCACCTCGTCGCTGACTACGAAGAGATTATACTTGAGGGCCAGACGGGCAAAGCCTTCCATTTCCTGGCAAGGACGCGCAAGAAAGACACGAAAGCGACGAACACAGGTCGCCAACAAGCAGTAGGCCAATACTCGGCAGTCAGCTTCTTCCATTTTTTCGCCTTTTGTCGCTTGCATGCGCCCGCTACGTCACCAACAAGCAGTAGGCCAATACTCGGCAGTCAGCTTCTCCCATTTTCTCCTTTTGTCGCTTGCATGCGCCCGCTACCCTGAGTCTTTTGTTTCGCCTCCCGTGATTTGCACCGTCATGGCGGGAGGCCATACGCTACCGCACAGGTCCAGGCGCGGGGTGGGAGCGGACTTTCAACGCTGCGAGGAGAGCTGAGAAGCCCTCGTGTGCATCCCCATCGCCCACGAGCGGGGGGCACTCACCACCACAGGCGTTACGGTGAAAGGGGAGGGCGTTCGATGCGCGATTAACCCTTCCCACATCTCACTTTCCAGAACACGATGTTTTCTTCGTTTCTACCGACCGAGACGAGAGAAAAAAACAGCGGCACATCCCTACTCTGAGGTACCGAAACCGACAACATACTGAGCACAGCAGCAACGACCTTTAGAAAGTTTGAAACGTTGCTACCGAGAAAAAAAAACATGACTGGCTGGCAACATCTGTTCCCGAAATACGGGGCTTGGCGTCGGCCGTTTCAAATTCGCCCGCTGCCGCTTTTTCTTGCCTTCTTGGTGTAGCAGTGGCCGCAGGGGTTGTGCGGAGAGTTGAGAATAAGCACCCGTGTCTTCGCCGTAATAGCTTTCTCGACCTGATCATAAAACACCGGCGTCACCAGGTCCGGCGCAAAATCAGGGCCGAGCAATGTCAGCGCAGCCGGGGTGTGTTATTCCGGCGACGGCCGACGGGCACGCGACAGCAGAAACAAACAAACAGCGGACCGAAGGGGACCAAAGAAAGGTCATTACTTGGGTCCCGGAGTCAACTGAAATTCCACTTTGTTGGCCATGTGGGCGACAACATGTTCACGCACCTCCTCCATGTCGGGCGCAAAGTCTGGGCCGTGGAGTTCCACCAAGACCGGTGTCGCCCCCACAATGCGCGTGGTGCTGAGATACCAGGGAAACCCCGGGTTGAACATCAAAACCTGCAGGACGGTGTTGCCGTGAGGGAAGAGCGGGAGTTGCGCGAACATCTTGCAGGTGCGCACAGTCTCGGTCTGCGAGTTGAGCTACCAGAGGTACTCGCAGAATGTCGGTGTTCATTCCGCACAAATCGATGGTGATACTACGGCGACCGGACATGATTAGCCGGGGGTGTCCCTGGTTCGGTTTACGCTCCTGAAGTATTGCATGACGCCAGACCTATAGCAGTGAGGCAATCTCCGACTAACGGCATAAGCGACATCGAGTCAACACGCCGGGCTCAAGGCATGCTTATAGCACATGTCTCCATTGGCACCGCTCTGAAATAAACCAAAACAAACTAGCGGCATTTGTCCATGGTTGGCCGCCCCGACCGCCCTTGGGACCGCCGCCGGGAATTCCAGTAAAAACCTAGCATTCGCCCTTTTTCCTCTCCGTTTCGCCTCGCAAAGTCTGTCTTAGTGACCCACTACGGGGACCGTCCCCGGAGCGGTTCTAGACGCGGCCCTTGACTTACCTCGTCCCCCGGACCCGCCAACGCCTTCAGGCTCACGAGAAGACCCTCCGTCGCGCCAACGGTGACCTGTAAAGAAAACGGAGAACCAAAGCATGTTTGTGTAAAAAAACGCGCGAAAATGCCTTCTGCTTACCACCGCCAACATTCAACGCCCCCACCGCTCCCTCTACTGCTGCCCGTGTCCGCAAGTCGATTCTGGAATATACTGGATGATACTGATTGACACGAACCCCGATGCGTCCTACGGTGAATGCGACGCAAGCCCCCTCGATGGCCGGTTTCGATCGCCGTGAGCGGGGTGGAACCTCACCCTAGCGCCTTGGACACCATCGGCGGACACTCTCGCGTGAGAGCTCCGGGGTGGGTCGGGACATCCCCCACGCACAAAAATAAGGTACGACACCAGTGGCTACGGCCGCCAACCACGCAAGCAGCCTCCGTTTCCACTCTCCGGCGGGCTTGCGGGAGGCTCGATGTGGAATCCAAAACCGGACCGCACCAGGAGATATATCGTACGCCAGCACATGCGAACGCATCTCCGGCGACACAAAAACTTCGCGTGTCCCCGTCCACAAGGGCGGGAGCCTTCAAACGGTGGGACAAAGCGGTGCGCCAATCAGCAGGCTACCCGGGCGCTCAAGGCTTTCACACACCCCCCCCCGTGCCTATTCTCTCAACTGCCGCGGGGGCGGCGGGGGTACGATGACATGCCTGCTAGCTTGCTTTTTCTCACCAGAACGTTTTCCGGCGCTATCACTCTCTTGCCGCCTTCCCCCCCGTCCAAGTCGTAGTGCTTGTTGTAGTACGTGCAAATCGCCCCCCGGAGTGATCCCAGCCCCGCCGGCAGCGTGTACTGGTTGAGGTCAGTCTGGAGGGGGGGGGGGGTACTCATTATCATGCATAGCCGTAGTCTTATGATCATAGGCCCTCGCATCCCTACAATGCCGGGACGGAGCGCGTCGGGTTTTCACCGACCAGGCAGACACTGCTTGCACCAAGCGCGAGGCGCCGTGAGGTGTTGGGCGATTCGCATGAAGGGTGAGCTGCATCCTACCAAGAACCGCTTCAGAGGCAGATTTTCTTGCATAAGGAGGACAGCATCAATTAATCGATTTAATTTCTGGTGAGGCCAGTTTCCAGAGACAGCAATGGATTTACTATTTAGCTGCCTCCTGGGTGCCTTGCCATATACCCACTACGTGATACAATCATTCCCCTTGTGCGGAGGAAAGGTTCTCCCGGGGGTGGGGGGGGGGGGGGGGGGGGGACGGCCGGAAACAGAGGCAAGCGTGAGCGTGGTATTTAACTTTTCGTAATGCCGTTTTAGCCATACCATGTTTGTACCAGCATTCGATATGCCGCTTGCTTCTTACCAAGGGCCGCAGCCGGAAACAAGCATAACTGGGCACTGTGGAGCCAAAAACGCGTACACTCTGGGCACTAGAACGAGACACACGCCACCAGAACTGTGGTGGGCGTCACAAACAACATAGCACCTGGTTTTGCCCGATAATTCTCCAGGTACATCTGAATCTGTCTTGTCTGTTGGGCCTTTCTGTTGTGCTAGGACCGACCGAAACCAGAGCCAACGCTAAACGTTGCTCTGAGGTTTCATGGTGTACTCCTCCCCAGTGTGCATGAAGGCTCGACGCTCGCACGAGGAGGTCGCCACGGAATAAACGGAATAAGGAGGCGTGTAACGATAGGCATAAGGTAAGGTAGCACGTTTTGGCCAAACAGTACTTCTGGTTGACCGGGCCCCTTGACCCAATTTTTTGTTGGAACACCATCACCGTGTTTGGTGATGTACAAGCTCCCGAAGTGTTGGAGCATCAGCAGAATCAGGGGCTATCTCTGCCGTAGCACAGATCGAACGTCGATACAAAACGTTACAGGCTCGTGTGGAGTGGACAGTCGCTAGCTGGGCCCTTCGGTAGACTTTTTTCGCGAGGTTTTCGCTGGCCAGCAACCATGACTCGCGAGTACTGGCACTTTCGGGGACTTGGCCCGGCTGTTCGTCGCTTTAGGGTCGTTATTAAGCGGACGTTTTTTTTTCGCGTTCCGAGGAAAATTCCCGGATTTCCGGGGGGGGTTTCTCGCGTTTCGCGGAAATTTTTCAACCCCGGCAAAATCCTCCCCCGAAAAAAAAAAAAAACGTATCGCGGAAAAGTCCCGCATCGTCGCAGAACATCGGGTCGGGTATAGGCGCACCGTGTGAGCCGTGTGCGCCGCGTCACCACCCGGCACTGCACGGAATAGATCAGGGTCATATCCAGGGTCATCCTCAGGCCGTGGCTGGTCGCAGAAAGCGCCGTGCACAACGAGAGCTCTATTCGTCCAGTCGGTAGAGCCGGCTAACCGACATACCCGAGATCGACTCGAAATCCGCCAGCTATTTTTCATGTCGTGGAGGGCTTTGTCGCGCCAGGAGTTGAGCTCGCGATGTACGGCGAGACATGGTCGCCTCTCTAGGAGCCGGGGCACCTTTAGCGGCACGATTCAGCGGACGGCCTGATTGGGCGCCGCTGGTTTCGACGATTCGATCAGATGGACGAGCGTTGCAACCTCACGAAACGTGATACCAGGCGAAAATACGACCCACCGCATTTTTTTCGCGTTTCCGAGAATTTTCCGCGAAACGAGAAGAAAAATATATACCTGATAAGAACGACCCTTGGGCTTTCTTACTTCTCTGTTTTTTCAATAAGCAATACGTAGCTCTTCCATGAAGCTGTTTCTATTGCGTTACGTGCTTGCCCGGTTTCCTGCGCGGTTCCTAGGTCGTTAGCGCTACCTCTTCTCGCTACCACAGCAGTAGCTCAGCTGGTCATATCACTGCAGCCTATCGGCCGAGGGCCTCAAGCTGTTTCTTTGATTCTACCTCGCAACTTTTTGCTGCTCCTAGCGACTTCAACAACAGCAACACCCTCCGACTGTCGGACTGCAACCGTTCGCAAAAGGCAGAGAGCTGTGCCAAATCGACGTTTCACTCTCACCATGTTACACTGGCGTCATGTTGCGCTACCAATAGGAGCTGAAGCAAAGACGCTGGAAGCTGCACAATACGGGCAAAGGGAACTAATCCCTGCAGGTAGAAGCCTCACACACTCGCAAGCTAATTTTTTTTTCTACTGGTTCCCCAGGGCGGCGGGGGCAGCTTTACGAAGCTCACCAGCAGCCGCATCAGTGCAGGCGCTGCCCCGCGCTCTTTCAGCGCGCAAATCGCTTTGGCGCGACGTTCGGGCCTGCCTTTTTTATTTGCCGCTGCGTAGTCTCTTCTGGATGGAGCAGGAATAACTATTACGGGGGACCATAGTTAACAGGACCAAGTATTGTTAGTAAAAATGGTGAAAAGATAGAGGTTTGTATGTATACCATAGGTCCTGTTAACTATGGTCCCCCATAATAGCACCTGCAGGGGTCAAGACAATTAAGCGACATCACACTCCTCCCCGTGTCAGAATGAAGAACAAACCAGGGAGTGGGGTGGGAGTTCTGCACGTATGATACACGTACTCCGCTGGCGTACTCGTCGGGAAGAAAAAATGCAATATTTTTGGTCAGCTGTTTAGTCCATTTTGGTATACCCCTCCGGTCTTGGTCTCCGAAATACGAGCTACATATCCAGACTTTTTTTTTATTTTTGTGGGTCCCATCTGGATGATATTGAGTTGCGGACGTCGCACGTCGCGACAAATCTGAAGCAGCATGTGAGCAACGCCTCTATCCCTCGGTGGCGCGGCCTTGTTATACACACGTGTTGCTAATAGGCACATTCACGAAGTGCATGATGTAATAGGCAGGAAAGCAGAAGATTGTTGAGAACGAAAAAAAAGCATGCGCATTTGTGGTGCATCATCACTGCTAAGCACACAATACGAACGGAAGACATGGCTGTACACCATTGACTCTTGACTTAAATATATACCAGGTATATGATACCACTCGACATGTATTTGTGCGCGTAGGGAATACAAACAGACACTATTAATACTCTCTCACAGAGAACGGAAAGAAACGCGAAATCTTACTGCATTGTCACCAACGTCTTGTGGTAAGGCATAAAATACTACTAATATCATATTAATAATGCCAACGTGGTTGTATGCCGTATGGACATCTATCGTACTATAGAGCAAAGGGGCCAAAATTGTGAGGGGGTAGTTGGGTGCTTACCCCCTACTCGTACCCGTACCCGACAAAAAGCAGTCTGCTTCTAACAGCTCACGACTTTGCATCGTAGACTGTGCATCGTAGAAAGGAGAACTTCGCACTTGGTATTATATGGTACCCGTACAGTAGTTACAAAAAAAGCTGGCGCTGCGCTGCGCTGCGCTGCTGAGCTGAAATGGGTTTGATTTGTGCCTTGTTTTTTCACTATGAGCCACTTCGTACATTCGTACGATACCTGGTATCTTGATGCTCGTGTGTGGTAGGGAAAATCTCGCTCGCTCAGTTTTGACCGCTTCTCGATTCAGATTCGAGTTCCGATCTCTACTACTGTAGTAACATTTTTCGAAAGAAAAAACTTGACTTCAGTGCCAAAGGGGCTATCTCGCTCAGCTTTTGACTGCTCTTTGATTATAACTCGAGTTCTGAAGATCCTTTTCTTCGACTTTTTTTCGCCTCTATAAACAAAATAACTCATCCTTTTCTTTGACTTTTTTTCGGCTCTTTGAAAAAAATAACTCGAACGTCGTGACTTTTTTTTCTTGGATTTAGTGTCAGCTGAGCTGAGCTGGGTGTGATTTTCGAAAAAACGAAATAAAAAAATGGAAAAAACGGAAAACACGGAAAAACGGAAGAAAGCAAAAATAGGCAGGAATGTTCCGCAAGTAGCCTAAGAAGGACGCCGGGAAGGATCCCCGAAAGGTGGAGTTAGGCAGGCGTATTCCGGGTGGGAGCTCCGAGAGTAGCAAGGCCTTCAATCAAGTGCGGCCAGGACAAATTACTACTAATAGGTGAGGTTAATGTAACAAAGTCTGCACATATTTCTCTTGCAAGAAAAATGACTACGGCACAGCAGTATATTAGCGGAAAGCGCGAGAGCGTGAGAGAGCAGCATTCAACAGATGCTCCGAATATTCCTCCGCCAGGCTGACGGTGGTGGCTGCCGTTGGTACGAGACCAGCAGGAGGGATGGCCTCGTCGTCGCTGTTGGGGGGGGGCGGTATCGTCGTCGCTGCTGCCGTCCCCAGGAGCTCCCGCTGCTTTGCTCATCGCCTCTTCACGCTCGGCAGGTTCCTTCATGCTATTACGGGGGGGCATAATAAATAGGACCAAATCTTGTGATTAGAAATAGGTAAATATACAGGTTTTTGTGTACACCATAGGTCCTACTAACTACGGTCCCCCGTAAGAGCGTGCTGTGGTCCTCCTTGGTCGGCAGGGGTCAGAGCTCCGAAGAGGTTGCTGTCGGACTGGTTGCGAGGTGCTGACGTCGCTTCGGCGGCCAGGCGTGTTTTCGCCCGGTTTTTCTTCGACCTCCCTCCCGAACGCAGTGGTCGTGCGCGTGCGTGTGACAAGATTTACGATAGATATCTCCGACCCTGTCTTCCTGAACTATCACGTAATAGTGAGTCATCCTCCCGATGACCGCCACAAAAACCATCCCTAGCTACTGCTGTAGAGATGGACTTGAGGCGAAAAGAGAGGGGGGCAATGTGGAAGACAGGGCCGGAGATACCTATCGTAGACCTCGTATCACGCACGCCGCGCGAAAGGACGCGTCACAGGTCAAGCAAAATATCGAATCTCGGGTCGCGAGCGGTCTCACGTCAACAGAGGGTGTTGACCCGTCCCCGGGAGATTGATATCGGAGATTTTTCCGTCGCAAAGACTCTGGGGGGACCTACAGATCGTACGTCCTCTCCATCGAGTCAGACTAATACCTGGTATCAGTAATAGGTCTACCGGAATAGTACGAACCAGGTACGTATCTCCTTGCTAAATACCTGGTACCCTGGTACCTGGTATAATATACCGATACGAGAGAACTCTGCTCGGCTTATGTTCGCCGTCACGACGGCTACAAGGGACCATCGTTTCGCTTCGCGACCTCTCCAGGGCGATTTATCCGTGATTTCATCGCCTCCGACGGCGAGCATACAAATAAACAAACAAGCGAGCAAGAAGCACCCTCCAGGAAGCCGCAACAGTTTGTGGTATATACGTGCGACGTAAGAGTACGCAGCATAGACAGCTTTCACCTATTTACGGGGGGCCATAGTAAATAGAACCTACGGTACGGACAAAAACCTATATATTCAATATTTTTACTGACAATATTTGGTCCTATTTACTATGGTCCCTCGTAAATAATACCTGGTACTCGTACCTGGTACAGAATACTCGTCGGTCTGGGTACCTTGTTACCCCAGGTATATCCCCCGTCTGCCGTCTCCGTCTTGCTTTCAATCTACCTGACAGGATCATGACGGATGGATGGTGGTTAGCCGTGATATTAGCAACGCAAAACGCACCATGCTCTGCTCCACCATTGCTGCAGCCGCAGCCTCCCTAGCCACGCGCGAGCCTGAATAGTCCGGAAAGCCCTGACCCAGGTTGCACACCCCAGGTTGCCTCCCCAATACCAGCAGCTCGTTCCAAATTGTCTCTGAAGTGTTTGACCTGAACTCTGCCAACGTCATATCAGACAGAGGGGGGACAGGAGCTGCATGGCTCGTATCGTTCATATTCGCCACCGCTCTTCTAATGAGTTGGTGAGTACGGGAACCACCTTTCAGAGACACACGGCGCATGACATGCATCACACACGGTCGACACAACACAGAACATTTGCTTGCTTGTTTTGAAAAAAGGAGTTCCAAAACCAGCAGTTGCGTTACATATAGGGGTCGTCTCAGGGCTGTATGCCCGACATGGCAGCGTTCGTCGCCGCCTCAAGGCCTGCAGCTGCTGTCAACAGGATTGAGGGCTCGTCATGAAGGTTGGATTCCTCGCGTGCGCCGCACTCTCTGCCGCCCCCTGCTGTGCATTTTTCGCGCCAGTTGCCCCTTCTGTCGCCGTCTCTAGGCGTACTACTACCTCTTCGCTAAGGTATGAATGCTTGGTCGTCGTCGAAGCTATGGGCGGCATGTCTCCACAAACGTATTCCGATTGGAGTACATCAGCCGTAGTAGAGCTCGAGACTGGCCGGTCATATTTGTTTGCGAGTCTCTGCATGTCTTCGTGGGGTCATGGCTGGGAAGAAGGCCGAGGAATTTTGCAGCGTGGGCGGGGAGGGCAGACAGTGTCTGCGCTAGTCTCGACCGCTGCAACCATCGACTCTGAACCCGCGGTATGATTTACGATAATTCGTTGAGTGCCGGGTGCTCGTTAGAGACGACGAGTACCTTTTAGAACTCCAGTCCCGTTTCGGGGACAAACCACTCAAATTCCAAGTAATTTGCCCCCAATTGTCCCCAAAACGAGACTGCAGTCCTTAGAACCGCAGTCCCGTTTTGGGGACAAACCAGTCAAATTCTAAGTAGTTTGTCCCCGAAACGGGACTGCAGTCATTAGGTACTCGCCAACCTTGGGGAAAAAATCCCCAGGTACTCGCAAGTGTTCACGGCCATTTGGGCAGGTATCCGGGTACCCGGCTACTGCGTAGCAACAACCGTGCCCGTGACGGGTATACTCGCGAGTACCTGGGTAAGTTATTCACAAAAGAGTAACACCTCTGTTATAGTGTGTTGTGAGATGTTAGGCATGAGACCGCATGTTTAATTTGACAAGGGCTTCCTCGAGAATATGTACCAAATCCTACTCAGGGGCGGCTACTGGGTACCAACAACCGTGCCCGTGACGGGTATTAGCAAGCCGGGTAACACTCGCGAGTACCTGGGTAATTCACAAAAGAGTAACACCTCTATTATAGTATGGTGTGAGATGTTAGGCATGAGACAGCATGTTCAATTTGAAAAGGGCTTCCTCGAGAATATGTACCAAATCCTACCCAGGGGCGTGATTTAGGGGATGATAGGGTGCCATCTACGAGATGTCCAAGGCAAATCAGCGGGCATCCGGGTACCCGGGTACTCGTTTGAACCGGGTACCCGGGTACTCGTTCAAACCGGGCACCCGAGTACCTGGGCACCCGGGCCCCAAATACCCGGCGAGTATGAGGTGTTACTTTTACCCATGACGGGTATTGGCAAGCCCGGTACAAGCCCGGTAATACATGCAAGTACCCCGCATATTGGTGAAAGGCTATATAACACCTCTCTGTTCTGTGTTCTGTGTACGATGCTAACAATTTAAGTCAGTGCAACTGCGAACTGTAGTCTAGTGCTGTACGTACACTGTGATACCAGTATTACTCGTACCTTGAAGTACTGCTGTTGTAGTTCGCACTGTAGTCGAGCCAAGTTCAGCTGCAGAGCAAAGTTCAGCTGAAGAGCAAAGTTCAGCGGTCAGCAGCCAGTAGCGCAGCGACCGTAGCAAGTTACGTGGTGGATATCAAGATACCGAACGATTTTTTAATATGGAGCAATACTGCTGTTCTGTGTACCGATAGAAACACGATAAACGGTAAACGGACGGACGATCAACTCGATCTATTAATACAACATTTCGATTGCAGCAGTACGAGTAATACGTTCTCGTATACCTGGTATACGTGATGGTGTTAATGTTAATAGTCGATACGTATGATACACATCTTGCGTCAAAACTGTAGCATCTTACGTTCGTCAATACTGTTCGCAAGTCAAGACAGATAAAATCCTGCTGCACGGATCACACACTTAATTTAGCTTTTCACGGATCTACGTGTATTACCTCTGTACCAGCTTCGACGGGTCTGTTCTACGTACTCTTACGTACAGGATTTGAATCATCTGTGCTACTGCTGTACCTGGCACACGTTTCCGCAGTAATAATAATACTACTGTAGTGGTCTACGGCAGTGCGTTGGTCCATGTTATCGTGCTTGTGAGCGGGGTTGCACACGCATTATGCTGATCTGGTATGATTTGTGTGATTTGTACACGTTTTCACGTGACGTTTTGTTAGATGTGCATGATCTCTTCGTACGTCCCAACCAACTGATGGGTACGATCCACACTAGGCGAGGCAGATCATGACATGATAGGGCCAGGGGTGTGAAACATTTCAATCTGTATTTGGCCCACACTGAAAAAAAGTCGACACCGCATCGTTTCGTTTTGAGCCCAATCTGGATGTTAGTTTTTGTTTACTTTTAACAATTTTGACACTAATCCCAACCCGCTATTATACGCAGGTCGTTTTTAATTCCGACGTGGTGGCGGGCACGACTTATTTCGTTTACCCTGCTGTATGAGCATAAACAACACTGGGGTGCCAGGGGCTGCAGGGAAAAACCCGTTCGATATTGCACGATGTATCGAAGTTCGACATTGCGATACATAGAAGCTTTCGATAGCTATGCCTAACCCGTGACGCTAAATACCTGGTGGTCGCTATCGTATGCAGCCACCATAGCGGCAGTCAGCATGACGATACGGGTCCGTGACATCTACACACAAGTAACCTGCCATGCAGGGCAACAAACACCATCCCCATTCGAATTGCACCCACGTTGTGGGGACAAACTACTTGAAATTCGAGTGGTCTCATTTATTGCAGCGTCGTATTATTAATGTCTGAGCAGTGCCCCGCCCTGCCTTCCGAAACCCCCTTCCCTGGTCGCGCCCGCTTCCACGCCCCCATTCGCTCTTCGCTGTTCGCGCTTCGCGAAATGTATATTGGGATGCCAGCAGCAACCCCGCCCGAGCTCCCAGGTCGTCGGTCTCCGCAAGCCAGCTCGACATGTTTTCACCTTCCGGGCACAAGGTACAGACTTGAGACTACGAGAATACTACACTTGCGGTCATGCCGTGCAGCAGTGCGAACGTACAATGTTGCGCGCGTGTCGCATGTCTCCTTGTGCCGTACGAGTAGGTGATCACTGATGTGCGTGTGTGTGTGGGGGGGGGGGGGGCTCATCGGTTGCTTGCCGTAGTCATTTGGCCACTGACCACAGTGGGTGGGGGGGGGGGGGGGGGGGGCGAGTCCAGCTTTGGATCTTGTGGCTCTTCTGTGTTGCAGGTCAAATCAGTCTTGTCCGGTTGTTGCTCCCTCGTTGATTGGCCTCGTAGTTGCCTAGTTCTTGAACGCTTCTGTACGCCACCTCTTTTGACCTCCTTGAACTTTACCGTTGTGTCTCGCCGTCACGCTAGGTGGGTATCGTCGGGGCGACGGGGGCGGTCGGGGAGGAGATCGTGGGCTGCCTGGAGAAGCGCGGGTTTTCCGTGAGCGAGCTTAAGCTCTTCGCCTCGGCGAGGTCTGCGGGCAAGGTTAAGAACACGCCCATGGGGGATGTCACCATCGAGGAGTTCAGTCTGGAATCGGTGAGCCCGCCGATGTCGCGTAACACAACACGCGCTCAGGAAAATCGTCGTGCTTTTTCTTGTAGTAGCAAATAGTAGCAGCAGTCCAGGTAGTAATTCTACACAGTATTATATAGCATTAATATAGTAGTAGTAGTAGTAGTAGTAGTAGTAGTAGTAGTAGTAGTAGTAGTAGTAGTAGTAGTAGTAGTAGTAGTAGTAGTAGTAGTAGTAGTAGTAGTAGTAGTAGTAGTAGTAGTAGTAGTAGTAGTAGTAGTAGTAGTAGTAGTAGTAGTAGTAGTAGTAGTAGCAGTGGCAGTAGTAGTAGTAGTAGTAGTAGTAGTAGTAGTAGTAGTAGTAGTAGTAGTAGTAGTAGTAGTAGTAGTAGCAGCAGCAGCAGCAGCAGCAGGAGTAGTAGTAGTAGTAGTAGTAGTAGTAGTAGTAGTAGTAGTAGTAGTAGTAGTAGTAGTAGTAGTAGTAGTAGTAGTAGTAGTAGTAGTAGTAGTAGTAGTAGTAGTAGTAGTAGTAGTAGTAGTAGTAGTAGTAGTAGTAGTAGTAGTAGTAGTAGTAGTAGTAGTAGTAGTAGTAGTAGTAGTAGTAGTAGTAGTAGTAGTAGTAGTAGTAGTAGTAGTAGTAGTAGTAGTAGTAGTAGTAGTAGTAGTAGTAGTAGTAGTAGTAGTAGTAGTAGTAGTAGTAGTAGTAGTAGTAGTAGTAGTAGTAGTAGTAGTAGTAGTAGTAGTAGTAGTAGTAGTAGTAGTAGTGGTAGCAGCAGCAGTAGTGATAGTGGTTGTATCTGTGGCCGTTTCATTCGAAATCCACCGCGTCATCGACCACTTGTATCTGTTGCGCGCCCTAAGCTTTCTCTTACCAGCGAGTTATTTTTGCCGTCCCCCTGTCCCATTTCCACGTCTAACTCCGCGTCCACCATTCCGCGTCCATTCCCCGACTCGTCAATGTCGCATTCCACGTCCCATGTCACTTGTTATCCCACGTGTCGTTTCCCGTGCCATTGGTTGTCCCGTTCCAAGTCTCATGTCCTGCCCCGTCCCACGTCCCATTTGTCGTCCCGTTTATCACCGCTCTAACGTGGTATACAGGCGCGGGAGTGCGACTACGTGTTTTTGGCGGTCGGAGGAGACTTTGCCCTGGAGTACGCGCAGAAGCTGACCGAGGGGGTAAGACGGTGGTGGTGGTGGTGGTGGTGGTGGTTCTGTTGTTGTTGTTGTTGTTGGGGGTGGTGGTGGTGTCGGTGTGGGGGTTGGCGTTGGTGTTGCTCGTGGTAGTATTAGTGACGGTGTCGATGTGTTCTATTATTGATACCAGGTACATGGGTTTCTGGTGTTGGTGGTAGTGGTGGTATTGTTACTGCGGTGGTGATCGGTGTTAGTGTATTTTCTGTTGTCGCGCTCTGAAAGAACACGGAATTTTTTGCTGCGCTCTGATTGGCCCGAACCTTCTGCGCGGTTCAAAGAGCACCATTCCTGGTGTATATTTCAATTGCCGTTTCCGTGGTCAAGCGTTTGCAATCTTCCTTGTGCAGTTGGGACAGCAGATACCCGGACGTTCCGCAGTGTATGTGTTTTTTGTCTTCCCGAGCTCATGTCACGTAGCGCTTGGTTTCTGGCGTTTTTAGCCTCGAGAGCGCCACGCCCCCCCCCCCCCCCCTCCCCGCGCATATTATATACCTGGTATATAAGTTGGGTTGGATTGGCGACGATGCTGTAAAACACGCCTCTCACTGCGTGAGCTAGACAACCAGGGCACCGTTTATTTTGTTTTTGTTTTGGGCGGTCACCACAGCTGGCGGTCGAGTTATATCATGTTTGTGGAGGGAGAACCTTAACTCCGACGCGGGGGATGATCGTATCACGTAGTGTGTACCAAGTATATGGTAAGGCGCCCACGAGGCAGTTACACAATAAACCCATTGCTGTCTCTGGACGTGGCCACACCATTAAATTAATTAATTAATGGACGCTGTCATCCATATGCAAGAAAATCCGCCTCTATAGCGGTTCTTAGTAGGATGTAGCTCACCCTTCATGCGACTCGCCCAACGCCTCCCAGCGCTTCGCGTTTGGTGCAAGCGATGTCTGCCTGGTCAATGAAAACCCAACGTGCTCCGTCCCGGCAGTGTAGGGATGCGAGGGTCTATGGTCTTAGGACTACGGCCAAGCATGAGAATGAGTGCCCCCCCCCCCCGCAAGTCAAAACAACTGCTGTCCCCCTCCCTCCAGTCGCACCTATGCCCCGTGCAACTCCCGTTAGCCCCATGACAGCAGACTTTTTCTTCTTTCTTTGTTTTTCATCCTCCGGCGGATTGGTAAAAATAAAGCTTGAAGCTCACCACACTTCCACGTTCCAATCTCGTGCCGTGCGTCAATTTAACCTATAGCTCCCGTTCCAACATCAGCACAGGCTGTTGTTGCTACTGGCGCTTGGGCACGTTGACCCGACCTGACCTGGTGCGGTGGAGATAGCCACCCATGGGAGAGTCATCTCTCCCGGGTAGTGTGGGGCTTGCGCGAGCTCACCCCACTAACAAAAACCGAGGCTATGAGGCCTTCCCGCCGGACTCAGTCGAGTTGCGCTCCACCCTACCCGTTGGGGCGTTGGTCCTACCGGTGCTGACCCCACCCCGGCTCTCTCCTCCTCCCCCTCCCGCCCTCCTCCCGTTCTCCACCCTCCCTCATGCCTCACTTCCCCCCCCCATCCGCCCTGCCTCTTCAAATAGTCCGGCCCCATCGTGATCGACAACTCGTCGGCGTGGCGGATGGACCCCGACGTGCCTCTCGTCATCCCCGAGATTAACATGGAGGCTTGCAAGGGTAAGAAGCTCATCGCCAACCCCAACTGCACCACGGCCATCGCGCTCATGGCGCTTTACCCCATCCACAAGGAGTTCGGATTGAAGAAGTGCATCGTTTCGACCTACCAGGCGAGCGGTTGGCGATGGGACGGGGCAGGGGGAGGGCGGGCGGGCGGGTACGAGTCTTGTCGCGCTGATGGTTGTGGTGGTGTGTTTTTGGCGGCGGTGGTATGTTGCTGGGGGTGGTAGAGTTGGTATTGGTGTTGCTTTTGCTGGTGTGTTGGTGTTGGTGTTGCCGGCGGTTGTATGTGTGTCGGTGTCGTTCGTGTCGGTGTTGTTGTTGATGTTGGTTTCCACTGGCGTGCGATACATTTATCGAAGGAGTTTTGACTGGCGCTAGCCCGTCTTCTCGGAGGCGTACATAGAGATATGTTTTCGTCGATGCAGCCCGCTTCCATTTTGCGAGCCTTGTTCACATGTAGCCGAGAAACGCAAGCTCCTTCGAATTTCCGTGCTACCGGTGCGGAGAGCACTCCCTGTTCCCCTCCACCCACCCCCCCCCCCGCCTTTGTCCTGGGCACGGGCTTAACTTACGCCAGTCGTTTGGACAACTGGGCGGCATCGTGCGAACTATAGTATTAAGCAAAGCTTGAAGCCCCGCGAAGGGACCCTCGAAGGGGCCCCTTCGATTTCTGATGCACGCTTAGCCTCCCTCCTCTTCCCACGCGGAGAACAAAGCGGACGTAATTTCAACCACTCCAAATGTAAGCGAATCGACGTTCACGAACCCAGCCCAACCTCGACCCGACCAAACATAGCATATCTAAACCAGATGAACCTATAAACCAAACCAAATTAAATTAAAACCAACCCAAAGGAAACCAAACCAAAACTCATCACATCCCACTCCCACTCCCACCCAACCTGACCCGGCCTAAACCTTACAACCATAAACGAATACAGGCGGCCTCCGGTGCGGGCGCCCCCGGCATGAACGAGCTCCTGGACGAGACTAAGAAGTACGTCACGACGGGCGAGATGCCGGCGAACAAGGTCTTCGCGCACCCGCTGCCCCTCAACGTCATCCCCCACATCGACGTGTTCCAGGTGTGTTGTATCCGAAGTATGTGCCGCATTATGTTGCGCTGTGTAGGTGGTACTGGTGGTAGTAATATTGGTAGTGTCATGGTAGTAGCAGTAGCAGTATAAATAACAGATGGCACCTGGTTGCATGGTAGTACGGTTTTTAATAAGGTATGCCAGGTATCGGGCTGAACGTGTTTTGTTTTGTTTTTTTCGAAGGGGGGTTTCACGTTGCGAACGCGGTATCAAGAGTTTGTGCTATTTAATAGGAGCTTTGGTGATGATGCAATAGATTGTCCGCCCTCCAGTTGTTCTCGACTTTCTTGCCTTCTCGGATGCCCTTGGGGTTGTCTGTAAATGCTGGCCGGGACTGGTGTATGGAACCCTTGAAGTTTGCGGCGGCGGTCTTTTCTTTTCGACGTTGTTTGGGGAAGCGTGTCGCCAGATGCTCTCCGCGTTCCAGCTTGAAACGCGTCTGGTATGCTTGCTCGATCTGTGTGGTCCAGGTGGACTGGAACCGGTACACAGTAAGAACGTGTATTGGGCGAGCTTGTTTTTTACCCAGATCTCCAAAAAGGATAAAATTGAAAGAAAAAAAGTTTGCTTGCCTGCTCAATTGCTTGTTTGCTCGATTGCTTGATCGGGGTATCACTTGACCGCACAGGAGAACTTTTACACGAAGGAGGAGATGAAGGTCACGTGGGAAACGAGGAAGATCCTCGGCGTGCCCGAGATGGCCGTAAGGTGCGCGGAGGGAGCCTTTACGAATATAATACCTCAGCAGTAGCCCAGTAGTCGCCTAACAGCAGCCCATCAGTAGGCTCTCCGTAGCACATCAATACAGAGTAGCCCAACTTAGCCTGATAATATATCCTCAAAATAACTCAATAGCCTCTTACCGTCGCTCAACAGTAACCCGGCGGTAACCTAACAGAAAGCTATCAATAGCTCGACAGTATCTTCTCCACAGTAGCCTGTTATTTGCCCCTACATGAGCTTATTGCAGGTGCCCAACAGTAGCTCAACAGTGGTCTAATATTTTCCCAAATGCAGCCCGACAATAGCCTAACAGAGTGGCTAAACAGTGTCCTCTTGCAGTCGTAGCGGCCGACGACCTCACCTGTTGCTTCGTGGTGCCTGTGTTGGTTCAATTCGATTCCAGTGCCTTCAAACATCTCGCCCGCTCCCAAAATCACACCACACGTCTCTGCACCAGGAGTTGCAGCGATTAGGGGGTTTCGGACGTGGATCTCTTTTCTTCGTTTGGTCTGTGTTACTACTGTAGCGTCGAATTGACCTCAAACGTTGTTTATTTTCTTGGCTGACTGATCTGCCAACTTGGTTCCCCCTTCCAAGCTCCCGATCCCCCCCCCGCCGTCCTAAACGCAGTGGACGCGTAACGTTACCGGCTTCGTCTGCGAGCAGACTGCTCCTGGTCTTGGTTCTTAAACATTGCCCGCCCCGCCTCCTCCGTTTGGCCGTGGCAGCTGCACGTCCGTGCGCATCCCCACCCTTCGGGCGCACTCGGAAGCCATCACGATAGAGACCGACAAGCCGATCACTACGGAGGGGGCGCGCAAGGTAGGGTGGTATGCTGTGTTGTGTTGTGGTGTTGTGCGGTGTGGTATCGTGTGATGCAGTGTACTGTGCCTTGCAAGCCGTGTGGTTAGATTGTGCGTTCGTACGGTCGTGCATTTCAACGTCCGTGCTTTATAGCAGCTTTCGCCTTGCTTTGTTTTGCGTCGTTTTGCGTACGTAGTGGTCCTGGCGGAACGACGCCGCCGGCTGTGTACACCCTCGAGAAATTTCGATCAACCTTGGTGGAAGCAAAAGTCTGGGCGGGAGGGGGGAAGGGGGGGGCGCAGTGCGTAGCTTGATGCAGTTATAATATTACGGGGGGCCATAGTTAACAGGACCTATGGTATACATAAACACTATATGTTTAACAATTTTTACTAACAATATTTGGTCCTGTTAACTATGGCCCCCCGTAATAGGACTTTGACCACTTCAAGGCGTCTGCCGCGCTCCTCATTCCCCACGTTCTTGTGGTTCCGTCTACCTTGAACAGCACCAGGTACTTGAAAACACCAGGTGATCAGCAGAGCAACGCGTATCGTTGACCCTGCTCTTGAAATATGTATGCACATACATCAATGTCGAGGGGACGGGGGCAGCAGAAGGCGTGCCTCTTTTTCGATGTTAGGCCGACCTGGCGCTTTGCAGCAGCAGCCCCGCTCTCGGTCGCTCCTTCCAGAAAGTGGCACCCGAAGTTGGCGGCACACATCACGCGGCCCAAAATATTAAGTCCGCGCCGTCCGCATCATGCATCGTGCCATGTCTTGCCTTGTCGTACCGTGCCCCCTTGCTCACTGCCAACCCCCCCCCCCTGTCTCTGCCCTGCCCACGCCTCCGTAATTGCCTCGCTTGGGTATCGGGTTTCAATACGAACGGAACTTCCCCCATCCTTAGGTGCTAGCCGACGCCATCGGGGTTACGCTCGTCGACGACCCGGCGGCTAGCCTGTACCCCATGCCGCTCACGGCCACTGGGAAGTACGACGTTGAGGTGTGTGTTCGTGTTGTTTTGTGTGTGTGTGTTATGTATGTACATCATCCGCTATGCGTGTGTGTGTAATTTATTAGTGCGCGCGTGCTTTATATGCGCGTGTGTGTCTTGTATGCGTTTGTGAGTTTCAGAGGTGCGTTCGACGGTGGCGTGGGGGAAACCTCTCTTTGTTTTCCTTCCTTGTTTATTCTGTTGTCAGCGTGCTCTATGTGTGTATTCTTGACATTGAACCGAAATATTCCACCCATCGACACCAGTACGCCCGATGTCCGTTCCAATTCTTCGTCCTAGAGAGACACGCACCCCGTTGTCACAGATTGTTGAGACAGAAGCCCAAAATAATCGCAAAATAGGCAACCTAAGAATGAAATGTCGACATACCGGATACGAAAACAACAAAACAAGCCAAACAAGAGACTCCCTACTGTCAACAGTATGAGTTAACCTTACGTAGTACCAGGTATTGATGATGAAGCCGTTTTGAATATTCGCTGCTGTTTCGATTTTTAGTATAGCTGTGTAATACCGGCTCCTCCCGAGCGCCACCCGACCTCCTGCGGTCGCGCAGCCGCGCCACAGCCCCCCCCCCCACGGCAGCCCTCGGTATCCCCGGCCAAAGAAGAGGCACCGCGGCCGAACACGGCGAGCGGCGATCGGCGAGAAAGTGGCCTCCGGGCGTGTCAAATCATCAACATCCTTAGTTTGGGTCAGCGGTAGGGCGCTCGACTCTAGCGGGCGTACGCGATGGTTTCAAACCCTCTCTACTGTGGTATGTTTTGTTTCTTGGGTGGAGTGAGCGGGTGGCCGGTAGAGGGCGAGTGGGTAGGTGTTCGGGTGGGTTGATGGGTGTTTGCGCGTGGGTGGGTGGCCGTATTTGCTGCGCGCAACGTAATTTTTTGGTCCGCTGCACTCGGCTGGTGTTGCATCAACAAATGCAACCGAAGGGATTGTGACGTTACACAGGATGTTAATGACGTTAGAAAGTAAAAAGGCTGCAAGAAGTACACGTCCGTGCTGAAGAGAGAGAGGCTGGAATAAGGACGGAGAGGAAGAAAATAAGATAACGAAGAGGTAAATAAGGCCAAAAGCAAGGAGTTCTCACTCGAAGCAGCGATAGTAGCGTAGGCTCCCGTCTCTGCGACAAAGTCGAGTAGGGGGACCTACGTACCCACGCGATCTGCGATCTCATTCCTATTGTGGTCGACAGCGGTTTCAAGCGTCAGTACTGCAGTTGTCGTGCACCCCCCCCCAGTGAACAAATAGAACATAACAAAACAAAGCTATTTTAGCTCGGGGCTGTGGTGTACACTACCTACAACGGTGTATTCATCCGAGTGTATAGACATCACGGCTGTAATATATATATCAAGTACCCGATACGAAGTATGCAGACTATGCATATTGAATAGTTTTTGAGTTATTTTAAGACGGTATGCAATACCCAATATGTGTGCATCGCAGCGCACCTCAGTTGACGCTGCCCCCGCCCCTCTCCCACCCCCCTTCCTCTGCCAACAATTCGATAGGTTGGCCGCGTACGGGCCAACGATGTGTTCGGTGACCACGGCCTGGACATGTTCGTCTGCGGCGACCAGCTGCTTCGAGGGGCGGCCCTAAACGCGGTTCTAATCGCCGAGGCCCTCGCGGGGTAGATATTAGTTGACCACTAAAAAACAAGTATCCTACGCTAATTCCAAGTAAATTTTCCCCCTAAGAGTGGGTGCACTTCCAAAGGGGTCAAGAAGGGCGTGTCGGTATGATGGTATTGGTGTCAGTGGTATAGCTTGGCGCTGATGTGATGATGTCGCTTATGTTGCCGGGATCTGTTGGGTTCGATGTTGATACGGTATCATAGGCGTCCTCGACCAGCGTTGGAATATGACGATGCCGGTGTCGGCAGTATCGATCGGCGTTGGTATGACGATGTTGCTGTAGGCGGTAGCTGTTGGGTTCGACATGATACTGTACCTGTCAGCAGTATCTACCGGGGTTGGCAGCATCTGTATGGGGTTCGATGTTGTGCTGTACCAGGTAGGCGATATCGGTCGATTGGTGTTGGTATGTTATGACACAAATGTAGGTGGTATCTGTTGGGTTCGGTCTGATAGTGCTCGGACGGCGTTGACATGATCCTCTACGTATGAGTAGCATCGGTCGAGTATATAGTGTGGAGGTATTGGTGCAGGCAGCATCTGCTCGGTGTCGGTACTGTAGGTGGCATCCATCGCCGTCAGTAAAGGTCTGTAACCAACATCTCTATCGATTTCGATGAGATACTGTAGGGTTAGGCAGAGGCTGCTTCCATTGCGTTCTACATTATATTGCAGGCAGCAGCGATCGGCGACGGTATTGCACCATGGGCAGCAACTATCGGGCTCGGTAGGATGCTCCATGCAAAGCTGAATCGATGGGCGTCGTGGTGATAGACATGATCTATAGGCGTCAAGTTATTGAGACCCGTTAGTGAGGTAAAATATAGGTAGTGTCGGAGGGATAATGCTGAAGGCAGCATATAGTGGGTTCGTTATGATATTGCAGGCATCCTTATCCGGCGTCGATATGATATCGTAAGCAGAATCAATCGGCGTCGATACGATAACCTGAGGCGATATCAATCGGCGTCGCTGTGCTATCCGCGTCCGTGTGATAGATAGACATCATCGATCAGCGTCAACGTCACTAGACGCGCTGGTCGATGGTAAAATGTTTACCAAAGCAGCACCGAGCGATATATACGGCGTTATCTTTGCTCTTAGTTTTTGTTTGCGCTGCGGTTGCTGTGTGGGGAGCGATGGCACATCTCAGAACGTAACGGAGTAGGACGGGGCGAGTAGGCGCGCGATCGCTGTACGGACTGTTTTTGTTCTTCTGCGTAAAAGACCATGAGGGTAGCCTACGCGTGCGCTGGCGTTCGGACACGAATGGGACCGGTGCCGAGAAATCCCGCGGCGGTGAGCGTACCGTTTATACAGGCTGAACGACTTGTGGACAAAGCAAAGTTGGACGGTGGTCACCGCGGGTTGCTCTTGTTTGTCTCCCTGCCTGCTGATAGCTAGGCTTGATCTTCCCACGATGAGGATTGATCGTTCAAAATCGTTAATTCCCAATCGATTGGTTTTCCCTCTTTTGCAGGGTTCCTTGCTATTTTCCTGCGTCTGATCAGCGCCTGTGATACAGATGCTCGCTCGTGGCCTCATCTGGCCGTTTCAAGATTTCATTTTTTGTAAAACCCTGGTGCTTGGAACACGCTGGTGGAATAGCTACCAGGTGCCCGGATATGCGCTGTGCTGTCTTACCGCGTGGTTGTTGTTCCGAGCGTATCCCATACGTGTGAGATGTAAGCTGACCAAGTGCCACCAAGATGCGAACGTCGCATGTGTTATCGGTGGGATGCAAAGAACACGACCGTACGGTTTCCACTTAACAACTCAAGGTTTTTAAGCCCAGCTCAAGATGGCGTTATGCTGTGGCAGTCGCCTTTCGTACGTAGGGGCTGGCCGGTCGGCGCTCGGGAAAATTTGTGTATTCCCCAGTTTTGTGGGGTACTCGATAACGGCAAGTCCCAATGTATCTGTCAGATTCGCGATTCAACAGGAAACGGTGTACCGGAGGTGTGTCCCGCCAGTTGAAGGTGTAGGGGAAATTCCCCACCGAAAGCTTCGTGCACCGGCAGCCCCAGGCGTAACAAACCTCGCGGCACACCTACTGCCATCTACCTTAGGTTGGTTTCCACCGGTGTACGCCGCTGGCTAGGCCACTGAGTGCTGCCCATTCAAGGTGAATTCTGTGGGGTGGTTTCCCCTGTGCCATCAACTAACTGGTGATAAACGTCACTAGTATACCGTTTTCTGTTGAATTCGTACATGTCCGAAATACAATACCGTTTTAATCATAGGAAAAGTAACCAGGATCAACCCAAATACTGGAATACATGCTGCAAACCCTTTCAATTAAAGGGAAATCAAAATGTAAGTAGCAGTCGAATGACAACAGTGGAAACGCAGCGAAGGACGTGCAGAACAGTAGAAGAACGAACACACTGCAGCAAGTAGCAGCCACCAAGCACCGGCAGCACGCAGCAACGCTCGGAAGATGGCTGCTGCCGCAAAGCACCTACGTGGTGATAAGTATAAAATGTCACATCTCTGGCTGTCCAACTCCATTAAAAGCAGTATAGGCTGGGGAACGGCACGCCAATATATATACCGTTTTTTGGCGCTGCATTTTCAGTTTTATTTTTTAGCGTATGTATATGTTTTATATTTCCTCCCCCATCCGGCACCTATTTTCCGTAATTTCTGTGGCAGAAACGAACGGCCTGAAAAACCGGCCGTCGCGGCGCCCCTCTCCACCGCCACAAGAACAAGAAGTATGATACCTGGTGGATATTTCGTACGTCGTACGAGGGCACGATAAAAAATGAAAGGCAAGAACCGTGGTGGGGAGGGGGCAAGAGAGAGCCTGCTACATATGTGACCTCGGATCGGAGTCGCGACTGCTACAACAACAGCGCCCCTATGCGAGTATACTGAATAAGAAGAAGATACACACCCGGTCCGGCGTTGGCAAAAACAACCCCAGCAAAGCCAAAGTCTGATGACAAGAGCATCAGAATACGCAGCGTGCAGGAGTTTTCCTCAAAAACGCCTGCAGCAGTGCCGCGGAGCCACAGGGGTACCTGTAGTGTATAGGAGGAGGACGAGTGCCTTGACCCTGGTTCGAACGTGGCAGCAAGCAGATGAGCACGCGGTTTTCCGTGCTATAGGTTGTCGCTCAACTATAACTATAGAGTATATTTCTGGTATATATATGGTCTAAGGGGGGTATACCCCCTGTTTTTTCGGTGATTTGGGGGTATATAGGCAAAACACCCCCACGGCAGGCGCTCTCGCGTACCCAACCCTTCCTCAAGTGCAATTTCGACGAGCTGGCGAGACGCCCGCAGCCTATCTATGCCGACCACGCACACCCCTTTTTTTTTCGTGCACGTTTTTGGCCTAACGAGACCGCGGTGAACGAGGGGGCAAAAGGATCCCACATTTTGACTACAAGTTGGCGTAGAACCCCGCAAAAAATCTACGGTACTGAGCATACCCGGCGTACCGGGCTGATCGGGAAGGTAGGTATGGTATTCACCCGGTACCGCCACACACACAGCACCACCAGCACAGCAGTACCCTCTTCGCTCGGTACAGCTGGTGGTGCGTACCAGCCGCCCTCATGACTACTTAATTTATCTCTTACCCCCAAATGATCACTATTTCCCCCCGCTTGACCGAAAACATACCCCTTCTAGATCACCTATACGACAGCCTCGCAAGCGACTATAACTATACCTATCAAAATCACCGCCCATCAGCCCGAAGAGACCGCGGGTGGAACGTATAGAAGTTGCGAGACGAGATCATTTCTTTTGTCTCCGACAAAACGCGGCAGCACCACGAATTTTGAAACTATAAACATTCTACATAAAATAATATTTACACACACAAAAAAAATATAATACTTGGTACCAGGTACCAGGTATTCGCTTCTCAGAAAACATGACGGGGCTCTCGTAAGTACTTATTCCGGGGGTCCATAGTAAATAGGCCCTACCGTACACGCAATAACCTATATATTTCCCTATTTATCCTAACAATATTTGGTCCTATGTACTACGGCCCCCCGTAATAGTGTGATGGAGTAGTAGCATATCTATCGTATAGGAACGTACATTACCCGTTTGCGAATCTTATACGGTTAAGCGTATAGCGTTTTGGGAGCATACCCGTCTGCGAATCTTTTACGGTTTCGCGTAGCGTTTTGGGAGCGGATCTTGTATGTGGCTACGTGTACGTAGCGCTTTGGGAATCTTCTGTATGGGGATACTCGTACCTGGATACCAGGCTAGTTTTGGTTGATGTCTGGGCTGAGTTGTGTTATTACTGTGGCGAAGCCCACAACCGCTCACTCGAGTTCTCCCCCTTTCCCTCAACTCACTTGGGGAGCATTGATAAAAAGTTCGTTCGTGAACTACAAGCAGCGTGCTCTATACTCAGCGCCAACACCCCTGTGCCCCTTTTAGGGCCGGTCTTAACGAGGGTAAGAAAAACGAAAAGATTCGAAATCACGACCAGCGACCCATGTGTTCTGCCATGTATGTGTCGCCGTCGTCGCCATTTGTGAGGGTCTTAGTCCGTTGGGCTAAATAAAGGTAAGGGTCGATCTTAACGACACGTACGTATATTGTATTTCGTTTTTTCCTGAAATTTCGGCATTTATTTCACCAAATTCAGCGAGGGTTGAATCTTATCGAGTAAGTGCCTCCGTTGGCTCGGGAAATAATCGTCCACCCGGCACACAACCATCCCTACAGCAGCTGCGCTCGCGGAACCCATGCGTGCGGTGGCCCCACAGTCATCGGCCTGACTCGTTGGCAGGTAGGTGTCGGTGCCTTGGGGAGTGAAATCCATCACCAACTCGTCACGCAACAACGCCCAAAACGCTTGCCCAAAGCGACAAAGTCTCAGCTATTGCTGTCACCGAGCTCAGTCGGTCGGCCACCTCGGTGCGGTCACCTTGTGAACTCGGCCACGAGAGCCCAGAAAGCTATTAATAATTGCGCCTTCTGTGTTCGGCCATGACTTGCGAGTGACCTTAGGAACGACCCCTGTCAGCTCTGTGCGCTCGCGAGTGGTGGCAAAGCTCGAGCGGTGGGGTTGCCCGATCCTCTACGGCCTTGTACCTAAATTTCCTGAAAAACCCTAAAAACTTCGAGGCGACTTTTTGGGGGGGTGAAGTTTTTCCCTAGTAGGTTTAGCAGTCTGGGAGAAGGGATCTTTAGGGATGTTTTTTACTTGAAAAATGTGTAGCGTGGTCTGTGCACTTCGCGTCGTCCGCATCTATCTGAGAAATTTCCTGGTTCGATGTAAACTCGGCGTAGCCGCGTTTATGGCGAGTTTTGGCCCGTTTCGGCTGCGGTTTGGGGTCAGCGTTTTGGTTAGGGTTAGGGTTAGGGTTAGAGTCAGGGGTTGGGTTGGGTTTTCGCCCGTGCCTTCTCCCAGATTGTTAAAGGTCCTCAGTTATTTTCGGGAAAATACCGAAAAAAAATGAAAAATACTCACTCGTCGTTTAGACCCTGAAAGGTTAACCAATCGCCGGTATACCCAATCTGAGCCTCATAACATAAGACCTGATATCATACAATAGGTCGTGCGTTGGGTGTGCTCGGTGCTTGGTTGTCAGACGGGAGGATGCTGGGTGCTCCGTTCTTGCTTGTGGTTGTCGGGCGGAAGAGCGATGATGGGGACACCGGCGGGCATAATATAAGGCGCACATCGCACAGTCGTTGTTAGTATATTATTATGATGAGATGCCCTTCGTCCTCCTCTTCCCCGCGTATAGCTATCCCCTCTCTCGCGTATCTATATCCCGGAGAACGCTACAAGGTATGATACTTTCTACGGGTGTTTTGGAGTCACTGGGCTGGCGTTGTTTGCCTCCTGAGCTTGTTGTGCAGGTTTGAGGCTATTATCACAGGCTCATTCTTAGCGGAGAGCTTTTTTTCCATAATTTCCAAAGTTTGGAAATAATTGGAGATATCTATCGATATACGGAGGCGTTCTGTCACTATTCGTGAAATTCTCCAGAAGAAGCAAAAATATCAACTTCGTTAACATTCCAATATTTGGAAAAAAAAAACAGGAACATATGGAAGATGGAAAAATTGCGCGAAAAAAATGTCGAAAATTTGGAAAAACAGCTCTCCGATAAGAATGACCCTCAGGAGGGGGGGGGGGGGGCTTTCGATCCCCTCCTGCGCCGCGGTCCCGTCAAGCCCAAGTACTTGGCCGAAAAAAAATAAAGGGGTGACATAATGTGTGCGTGCTCGGCATAGGCTGCCGGCATTTCACCAGCAGCGCGTCGGAAGTGCATTTGAGGCAGGTTTGGGCATGCGGGAGCGCCTAACATGGGAGTTTTTTTGTTTTTTCCTCGGATACCCCCAAATACCTGAAACAATAGGGGGTATACCCCCCTTTGACCATTTCCCTGAATTGTTTGCCCCGTTTCAGGTACGCCTTTTTCTGACATGGTACTCCCAGATGCAGGCACGCAGCAACTCTGCCATCAGGACCGTACATCTTGGGCTGTCTGCTGCGACAAAATCACCACTATGGACGGGTTTCAGCAGGTGGACGAAGAGTATGAGGAACGGTGAGTAGGTGGCGTGTTGAGGATGACTGCTGCTGGAATGCGATGTAACACGGCAGTGCTCGCCGTGGATACCCCGGGGTGTGTCTTCGGGGTGGTCTCACAAAGATTTAGCCACGGACCTGGTACATTTTTAGCTCAATTCGTGTCAGAGGCGGCGAGAGACGAGAGTGCGGAGCTGCATCGCACGGTGCCCACCACTGCTTCAGACGCTGAGTCAGGTACCAAGGGTGTCTTGCAACTGACCATGAACGCATTTGAACTAGTAGTGCTGTATAATGCCACCGTCCGCAAGCCGGGTAGGGGTGGAAATGGAGTCAGAAGGAGGCTGGCGGCGGTTGAATCTACAGCAGTACGAAGTTTGCTGGGGTACGCGCTGACTATTTTCGAGTATTCCCCGTGATTACGAACTGCATGTACACCAGCATATATGATAGCAGCACAGCACCTGGTCTAGCAGTACTAGGTATCATCAGGAATCATCGTAGCTCTGAAGGAGCAAGCTTCCCGGCAAGCGTCACCGCCATGCCATAGCCTGGTCCGAAGGCTCCTCATCGTGATCAGAACCACGCGGTGATCGCACCAACCTCCCGTCGCCTGCCACGCCATCGTTTCTCGCTCTGCCCCACGGAGAGCGCACTCCACACGCGCGCGCGGCGACAAGCTACGAGTGCGGGCATGCGCTTACTCGCACCATACGTACAGCAGCACTACAGCAGTAGCCCACGCCCGCAACCACCAGACCTAACCCGAGCAAAAGCCTGAACCCTGACCACCCCACTCCACCCCCCCCCCCCCCATCCCACCCCACCCTATCACCCCACCCCCTCTTGCCATGAAGAATGCGCGGTTTCGAGAGCGACTGCGGGGACGGCAAGGGCAACGCGGTGGCCTGCCATCAGGTGGGGGAGTTCTTGTCCGTTGTCAAGAACGACTTTAAGAAAGCGGGGAAGATCTTCGGGATGAACTGCGAGGCGAGAGGACACGGGCCGTCTTGCTTCAACCTCGGCCGCTTTTTATGTGAGAGGGTGTACTACTGCTTGCTGTATATACCATGGGCATCGACGCGACGTATTGACGCGATCTAAAGGATGCGACTATTTAAATATTACTATTACGGGGGGCCATGGTTAATAGGACCTGTGGTGTACATAAAATCCTATATATTTAGACTTTTTTTACTAACAGTATTTGGTCCTGTTAACCCTTTTAGAACCGCAGTCCCGTTTTGGGGACAAACCACTCAAACTTCAAGTAGTTTGTCCCCAAAACGGGACTGCGGTTCTAAAGGGGTTAACGATGGTCCCCCGTAATATTAATGTTCAAAGAGACGACAAGAATGACGTGAAGAAACGAAGCGACGAAAACGCCCGCAGAACGACAAAATGCCACAACAAGGCTGGCCCATCAACGTGACGCGCCAGCATGATACTCCTGTACAACTAAACGATGGCTCCTCTCTCCCCTAAATTCCGAGAGTTGCGTCGTTCGCGCGGTCCATGTGGCGAAGTGATGCTTACGGCTGGGGTGGTTATTCGTTGTTGTTGTTGTTGTTGTTGTTGTCGTTGGTATTGCTCTGTAATGCTTGTTTTGCATCTGTTGCCCGCGAAAGTACGAATGCATGTTGAGTCAATTGCGAGGGACGAAGAAGGGTAGGTGAAGAAAAGGGAGGAGGGAGGACGGGGGTGGGGGGATAAGAAAGAAGGGAAGGAGGAGGAGGAGGAGGAGGAGGAGGAGGGGGAGGGGCGAAGCTTGTGTTGAAAACATAGAACGTCGAACCAGCCCGAGAGACGGCCCGCGGCGAGCGCGTCCTTGAAATGGCCTACCCCCCAGCTTGCGGCGACCGGCAACAGCAGGTGGCGTAAACGAGACCACCCGTGCCGTAGGATTCGGGGCGCGCAAGATCTATCCTTCGAGAGGCCGCATAACACCCTTCGTACGCGCGATTAAAGCATCACACGCAGCTTGTAAATATTTTGAGTTTCGACGAAACCCTCGATCTCAGGGCTGATGTTTGTGTTTTTGTTCTGGATACCTTCTTCCCTCGCTTTGGCGAATGAAGAGCGAGCGATGCAAGCCTTCCGTGCTCTTCGGCCCAGACTTCCTAAATTTCCGGCCATCACGGAGCACAGAGGACACTGCGTACGCGCAGGCGGCGTAAATGCAGGCGATAAACAAAAACGTTCCACTACACGACGCAAACGCGTTCGGTAATTCCGCACCCCATTGTCGGGCAGGGGTGTTTTAACCCCCTCTGCCCACCTAAAACAGCCCACGTTCGATATGTGTCGGCTCCGCGTTTCCCCACCTTCGCCCGCCGTAGCTTCACGCACCGAAATAGTGCAGGCGGCCGTTTCTCCTCCCCGTGCCATAGGCATGGTAACCAGAACCCACGATGGAACGGAAACGCCACGTATCCCCCCATGTTTACACACCTCTTTTGGTTCTGAGTACTACGCAATGTTCCCCAGTGAGAGCTGCCGTCGCTTCATCGCCGAAATGCTACCGACGGCCGTTCGTTCACTCGTCGATTATCTATCCCCCCCCCCCCCCCCCGCCACAGCCCGCGTGTATAACGCCTTCGTTTGCTCTCCCCGCACGCTCACCCTGTTGTGTATACCGCTTAAAATACTGTACATGTTCATAAAAGTGGCTGGCAAAGGAATGGATCAGTCCGATGCCGAAGCGGAGAAGGTTTTCGGTAAGAGCACTGGGTATGACGTGTTTATTGTTTACGATATGTTCCAGTGGTCGTTTTGTAGTTTTATATATAGCCGTTGCAGGAGAGGCAGCGGCGAGGCGGCGAGGGAGGGAGGGAGAGAGGGAGGGTGGGTGTATGTGTGACAGGGATTTGGTCCGAGAATCCATGCTTTGTTCATGACGATTGCCAGTGATGCCATGCGTTTTCGTGTTTTGTTCGGGCTCTCGTCGGCGTTCGAAGTCGCTTGTCGTTGCTGTTGTTGTTGTTCTTGTTTTTGTTGATTTTGTTTTTGCTGTCGTTCTTTATAATGTCGTTGCTGTTGGTGTTGTTGTTTTCGTTTTCGCTGTCGTTGTTTATATTGTCGTTGCTGTTGGTGTTGTTGTTTTTGCAACTGCTGCGGTTGTAGCTGTTGTTATGGATGCTGTTGTTGTGTTATTGTTGCTGTTGCTATGGTCGTTATCGCCGTCGTCGCCGCCACGGCTATGGCCTTGTCGCCTATGCGCTCGCGCGTAACCTCGCCCACTTGCGGCCCATGGTATTAATGGCACACCAACCGACACCCAGGGGTCCCAAGTGAAAGCCTCCCCCGACGGCGATGCTCGTCCCCATTCCCACATTATGTGCTCAGTATTTCGGGCAGTTTCCACGGCGGGTGTACAGTAAGAGTTCAACTTCAATTGGGTACGCAGGAGCTTCCGCGCGGCCGATCAGGATTTTGACACCCACCCCTCCCTCGGTGTCCACCCTATTGTAGCTGCCTGGTTTCATCCGCTTGTTTCGCCTGCTTGTAGTAACTCCTTCTTCCCGGTGCACGAATTTTGCACCTCTGATTTAATTGTTCCGCGAAAGCATCGGCACAGAAAGAAGGGGGTTATAAACCCTATTGATACTTCAGAGAAGAAAATCGACGGTAGAAAGTGACCATGACTGCAGCACCGGCCACTGACGTGATTGGGGGATGATCTTCTGCAATATCGGGTATCCGAGTGACAATGGTTGATGCAAGGAGTCGTGCGGCACGGGCACGGGCGCAAGGTTTTCCTACCATACCCCATACATACTACTGCTGCTGGGTGCTCACGCTGCTCCAAGATGGGTGCTAACACCAAAAATGTTTTGGTCGCTATCGAGACGGATCCCAAAGGAATTACAGTTCGGATGACGGGGGACCATAGTAAACAGGACCAAATATTGTTAGTAGAAATAGGACAATAGATAGGTTTTTGTGAATACCTTAGGTCCTATTTACTATGGTCCCCCGTATTAGTAACCCTTGACTAATTCGAAGGTTTTCCGTCCTCAAAAACGTGGGTTGCGGTTGCGAAAAAATGATTAAAGCTACGTACTGCTGTTTTTTTGTTCGGTGTTGTTTTTTGTTTTTCGTCTGTTATTGTTGTCGTCAGATTCTGCATGCGGGAAAGACCATCAGCCGGCGTGCCTACACCTCGGGTTCTTGCATCTCTACGGAGGGGACGGATTCAAAAGGGTGCGTCCATCGCACTTTTTGTTGTTGTTGCCGCGGAGCGAGCGGGCTTCGTCACCAATTATTGCTGCCCCCCCCCCCCCCCCCCCCCACCCCCCCACCCCCCCCCCCCGCGCACTCCCCAATGCTTTGCGGCGGCGGTACACCAGTGAGGGGGTAGTATTCGTCCAGGCTTTCCCCTCTCAGCGGAGATGTTGCCCGTGTGCTCCCGTCAACCCGTTTCAAGCCGCGTAATGCTGAGTCGTGGAAGGATTGTGAAGGGGAGACTGCGAGGTGTGACGATAGCCACGCCCGGAATGCCCCTGGGTCTCTCGAGCAACCCCCTCGCCCTTGCTTCCTACCACCACTTGACCCCCTCCCATTCCTTATCTCCCTCCCTCCCCCCTTCCCGCCCCCCCCAACCCCTCCTCCTCCTCCTCCTCCTCCTCCTCCTCCTCCTCCTCCTCCTCCTCCTCCTCCTCCTCCTCCTCCTCCTCCTCCTCCTCCTCCTCCTCCTCTTCCTCCTCCTCCTCCTCCTCCTCCTCCTCCTCCTCCTCCCGCAGGATATCAAGAAGGCGCACACCGTCCTCGACTCGTCCTGTCAGGGAGGTCTGGCCGACTCGTGTAACATGCTCGCGAAGCAGCTGCTCCGACAAGACGGCAAGGGGCCGACGCTGCGAGACCCCCCCCGGGCGCGAACCCTGCTCGAGCAGGGCTGCGCGCAGAACCACGGCCCGTCCTGTTACAACCTGACGGTCATGTACAAGAACGGGGATGACGGGGTGGCCAGGTGCGGACGCGGGGGGGTGGGGGGTGTTGATTCGATGTTGGGTGTGGGCCTGAGTGCGCTGCGACTGTCTCGGCTTGTGTTGTGATGTGCTGTGCTGTATTGTGTTGTGTGGTTCATTCGTTTTGTGTTCAATGTTGGGCTGGGCTGGGCTGCGTGCGCGGTGCTGTGTCGTTTTATGGCATGTGCGGATGGCCGTGCGGGGTGGTTTCGAGGTTTTCCTACGGTGTGTCGCTGTCTATGATGCGCTCGCATACCCCTTGACGGCAGCGGGCTCTACGAGCGTACGCGTGTGGGTTCGACGTTATCGCCGGGTCAAAAAAAAAGAACACACACACACACACAGCTAGCTATTGTATCCCAAGCGGACCATCTGGCTCACGCAAAAACGTTCATTTCCCATCGCGTCCTGTCTGTCGCTGGTCATTTTGCCTCTCTTTGCCCCTGCGTCGATCAAATGCCCAGCGACTACAAAAAATACCGGCAGTACAGAGAGAAGACGGAGAAGTTAGCGGCGCAGCTTCAGGGTGTCGACGGAAACAAGCAGGCATAACGCGTGCTCGTTCATGCGCTCGCTCGTTGGCGAGGGTTGCCTACCCCCGGTAGCAGGCTACATTTTGTTGCGGGGGTTGTGGGGGGCGGGGGGGGGGGGTCTATTTTAGGGGTCGGCGGTTTGACACGGGCGTCGCCAAGTGCAGCGGAGTGGATGTGGCATATATGGCGTGCGTAGGTGCCGTGCCGCGTCTGCTTGAGAAAACTCGGAGCACTCACGGGCGCTCCTTTTCTTTCGCCTACCCTATGCAGAGATTAGCAATGGCGGCTATCGGAGTTTTTTGTTCGATTGATTTTTTGCTGCGACTGAATCCCACGTAATCTCATTTGGTCGGCAGACAGTACGTTGAGCCCTGAGTCCACAGGAAGCATCGTGCGCTGCGACTGGGGCAACTAAGCAAGATTGCCTTAGTTCCGGCCGGCCTCGTTTGGAGACGCACTGCGGCACTTGTTCGTTCTGACGTGATTTAAGCTGTTTCGTTGCTTCGCGTCGACTCGAGCCGCTTGAAGAGGGCTGTCATGCCAAACCCGCTCAGCAGTGGCGCAGTTTTCTTTTTTATAGGTGCAAGCAGTTGTCAAATGTAGTTTATACGCATGTTTTGTGTGTTCCGAAACCGGGACCATTTCGATTTGTTCCTTGTTTCGTAAAATGTTGTCATGTTGTCGAACCAAACATTGTGTGTTACTTTTTGTTTTTTATTAGGACCATCACTTGTGCTTCTCCAGCTCAAGTCGCGCTTTCGTTCACATTATGATTGTGTTGGGACTATTTTCCCATTGGTAGCAGTGGCTGAAGTGCGCACACCCCCTCCTCTTGCATTCTAAAATCAACATCATTTACCATTACACCCTGCAGCATACTGTGTGCTGTTAATACCCCGGGTATCAACACCAGACCGGAGGTGACGTGTACGGTAGCTCTACACATGGGTACAATTTGGTGTCGATGCACCTCATTTCTCGAATATCTATCCGGTGTCCGTTTTACTGTCAATATCGTAACATCCTACAGTGAGGTCTGTTTGAGGGGTTGTCGCAGTGTCCGCATTGCCGGCGTGGTTTGGTCGAGCTTGTCGTTGCAACAACTATTCATGATTGATCTTGGGGGGGGGGGGGGGGGGGGGTCATTGCGGGAAAAGTTGAAAGACACACATACATGTGCAACTTCCCGAGAAGCGAGAGACACAGGGAAACATCACTACCGCCTGCATACAGTACTATTAATACTACTATTGTACTACCTACCACTGCTGTTGCTGCACTGTGGCATACTCGTACGATACTACTGCTGTTGCAGTTTTACTGCCCAGTGTATAACCGAGTTACGAAAGTTCCACCAGTGTAGCGATACACTACTCGTATGGTCTTTCTTGGCGACCGACTGAACCACCGCACTACTACGACCTGCTCTTGCGTATCCGAGCAGTAGTCGGATCAAGATTAGAAGGGTGATCCTTATCGGAGGGTTTCCCCCCCATAGTTTCCGTGTTCGTTTCGCGCATTTTTTTTTATCTTCCAGATTTTCCTGATTTTTTTCCCCCGAATAAGTTGCGTACCAGGTATATATGTAGGTAATGATATTGGCATGGGGTTCGAAGGGAGCAACAGACAGACGGGAGACAAAAAAAGAAAACGATTTTCCGTTTCACAGGTCCCAGTTGACACCGGAAGAAGTGGAGATGATGATCACGATTCATGTCTCTATGTTTCCGTCCTGCATGGCGGATGATGGCAATAAACTTCGGCTCCGAGAAGTCGACGTCTTCTGCTCCGCTGTCGGTCTCGCTCGTTCAGCTCTTTGGGAGGCTTTGCTCCCCAAAACAGATACCGGGAGACGGTGGACTATGGACCCTTAGCAAAATAGCATCGATTGCAGGCGCGATAACTCGAATTTTCTGGACACGCACGCAACATATGTACTATTATCATTATTATTTATTTTGCCATCCGACAATGTGCAGCATGATCTTCAACATGGGTCACTCATAACTTTACCGAAAGAAAAAAAACTCGGAAACAAAAGGAAACCCATGCACCAAGTCTACCTCCCTTCCGTGCCAGCTTTCGGCTTGTCTACTCTATTTGCTGTATTTGCTACTTCCTTCTCATTACGTTCTATTCTTAAATCCTAAGCTGCATCCAAGCTCCATCCCCACGCCATCGGTGTGGGTCTGTCGTCCCTCCCCCCCCTGTTCCTTCTTCCTTCTTGGCGGTCCCTAAGCTGAAGCTTGAACCTCGACACCCTCCTCGAAATGGCGACCTGAGTGGTCACCGAGACGATTTGGAGCAGGCGTTCCTTCACTACCCCCTTCCTCGCCATCGACTATCATCCCCAGACTACCCCCGCTGCCGCGCTCTGCCGGTGCTAGAGTGTGCGGCCTGGCCAGGTCGGTGGCTGAGACGTTTCCTGCTGTCGCTTGCGAGTTACCCATACTCTAGAATATTCTAGGTCCTGTCACATTATGCACGTATGGGCGGAGACCGGGGTTCCACACTATCTGGCAATTGCCGTGGCAGTGCCATGGTACCTACCACCCATGACATACCATGACATCCCCACGGCATCCCATGGCGTAGCATAGGATTCCATGGCACGCCGGGGAGTGCCCGGCATGCCACGGGTGTGTACCATGGCAGCCCCCACGGCAACCGCCACGGCACTCCATGGCGAACCCACGGCATATCATGGCAGTCCCCACGACGCCCCAACGTCCAAGGCAACTAGGTGAGGGTTTGGCACCTTGGTATAGGGTTGGGGTTAGGGTTAGGGTTAGGGTTCCATGGTATGCCGTGGAGGTCCGAGGAAGATTCCGTGGTATGCCGTGGAAGATGCCCTGGAAGGTTTTGCCGCAGGCGGTGCCACGGCATGCCACGGCATGTCGCGAAAAATGACAATAACGACCGGGGAGGGGAGGAGGGGGGTGTACTCAATATCATGCATGGCCGTAGTCGTATGACCATGGACCCTCGCATCCCTATAATGCCGGGACGGAGCACGTCGGGTTTTCACCGACCAGGCAGACATTGCTTGCACCAAGCGCGAAGTGCCGTGAGGTGTTGGGCGAGTCGCATAAAGGGTGAGCTGCATCCTACCAAGAACCGCTTTTGAGGTGGATTTTCTAGCATACAGATGACAGCCTTAATGAATTGGTTTAATTCCTGATGTGGCCACTTCGAGCGGGGGGAGGGGGGGGGGGGGTGTACTCGATAGGAGAGATGTACTCGATCTCATGCATGGCCGTAGTTGCCATAGACCCTTGCTTCTCTACAATGCCGGGACGGAGCATGTCGGGTTTTCACCGACCAGGCAGATATTGCTTGCACCATGCGCGAAGCGCCGTGAGATGTCTGGCGAGTCGCATGAAGGGTGAGCTGCATCCTACTAAGTAAAACCGTTTGTGAGGCGGACTTGCATATGGATGACAGCTTCAATGAGTTAATTCAATTTCCGGTGTAGGCATTTGCAGAGACAGCAATGGGAGTACTATGTAACTGCCTATTGGGTGCCTTACCTTGAACACTACGTGACACGATCAATTCCCTTGTGCAGAGTAAAGAGTATTTACCTCGATGATCTAACTCGACAACCAGCTGTGGGCGACCGCCAAAAAAGAAAAAAAGGAGAAACGGTGCCCTGGTTGATAGTGAGCGGCATGTTTACAGTGTCGTTGCCAACCGACGCCAACCCAACCTATATGAAATGGGGGGGGGGGAGTCCCCTTATTCGATATTTTTGGGAAAAAACCCTTTCAGGCTCAGCCTAATACCTGCGACGCTATATTATACTCAGAAGAAAGTGGCCTTGCCCATCCGGGTATGTATTCGGAATGCTCCCCGAGAAATCCCGTCACATCCATTAGAGGGCCCGGACGCCGTTTACATAATGTATGAGTCTCCCTACATACGACCATGTCATTGATATATTAATGTTCATGAGCGTCACATCGGTTTGGATTTGTCCTACATGCTTATACTGCCTCGTTTTCGCTCTCGAGGATCCTTGACTTTCTGTTCCTTAGTCTTTTTTAGGACAACACCTCGTACACATTACCGGATGCCAAGCATAATAATATACATATGACCATGATAGCATATTTATACGAGTACCTCGTATTATAACTATAATTATTATTATGCTTGCCTTCCGACAATATAGCGTAGATGCCATTCCAATATATACGAGTATTCGATTCCAGCGTCATTCATCTGCATTATATGATGGCGGAGAACTGCTGCAGCGTGGCGGCCGCTAATCCGTGGGTGGTACCGGCATATGCCGTGGTGCGCCGTGGGTCTTGCCGCGGTATGCCGTGGGAGTTGCCGTGGGAGTTGCCGTGGGAGTTGCCGTGGTAGGCTGTGAAGTACCGCGGTATGCTGTGGGGATTGCCGTGGTATGCCGTGGAGGGTTGCCGTTGTATGCCAGGGGGGTTGCCGCTGTATGCAGTGATGCTATTAACAGCAGACATATACAGTGGCTGTTGCCGTGGTATGCCGTGGCTGTTTCCATGGTATGCCGTGGGGGTTTCCATGGTATACCGTGGGGCTTGCCGTGGGGCTTGTCGTGGGGGTTTCCGCGGGTTGCCCTGAGGGTACCGTAGGGATCGCCGTGGCATGGCACGGGGTGTGTCGTAGCAGTAACCGTACCACTGTATACCGTCGGGATCTCCGTGGATTAGCGTGAGGGTTGCCGCGGTATCTCGTGGACCTTGCCATGGCAGGAGTGCCGCGGCATGTCACGACAAACTGCGGCATGCCACGGCATAGCCACGGCATGCCGTGGAATACCATAGCAGGTCGCGGTATGCCTTACCATGCCATGACACTCCCATGGGCTACCATGGGCACTGCCCCATGGCAATTCCACTGCATGCCGCGAAAAAGGCAAATAATAATGTACCGAGGGACACCGAGGGTGTGGGAGGGAGATGACTAATTTAGTGAGCAGTACTTCAACGTTGTTGAAAGTGCGGCTTCAACCTATTGCTGTTGGTGGGTCATTCGCTTTTTTGCCGAAGGCACGCGCGGAAAGGGGCGCGGGGAGCGGAGGGGAAAAAAAACAGGTATGTACCTCTCACCTGTGTTGCACTGCCCACAAACCACAAAAAAAAAAACGACAACCAAGACACTGGAATCACGTCTGCCACCGTTTTTCTGATCTAGCTCCGACCGTTTCCATCGAACCAAAAAATGGTAGGGCAGATGTGCGCTCGTTGGTGCACTCCCGTGAGTGTGCCAAAACGACAGCAACTTTTCGTGCCGGCCTTCGGGGCGGACCTCGTCCCTGAAGTTTGAAAATGTGGTTCCAGGCGCTTGAATTCTCGGTTTCTTGTGCTGTACAGTAGTCAAAATATTTTTTGTGCTGTAGAACGACCAGGCAGGAGAAGAACCCAGAAGCTACGAGTACGTTTCAGCACGTTTATTTCGTTCCGTGCAACGCTTGCTGAAACGAGCCAAAAAAAACGTCAGGCAAAAAAAAAAACTGAACCCACATCCCCCCCCCCCCTTCCCCCGCCCCTCGGCCGGCCCAAAAAAAAATGTTTCCCATGGAACTAAATATATATGCGGTTGGGTTGATCTCGAAGCCTTATTAACCCTTTTACATCGATCCGGGTATGCAGTCCGCTGGACACCACCGAGGTAAGCCTCTTGCCTTGTTGCCACATCTAACACCGTGTCGCGCTTTTGTTGTTTTGCTTTTTTCATCTAAATCTGCGTCAATACTTGAGCAAACCAGCGCGCACATACATCGAGCACATGTATATGTATGTTTGTGTGTACGCATGTGTCCAGTGTGTGTCGAAGTGTGTCGGCAAAAAAAAAAAGTTGGCAAAAAAACAGTCTGCTTGAGAAAGAGTGTAATCTGATCAAAAATGGGGTGTAGTGCAATACGTACGGTGTTTAGACTATAATAAGCAAGACAAGGTCAGAGTCTATACTCAAGTACATAGGTAATGGCGTTGTTAATGTAGGTGTGCGGCGGCGGTGTGCCCTCCTTTGATTATTTATTTCCTGTTTTTGGCAGGGGAGATGGAACGATTCTCTTCACAACCCGCCACGCTACTTGCATGGACGCCAATAAGGTAGAGGACACAAACCGGTACTTAACTATCTATGTAAACCTCCGACCACTTCATCCGGACCTCCTCGGCCAACTTTCGCCTGCAATTATCCTCCCCTGCCCCGTCCCTGGCAGGGCGCCGCCCCCTGCCCAGTACGTCCCCTATTAAATACCACCCGATGATGATGAGCCCTCCTTCCCCTTCCTCTTCGCCAACACCGTCCGGCCTCTGCTACTTACAGACATAAAATGTGTTAACGCTTTTTTAGACGTCGTGCGGTCACTAGTCCCTCCACCCGCCCCAGCCCCCTCCCCACCGGCTTCTCCTTCTTCTCCTTCTTCTTCTTCTTCTTCTTCTTCTTCTTCTTCTTCTTCTTCTTCTTCTTATCTTTTTCTTCATCTTCTTCTTCCTCTTCTTCTTCTTCTTCTTCTTCTTCTTCTTCTTCTTCTTCTTCTTCTTCTTCTTCTTCTTCTTCTTCTTCTTCTTTTTCTTCTTCTTCTTCTTCTTCTTCTTCTTCTTCTTCTTTTTCTTCTTCTTCTTCTTCTCCTTCTTCCTCTTCTTCTTCTTCCTCTTCTTCCTCCACCTCTTCTTGGCTTCTTCTTTCTCTTGTCATTTATTTCTCATCCCATGCTTTGTCTTTCGTTCTCCTCGTCGTCCTCCATCTCGTCCCCTTCTTTCTCGCTCTCGACGTCGCTGTGAAATTCACTGTCAGAGCTTCGTGGTGGCCTCGCGGTGGCCTCGTGGTGTACTAAGTTCATATCGCCTGCACTATACTCAGTGACACGTGGCCTAGAATGCCGGGTTGCTCAGTCTACGAGTATCATCAATTGACTTGTACCTGGTAATGTATACCTGGTAGGAATCAATTGGTGTTGCGTTTGGTGTTGCGTCGTTGTTTATCTAGGATTTCGTACAACCAGGAGAATCACCCCCCCCCCCCCCCCCCTCATTATGTTACGAGGCTTAGATTGGGTAGGCCATTGGTTAACCTTTTACCTTTATCCCAACGGACTAAGACCTTAACAAATGGCAACGTCGGCAGAACATGAGTTGTTGGTCGTGAGTTCGAATCTCACGTCCACCATGAAATCGCTTTTTAAAAGAAAAGCGAGTTTCCTCATGTATGTCAAGAATCTGAAAACACTTCTGGATCCCCAGAAATTGGAACCGCGTGTGGTGGCGCGTCGACCCGTAAAATCCGGTCCGTTCCAGGGGGGGAGAGTGTTATGAGGCTTGGATTGGGTAGGCGATCGGTTAACCTTTTACCTTTAGCCCAACGGACTAAGACCCTCACATAAACCTTCTCAATTATATATAGGTTGGGTTGGCGCCGGTTGGCAAAGACCCTGCTGTAAAACATGCCGCTCACTGCGTGACCTACTATTACGGGGGACCATAGTTAATAGGACCAAATAATGTTAGTAAAAATGGTTAAATATATGGGTTTTAATGTATACCATAGGTCCTATTAACTATGGTCCCCCGTTATAGACAACGAGGGTGGTACCGCTTTGTTTTTTTTGGCGGTCGTCCACAGCTGGTCGTCGAGTTAGATCATTTGTGCGAGGTAAATAACCTCTACTCCAACCATCAACAAGGGAATTGATCGTATCACCCAAGAGACAGTTACGTAGTCCTCCCATCATTGCTGTCTCTGGAAATAGCTGCACCGCAAACAAAGTTAACTCATTGAGGCTGTCATCCATATGTAATTCAGCCTCACAAGCGGTTCTATTTAGTAGGATGCAGCTCAACCTTCATGCGACTCGCCGGAAACCTCACGGCGCTTCACGCTTTGGTGCAAGCAAAATGCCTGCCTGGTCCGTGAAAACCCGGCATGCTCCGTCCTGGCATTGTAGGGATGTGCGAGGGTCTATACATATGGTCACACGACTACGGCCATGCATGAGATCGAGTACATCTCTCCTATCGAGTCCCCCCCCCCCCCCCCTGGCGGGCCCGAAATGAAAAAATGGAGTGTGAATATTTGTTTCGCCTACAGAGTCACCCTTGGTGGGTCCAGGATTATTTTTTTACCACCCTTGCACCAGAGCCTTTTTTTATATCATTTTTAGCCCAAAAATCTGGGCCAAGTGAGCCCACGGAGACTCAGCCTATTATTAGATTAATAACAGTGTTGGGGATTGGGATTGAATTGCCCTGAAAATATCGGAATCTTTTGGAAAATCTCGATTTTGAATTGGCGGTTTTGACGGCCGATCTTTCAATCTGGATTGAGAATCGAAGATTGGTTGATTCAATCTTTCAATATAACGCCTTATTGTATCACTGGAAACCCCTTGAAAACGCGTCTCCCCGCCTATCTCCCCTGCGCTACACCCACACAAACCGGTTGTGCCTAAGCACCCTCATGCGGATGTATATTATATATATATATATATATTATATATGTTTATATGCGCCCTTGCTGTAACGACTCTGCTTGTTGTGTTTCACGTGTGTGGGATGTGGGGAGTATATGGTGGGATAGTGAGAAGCCAGTTACAATAATACCAAGCCGCATGGGGTACCAGCAGCAAAAGGATAATGAATAATGATGTGCACTTATTATGCAAGAAGCTGTGCGCCGTGGGTGGTGTTTTGGTACTTGTGCGCCTTGCGCTCTTTTGGTCTCGTCCGGGGTGCATATTTTACACTGACTACTGATGATACCTTGCTATCAGGGTGCATATTTTACACTGTTGTTGTTGTTGTTGTTGTTCTCACATTAACTCACAATACAATGCTGCCCGTGGTCGCAGGGCAGGCTCCAACAACTCTGGAGTGGAAGAAATGCCTCGGTAGTAAAACAGAGGCAAAAACAAAAAAACAAGCGTACGCATTCCGCCACTAAGGACACCAGGCAAGCGAAAAGGAGACTACTAGCAGACAAACCACTAAAACAAGAAGATGAAGCGGAGCAAAACAAACAAACAAAAAAAAGCAGATAGCAAAACGTGACAAAGCAAAACGGAACATACAAAAAGAGACACAAAGAGGTACAACCGGGAAAGAAAGAAAGATGAAAATTAAAAAGAAGGGACAAAAAGGGACAAACACGGGCGGGGGGGGAAGAAAATACGATTGGCAGGCACTGGAGCATACAGACACGCAGAGTTGCCCAGGTGGCACCATGCTAGCAACTTGGGTTCCAATCAAGGGAGTGCATCATGGCGATGATGGCCATAAGCAGGCTTCAGTCTGTTGGGCAACCCCCCCCCCCCCTCCCATTCTCCCTCGTCCCCCTTTCGCCCCCCCCCTCTTCCCTGCCATTCTGCGCACGCGCGTTGGCGTCATTGTGGTCGTGGTTGCAGTTGCAGCTATCCTATGCCGCTCTGCCGATGCCTCCTTCTCATCCTTATGCCATTTCCGCGTGAAGGCCTCCACCCCTTCCTCGACCCGTCGGAACCATCTGCCGGCTTTCTGTGCTGCCTCGCGCCACCCTCCGAACTTGATGCCGAACTCCTTGAGGCCCTCCTCAAGGTACCTCATCCAGTCCCACTCCTGTCCTCCGGAGTAACCCTTACCCCCAACCACCTCCCCAAACATCGCCCTCTTCAGCAGACGCTCCTCTCCCATGTGTGTCACTAAGCCCGCAAACAGGAGCCTACGTCTGCGTACCGTCGTCTCAACGCTCTCAGAGTTTGTTCTGAGAAGCGCGCTAGCATAGGATAGAACTTCCGTTCCCCTCGCTGCCTCGGCAAGGAATGCTGCGAGGCATGCCCTATCAGGCTAATAGCGAGTGGGGTAGGTCTTTCTGGCGGGTGTAAGGCCGGACTCACCCTCAAGGAGTGATACCTTCTTGCTGCTGCCTGTGTGGCCGCGAGGCTCAGGCGGCAGTAGAGTTGGGTCGTACGTGGTGCGTCAGGCACGGAGACCTACGATTCGCGCGTCTTTTTAGGCAGCTGCGGCAGAGCAGCAATGCTCAATCGGGGGGTCCGTGCGCGGAGGCAGGCGCCACCACAGGCCACACTACGGCACAGTCTATTGCGCCGGTAGGAGGCTGGATTCGACGACGAGGGAGGAGGGAGACTGAGCGTCGACGTGCGGGGAAGAGACGGATTGTCCTCCCCCTGCGCGACAATTTTTATTTCCCAGATCAGAACCGCAAGTAAGTGCGAGGAGCATTTTGTTTTTCAGGATGACGGAGAGAGGGAAACGACTGGAAGGGAATGGCAACGAGTGCACGCGGAAAGGAGCGGGTGGATTGGGCCAAGGCGATGGAGAGAGGGAAACGACTGGAAGGGAATGGCAACGAGTGCACGCGGAAAGGAGCGGGTGGATTGGGCCAAGGCGATGATGCGGCCATGAAGAGCGGCAGGAAGACGGTGCATGGAGACCCATGATTTGCGCGCACACTATCATCACGAGAGAAGCAGTCATAGTTTGTTTTTTCCTGGTATTGTTTTTCACGAGGCAGAATAGTATCTACCGGTACTCGTCACTGGTCTTCGTAGTTTAACGAGTTGTATACCCTTCATGGGGAATAACCTACGCAATTATCAGGGACGTGGTATCATAACTGTGCTGCACCTTTTTGTGTCAGACAGTCCAGGAAGAGATGGCGATCGTTGATATTCGTGTGGTAGTAAGGTTCGATTGCTCCTTTTTTCACTGCATATCCGCGAGTCTTCACTCTGACAGCACTCCAGATAGCAGGCAGGTGTGTTCCTCTTTCGTTTTCACGACTACCGTGCGTTTCGTACGGTGCAGGCAGCACTTCAGACAGCATCCGCTGTAGTCAGCAGCCACGAGTTGGTTAGTGGTGGGAACGGGGGTACTCTTCTATATTATAGTTGAGAGGATATACCCGCGGCCATGTTAGTTCAGTTTTGCACATTGGTTTTATCTTGTGTGCGCTTTTTCCGTCTCGTGTATTTTGAGGCAGCCGAATTTTCGTTTTTTTTTTTGTTTTTCGGATCTTCCTAGGGCTCCAGCACCTTTGTGTGACCACGGACTCCTTCGTCAGAGAGTTAATGTGAGAACAACAACAACAACAACAAGAATGTGGTCTTCGCGCTGTCGTTTTCGCCAGCCGAGGCATCGGAGGAGGATATTATGGTGGACCTCCCGTAGCCTACCGTAATCAGTCTTGCTCGGGCTCCAAGTAACGCAACCGTAGAGCAACGTTTCGATCACCTCGGCTCTCAGCATTCGCACCTTCAGGCGTAGTAGGCGCACACCCGGGCGGTCATAGATTTCCATCTTATACCGTCCGAAGCATGCCCATGCCCTCTGGATATTGTTGTTGTTGTTGTTGTTGTTGTTGTTGTTGTTGTTGTTGTTGTTGTTGTTGTTGTTGTTGTTGTTGTTGTTGTTGTTGTTGTTGTTGTTGTTGTTGTTGTTGTTGTTGTTGTTGTTGTTGTTGTTGTTGTTGTTGTTGTTTGTTGTTGTTCTCACATTAACTCACAATACAATGCAGTCCGTGGTCGCAGGACAGGCTCCAATAACTCTGGAGTGGAAGAAATACCTCAAGTAAAAACAGAGGCAAAAACAAAAAACAAGCATACGCACTCCACCACTGCGGACACCAGGGAAGCAAAAAAGGAGACTATTAATAGCAGACAAAAAACTAAAAAACAAGATGAAGCGAAGCAAAAAAACCAAAACAGAACAAAAACAGAAGCAGATAGCAAAACGCAAAAAAAAGGCAAAACGGACCATACTATTAATAACAAAGACACAAAGAGGTACAAACGGGATGAAAGAAAAATGAAAAAAGAAGGGACAAAAAAGCGATAATCACGGGCGGGGGGGAAAGAAAATACGAAAGGCAGGCACTGGAACATACAGACACGCAAAGTTGCCCAGATGGCACCATGCTAGCTACTTGGGTCCCAAAGAAGGGAGTGCATCATGACGACGATGGCCATAACCAGGGTTCAGTCTGTTGGACAGACCGCCTCCCCCCCCCCCCCCCGCCATTCCCCCTCGTCCCCCTTTCGCCCCCCCCCTCTTCCCTGCCATTCTGCACACTCGCGTTGTGGCGTCAACGGCTGTGGTCGTTGTTGCAGCTATAATAGCTTTATTCTATGCCGTTCTGCCGATGCCTTCTTCTCATATGTATGCCATTTCCGCATGAAGGCCTCCGCCCCTTCCTCGACCCGTCGGAACCATCTGCCGGCTTTCTGTGCTGCCTCGCGCCACACTTCGAGCTTGATGCCGAACTCCTTGAGGTCCTCCTCAAGGTACCTCATCCAGTCCCACCCCTGTCCTCCGGAGTAACCCTTACCCCTAACCATCTCCCCAAACATCACCCTCTTCGGCAGACGCTCCTCTCCCATTCGTGTCACAAAGCCCGCAAACAAGAGCCTACGTCTGCGTACCGTCGTCTCAACGCTTTCAGATTTTGTCCTGAGATATATACTGCTGTGCTCATAAAATGCAATGTTTCTTGAAGCAAACGTGTGCCGAACCGTTGTACCGGTACCAGGTACCAAGTTCAGGCACGTAGTACGTATTATTATCTATAGTATGCGAGCAGTCTACCATTTTGTCACATTGTTGTCTTTGCAGGCTACAGCCTACCGGTACAACAGCAGTACTGTATGTACCCACCCACGACGGGTCAGCGCGACAAGTCGGTTCGAGTCTACCTGCCAAAAAGAGAGCACGGTTGGTTGTATCAACCAAAATATGCACAATATATACGTCGGGAGACGACCAGTCACATGAAAAAACGTGCTGCTGTTTTTTTTTTTTTTTTTTTTTTTTCCTCGTCCCATTAATTATCTTCGCACATCTTCGTGTCTCTCTCCTTCCAACTCGTAACTCAGATCCGGGGTCACATAGCAGGCTCTTCTACCCCCTTCCCGCTGCTGTAGGAGCTACCGGTACCTGGTACCAGGTAACTATTAATGGTGCTTCTGTACGAGCTACTCGTCCCTCGTACGAGCAGTATGAAAACCTGCTGTCTCCTACACCAGTGATGAAGGTGCGGTCTGCTCCCCTCCCGACTGCTGGGATTACGGGGGACCATAGTTAATAGGACCAAATATTGTTAGTAAAAATCGTTAAATATATACCAGGTATATTTTTACAGGGATGCGTATTTCCTCACCCGGAACCCAAAAATTTCCGGGAAACAGCCTTTTTCAGCTTTTCCAAAAAATTTCCCCTATTTCCTCTCGTTCGAGGAAAAAAAGGCGTAATTTTGGGGGGGGGAACAAAAAATATCATCCCCGGGTGGCCCATGCACTACATAAAGCACAAGTATAAGATTCGTTCAGGCCTTCGGACAGACATTTTCGATCATTTTCACTCTACCGGCACCAGGTGCACAGCAGTAGTAGCAGTTGCGCACAATGCAAGTACTTTAGTAAATGTTTATCGGTTTCAGTTGATTTTTAATTGTTCATGTCCTCGTTGATTTCGTCCTGCAGCAATTTGATACTGGAATAAAAATATGCATACCATAGATCCTACCAGGTATTGGCTATGGTCCCCCGTAATTGTTGTTGTTGTTGTTCTCACATTAATAACTCTCTGATGAAGGAGTCCGTGGTCACACAAAGGTGCTGGAGCCCTAGGAAGATCCGAAAAACAAAAAAAAACGAAAGTTCGGCTGCCTCAAAATACACGAGACGAAGAAAGCGCACACGAGGTAAAACCAATGTGCAAACTGAACTAACATGGCCGCGGGTATATCCTCTCAACTACCTAACATAGAAGAGTACCCCCGTTCCCACCACTAAGCAACTCGGGCTGCTGACTACAGCGGATGCTGTCTGAAGTGCTGCCTGCACCGTACGAAACGCACGGTAGTCGTGAAAACGAAAGAGGAACACACCTGCCTGCCATCTGGAGTGCGGTCAGATTGAAGACTCGCGGATATGCAGTGAAAAAAAGGAGCAATCGAACCTTAAAACACACGAATATCAACGATCGCCATCTCTTCCTGGACTGTCTGACACAGGTAATACCAGCAGTCGGGAGGGGAGCAGACCGCACCGCAGACCGGTGGTTTTTACCCACCCACAGATCTCCAAGGAAGAACAAAAATTTTTATAGAAAAATGGAAACCTGGTACCGGAGTTTATCATTTCATCACGGTTTCGCTAGGACTCGGGACAATTTGGCCAATAAGCGTGATTGCGCCGCATTTCCACCTACACGAAGTATTGCTAAACCAACGCTGGGGCCATCGCAATGGAGTGACACATACTGGTCTCCTTGTTCCAGGCTGGAGGCCATATACTTGTGTATCACATCAGACAGACGCCACGCGGGGCCTGGAGGAGGGAGTCGCTCCGACGCTGCCTTTGTGAACTCTCCCAGAGGTGAGATCGACTGATCTGGCTCGAGGTTGCCCTCGCGCGGGCTCGGGTCCTCTGGTAGCTGTGCTCGTTTTGAATCGCAGCAGAATCAAGCTCTGAAAAGGGTGTCCAGGTACCGCTGGGTAGAGGCCGACCTGTGCCCCTGTCCTCCACACCCCCAGTTACTGCTGCTGCTGCTGTAATTTTCGTGAGGTATTTAGGGCCTATGGCATGGTTCGTGGACCAGCTATAGGCATGAGCACTGACGGACAAGAAGAGCCTGCAAGAGCGGAGAGTTGTACATACAGCTGTTGCCCAGCCTGATTTTTTTGGACAGCCAACTCTCTAACTCATGTTGCTGTAGTACGCATTGCCTCGACTCGTACGCACCCTTGTTACGATACGTACGACCTCGGTACATATTTGCTCGCATGACCGGTCGGTCGCCCGGTGGTTCGGCGGCACCCTCGAGATTTGCAATACGCGTAAGGCGGGGTTGTAGAGTGGCGCTCGCGTTCAGTTCCGGCCTTCGCCTCCCTCTTCGTGGCATCGTGTGCAGGGCGAGGTTTGAGATCCGACTCTCGTGATCCTGTTGCCTGGTAGAACAAAGAAGGGCTGAGGTGGAACAAAGAGAACTGCAGGATCGAAGTGCGCCACTGCTGCGGCACTGGTTCTGTGTCTACACAAGTATACACTTCCTGCCCAGAAAACACCAACTTCACCTCCTCTGTTCCACCACCACCCTCTCCAAAATTACCACAGGTGTCACGTTTACCACATCTGTGCACCAGATGCTCCCGGTGTTCATTTCGCACTCCGAGTATTGAGAGTATTGAAGTACTGGCGGCCTACACACTGCGAGTTCTGGGAGCATGAACAGTACTGAAGGCCCTGATGCTGCGAGTAGTACTAGGAGTATGAGCAGTACGTACGTAGTACGTATCCCGAGTGGAAGAGTACCCGCAGTGCAAACTTCCGAAATACTCGGGAGTACCTATACTCAAGAGAATCTAGAGTATTGCACGCGTGGGTACTGCGAGTACTCGCAGTATAATTTCCCGAAATACTGCTGCTGTTGATAGTACTCCAGTACCCCCCACCTCGACCTGCGACTAGTAATTTGCTCCGGCTCCCGCTCGCCGCTCGCGGGACAACCCGTCAATGTTAAATGTTTTATGCAACAACAAAAAAGCGGATGAAATAATCGAAACGGTGCACAACTGGTCGAAGTATACATCATACTCCCGAGTATACTTCACATGCTGAGAGTATTTCGGTACTCCGAGTACTCGCAGTACTCGCAGTACGAACGGACGAAATACTGCCAGCATTGGGCTGTCCCCCCCGTACAGAACCCTGAAATACTTCCGAGTACTGCAGGTATTCCCCAGTGTTGAACCCCAAACTACTGCGAGTATGGCAGCGTCCGCAGTACAGACTCCCCAAATTCTCCCAAGTACTCTCAGTACCCCCACAGTACCTATTAAAATCCAAAATACTGCGAATACACCAAGTGCCGTACCTGGTTCCAGGTACCTGGTAACTAGTTTCGCTTGGAAAAAAGAAAGTGTCGTTTTTCACTCCCAGGTATATATATACTTGCTTGTGCATGTGAATCGGTGCAGGTTCGCGCATACCCCTGTTCTGCTTTGTTTTTTCATGTATAATGAAGAGCAGAAGAGTATGCCTCCCGAGAGTAGCATTAAATGGTGTGCAGCAGCAGTGTACACTCAGGGTCTTCTCCGTCCTGACTGAGTGTGAATGAAAAAGCTGATACTGGAACGGATGATACATCAACACGTGCTCGAGACAGCCAGCACAAGACCTGCTGCAACATTTGCAGGGTCTAGTCGTAGCACCTTTCAATAGGGTGACGTTTGCCGTGCAAACTCTTCCGTGTCGCGTGTGCACGGACGGCCCTCACGTGCGAGCTGCTGTTTCAGAAGTGCACCCCACATGGTACTGGCCGAAACCAATTGGAAATCGTGCCTTCGTACAGCAGTGTAAGTATTTTCGTCTATCAATAGTCGCCTCTGGTAGCATCCTGGGGAGTCATCCGCCAGTAGTCAAAAACGGAGATGAGTGGGAAACGCGTGGACGGTGATCACGCATCTCGCAAAGATGAGTAACGACCGATCGGGTGAACTTCCAGCTGAGGTGCACGCGTATTGTGCACGCGTATTTTTCAGTGATGGAGATTGGGATTGGATTGCTCTCAAAACATTTTTTTTTCTTGTAAAGATTGAATTGACCATTTTGGCGGCCAATCTTTCAATCTAGAATCAGCATCGAAGATTGATCAATTCAATTTTCAATCTCGATATTTTGAACTCCCCGCCAAAGTAACGCCTTACCATAACACCTAAGACCCCTTGTATAACGCACCACCGTTTCCGTCCCCATTAGAGTTGCACCCCGGCTGACTGAGAACCGGGTACCCCGTCCCGTGGCGGGTACCCGGAACCGTCGGAACCGGAACCGTCCCGGTCCAACTCACGGAACCGCGGGTATTTGTACCGTGGGTACCCGGGTACCCGTCAATTGTTTTATATGGAGGCCCAAGCATGGGGTATACGTTGATTTACACTGCAGCGGCTGTGCCTCTAGACGCTCGCCTCTCGCCCCTGCAGACCACAGACCGAGAATAGAGAATACCTCTATTAACCCCTTTAGCACCCCAGTCCCGTTTAAGGGACAATTTACTTATAAGTTGAGTACGTTGTCCCCACATATGGGAGTGCGGTTCTAAAAGGGTTAATACCTGACTTGCTTACCACGCCGCCGCTCCAAAGCTACAAGGGGAGCAAATAGTGTATGGTAACCCGGGTACCCGGGTACCCGTGTCCGCCTTACCACGCCGCACCTCAAACGCAAAAAGGGGAGCAAATAGTGTATGGTGACCCGGGTACTCGAGTACCCGGGTACCCAGATACCCCGTGTCCGCCTCGTCCGCCGCCGCTCAAACGCTCAAAGGGGAGGAAATAGTGTATGGTAACCCGGGTAGTAGGGTACCCGGGTACCCGTGTCTGCCGGGACCCGGGTACCCGGTTCCGGTTCCACCTCAACCGCCCCCCACCCATTCGGGTACCCGGTTCCAAGTTTCAAGGCCGGGGTGCAACTCTAGCTAGTCCCCAGGCCCCCCACAACCACAAAATAGTAAATAGCACAACAACACAACCGCAGGAAATGAGCTACGAACGTAAACCAGGGCAGGCATAGAAGGAGGTCGTTTGAGGGCGAAAGTTTCAACTTTCAGCCAGTCAAGTTTTGGTGTGGGGAGTGCTGACGGCTGTCAAGGCCACTAGGTGTAACCGTGCCATCACGGGTGGGTGCCGTCATTCGACAGCAACAACTCCACATGCCGACGTTTGGGGTACAAAAAATCCGGAGTTAGTGTTGGATAGCGTTTGCGGTAGTAGTAGAGGGTCGTGTGACGCTCAGTCGAAGTACCGGGCTGCTGTACACCTTTCCACGACATACTGAGTATGCATACGGCGGCTCGCTCACTACTTGAGTGAGTAGTCTTTTCGTTGCTGAATTGCAGCATTTTGAGCATCCGGCAGCATAACATACACACGTCGTACGATACAGGAGCTACGGGTGTAACACACCAAAATCGCTTGAAATTCGGCGAGATGAAGATCGAGATCGAGATCAAGAGATTGGCTTTTTTAGTCAATATTTCCGATAATATCAAGATTGCCTGTTATCGGGCAGTCTTTTTCAAAAAGTGATCGGCACTGTTTTCGGAGGCAATCTCCATCACTGATATATGTGAACCAGCCGGTCGCCCCGGTGGTTCAAGTGGTTAACCTCGAATTCTACTTGTTTGAGTCCTGGGTTCGAGCCCTAGGAGGGTCGGACTTTGACTTTATTTGCAAAAAAAAAAAAAGGGATTCAATTGTTGAGAGCGCCTTGCAGCGTGGGTAGGCACAATTCGATGCGAGTCGACGAGGGAAGAAAAGGCTGAAATCTTCTCGCGATAAAAATGAAGGCACGTACCGTAGCGGGAAGGGGGGAGAAGAGCCTGCTATGTGACCCCGGATCTGAGTTACGAGTTGGAAGGAGAGAGAGAAGAAGATGTGCGAAGATAATGAATGGGATGGAAAAAAAAAAAAATTAAAAAAATATGTGCATGTTTTCGGAGGCAATCTCCATCACTGATATATGTACGACTATATATTCTTAAAATAGAGTTGATTCCTTGACTTCGAATCCCACGGACGGTGGTGATGCTTTGTTTTTTTTTGAAAACATGGAAAAAAAAAAATGGAACCAACTGCTGAGGGTGGCGCATTTATACGCATGCGACGAAGGAAGAAACGGCTGAAGTCTTCTTTCTCGCGATAAAATGGTTGATCTGAGTTACGACTAGTAATAGGTGGGAGAGAGCGAAGAGGGCCGAAGATAATAAACGGGAAGAGAAAGGAGAAGAAAAAAAGAAAAGAGAGGAAATATTTACCTCTCGCTTTTGGCACCTCCCCCGCTCTCCCTCCCCTCCCCCCCGTCCCTCTCGGTGCCCCGTCCCTCTCGGTGCGGGGGGGGGGCTGCTTCTGAAGCCACGAACTGAAATATGTGTCACAAATCCTCTAGACTCAAATACGGCAGCCTTACTCGCAACAGCACTGGCTCGCGATGCCTCGCTTCGCTGCCGTATGATTTTGTGGCCGCTTGTAACAAAGCTGTAGTAGGGTTCATTCGATGAGTTCATGACCGTGTGCAACGAGCGATTTCACGGTCGAATGATCTTCATCGTTCGCGACGATGACCGGTGGGGAGGGTCGGAAACGGGGCGGGCAGCCGAAGACTTGGCACAGATTCGTAGTTGAGGACCTCAGCGTTTTTCCAGCCACCGAGACGTCCACGGAACCCTCGTCGTTAGGTTTTGGGGTTGACACCTCGGTATGAACCGTTTCAGCAAAGACGGGGGGGGGGGCAAGTGGTACCGGGGGGTCCTCGAAGCGGCCGACCGGTTCATGACAAGGTGGCACAAGGATGAGGCGAGTCTGAGTGTTGGACAGCGCCACTCATCCGTGGTGGGTTGAGCTTAAGGGAATGGGACGGGGGGGGGGGGGGGGGGGCAGGGGCGTACTCATTTGTTGCTTGCCTTAGTGATTGGACCATTGACCACGCACCCCTTTGACGGAAAACCGTTCCTACTCCTAATAGAGCCACCTCCAACAATTGGGCGCTCATTAGGGGGGGGGGGGGGGGGGGGGGCAACAATAGTCGTAAGGAAACTGCGGTTGACGCAAGCAGGAAGGAGGCAGCCGGCAGGGCAGCAAGGCACCAGGCCGATTCAACCTGTCTCCGTAGGCTATGCTCGTACCGCAAAACCCCTGCGCCTGTTCCAGAAAAGAAGAAAAAATAAAAAATCCACATACTACCTGGTGTGAAATACGTATTCATGTTTAGTGGCGAGAGCAGACCAGGCCGCTGCTGTATATGCCACCTCGAGCGCGTGGGTACGTTGACCCGACCTCTTCCTGAGATTATTAGATGCGGTGGAGGTCGGCACCCGCGGCACTCATCTTGTCCGGGTAGCGTGGGTCTGGCGTGAACCCACTCACCGCAAAAACCCGCAGTAGTTGTGCTGCCTGCCTGCCCACCGGTGACTCGGTGCAGCTACGGCCCACCCTGCCTACCCGTCGTGGCGTTGGCCCTCAGACGGATTGCCAAGAATCCATACACCCCAGGTGCCTGTGTTATGACTTGAGTATCGGGCACCAGGCGCTCCTGTAGTATCGTAAAACCGGTGTCCTCCGAGAGGTCACGTGTCCTCCGATCCTTCGTTAGCTGTTTCGCCGTTCGTACCTGGGGTATCCTAACGAGGCACGCGTGTACGATGTGATACGCGCCTCGTCTCGATGACTCACAAGCTCACAAAGCCTCGTACTGCGACGACACACCATATCGTTGTTACCATTGACAGGGCCCGGTTCTCGTTAACCGCAGCCGTGATGACAGCAGTGCCCCTGGTATAAGACACTACTGCGCAACTGTTTTTTTTTGTTTTCGCCACCTTAGTGGGCACGCGAAAACTCCAGCAGAATACGTTGCTCGCACCTGCGATTCGTCCTCGCGGTAGGCATCCCTGCCCTGCTCCGCCATGGTGTCCTCGCGCCATGGGCAGTATACGTGTATACGTGCTCCTGGTACAGCTTCCTCCCTCTCCCCCCGCCTTATCCCTGTTAGGACCGCAGTCCCGTTTTGGGGGCAAACTACTTGAAAATGGAGTGATTTGCCCCCAAAACGAGACTGCGGTTCTAAATTTTATGGCGGCCTGACGTTTAAGGTGTGAGGCGTACCAGGTGCATACGATTCTAACTGCCTAAATTGAGCACTCCTATTACGTGAATGACATAATAATATGGGTATTTACGAGTACTGCTTTTAACCCCTTTAGAACCGCAGTCCCGTTTTGGGGACAAACTACTTGAAATTTGACTCGTTTGTCCCCAGACCGGGACTGCGGTTCTAAACGGGTTAAGGCCACGGCGGAACTCTCAGCAAATCTGTTGCCGAGCAGGCAGGCGCGCGTAGGCATTTCGCCAAAACTTCGGAAATACTTTGAGGGGTTTGCAGGCGGCGTTCGCTTTTTTGGTTGTCAGAAAACATAATCCCAAGAATGAAAATCCAGACCTTTGCAGACCTCTTTCGCCCTGTTCGTACCCTTATTAATAGTAATGTGTTGCCTCTTGCGGGATCGCGTTTGTTGCCTGTCCGCACTTTTTTTCGAGCACGTCATCTTACTGCAGCGGTTAGTAGCCCGAGAGATCCACCAAGAGACAAACAAACTTTTGGTCGAAGCCCTTTTTTTCATAGGGGATGTAGCCATGGTCCTAGACTTCGGCGCGCAAGGCGAACCGAACCTCAGACTTTACGACTTTTGGTGCTGACGCTGACTCGCAGTTATATAAGTTGACATCATATACAGGTGGGTCGTTGCCGGCTGCTTACGGCTGCTGTCGGATGCAGCCGACGCTCTCACGCCTCCCGTAAGGAGCGTGCCTCGAGCATGCCCACTGCTCGACGATTTTCATCGAGTTTTACTAGCTCACGCTCTCGAGCTTGTAGTGAATTGATAAAAAAAAAGGCGCAGGGAGTCTGTACTCGTACCTGTTTCAGGGCCGAGTGCTGGCTGACGCAGGCACTCAATATGTGTTGTAGTCATCAGCTACCAGTATACTTGATTCGCTCTGTAGGGTCTTTGGTCCTACGACTACGACTACGGCCATGCATGATATCGAGTACCCCCCTCCCCCCCCCCCCCCCCCCCGGCTGGTGAGGGGGGGCAGATTCGCGTCACGTTTCGCCACAAATCGGGGCAAACGTGTCTGGTTTTTTGTTTGGCAGCGGGAGACTACGGACAGCTCGTCCATCGTGCGCAAAGTCCCCCCCCCCCCCCGCGGTCTCTTTTCCTCTCTGTTCCTTCCTATCTCGTTTGCTCGTTTCTTCATTTTGTGAGATTTCCGCTGTCTGGGATGACGCTTTGTGAGACGCATGCATTTTTTTTTTCGTGTTTGATATACACATACTTCGAATGTACTGTTCAATATAATGGTGCTCTCAGCCAGTGATGGAAAGGGTTTTTGCCAAAATCAGGTATACCTGGCCACTTTTCGGCCAAAATCAGTTATATGTTGAAAACAAGTACAAAATACACCCCAGGAGCCCTGCTATTGGCCAGGCTGACATGACAACTGATTTTGGCTCGAAAACGCCAAGGTATACCGTGTTTTTGTGTAGGGATTTTGCCAAAACCAGGTATACCTGCCCACTTTTCGGCCAAAATCAGATACCTGGTACATACTAAAAAAAAAGTACAAAACACACCCCAGGAGCCCTGCTATTGGCCAGGCTGACATCTCAACTGAATTTTGGCTCGAAAACGCCAAGGTAAACCTGTTTTTTTCTACTCTGTGTAGCTAGCTTTCAACTGATTTTGGCCAACTTTGAACCAATCAGAGAGGTCATACGTACACTGTTAGGGGTGATATTTTGTGCTTGTCGACCACAAAAACTGCGACATCGACCAGCAAAAAAAAAACATGCCCGCCGAAAGCCGACGCCTCCACCCACCGTAGAATTACTCGATTTCGGTATACAAAATTCCGTAGTACCCAGAAGCATAGTGCGGCAGATCGCCCATGAATATTGAACTGAAAGTTCGTGTACGTCTCCAGATCTAGCACATGGTGCAAAGGTTTAATTTGATATCGGAGAAAAAAGAAAGGTGAAATCGCCGAAAAACTGGCTGTTTTGGGGATATTTCGAAGTAATGTAGACATATATCGCCATCATGAGTTACAATTCGTGAAAAAAACCTGGGCACCATGATGATTGGGTTACGTACCATCTAGTAAAACAAACCCCGCTTCATTCTACTACGTTGGAGCGGAGGGCTACGTCTTCAAAAATAGGGTAATATGGGCAATGGGCGCAAGGAAAAAGGAAAAAACTTCGCATGGGCCACGGGCTTTGCAACATTTTGCTCCTTATCGTATGAAATATACCTGGTATATGATACATGTATTTAAATAATACCAGGTAGGTATTGTTGTTGTTCTCACATTGATTCATATGTAGCTGACCTCTTCGAGCAACCAGGGGATAACATACCAGGTATATTATTTCGTATACGTGAAGCTTGTGTCACTCATCGAGGGATAGACAACAGGTGCTTTGCAAACAAATTGTGAAGAATGAAGGGTGCTCCACCTCCTGCGCTGCCTGCCGCTGCTGCTGCTGCTGCTGCTGCTATCGCTGCTGCTGTCGCTGCTGCTGGTGCTGCTGCGGCGGCTGCGGCCTACTGCTCCTGCAGCGGCTCCAATAGTGAATGAACGTTCTATTGTGAACGGAATTACGCAATGAATGGAGCAGGGAGATTTGCTCTTCTTGCACGAGTATGTATGTGAAAATTTGCTCGCAACAAAATCATGAGTTAACTATACCGAGGTATATTGTATTGTTGTTTCTTCTTGTTTTTGTTCGCTATTAATATTATCATCACTTTCCGACGGCGAACACGAGGCGTCCGAGCCTGATGAGCCTCAGCCTGAGCCCGACCCAGACCCAGACCCCAAACGCTCCGACCCAGACTCCGACCCCCACCTCGACCTCTCCCTTCCCCTCTACACTAGCTAGATTAGGAGGTGGAGGGTTCGCTTTGATCCCCCGACCTTCCTTGCGATCCCGAGCACCCGCCTGCGTCGCTACCTATTAATAAATCGCCCTCCCGAGTCTGATCCGACCCAGAAACAACCGCAATGCGGAGGACACGCAGCACACAGCCTAGGCGGAGGCAATAAATGCGCTCCTCATCTGGAGGAGGAGGGGTCTCTTCGTTGTGAGGAGGACGGTTGTTGAGGGCTCGGTGCCGATGGCATGTCGTCCGCAGGCTCCGCGATCGACGTGTTGAGGCCGCGTGTACAGCGCGCTTGCTGCTGCTGCTGCTTCAGGCAGCAGCAGCAGCAGCAGCAGCGATGCGACTCCCGTCGAACTAGTCAGCCTATTTTGGTGACATGTGTGACATTTCGCTGCGTTTTGATGGTTTTTCGATGATGAATGCTTTCAAGCTAAGAACGGCCAAAAACCACTTGTTTCGCCCCGGACAAATACAAGATAGCACAACCCCTAACTGTTGTTTCTAGACGTATGCGTCTGCCCTCTCTTGGTTAGAATTCTTTTGTGTTGACATATAAACTCTGCACTCGTACGACGTACGAAAAAGTACGTGTTTACACATGCATACATGCGTACGCTGGTTTGACTTTTTCTTATTTTGGGGCGTGTGACGTGCTTCAGTCATAAAATAGTTGTTGTGATGCACTTCTATGGTCACAGCAGTCTATACAGCACCATCATGGCCTTTGTCTGCACCACCCCGCGTCGAGGTGGTCTCAGGTTTGGTACGGCAAGACAACTCGTGCCGAGCAGGCGGTTCCGCGCGGACGGTCTCGAAGATTTATAGCTGTCAACGAGGGGGTGTCGCCAGAGTAAATACTCTTGGTGGCCCCGCCGTGGCGAACCAAACGAAGCCTATTAATAGTGACTCTCTGCAGGTCCGAGCGGAGCTCGTGGTATCTACAAGCCAAAGAAAAGAAAAGAAAACAATTCAGTTTTTTTGAAGGCCATGTGGCACGCTCAATGCTTCAGGCGCAATTTTTTTTTTGCCGGATTTTCATGACATAACACCGCTCGTGGCGCGCGTTTTTGACTTGGTTTTAGTATGTACCTGATTTTGGCTCAAACGTATCAGGTATACCTGGTAGCTGATTTTGGCATTTGCCCTCATACATAACTTCCGGCATATGCTCTTACTGGAAGCATACTACTGCTATGCCAATACCCAGCCAGTCCTAACGACTTTGGTTTTTAGCCCACCGAGATTGGAACCCCGGTTCCCTTTGCCGGCAGCCCCTGAACATGCGGAAACGTGAGTTTTTTTGGCAAAAATTACACAAAAGCGGATGACCGTCTTGGGAATGCTGCACCGAGGTATTAATAGAAGGCAGAGAAGGGAATACGTTTCCCCCGGCGCCGTCGAGCAGCAGACCATGCATATGGCATGTTTTTTTGCCCGAGATGAAGAGATCGGCTTTGAGAGTTGTTGGCAAAGTACCCCGGCTAATTTTGTGGGTGGCTTATTGTTACGGAGGGCCATACGAACACATATCAATCAGAACCCACCGGAGACCACAAAAACCGTGTGAACCCCCTACGTTTTTCGCGTCATGTTTTGGTTCTGGCTGTCGCGTTCAGGTCGTGTCCTAATCGTTTCGTCAATAAATTACAAGGGCCGAGCCAAAAACGCGGCTAGTCAGATGCAAATACGCACAAACTCCGCTGGAGCTACCGACCGAGACTACAGTAGTGCTGTACCGATTGCGATACCCATCTGCATCCCATGAACACCCCGCTATTGAATACCTGGTAAAAACCAGTCGACTACTGACAGACTGACAATCAGCGAACGCGCGCCAGCACCCTTCACCTTTCTGGAGGGTGAAAAGCCAAAACCAGGTATATATGTTCCAATGTCGGCCAAAACCAGGTATGTACTGGAGCCGAACGAACCACACACAGACGCCACCAACGTTGGTTTCTATATACCTAGCTTTAGTGTTTCACTGTACTCGTACCCGTTTTTCGCGCGAAACAGACCGGTTGTTCGTACGTATTTCGCTGCTGAAACCTTCTGGGATGTATGGTGCATTTTGATGGGTGTTTCAGCTGTTATCTAGGCGTTGATTTTTTAATATGAGTCTCCAGACGAGGTACCGCAGTTTGGGCCACTGGTTAATAATCTTTTTATTTATTTTCAAACCTCGCGAGGCCGGCGTCAACAGCCCCCCCCCCCTCCGCACGATACACGCCATCGCCTGCCTGGACACGTGAAACCCCACCGCCAAGCATGGCAGCGGCATCGCCAACGCAACTCAAATCTCCCCTATCATCAATCACCAGTCTCAATGCCTCAATAGCATTAATAGTATGCGATTTTCAGCCCAAGGCAATCGCACGACTGACCCCGCCCACTTGTCTTGCAGTCCACGGCCTGTGAGGTAGGACAAAATTACTTTGTTAACCCAACTTGAGCGGCTCCCGCTTGACATCCTTGCCCCACCCGGATAGACCTGAGCCCTCCAAGCTGACCCCCCCCCCCCCCGTGCAAATGATAACGCCTCCCCCCGCCCCTCCTTAACCCCCCCCCCCGTGCAAATGATAACGCCTCCCCCCGCCCCTCCTTAACCCCCCCCCCCCCCCCTTCTCCTGGTCTTCCGGTTCATCTCTGGCTGCGGAACGCTGCAGCTTGTCAGGAGAAGACTCGAGGCTTGCGCTCAGTATCGGGTGGATTGTTTGTATCTCTCGCACATCCCTGCCAAGCTCTGTTCGGATCCTTCGTGTTTCCTCTGTGTGTGTTTTCTTGTGCTCTTCTTGTGCCGCTTGCGCCGCAGCAGCTGAGGCGAGACTTGGGCCAGACGGAAAGGGAAGGACGGGACTTGAGGACCGGAGCAATTGTTGTTCTGTTTTTTTTTTTTGCGGTTGTGTTGGTGCGAGGTTGCCCACCGTAAAAGGTCTGGTGCTGCTGTTTTAGCTTGTGCTGCTGCTGCTGCTGCTGCTGCTGCCGCTGCTGCCGGAGGTGGTCGGCTTGATTGCGTTTGGTTCGGCTGAACTGGGCTGGGCTGGGCTGGGCTAGGCTGGGCTGAGCTGGGCTGGGCTGGGCTGGGCTGCTGCGCTGGGTTGAGCTGAGCGGGCCGCTGGGGGCTGGAAGTCTGCGATGCCTACTCCGGTGCGAGATGGGCTGAAGGAGAAGCTTATGTTGGACGGCCCCAAGGCTAGCAAGGTGAGAGGAACGCTCAAATGGTTGAATCGGTCTAGGGAGGTCGGAGGACGGATGGAGTCGATATGCACTGGGTGAGCAAGGTGAGAGGAAGGCTTAACTCGAAGTGTGCTGGTGTATAACATGCTTCGAACTTCAGACAAATTTTAGGGGGACATTTGGGGGACAGGCTACTTGAAAATTAAGGTAGCATAATGCTTCATGCCTCTGATAAATCACCAACATATATATATCGTCTACAGATAGATCATCTACAGATAGATCATCTACATACAGATTATCTACAGATATATCATACTGATAAATCATCTAGATCGTAACCTGCCGTTATGGTATATATGTTGCGCAGGATATGTACTGTGCTGTATAGATCCAACGCAGGATTCCAAAAAAAAAGAAAAGAAAAAGGAATCAACCGCTGAGACCGCGTAGCGTCGGTGTTCGACAGGCAGGCAGGCAGGCGCATTTAGACGAGTCGACGTGGGAGGGAAGGACTGACGTCTCGTCTCGCGATAAAGGTGAAAGCACGAACCGCGGTAGGGGGAGGAGGGAGAAGAGCCTGCTGTGACCCCCGATCTGAGTGCGGGCTGCTGCTGCTGTAGGAGGGAGAGAAGAGAAAAAAAGGCCGAAGACAATGAGTGGGAAGTAGGGGAGGGGGGGGGGGGGGGCGCGTGTTTAGGCCGTGTGCAGATTATGCGGCTTCCACCCGGCAACTTGGATCACTCGCGAATAGGTATTGCTGTAAAGCATACCACAATGAATTGTGTCTGTACTCTTTGGAGCTGTTTTGGTACTGCACTGCTGTTCAGAAACCTACGCATGTCTCTGCCGTTCGAAGTGTTTTGTCCCCACCTCCGTATAACTCTATTTCGAAGTGTTTTGTCCCCGCCTTGGTATACTTCTAAGTCGAAGTGTTTTGTCCCCACCTTCGTATAACTCTAATTCGAAGTGCTCTGTCCTCATAACGGAAGTGCAGCCCTCAACCCTTATATCGCCGCACTCCCATCTGTGGGGACAAAGTACTCTACCTGTAAGTAGTTTGTCCCCAAAACGGGACTGGGGTCCTAGAAGGGTCAAGTAATTAATACTTGAATGGGTCAGGGAAAGAAGGAAAGAAGGAAGGAAGGAAGGAAGGAAGGGAGGAAGCAGGGAAGATCCTTCCCGCAGCCGAGAGCTACGTGGTGCCTGGTACGTGCGCACTGCAGTCGTTCTCAGTTCTCGCGGCTCTCGGTGAAATTCAAGAATGTTGTTCGTCTGGAGCGGCATAAATCGTACTACTATTAATAGTCGTAACAACCAACCCTGGCATGAGAGTCATGTCAACCTATTAATACTATTTTTACGGGGGGCCATAGTTAACCCTTTTGGGACCCCAGTCCCGTTTTGGGGACAAACTACTTATAATTAGAGTGTTTGGTCCCCACATATGGGAGTGCGGTTCTAAAAGGGTTAGTAGGACCTACGGTAGACACCAAAACCTATATTATTTACCTATTTTTACTCCAAAACCTATATGTTTACCTATTTTTACTCACAATATTTGGTCCTATTTAGGGTCATTCTTATCGGAGAGCTTTGCTTTTTTTTCCAAATTTTTGACATTTTTTTCGCGCAATTTTTCAATCTTCCATATTTTCCTGTTTTTTTTTTTCCAAATATTGGAATGTTAACGAACTTGATATTTTTGGTTCTGGAGAACTTCACGAATAGTGACAGAACGCCTCCGTATATGGATACATATCTCCGATTATTTCCAAACTTTGGAAAGTTTGGAAAAATCGCTCTCCGATAAGAATGAACCTTACTACTGTGTGGTCCCCTGGAAATAAAATACTTGGAAGTATCCCGATGGTTCAAACGCACAACTGACGCGCGAACCTGTTTTGACGGCTACTAACAGGAGGACCTTTAACAATCTGGGAGAAGGGATCTTTAGGTTGGTAGGCTGTTCGGATGTTCCGGTTCCTGTTGGGATCAAGGTACGGGCGAAGACCCAACCCAACCCCTGACTCTAACCCTAACTCTGACCCTAACCCTAACCCCAAACCGCAGCCAAAACGGGCCAAAACTCGCCATAAACGTGGCTACGCCGAGGTTGCATCGAACCAGGAAATTTCTCAGATGCGGACGACGATTCCGGAGTGCAGACCACGCTACACATTTTTCGAGTACGAAACATCCCTAAAGATCCCTTCTCCCAGAGTGCTAAACCTACTCATTGATAGCATAGGCAGCAGGATTAACTCAGACCCCTCAAAAACGCAGTGGTTTCGGATATCGATACGGCAGTAGTGGTGGTCCCTCTATAGTGTCGGCTGCCCGCTATAGTACCTGTGAAATCGCTTGGCACAGATGGGATTGACTAACCAGTGTGTCAGTGGGCGGACTAGTGCCGCTTGCCGCGATAATTTTTTCCAGCTCGTTATTTTCAGGTGTCTGCCACATACCCTGCGGGGGGGGGGGGGCGCATGACAGTTTATTCCTTCTATTTCTTCTTTATCCTCTTTCGATTTGTCTTCTTTTGTTTTTGTTTTCTCGTTGATTGTTTCCTTTCGTGTCTCTATTTCGTAGAATGTGTATGTCGTGCCTGTCGTACCTAGTATGATGACACGACATTGCATTGCCCACTGCTGTGCTTACTGCATACGTGGCATCGTAGTATCTATGTGGCGTAGTTTTGTGACCGCAGAACTTGTATCTCTTCTATTATAGGATTGAAGAATCGGCACGGACACTGGTTGTGCTGGATGTAGACCGGTAGGAATAACGGTTTAATGTGAAGAACACACACATAGATTAGTGGCGGTATTGTAAGCTGGCACACACCGGCATTTTCGAGGGGACGATCTATTACGGGGGACCATAATAAATAGGACCAATTATTGCTAGTAAAATTAGCGAAAATATATACCAGGTAGGTTTTTGTGTGTGCCGTAGGTCCTATTTACTATGGTCCCCCGAAATACTGCATTACTCTATCGGTACTGATTACAACCCGTCCCCCCCCTCCTGGTTTGGCTGACTTCCAAAGCCTGGGGGTGTCGCATGTTGAAAAGGGGGAAGACACCACACAGGCGTTCCTCCTTCTTGTGTAGATGAGCGTGTGTGAGTTTCGCTACCCTGTTTTTTTGTCGGACCGCTCGCTGGTGTTAGTTTGGGCGGATGTTGTATTTTCCGAAGGAAGTGTTGGGGGGATGCGCTGCTGCTGCTGCTGCTGCTGCTGCTGTGATACCCATATTGTTGGCGGTTTAGCTCGAGGCGGCAGCTGGAACCAAACATTAAAGACAGATGAACCCGCGGTTGTAAGTGGATCCACGGGAGTAGTCCCGAAGCGACGCCGAATCCACCGCGTTCATGACAACATATTTTTTCAATTTGTCATCCTCGAATACATCCTCGCACACACAGACACACACGAAAGCACCGTGGCACCAAGAAACGACCTCCGAAGCGTCACTGCTATGCCACTGCTGCTGCTTGCGAGGAGGGCCGAGGTGCGAGGTGGCCAGGCGACCACAGGCGGAGTGCGAGCTGTTATACAATACGGAGAACATGCCAAAACCTGCTGCTGTTCTTTTCAGTTGCGTGTGGGTTTCCACCATCCCTGCTTGGCCATGGCCAGTAACGCCTCCACGCTCCACGCGATTACTTGCCCACCAAAACCCAGGATGCACCTCAGAAGCATCCCAGTAAACCCCGGCTCCGCGCCATCAATACCCGCGATTGCATGTACCCCCCGCAACACTCCGGTCCCAGCTACTAGTCGCACGAAAGGAGGAGAGCGTGAAGCAAATAAAAGAGCAGGAAAGGCGACCGGCCTCAAGTCTCTGTTGGTTGGCTTTGAGGTCGACCCGCCTTGGCTTTTGCTCTTCTATTTGCTTCAGCTCCGCCAGGCGTGCGAGCAGTAGCGGGGGCCGGAGTGCTTGCGGAGGTCGGGCGTATTCGCATGTAATTATAGTGCGCGGAGCTGGGGTTTGTTGGGAAATCGGGGGTCAACATAGCAAAGACTCTCTCCTCCCCCCCCCCCCCCCCCCCACACACACTACGGGTCTTGCCTACCGGTATTGTTTTTTTTTCGCCCTTGTACGTGACCGCGAGCGCACGCAAACGGGGTAAAAAAGCGCCCCCGCTTTCCTTCCCAGCCCACTCTGTTATGGCTGGACAAGCCGACCACAGGATCGGCCGAAAGGCGTTAACGAGGGGGAAAGAAAAAAAAACGATGGTAGCCGGGACTCTTGCCGCACGTCTCCTCGTTGCGCTCGTGTCGCCGCGCAGGAATCCCACGACGTCCCGGCGCGGGGGTATGAACCCGCTAGTCTTTCGTTAGTGTCAATCCGACTGTCGCCCTCCCCCTAATGTTTTGCTCTCGCCCCCCCCCCCCTCATGTTCTTATTGTGGACGGAGTGGACGGACCGCGAGATCTCAAATCGTAACCTCCCACCCTACCCCCCTCCCTCCCTCCCTCCCTCCCTCCCTCCTCCCCCGCTACCCCTTCCCCCCCCCGCCTCACATCCTCCCCGGTTTCTCAATGTTTACCGTCTCTCCAGTCGCGTGAGCCCCCCCGAGGCAGAAGCAGATCCAATCATGCTGCGGAAGCTCGAGCTGACGTTTTCGAAGGGCGATACGGGTACTCGTGGGACCTGTGCATAATCTTTCCGACGGAGGTGGGTTCGTTTTGGCTACTATTAATAGGTATATGAAGTATATATATATATATGTAGATACCTGGTATGTTATATTTATACCACTCAAAAACGACAGTTGTCAGGTCGAGGATTCGGTAAAAAAACTCATCTTTGCTTGCTGTGTTCTGTACTTCGATCGCGCGTACGACGGGTTTCATATGGCCACATGCAGGAAATACAGTCCGTACGCTGTATGAGGAAGACAAAATCTGAAACTGCAAGAGTTCAAGGAGTAGATGTGTCTATATTTGGAAAATTATTGATTTTCACGTGGTCTATCCGTACTTTTTTTTTTTTTTTTTTTTCGCCAAAACTGTGTGTGTGTGCGTGTTTTTTTTTCTTCTTTCTTTTCTTTTTGTTTTTATGCTCGCTTGAGTTATTTCCGCCTGATTACGCCTGTTGCGCTCCGAAATTGTAAACAAGGATGCTACAGTTGAAGGCCGAAGGAGCGCCCATTTTTGTGGCAACTTCTGTAGCTCTTGGAAAAAAGCGGGCAATTGTGCTGAATGCTATCTGCATACACCGGAACGGAACAAACGATACAAGCTCAAATCGTTTCCGATGTTTACAGTAGGCGGGCTTCTGTTGTTGTGGAGTTGAAGAAATGTGAGGAGGGGCGAGAGGCGGGGGATGGGAGGTAAAAATAGTGGATGTTGTTTTGGAGCGAACCAAGGTTGTTCTGTGTCGGGGAAGACGTGTTTGGATTCGATTGTACGCATACAGCAGAGCACGTTTTGCATCGAGACACGGGAATGCTTCGTATAATAGATGGTTTCATCTTTAAGCGGCGGAGGGTATTTACACATCGTTAGGCTGGAGGTGAATCGTCTATAAGTTTGGATGGCTTGTTTTTTTATTCGTGTGGAAGGACATTACGTTTTTTATGGACGCTAAGAAGCGTTTGCCGCCGCAGAGGACATTTTTTTTTTTTCCCGAAGAAAATCCTACCGCCGAGGACAGGAGGGCGCCTCTGATGGCGAGGGGTATCGCGAAACGTTCCGCGGAGCGATTCGCACGTCTGAAACGTTTCGCGGAACGCTCAGCTGAACAGGTCCCCAGGATGCACCACGGAACACGGGCAAGCCACCCTACCCAGAACCCCCCCACGCCCGGTCGTCGCGGAATGATTCGCATAGCTAGAACGTGTCGCGCACGGGCAGCGTTAAACCTCCTGCGCCCCCCCCCCCCCCCCCCCCCCCCCCCCCCCCCCCAAGTGAGTACACCCTCCCCCCTCGCGCTCGCGCCATGCATGACATGAGTACCCCCCCCCCCCCCCCCCCCCCCCCCCAGCCCCCCCGCAACACTCAACACTCCCCCCCGCTTCCTGGCGCGGTGTTTTTTTTCGTCCTTGACTGTTTCGTGTTGCTTCCCTTCCCCTCCCCTCCCCGGTGGCGGTGCTTGCAGGCTCCGCAAGGCGTGCCCCCGGCTTCCGAGATGGTCCGGAGGCTTCACGTTGCGGGACTCGAGACCTACCTCTACTATTCTGTACAGCAGGACGAGATTATCTGCAAGATTAGGTGGGCCCGGGTACTGCTGTGTTTGGACATGTAGGTATGTTACGTATGGTAGGAAACGTGCTGGTGTATGCGAAGAGAAAAGTTCAAGCAAGGACGAAAAAACCACACAAACATAACTAACTATCCGTAAGTATGTCCGTATGTATCTGGTATATATAAATGTATGTATGTATGTATGTGCTTTTCTTTAGTCCTATTTTTTGGGTGTATATTGGATATTCTTCAGCAGTGTTGTTTGACGCTGCCGGCGGCGATCGTTCGACGTCCTGGATTGGGTGAATCCTCCTGCCCCGGTCGGTGAGGGATCGACTCGTGCGTTCATTCTCTCGAGAGTGGTTCGGGCCAAACGTTACGCACAAACACCTCTTACAGACATATCATACATATCATACAGATCATGATGTATCTATCTACAGATAGATGATCTAGTTCCTCACCTGCCGTTGTCAGAGACTGTTCAGGATTTGCCTTACAGGGCAGATTATCTGCACAGTACGGACCCACCCCAGGAAACTTGTGCTATTAACAGATATATGGTACAGATGCACTCCAGGAAACATGCGCTATATAGTTCGTGCAGATTATACCGCTCCCACCCTAAAACAACTGTAGCGAGAAGAGATGATCTATCTGTCTTCCGTGAAGTACCTCGATCATCAACTGCTGTGGGGAATCAATTTTTTTTTTTTTCTTGTCTGTCCGCGAAGTGAAATGTTAAAATATTCACATGTTAAGTCCCCTAAACTATCGTGGCTTCGTCTGATTGGGTCAACGTACACCGTTGCCGTAGAATCAAGCCATCACGACGTCCCCTCGTAAGTAGTGGCTGAAAAGTGACCTTGGTACACGCACACCCAGCAGAAGAAGGGCGTCATGCACTGCTGTTTGTTTTTTCGAAAGTTACTACTCTTTGTCGTCGTCTCTTACTACTTCGTCCAGGGGGGATGAAACGGTTTTGCAAGATTATGCGGGGGGGAATTTGTTTTTTTGTTTTGTTTTGTTTTGTTTGGGCGCATTTTTGTTGGATGATTGCTGTTGGTGTTGACGGCAGTGTTGATGGTGCCTGTGGTGTTGGTGTTGGTGTTGGTGGTGTCGGTGTGTGTTTTTAGTTTCGTTGTTGTTGTTTTTTTGTGTTGGTGTTCCGTCATTGTGGGTTCTTGGGATCACAGGGGGCCATAGTAAACAGGACCTACGGCACACACGAAAACCAATATATTTCACCATTTTCATTAACAGTATTTGGTCCCATTAACTATGGCCCCCCGTAACAGTGGTGGTGTTGTCCGTGTTCTATTACGGGGGATCCATAGTTAATGGGACCTATGGTACACATAAAAACCTATATATTTCACCATTTTCATCACCAGTATTTGGTCCTATTAACTAGGTTCCCCCGTAATAGCGGTGTTGGCGTTGGTGCCGTAGTTGATTCAGCCGTGCCTTTCTTCCCTTCAACCCTTTTAGGACTGCGGTTTGTTCTATTACGGGGGACCATAACAAATAGGACCTACGGTGCAAACAATATATATATATATTATATATTTCCTTATTTTTACTACAGTAACAATATTTGGTCCTTTTTACTAGGGTCCCCCGTAATAGGATAGGATGGGGGACGCACCAGTCAAATTCGAAGCAGTCTGTCCCCTAAATGGGACTGCAGTCGTAACAGTCCTAACAGTAGGGCTATAAGCGCTCAACGGATGGGACAAATCATCGATTCCCGTTGCAATCTCATGGTGTAGATCTTGCAGGGAAGGTATATCTGTATTATCTGTATGATCTGTATGATCTGTATGATCTATATGATCTGGCTCATGTTGCCGCGTGGGAGCCGTATTGTATGCACGATGTAGGAGAGATCTCCCGGTTTAGATCCATACTGGACAGATCCTGCGCGCCGTATCGTAACGGCAGGCTGGTCTAGACGATCTATCTGATCTATCTGTAGACGATCTATCTGTCCGCGGAGTACGGATATAACGAGCATATATTCCGGCCTGCCTTTTTTGTTTCCCATGCGACTGCTTGCGGTCCCACAGCAACGCCTGCAGCTTCTGACCTCCTCTCCCGCCTTCTCCCCGCTTCTTGCGTGCCATCCATCCCATTACGTACTATCCCGTACCACATCCTACCATACCGTAAAACATACCATACCATACCATACCATACCGTACGAGATACCATACGAGCCCTATTATTATTCTAACTTTTGATCCCTAATCAAACGCGAAATGTCTCTCACACAGGGCACCGTTGGAGCGCCTGGCGAGGTACGCAGCCGACGTGGAGTACATAATGCTCTTCGACGAGACGAAGCTTAAGCGGGCGGTAGAGGAAGGCTTCAAGGACCCACCCATAGCGGGGCGGCACATCACGCACGACCCCACCATCACCAAATACAGGTAACATGCTCTCTGCTATCAGAGGTTGACAGAATGGGGGGAGTGAGGAGGGAGGGGTTGGAGAGGGAAGGGGAGGGGGAAGGGGAGGGGGTCTGCACAGGATCATTATGGCGTTTTGGTATCGGGAAGGGGGGACCGGGTTGGGACAAGAAGGGGGGACCGGGTTGGGACAAGAAGGGGGGACCGGGTTGGGGCGGGGTGGGGTCGAGGGGAGGTGGAATTGGGGTGGGAGTGGGGAGGGGGTGGGTGGGTGGGCGGGGGGGGGGGGCACATGATGTCGCGAGTTGAGCAGCAGCGTGGGTGGGACATGCGAAACAGGTCGTGAACGTTGGTCCGCACCTTGTCGGGCTCGTGTTGGGCGGTAGGGTAGGGTAGGGTAGGGATGGAGAGAACTATTCGCGTCCGATCCCGCCCCCTACTATCGCACCTGTTTTATTTCGCGTCGTTTTTGCCACGGGCTATCGTTGCCGTCATCAGCTGTTGCTTCCTGGCGTGACGGAGGATGAAATAATGAAGGGGATTAACGATAACTGAGAAAGTAATAAAACACAAAGCTAAAAGTAAGAGGAACAACAAAACCTGAAAGATTGAAGAATGGACAACAACCGGCAGTTGCAAGAACGGTCCTCGTGCTACGAAAAAATTTCAGCACATGGTCGGACAGAACGTATCACGGGGAAATTAAGTAATCAGAACCCATGATGTCCACGAAAACGTATACCTGGTATACTTTAGAAGTCTTGCTTGGCATGTCTGGTAGATGAATCTGGTGTATGTAGACCCCGGTATTTTTGCCGAGTTCGAGACGTTGTGCCAAGCGCCAAGAGGTGTGGCATACTGATGTCACCCATCCAGCACGCGTATCGGGTCTTTGTCATGCAAGTACGTCCTACCTGGCAGAACCAGATTTTCCAGGCCTTACAGATGAGGAGTGTACATCTCTCGAATGCAGCTCTTCACGTCCCATGACCCGACAACCCGCAGTCCGGTTCGCTTCGCTTCGGTCCGGTCCGGGTCGGGTCGGGTCGGGTCGGGTCGGATCACCCTCTCACCCGACCCGACCCGATCTGACCCGCGAGATTTGATCCGACCCGTGAACAGCCGTGAGTATTCAGTCCTCGAAAGGTCTATAGATCTAGAGCTGTGGCTGATCTGATATTATTTTCTGATCTGTGTCCTGATCTATCTATTTTTTTTTTCATCTGTTTTGGTCTGATCCGATGTGTTCCTTGTGTGCAAGCTTTCCTCCTTGTGCGTCTACATATGTAAATTTTTTCTTGCTCTTTTTTTTTTTTTTTCGCAAATTTCGTGTTTTTTTTTTTTTCCGTTTCAGGCCGCACGAGTACATCTACGGGAAGTACGGCGCCAACACGCGCCTAGCCCACATGTACGCCTGCCCCCCCTACCTGGAACACCCTTTCACGAGCGTGCACCGCATCAAGCTCATCCGGAGGATGATCGAGAGCACAGTGGGTGACGGGTAAGCGAGCCTTCCTCCGGGTTTCGCGTAGCCGTCTTGAGTTTCGCTTTGTGTTTTGTTGGTTCCGTGCTTTGGTTCTGGAGAGGAACCACGCTTCGGAGGCATGTTTTCCTCTTGATGACGCTTACCCCCCTCCCCCCCGCCTCCCCTCAATGCCTTTAATCGACCACCCCCTCCCTTAACCCTTTTAGAACCGCAGTCCCGTTTTGGGAACAAATTACTTATAAAGTGACTGGATTGTCCCCACAACGGAACTGCGGTTCTAAAAGGGTTAATACAGCCGTATTGTTCTCGACGTCAACCCCCCCCCCCCCTCCCCTTACCCCCCTCCTCAATAATGCCGCGTGATCATCTCGACGGCGAAAAACCCCGTTCGGCGACTACAGTTGCGGGATGAACATGGGCTTTCTGCAGAAGAACCGCGCTTTGAAGGCGTTTTTCCCTCTTCATGATGACGAGAGAAGGACCAGGCTCTATAAGCTTTGGGTCAGGCGCTGCGCTAACCCGGGCAACCAGCCTCTCGATCAAGTCAAGGTAACGGTGATCCGTATATTCGTAGTGTAACATATCGGGGGGGGGGGGGGTGTACTCGATAGGAGAGATGTACTCGATTTCATGCATGGCCGTAGTCGTATGACCATAGACCCTCGCATCCCTACAATGCCGGGACGGAGCATGTCGGGGTTTCACCGACCAGGCAGTCATTGCTTGCACCAAGCGAGAAGCGCCGTGAGGTGTCTGGAGTCGCATGAAGGGTGAGCTGCATCCTACTAAGAACCGCTTGTGAGGCGGGCTTGCATGTGGAGGACAGCTTCAATGAGTTGATTTAATTTCCGGTGTAGACAGTTCCAGAGGCAGCAATGGGAGTACTATACTATGTAACTGCCTCTTGGGTGCCTTACATAACACTACGTGGTATGGTCAATTCCCTTGTGCGGAGTAAAGGTTCTTTACCTCGCCCAAATGATCTAACTCGACAACCAGCTGTGGGCGACCGCCAAAAAAGAAAAAGAAGAAAAAACGGTACCCTGGTTGTCTAGCTCACGTAGTGAGCGGCATGTTTTACAGTGTCGTTGCCAACCGACGCCAACCCAACTTATATAAAATAGGAGGGGGGGAGGAGGGGGGGGGGGGGGGGGGGGGGCGTTACTTATGTCATGCATGGCCGTAGTCGTATGACCATAGGCCGTCGCCCCTCTACAATCCCGGGACGGAGCACGTGGAGCGTTCACCGACCAGGCGGACATTGCTTGCGCCAGGCGGGGGGGTTGGAGGAGGGAGTGTGGGAGGGGGGGGGGGGAGGAAAGGGAGTGCATTTTTTTTCTTTCTTCCTTTTTTGTTTTTTTTTCGGACGGTCCTTTTTGTGTGTTTTCCGGTCCTCTCCGTCGGTATATGATCGGATTCGATCCGATCGTTGCTTGACATTTGACTCGTGATCTGATTGGTCGGTGGTTCGCTGTCACCCTGCTGGTTTACCGGTCAGGACTACCTCGGCGAGAAGATCGGTTTGTACTTCGCTCTCCTGGGCCACTACACCTCCTGGCTCGGCCCGCTTTCCATCATGGGGCTGGTGATGTCTTTTGACCAGCTGGTCGAGTGGAACTTAGACGCCACCCTTGCCCCGTGCTTCAGCGTCTTCGTCTCCTTCTGGGCGGTAAGCGGTGTGTTGCAGCTGCCTGTGGGAGGGGCGGGGGGGAGGGCGGTGGGGGAGGTAAACAATCCTCTCTGTCCTCATCGCCTTTTTATCAACTTGTTTGAGATCTACATTGATGTATCGGTATGAGGGGTGATGGCGTAGCGGTACCGGTTTCGGCAACGGTAACGACAAATGCTTCTGGGACCGGTGACGGTAGTGGCGGCCATACCGGCAACGGAAAGGGTGCCGGTACCGGTGGCGATGACGGTACCTGTGACGGGTGATGGTGGCGGTAGCGGTGACGGAGACGGTACCGGTAAACGTAACGGGGGCGGTAACGGTTACAGTGGCGGTAGCGGTAACAGTCGGGGTAGCAGTGACGGTGGCGGTAACGGTGGCGGTAACAGTTACGGAGACGGTACCGGTAAACGTAAGGTTGGCGGTAACGGTAACGGTGGCGGTATCGATAATGGTGGCGGTAACGGTAACGGTGGCGGTAACAGTAACGGTAACGGTGGCGGTATCGATAATGGTGGCGGTAACGGTAACGGTGGCGGTAACATTGACTGCAACTGCGAAGGTAACGATGCCGGCAGCGGTAACGGCGGCGGTAACAGAGACGGTAACTGCAAAGGCAACGTGACAGTGACGGTGGCGGTTTAACAGAGACGGAGACGGTACCGGTAACGGTGGCGGTAACGGTGGCAGTGACAGTTACGGAGACGGTACCGGTGAACGCAGCGTGGCGGTAGCGGTAACGATAACGGTGGCGGGAACGGTAACGGTGGCGGGAACAGCGACGGTGGCGGTAACGGTATCGGTGGCGGTAACATTTACCGAAACGGTAACGGTAACGGTGGCGGTAACGGTGACGGTAACTGCAAAGGTAACGATGCCGGCAACGGTAGCTGTGGCGTTAACGGTCACGGAGGCGGCAACGGTATGGTTTCATGCTTGCACGGCTTTTGGCAGGTGCTGATGCTGGAATTCTGGAAGCGGATGGAAGCGAGGCTGGCGATGCGATGGGGCATGTCCGAGTTCGAGGCCGTGAGTTGTTTGGTGGTTGTATATGCGTATGCTGTGATTATTTATTTCGCGTCGGTTTCTTCTAGTCAAGGTGGTTCCGTTCGTGTTTTTTTTTTCTATTTTACTGTACGAGTACGTTGTAGCATACTTTTTGTTTGGGTTCTAAATTGCCTTCTTTCTCGCGTCTCTGGCTGTGTTTGCTGCTTGCTATCTAGTCTGTCTTGTTTTTTTTGTCGATGTTTTTATGCTGGTTCCTGTTTTTTTTTTTTCGTTCTTGTTTTGTTGGCTAGTTTCGTTGTTTTCCGTTTGTGGTTTTTTCTTGCTGTTTTTGGTGCTTGCTATTCTTTTCCTCCTCCTCCCGTTCTTTTGCGTGTTTTCAAGCTTTTATCCCTTTTTCTAGTGCACTGGTAGGCGGAATCATACGTTTGACTCTAATTCCAAGTGAAACACACGTTTGACTCTAATTCCAAGTGAAACACACGTTTGACTCTATTTCCAAGCGAAACATACGTTTGACTCTAATTCCAAGTGAAACATACGTTTGACTCTAATTCCAAGTGATTAGTTCGCCCCCCCCATAAACGGGAGAGCGGTTCTTAACCCCTTTAGAACCGCAGTCCCGTTTTGGGGACAAACTACTTGGAATTTGAGTGGTTTGTCCCCAAAACGGGACCGCAGTTCTAAAAGTAGTAGTTGATATCCCTCTTCTTGGGAAATCAGAAAGGAAAAAATACGATATCGCGGGCGTGATGCAAGTCGATGTCCTGACGTATTACTTTCTGCTGAAGTTTATAGAGAATGACATTCTGTCCCGGCAGTATTCTGATGTGTCATTTTTTGTTGGTTTTAATTTTTTGTTTGAGGATTTCCTTGCTCCTGGGTTGCATTACCCACAAAAAAAAATGGACAATTGTAGAGTCGAATAAGTGCCTGCAAGCACCTCTACCCCCGTTTTTTTCCTTACCGGTATTTCGTAATTCTGCTTTAGCTCAAACTTTCCCATTGATCCATTATTTGGCAATGGCGGATATGGGCTCCTTGGTGCACTCCCGTTACGGTGGTGGCAACGCGGCGGCAGCAGTTTCCGCGCCCTGCTTCCAGTTTGAAAATGGTGAAAAAAAAAAGGGTTCCAGGCGTTTGAAGTTGATTATCTTCTGCTGGAGCCAAGTACCAGTGTGTTTTTGGCTGCTGTACGTGGAAACATGTGCTCGTATCATACTCGTACCAGTTTCTTTTCGTATTCGCACTCTCTACCGTGGATCATTCAATGTAAGCATTGGATTGGATGAGGCCTCCTGCGCCGGGCTGAGTAGACTAGCGTGTCACGTACTCGGCGCGGGGTTAGTTAGTACCTGTAAATGATATGGGTTTACAAGCGTAAGAATACTAATCCTACTGCCGGGTGGGTGGGATGGTCTGAAGAGATGCTGCGACCAACTCTACTCCCGAGGTTTCGGGAGCGAAAAGAAGTGACTTCGTTGCGATACAAATTCCGAGACATTTCGATATCATCGTTGGTTCCATTAAATGTAAGTATTGTTGGATTGGATGAGGCCTCCTGCGCCTGCCTGTGGTCCCGCCCATTCGTTGCGCCTCTTTCAATTGTACGTGTAGTTGACTACTGGTAGAGGGACAGAGTTATCTTATCTCACCCAAAGTCCTTCAACATTGACTCAGCCCTTTCCTGCACATGCCGCAAAACTATGTTCGTACTCTGGAGAGAGCAACAACGGGGGGGAGGTGCCCGGCGGTTAAGCCCCACCCATTCCGCTGTGCGGCAGAGGTGTGCGTCACAACCGACCGAAGAGCGCGAATGGCCGGGCAGTCCCGGTCTGACAACACTACCACTGCCTCGCTGTGGAGGCCCGAAGCGTCTTACCAAAGTGAAACTTGAAGATCAAAGCCTAAACCCTTAGACGCTGAGAGCGCTAGGATGTGCGACCCCTGCGCATCGAATAGAAAGCCAAAGGATACAAGGCTATATATATCTACCGTCAGAGAAGTACGCTCATCCTATGAGAGCTGGCCGCCTGTGCGCGGCGACGCTGCCGCCTATAGATGTCCTGTGAGAGCTGGCCGCATGTGCGCGGCGACGCTGCCGCCTATAGATGTCCTGTGAGAGCTGGCCGCATGTGCGCGGCGACGCTGCCGCCTATAGATGTCGTTTTCGTTCCGTTTCGCTTTCGTTTCGCGTCTAATTCCGTTTCGTTTCGTTTGGTTTCGTTTCGTTTCGGTAATCCGGTTCGTTTCGGTTTCGTTTTTTTTCAGATCGAGAACGACCGACCAGAGTTCAAGGGCGACACTATGGTATCGTTCGTCGACGGCAGCCCCATGACCTACTACCCGCCAGAGGTGCGATCATACTTCACTTTTATACCTGCTACATACCTGGTATGGTATATATATATATATATAATATATATGGTGCTGCTGTACTGGCACGAGTAACGGTGCTACGGGTTTTGTTCATGGTTCATTTTTTTTTTTTTTTTCCATCCCATTTAACCCACGAGTAACGGTACTACTCGTACGGGTTTTGCTCATGTTTTTTTTTTTTTTTTTTTTTCATCCCATTTAACCCACGAGTAACTGTACTACTCGTACGGGTTTTGTTCATGGTTCATTATGTTATTTTTTTCCATCCCATTTAACCCACGAGTAACGGTACTACTCGTACGGGTTTTGTTCATGGTTCAGTTTTTTTTTTTTTTCCATCCCATTTAACCCACGAGTAACGGTACTACTCGTACGGGTTTTGTTCGTGCTTCAGTTTTTTTTTTTTCCCCACTTGACCCAGGAGTAACGGTACTACGGGTTTTGTTCATGGCTCAGTTTTTTTTTCCTTTCCCCATCCCATTTAACCCTTTTAGGACTGCAGTCCCGTTTTGGGGACAAACTACCTATAGTTCGACTGGTTTGTCCCCAAAACGGGACTGCGGTCCTAAAGGGGATAATATAATCGCCTTTCGTGCTCCCGCTCCATTCCAGTCATTTCTCTGATCCGGGGTCACATACCGGGGTACTGGTAGGCTCTTCTCCCCCCGTCCCCGCTGCGGCACATGCCGCCTTGGCGTTCCTTTTTTTCTCGAGGAGGGTTCAACACTTTTTCTTCCCTCGTCGTCTGGCGTCTGATTGCCTGTCTACAGCTCTCTGTGATAGCAGCACTATTAGTAGCGTTTGACCGACGAACATATTGTTAGTTTATGGCCGCTGAGTAGGGAGCAAGGTGTGTGGGAGTAGCAGGCTTCGCCGACGATTTGATGTGCGGAAATCCCCGCGCTTGGACCGTTGAGCCCCCCCCCCCCCCCCCCGCTCCTCCTCTCCCCGCTGCTTCTATCCCTTTTTATCCCCTTCCCCCAACCGCGTCCGTGGGGGAAACGGGGTGGAAAGCATGTGTTTTGTCTTCCTTTTCGATCGTTCTGAGGGCCTTGTTGCTTGCGTCCACTCCAGCCTTAGCACGAAAACGCCTCATCACCCACCTACCCCTCCACCCCACCCCACCGCACCCCACCCAACACCACACCACACCACACCACACCACACCACACCAATATTTTAGTTGCGTTCTTTGGTTGCTGTTTTGTGTTTTGTTTTTTTTCCAGGACTACATCCAGCTGCTGTTGGTGGCTAACACTTTGGTGATAGGGATGGTGGCGCTGGCGGTAGCCCTCATCGCCGGCATCTTCATCCTAGAGGTCAACTGGGACGCGAGTACCTCGACCTTCTTTAGCTACTACGGTCAGTACTACGTGGAGTAATATAGATGGTTGTTTTTTTTGTTGATCTGTTTTTGGTTATTTTATTTTATTTTATTTTACTTTAATTCTGTTTTGGGTCTATACCTCTGGTCCTGTTCTGATTCGGTTTCTGTCTCCGTTTCTGGGATTGAATCTGTCTGGGGTCTATTAACAGAATGGTGGATGTTGCTGTATGTTCCGTTTTGGTTCTCTTTCAGGTCTGCTCTTGGTTCGTTTTTTTTCTTCTTTTTTTTTTTTTTTTTTTTGGTTCTGTTTTTGGAATCCGTTTTTGGTTCATTTTTGGTGCTGTCTTGGTTCTGGTTTGATTTTCCTTTTTATCATGTCTTGATTATGTTTTGGTACGATCAAGACACGACTTCTGTGGAGTGGACTTATTGGGCGCTTGCGGCAACTCCTCCTTCATTTTCTGTCCGTGCAGTTGGTTTTCGGCGGGGGGGGGGGGGGAGGGAGGGCGGTTGTCTATTCTTGGTTTCGTTTTGTTCGTTTTCTGTTTGGTTTTTCGTCTTTTGTTATGTACGAGGACTGCATACTCGCATTTATTGCGTTCACTAGTTTTAGCGATGGGTCGTAATTCCGGGTACTAAACGTCAGAAGTGTTACGTACCAGGTGTAATTTTCGCTCTGGAAACAGCCAGATGCTTTCTGCGCTCCTCCGTCAACAGAAGGCACGAGGGCGGTCAGGGATGTATATATCATATCATCACTTCACTTTTTTTTGTTTTTTTCAGTCATCACTTTTACTTTCCAGCCTAACTTGTAGGAGGTTTTACCCTCGACGACCTTCTGGGCAAGCCGTGGTCACAGGTGTCTACCCTTCTCCTCCCCCGGTACGTGCCTTTATTTTTTGTCGCGCGTAGGGGTTCAGCATTCCCACTGCTCGTCGGTTTTCATCGAAGGTAGCTGACTCACGCTCTCGCGCTTTCCGCTGATCAATTTTCTTTCATGCAAGAAAAAACCCTTACGAGCATGCACTCGGTGGGGCTAATCCACGAAATTGATCTTGATAGGCACGCGGACCACCTACCAAGCCACCGTGGACGCCGGCTCATATACCCAAGCACCCCCAACTACAGCCGGGAAAAAAACTACGCGTTTTTTTTAGTGTACCTGTGGCCGGTGGTCGGTGTGTGTGTGTGATTCGAACGTTGAAGTGTGGCGAGCTTAACCCTTTTAGCACCCCAGTCCCATACCTGGGGGCAAAGCAATCAAATTATACCTGGTAAGTCGTAGTTTGCCCCCGAAACGGGACCACAGGGGTCCTAAAAGGGTTGAGCTTTATTTTTACCAACCAATCCGCGGGAGGATTTAAAAAAAAAAAAAATGTGTGTGATTTGTGTGACAGTACCTGGGAGGCATGTATGTACCCTCGCCTTGGTTCGAATACCGTAGCATCACGTCGCATCCCTCGTGCGATACAAAAATGACGTGTTGTGCCCGGTGTTGTCCTGCTTTGCTAGTTGGTTGTGCACTGCATGGCCATGTGGTTGACGGGCACACGATCAATACTGTCATGTACTTGTACTTCGTTCAGCTCGGTCTTGACCACCCCACGGCTTAACCCCTTTAGTACCGCAGTCCCGATTTGGGGACAAACTACTTAAAATTTGAGTGGATTGTCCCCAAAATGAGACTACAGTTCTAAAAGGGGTTAAAGCCAAGCATTCAGAATGAGTGAGTGTGCGAAGACTGCTCGCGATTTTTCCGGCGGTAGCGTACAGGACATGACAGAAGCAGGTAGGCAGGCGGGGTATGAATAGCAGTCCAATGGCACTAGGCGCGGTGAGCGGTGCCTGTCTCCCGGGTGGCTTGTCGTTGCAAGGGCCTGTCGATCTATATCCTCAGTTCTATCCGCCCCAAGTTCGCGAAGAGCCATTGCTGCTGGTACCGGCCAAGAAGAGAACGCACTCAAAACATTACATGCCGCGTGTCACTGATCTTCGTTTCTCTCGCCTTCGTTTCTCCTTTGTGCGTGAGTGGTGCCAGTATTATAGTTGGCTCAGGGCGGGGGGGGGGGGGGGCGGCTCTCTACCGTCCCCTGCCTTCAGTTTTATATAGTTGTGCAGGCATAGAGGGAGGGGGCGGTGTCAGGAACCCCCCCCCCCCCTGTCGGGAGGGAAGAAGTTGAATAGTTCGACGTTGGAGGTGTCGAGAAAAAATTTTCGGGCGCTTCTGGGGTACACTAAACACTTATTCTGTGCCTTCGTACGTACGCCCGTAAGGCATCATTGTTTGTGTAGCTCACAACATCGTTATTTGTATACCTGGTACGCACTACATATGTTTGGCAAACATTTCCCTGTACTTACCTTAGCCTTCTTCCCGCCTCCTACTCCCCCCTCTGTACAACCCCCCCCCCCCCCCCCCCCCCCCCGTGTACATCTTTCCTATCGATTACACCCCCCCCCCCCCCCCCCCCCCCACGTGTCCTGGAATTGCCTATACCGGAATTTAAATCAACTCATTGAAGCTGTCGCCCATATGCAAGTCCGCCTCACAAGCGGTCCTTAGTAGGATGCAGCTCACCCTTCATGCGACTCGCCGAACACCTCACGGCGCTTCGCGCTTGGTGCAAGCAATATCTGCCTGGTTCGGTGAAAACCCGACATGCTCCGTCCCGGCGTTGTAGGGATGCGAGGGTCTATGGTCATACATACGACTACGGCCATGCATGAGATCGAGTACATCTCTCCTATCGAGTACACCCCCCCCCCCCCCCCCCCCCCCCCTCCGCCTGCGTTGTCGTTTTTTTTTTTGGTATTTTGCATGGTTCGTAGTTGGCTTATTTTGGAATAGTAAATCTCTCCGGGTTTCCAAACAACGCACTTTTTCTGATGCATTGTTTATATTCGTAATCGTCGTACGTACGTCATACGAGTTTGTAAAGGCTATATCATAGACCACACGTAACTACTTTGTTTGTTGTACCTCACAATAACAATGTCTTTTCCATGATACATACACTGCGAAATACGGACCTATAGCAATAAAACTTCCCGTATCCCCCCCCCCCCCCCCTCGGCCTCCCCATGCTTCCGAACTCCCCTTTCGGTGTTTGTTGTTTCTTGTTTTTTGGTTTTCAATTTTTCGTGCAAGGTTCGTACGTCGCTTCTTTCATGCTCTCGCTGGAGATCCAGATAATGAATTTCTTCTATCGCAAGGTTGCCGTGTGGACGACAGAACGCGAGAACCATCGAACAGACACCGTCTTCGAAGACACTCTGATCGCGAAGCTCGCCGTCTTCCAGGTGGACTGGTTGATTGATTAGTTGATTGATTGGTTGGCTCATCTGTTGATTGGTTGGTTTGGGGGGGGGCTGGTTGCTTGGCTGATCGGTCGATCGGTTGGTTGGTTGGTTGGTTGGTTGGTTGGTTGGTTCGAGGGCGATTGGTCTGTCCATTGGTTGATTGGTTGGTGTGGGGAGATTGGTTGGTTGATCGGGTGGTTGGGTCGGGGGGATGGTTGGTTCGTTGATTGGTCGATTGGTTTGGGGGTGATTGGCTGGTTCGTTGATTGGTTGGTTGGTTCAAGGGGACTGGTTGGTCCAACGGTTGGTTGATTGGTTGGTTTGATTGGTTGGTTAAGGTTGGGTAGTAGATTGGCTGTTTGAGGAGGTTCGGGGGGTGGTTGGGTGCATGACTGATGGGTTGATGAGGAAGATGGCTCGTGGGTTGATTGGTTGTTTGGTTGGTTGGGATAGAGGGGTCGGCTGGTTCGGGGTAACGATTGGTTGACTTCTACTGCACGCTTCACGATAGGCCGCTCATACCCAATACTCCCTTCTCCCACCCACCACCGCCCCCCACCCCGCGTTTTGGACAGTTTGTGAACTCCTACGCGTCACTGTTCTACATCGCGTTCATCCAGCCGTTCACCGCCTCGGGGTGCACGTACAGTTCCTGCCTCGACAGCCTTTGCCAGTCTCTCGCGATAATCTTCTGCACCCGCCTGGTCATCGCCAACACTGTCGAGATATTTCTGCCGCGATATAAGATGAAGATGAAGATGAAGGCGGTGAGGAAAAAAAGCGGGAAGGGGTGGTGTACTCGGTAGGAGATGTGTACTCGATCTCATGCATGACTGTAGTCGTATGACCATAGACCCTCGCCCGCCCGGGGGGGGGGGTAGGAATCACAGGAATAGGTGGGCAATACGGCAGGGTGTGGGGAGGGGGGGTCATAGTGTCATGCATGGGCGTAGTCGTACTACGTATGTCATGCGTGGGCGTACTCGTATATGACCATCTGTAGACCTTCGCATCACTACGGTGCGGGGATGTAGCAACGCCGGGTTTTCACAGACCAGGCAGGCATTGTAGTGAAGGGGTGTTTCGTTCCCCCCCCCCGGCCGCCGCCCCTGGTTCCCCCCCTCCCTCCCTCTCTCCCTTCCATTTTTGAGTCGGCGCACGATGCAGCCCCATCTGACCGATTGTTTCCCTCTTTTCTTCTGCGGCGATTGTTATCCAGGTCTGTGCCGAAGAAGTTATGCCTGCCTGTAAAAGCAAGTGCATTTTTTAAAGCTTTATAGAGGCTGCTCCCCGAATAATAACCGCCTCCCTCCCCCTCCTAATGCCTCCGCCCCTCTCACCGGGAATGCAACGAATAAGTACCCCCCCCCCCTACACCGGAAATTAAATCAACTCATTGAAGCTGTCGTCCATATGCAAGTCCGCCTCAAAAGCGGTTCTTAGTAGGATGCAGCTCACCCTTCATGCGACTCGCCAGACACCTCACGGCGTTTCGCGCTTGGTGCAAGCAATGTCTGCCTGGTCGGTGAAAACCCGACATGCTCCGTCCCGGCGTTGTAGGGAGGCCAGGGTCTATGGTCATACGACTACAGCCATGCATGAGATCGAGTACACCCCTCCCCCCCCCCCCTCCCCTATTCCGGTATACAGCCATTTTCTACGCAATGTTAAGCGAGCACCTCTGTGTCGTCATTTAATGGCGACATACCGCCTCCCAATTCCATTTTCAGGATAAAAGTACTGTTTTATTCTCCAATAGCATGGCCACCTCCCCCCTCCCCTTGCCCAACCCCCCCCCCCCCCACTCCAAACCCAAACGCCCCCACCCAACCCCCCTCCCCTACTGTCGCCATGGCCCCCCTAGGAGAGAGAAGGAGTAAGCGATGACATCTTGTTCACCGAAGCGGAAGTGGAGTTCACTCTGGAGACCTACGACGAGATGATGGGGCCTTTGGGTGAAATGAGCGAGATCGCCGTTCAGTTCGGATACGTGACGCTTTTCGTCGTATCTTTCCCCATAGCTCCGGTGAGACAGCCTCCAAACAACGGGTTCTGGGAGCGTGTGAGAACGGGCAAAGGTTGGGCGGGTCAAGCACCGTTTCCAAGAAAAAAAAAACAAAAACAAATCGAACACATCCTTGCCCTTCGGCCTCTACTCCCCCACACTCACCCGTTTTTATTTTTTTTTTCTTCCCGTTTTTTTTAAATTTTTTTTTGCCGTGATTGCATACACAGTATATCTCTCCTTCCTCGTGATGCTCGGGACTCAGATTCGGGGTCACTTGGCAGGCTCTCCGCGACGCCGCTCGTGCCTTCTGTTTTTATCGCCAGAATACCTCAGCCCTTCCCCCCCCCCCCCCCCCCCCCACTCTCGTGGGCTCGCGTCTAATGGCCTGTCCTACCCCTTTTCTCGCCTGCTGTGCCTGCACTCCCCGCCGAAGTGTCTGCCTATTCCCTGGTACGCACTAACCCATATTTTATCCCCCTCCCCTCCCCTCCCCTCCCCTCTCGTGGCTTCTCCCTGCCGTGCCCCCCCTAAGCTTCTGGCGTACATCTCTAACTGCGTCGAGATCCGCGTGGACGCGGTGAAGATTCTGTACCAACACCGCCGCCCCTTCCCGCGAGGGGCGCAGGACGTCGGGACGTGGCAGATGGTTTGGACAGCGGTCGCCGCGGTCGCCGTCGCTTCCAACGCCGGGCTGGTAAGCGAGACGAGGAGCGGCGCGAAAAAAAAAGAAGTTGTCGCCTGTTCGTGTCTTGTGGATCGCTTCGCTTTTGTTTTGTGGTGCTTTTTTGGGAGTACGTTTAGTGCTTGGTAAGTTTTTTTTTTTTTTTAAACGGTTGTTTCACGCGTCCGGTGTATAACCGTCTGGAGGCCGTCTCCACCAGGTACCAGGTATGTCTTAACCTTGCGTTGTAAGGGGTGCGGGATCTGTGCAAGTACAGATCCAGGCGGGATCTGTGCACGTGCAGATCCAGGCAGGATCTGTGCACCTGCAGATCCAGGCGGGATCTGTGTACGTACGTATCATTTTGGTCGTACAAACTGTACGGTTCCCACCCACGCGGCCACAGTGCAGATCCAGGCGGGATCTGTGTACGTACGTATCATTTTGGTCGTACAAGACTGTACGGTTCCCACCCACGCGGCCACACAAGGTCATGCCAGACCAGGGACGCATCTGCCCTCTAGGGTCTAGACCATGAGCTGTGGAAAACGATGATGTGTGCGAGGTGTCGGTTGTTTTGCGGTCGGCTTGGTCGGTTTGAGTTTTTTTTTCAAGTCGCTGGTGTATTGCATGCGCGCATGCTTGCATTTTTTTAACATCGAGAGGTATCGTGTACGGGATGGAACGTCAGTGGCCATGGTTGCTGTCGCTTCCGGCGCCGGGCAGGCCAGGAGAAGAGCGGCGCAATTATTTCCCGTGCTTTGTACCCTGTTTCGTTGTGTTGGTGCTTTCTCACCCTTATAACTTTCTTATTTTTATGTACCAGGTAGTTTTTGTTTTGAAGTTTTTTATGTTTAAAAAAAAAAAAAAGTATTTTCTCGCTTTCTCCACTTGTTTTCGTGTTTTCCGTTTCCAGATTTTGTTCACGTCCGATGATACTGACTGGAGCGGGGAGAACCAGGTGTGGGGTTTTGTGTTGTGGCAGTACGGCGTTTTCGCGTGCATGGGCCTCTTCGCGATTTTCGTGCAGGACGTGCCCACCGATGTGGGCATCCAGCTCGGACGGCAGAGCTTCATTAGGTCGAAGGTTGTCGATCAGGTGAGGACATATTGCAAGCCTGTTGGTTTTTCCGAGTCTTGTGAACGTGCGAAGACGAGTATGTAGACCATGGGGTACCATCACACCAGTCCTAACCTATTTAAAGCTAGGATAGCGACCGATTATTTCAGGGGTTTTGCCCCAAGAAATATTGTGGAATAGCACACCTCGGGCGAGAGAGCGAATGCAGCAACAGGGTCTACGGCGTAGGCTTGACCGTGACGCTGTGGACTATCGTTACGCAGAAAATAAGGTCTGTATCGAGGACGATCGCGCATGCTTTCATGTTCTCGGGGCCTGTCCGTTGTGTTGAGATGTGTTGACGTATATGGGTTTGAAGTGCTCAAGCCACCTATCATCATGGGTTTGAAGTGAAGTGTTCAAGTCACCTATCTAAATTCCAATTTTTTCTGCGGGCGAAAATTGCCCCCATGTTTCTCGGCGAGGATGGGCCCAAACCGTAATATATGTATGTGTAGAATGGAAAACACGCGTCGTGATCAGTACAGCTCGCTATCTACAGCAACGAGCCAATAGCATGCTCTTATCTCTTCGGACGCTACCTCCGTGGTTCGCGAGGCAGCGATCGCGCTTGGCATGCGAGGGTACCGGCCCTACGGTTTGTTTCATAACGCAACGTGCGGCCGCTGCTACAAACCCCAGCGATGAACCTGACCTTTCATTTCAATTTTGCACCTTTTTTTTCGTCGGGTGTGGTTGTCGGCTGCGGGGGTGGCGTATTATGTAGAGAAGGGCTGTGTCTTTACTGCAGGCCGAATACGGTGAGTGATCGATATCACCTGATGAAGTTAATTTGTCCACTACATCCTTTGACAACCCGTTATACCCGGATACACCCTTGTAGACCTATCGCCAACCTTCTGCTGCACATACATACGCCACACGATGATCTCTTGATCTGATACTCGTAGTTTCATCGTATGATCCCTCTGACATTGGGGCCGACCCTAATCCCTAGTATATACAAGTAAATGTCATGCGTGCATTCCTGTTTTCGTTCTTGCGTCCCCTGGCGTTATTTAGTTTTCTCTTCCTTTTTGATCATTTTTTTGTTTCATTTTTCGTTCCTTTTTTTTCTCTGGTTAATTTCGTATTAGACCCGCCTTCCGGAAGTATGGTGACCAGGTAACGTGCAAAGAACAACAAAAGCTCCCTTTTTGTGCCATTTCCCTGCTTCTTTTTGCATCTGCTATTACGGGAGACCATACCTGGTACCTGGTATTAAATAGGACCTACGGTGCGCACAAAAACCTATATATTTCGCTATTTTACTAACAACATTTGGTCCTATTTATTATCGTCCCCCGTAATATTAGGCTCCTCATCGACTCTTTTCTGTGTGCCTGTTTCTCCGTTTCACTACGAATCCGTCAATACCCTGCAGTAAGTCGATGCATCGACCCCCCTTTGTGCACGCGTTTCATTTTCTCTCTTATGAAAAATCACCATGATATCGTCTCCTGAAAGAAGCAAAATGTATATGACTCACTGCTTGCAGTACCAGCTATAGCTCAAGCCATTCACTCAATTCATTTCACCCACCCTGCCCACCCACCATTACTGGAAATTACCCATGTAACCTCAGCCCAATACATGCCTATAGTGTGCCCCAGTGACGCAGAGGTGACGACTATTTATAATTACCTGGCTGCCATTTATTTGACATTTTTCAGATCCCGGACGACAAGCGCGTCGGCCCCATCAGAATCGTGGGGCGCTCGACCCTGGACATCAAAGGAGGGGACGACAGACCCCCACCACCCGACCTTAAAATCCCCAAGTTCAACGTGTGCTGAGGCGTTTTTTATCGGGATCGATCTGCGTTCTTCGTCGTCTTCGTTCCTGCTGCTGCTGCTGCTTCTGCTGCTGCTGCTGCTGCTGCTGCTGCTTCTGCTGCTGCTGCTGCTGCTGCTGCCGCTGGTGCTGCTGCTGCTGCTGGCGGTGGTGGTGGTGGTGGTGGTGCTGCCGCTGGTGCTGCTGGTGGTGGTGGTGGTGGTGGTGCTGCTGCCGCTGCTGCTGCTGCCGCTGTTGCCGCTGGTGCTGGTGGTGGTGGTGGTGGTGCTGCTGCTGGTCCTGCTGCTGCTGCTGCTGCTGCTGCTGCTGTTGTTGTTGTTGTTGTTGTGGTTGATAGTACTGCTGTCGCCGCCACCGTCACTGCTCTGCGGCACGCACTCCGCGTGGGTTTCGAGAAGCGGCGGGTTGAAGCGGCGGGTCAGCATGCAGCCCGACAGCACCACCAACCGAAAGGGAAGGAGCATTACGGCAACGAAAAAAAGGGACGGCTAAGCCAAACAAGCCAAGCCATCCATTAAACCCACTCATCATCAGCAGCAGCAGCAGCAGCAGCAGCAGCAACGCAGGGGGGGGGGTGCGTCCCTTGCTCGATGTTGGGTTGTCATGTGACGTGCTTGTTTTTCATGGCGAGTGCGCGTTTTTTTTTTTTTTTTGTGTGTGTACCAGGCCGCTCCACGTAGTTTTATCGCGTACATATTGCATGCGTGTATACGTGGGTGGGTGGGTGTAGCTTGTATCGCCGCTTCTGCATTTTCGGCGCGTTTGGGGCGTGCGTCGGCGCATTTCGTTTCGTTTCCCGGCGCGGGGTGTGGGGTAGCGAAACAAATCGTGTTTGATTTTCGAAGCTTTCGCGAACCTTTCGAGCTGGGCATGCGTTGCGTACCTTGCCGTGTTCAGCGCGCTTCCGCCGCGATTAACGAGGGCCTCGATGGTCTCGGGCGAGCGGGCGTCGTCGGGTCGAAGGGTAAGGGAGGGAAGGGTTTAGCGTGTGCGCCCGGGTACGTGTGTAAAAGGATTTTCTGTAGTTGTTTTCCAGTCAGCGGGTGTGATAGCGCCGTCGCCGCCACCACCACTTCTATCCATGCATGTGGGTGTGTCATCGTCCTGATGTTTTTGTTTGGAGTGTGGTACTGATTTTGGGCTTATTTTTCGGGTGCTGTTTTTTCTTGTGTTTAATGTTGTTGTCGTTGATGATGGTAGGGGCGACGGGCTCTGCTGCGCGCAGAAGGTGGTTACCAGTACGGTACGAGTTTTCCCTGAATGAGCAGTCCTCAGTTCACCCGAGGAGGCGGATACAAGAAACGAAGCCCGGGGGAGAGAGGGAAGAGAGGAAGGGAGGGAAGAGGGGAAGAGAGGGGTGGGGGTGGGGGTGTTATGCAGAGAGACGGGGGAAGAAATACTCACGTCATGCATGGCCGTAGTCGTACGACGATAGAAGATACGAATCCCGGGACAGGGAGGGAATAGGAGAGGGATAAGGGGGAGGTGTAGGGTATTAAGGAGACAGGCGAGGGGGAGGGGGGGGTATTATGTCATGCAGGCCTGTATTGGGGGGGGGGGGGGGGGGGGGATTACTCGTTGTCATGCGTGGCCGCAGCGGTATGGCCATAGAACCTCGTACACCTAAAATGCTGGGACAGAGTGCGTCGGGCGTCGGGTATTCGCCGACCAGGGCGACGTTGCTTGCACCAGGCGCGAAGCGCCTTTGGGTGTTTGACAAGTCGCATGAAGGCTGAGCGGCATCCTGCTTGGAACCGCTTATGAGGTGGACCAAGCAAAGGAGGGGGGGGGGGGGGGGGGGAGTAGCGGAGTAGCGGGAGGTGTACTTAAGAGATAGCAATGCAGCAGCAGTTGCGCTTCCCCCCCCCCCCCCCTGATTTGTTTTTGTCGTACTGTCTTGTCGTGAACGTCAGCGGTTACTTTTTTTGCAAAGCACGCTGCTGTGCCCAGACAAGATCACGGTGACGGGCAGGGCCTTGACGACCATGCTGTCGAACGTCTTGATATTTTCCGAGCCTCCTTGTCTCATAATCTGGTGTTCTTTTTTGTTTTCTCCCCGGGTTTTCGAACGTTGTAGCTCGTTTTCGTTTTCTTCCCGACCGCAGCGGTGGCTGAAAGCGCGAGAGGGCGTGCGTGAGTTGGCAAAGCTCGGTGAGAGTCCACGAGTGGGGGGGATGTTGGACAAAATGGACAAAGGCGTGCATGTACTGAGGAGGATTAGGGAAGGCAACAGGTGACCCCCGCTTTATGCAGACGGCCGACGAGAACGGCGTCGACGGTTTTGGGGGGATAAATACTTGAGTTTAGTGTAGGACCATTCTTGTAGCAGTACAGGAGGTTGCTTTTGAGGCAAGTGGCATAGCCAAAACTTTTGCAGTACGTGGTTCGAAAATTTGCCTGTCGCCCTCTTGCTTCTATATTGGGTGTAAGATTTGTAAGTCGGCTGTATCTTGTTTGCTTGAATCATCGCCGGGGTGGGGTCGCTCGGCGCCGCTTTGGTCACCCATTTTTTTTCGTTCGAAAGTTGGTTACGCGTCTACCGTTGTTTGTCGGGGGAGGTGAGGTTCCGTGTATACCCCGTCTTCGGTAGTGTATCGCTCCGTGGCGTGGCGGGTCACACACCGTAGCTTGTCCTATCCTTTCCCAGCCTGCGCTGCTATTAATAGTAGCCTGTGCTACGAGTAGCCTGTGACATTAATACGAGTAGCCTTTGTACCCGGGTCTGTTGATTCGTGTTCTCTGCTGAAACTATTGCCATAGCTTACATAGCCTGGCCTGAGCCGGGCCTATCCCATTGGTAGACTACCCCAGCCTGTTCAGTGGTGACTTTTACGGGTTTCCTTGTCGTGGACGGCATTTGCATAGAAGCAGGCCTTTGCCGGTAGGCGCCCTTAGTGGTCGGGGTAACGTCAATGGGTTCCATCGTCCTGTACGGAGTTTTGCATTGAAACACAATCCTATACCTGGTACTACGTAGTGGCAACTTGTAACGTATGGTTTTCCTCATGCTGGGCGGTGTTTGAATCGAAGCGACCCTTGTTAGTGGCGGCCTGTCGGGGCGTCCTCGTCCCGGACTTGCTACGAACCCTTCTTAGTGGTACCCTGAATGGGATTCCTCGTCCCTTGCGGCGGGTGCATCGCAACAGGCCTTTGTTGCTGGTACGTACCAGGTAGCTTGTATTGATTTCTTCGTTCTAGATGGTGTTTGCGTCGAAACGAACCGGTGTTCGTGGTAACTTGGTACCTGGTATGGGTTTCCTCGTCGTAGGCGTCGTTTTCGTCGAAACGGACCCGTGTTAATGGCACCTTGCATGGGTTTCCTATGTCTGGGCGGCGTTTGCATCGAGACAGGGTTTCGCCGGTTTGCACCCGTAGGAATAGGAGTAGTCGAGGAGGAAGATATACGTACTGTAGGAGAAAATAGTAAACGTATGGTTGTTGCGAGGAGCAAGTTGCGGTATGCTGCTGCCATAGGCTGCTGTCGTGGTGGGCTAATATGATAAGCTGCATGGTATGGTGCTGCGATGGGCTGATATGTCATGATTTTGTGGTTTGCTGCTATTGTTTGTTGCTAACATATACTGCCGTAAATATTGCTACTCTATGCTGCCGTGATAAAGCTGCTAAGACGCGCGGTGAGCGTTATTCTGGGTTGTCTTTCGAAAGAGGGGCGGGGGTGTGGTTTGGTTGTCCTTGTACTGCCTAGTAGAGGTGCACCCCGGATGATCGAAACCCGGGTACCCGGCGGGTACAACCCGGATGGGGAAAACCCGTGACGCGTTCGAGTTTGGCTTGAAACCCGCGGGTTCTGGGGGTAACCAAAACCCGGGTATTCGGCGGAATCGAGTATCCGGGTACCGGTATGTTTGACATGTCCCCCGTTTAGAATGCCTCACAGTATCTCTAGAAACCTCTCAAATCGACAGAAAACGGGATCCCTGACCTGTTCGTAGAGATTTTCCTCTCTTTTTTTTTACCCGTGTCTGGCATATCGATCTCTTGATATCCTTGGGGTCAACATAGGCATGCCTTTATTTTTCTCGAGCGATGACACCTGCCCGACATGGGAGACCTGGGAACGCCACCTACTATGATGGGGCACATCAGGTCAAGTTGTCTTTGGGCTCACTTCAGGGGCGTAGGTGTGGGTATCTGCTTTTCGCGCGCAACCATAGACCACATATGCCGCGCGCTACTACTCGTACGGCATGTCTCTATCTTTGGTACATATACTCATCATTCTGTGCATCAGCGCAAAACAATACCAGGTACTCTGCAGTGTATATATCGAAAAACACAAAAAAAAAAAAAACAAGGCAAGCTGATTGTATTTTTTGCTGTATTTTCTTCGTATTCTTACGGTGAATACTCGACGCTCTGTTATTGCCATTTGATGGTTGCTTTGCTCGTCTCGAGATCAAATCGTGGTACGCCGTATCCTCTTGTGGTACCGGTTGATGACTGTGAACTGTGAACGATAACGGTGTCAGAGAACCCGCGTATTCGTTGAACTCGTTTGTTTTTTATGAAAACCCTGGTTGCCCGCGACGGGTTCGGGTTTCACTTTCACAATTATCCGAGTACCCGTTTGTGACGGGTACTCGCCGGGGTACACCTCTAGTGGGATGTGGGAGGACCGACAGCATTCATTATATTTGTATATGAAGTTGAGGCGGGGGGGTGGGTGGGTGGATAGGTGCTGAGGGAAGCATATATGAGTGAGTTACGTTACGCGTATAACGGCAGCAGTACAAAGTACCAGGTAGAACATTGTTTTGTGTTGATACTAATAGTATCGGATTTGCTAACGGCAACCGATAAACAGGCAGCGCCCTCTCACGTCCTGACCGAGCCGGGCCAAGCAGAGCTGAGTGGCCGCTGTCAATGGGTCGAACGACTCAATGATCATGCCGCCGCCCGACATGCATGATGAAAACATGGAAACGGGGATCGTCTCCACCACAAGCAGCAGCATCATCATCATCATCGCCATCACCATCAACGTTACTTTCATCATCACATTGCCGTCTTCATGATAGGGTACTGCTCTGAATGGTGCCGAAATGCCGGTAATATCCTGGGTCCAGGTAATCGTATCTGTAGTATTTGGAAGGCGTATCTTGGGTGGAAGACGAGGCACGAGCCTTGCTCTGTCTCTCATTTGTGCTCGAGAGGAATGAAGATGATCTTCGATCTCTAAGCAACTGACACACGTGAGTCCCAACGAGTACCTGCTCTATAGACAAGCCTAGTAAGGGATACAAACCGATCCGACCTTGAACAGAACAAGTGGCGTCGTTGGCAGTCCTGCCGATCTCCTCCGCTCGGGAGCCGGGGGCGATCTGGGTAAAAATGACTACTCATACTGGGGCACAAGACCGCCTCACTATGTGTGTTAATCTTTTGTTTTTCCGTCAACACTTTCTCGCCCCCACCCCCCTTTCGCGTGGTATGGCGGTGGCTTTCGTTGACGATCTATTCCTGTCCCTTACGGTTAGGCCTTTCATTATTTTTTCTTGGCGGCCCTTGTCGGCTTCGTGTCCTTACCATTCAAAGGTATGGGAGTGGGTTTGAGCAGCGGTATCTTCAACCCATCTTCTAGTTAGTCGAATCGGGAATTCCACGAATTTTCCATATTTCTGCATATACGGCTCATCGGAGTGGGCTAGTGTTATGGTACTGTTTTGAATGATGCCGAAAGGCCGTGAATAACCTAGGTCCAGGTATTGGGATCGTATTTGAAGTCCTTGGGAGGTGTATCTTAGAGGAAACTAGCGTTTTTCCGGCGAGGCACGAACCTTGCTCTCAGTCACTCCTCGTGCTCGAGTGAAGTAGAGTTGGTCTTCTGTTCTCTCTAAGCAATCAACACACGTGAGTACCAAAGAGTACCTGCTCACTAGGAAAACCTAGCAAGGGATACGAGGTGTCCCGACCTTGGACATCACATTCATCAACTACGAGTATTTGTCAAAGAGTCGAGCGGTGCGCGTATCATGCATGATGGCGTAGTAGTGCCGGGCTCTCCGGACGATATAGCTTATACCCCTCGAAGGGCTGCTCAGGTGGACTCGCTCTCTAAAACATCATGTCTTATTTCGTCCTCAGAATAAACAGGGTCAGAAAGCAGTCTGGCACTCATTCACATGCTCAAGCTCTTTCAGTTCATTGTAAAGACTGCCACCTGCATTCCCGTTGTTCCGCACAACCTGCGGAACGTACGCCTGAGCCATCTCCTAATTATCTCAGTCGGCACCTCTTCTGGTGTCGGGGGACGCTGCCGGTAATGGGACGAGCTGTAAGAAATTAAAGGGGTGGAGAGGGGTTGTGACTGTCTGTTCACGTCCCCGCAGTCTCCGGGTTCAATTCGCATTACCCCCTTCGCCTATATGCCGTGCCAACTTCTGAAAATCCCTCGGATCCTTGGATTACCACCGTGACATCCTCCCCAGCTCGGTTAGCCGGACAAGGCAAGCCACGCGATATATATCCTAGACGGTGGACCCGACGTATTATTCTATGCCAACCAAACTGAGGCCGGATAACCCGGCCACGTTTTTTCTTTCCGATAGGAAAAGCCCCCCCCAGTACGCACACTACATGCGTCGCCTTAATCACTAACGCGGCGAACAGTATACTCCCACTACGTGGAGCATCCCTTCCCGCTCGCCCCGCGTATGTATGTTCTTACGCCCCCCCAACTACGTTTCCTAACACTCACTCGACCCTCAAACTCACTACAGCTCTCCCGACCTACAGTAGTACCGGTACCACCTACCACTGTAGTGGCAATCGATAGAAAATGTCACAATCGTCGCGCCTCTAGGATGAAAACTAGACAAAAGCAGAGTGCCAGAGATCGCAAGGATCCCAGTTCCTCCGGAAAATAGTCTCCTTTTGTCCCCTACTTCCGCCATTGATACACAGATTGCGACGGCAATGCGAGATGACAGGGTATTTTCCGCATGACTTCAACCAAACAATCACCTGGCGCCGACCAATATCGTGAACTCCTTCAAAATTCGTAGTACCGTTGCCTAGCTAAGGGGGTTAGCCTCCGTGAGGACAAGTGCCGCTAACATGGAACAACACCTCCAGCGGCATCCCGCTCATTCTCTCCAGCTTAGAACAAGCGTATCAAGAATTGCCACCACGGAGCAATAGCGTCAGACGCCCCTCGTCAATCACCCCCCCCCGAAGCCTCGAAGCCGACACCACTAAGACAGGTAAGCCAGTGTTAGTGTTCCGTGCGGCTGTACTCGAAGATGGACCCCGGACGAGCTGCTCGATCTTCGGTCGGCCGTTCGAGCGGTGGCGCGAAACATAGAGAGAGGGCGTGAAAGAAGTAGAAGCGAGCGCACGTGCGTAAGCAGGCCCGGGAGAGGGCGCAGGCACAAAAACGCGAGTCCAAAACCAGATGCCCGAGTGACGGCGAGAGAGAGAGAGGGATAGAAGGAGATATCGAGAGATCATGCACGAAACGGCGCGCCCGCGGCCCCACTCTCGCCTTCACACTCCGACTCTCCTCATTCTGATGCCGTCAGCTCTTCCCAGTCGTTGCCGGCAAAGCGGACGCACCAGTACGCCGAGTAAATGTCATAGACCTGCCCGGGCCGCCCCGCGCGCGCCTTTTCACCCTTGAAGGGCTTGATGACTTTCGTGCCGCTCGGGAACCTTCTCAGTGCCTCCTTTCTACTCAGCGCGGGGCGTCTCCTCACCCCCTCATCTCGGGCTGCGGGGCGGCTCCTCTCGACACACAAGTTCCACAACACGTGAAACGAGTCCAACTGCGGAGTGAAGCCACCCGAGTTCGATTCTCGGATTGGACACCATGTCACAGAGTCGAGCGGTGCGCGTATCATGCATGATGGCGTAGTGGTGCCGGGCTCTCCGGACGATATAGCTTATACCCCTCGAAGGGCTACTCGGGTAGACTCGCTCTCTAAAACATCATGTATCATTTCGTCCTCAGAACAAACAGGGTCAGAAAGCCGTCTGGCACTCATTCACACGCTCAAGCTCTTTCAGTTCGTTGCAAAGACTGCCACCTGCATCCCCATTGTTCCACAGAGCCTGCGGAACGTACGCCTGAGCCATCTCCTAGTTGTCTCAGTCGGCACCTCTTCTGTCGTAGGGGAACACTGCCGGCAACTGGACGAGCTGTAAGAAGTTAACGGGGTGGAGAAGGGTTGTGACCGTCTGCTCACGTCCATGCAGTCTCCGGGTTCAATTCGCATTACCCCCTTTGCCTATATGCCGTGTCACCTGTGAAAATCCCTCGGATCTGTGGATTACCAACGTAACACATTATCATCACCACCATCGTCATCATCATCATCACCATCATCAATATCACCACCGTCATCGCCATCGGCTGCCTGTCTGTCTGCCTGCCTGCCTGCCTGCCTGTGTGTCTGTCCGTGTCTCCGTCTGTCTGCCTCCCTGCCTGCCTGCCTGTGTGTCTGTTCGTGTCTCCGTCTGTCTGCACCTGCCTGTCTGGCCCTTTTAATCTGACTCCGGGCGTGGCTTCCCGTGTTTTCCCTCGAACGATCCCAAAACGATAGACGCGCGAAACGCTACGGAGGATCGAAAGCTGGCACACACCACCAGCGGCCAGCGCCAACTCTCAGTTTTTAGGGTGTCCTGTGCGCTGGGTTACATATGACTCTTAGTGTGGAGGGGAACATGCGATAGTGGCTACAACAACTGCGTGCCTGGTACATATGAAAAGGTGGTGATGGACAGAGTTTGGCGTTGTTTCCCTCCTCATAGAGACATCAGTGAGTGTAAGTATCGTGTCGACTATTCAATATAGCACGGGTGGAAACCTTCACTGTTAATAATTGCCGCGCATTTTCCGACGGCAAAAAATGTGTACCAGGTTATATAAAAGGGGGCGGGGGGGGGGGGGGGGTTCCACCCGTGACAAGCCACGTTCAACCTCCGGATATATACCTGGTATAATATATATATATATATATATATATATATATATATATATATATATATATATATATATATCCGAATATAGACACACCCACTTCTTGAATTCTGCAGCTTTGGGGTTTTGTCTTCATCATACACGGACTACATACCCTGCACGAGGCCTTGTAAGGCCGTACTGAGCGCGATCGAGGAATTCACACACACATCTTGCAAAGATGAGTTTCGACGACACCCTTGATCTCACAGCTGTCGACTGTTTTATTTTCTAAATGTTACACGTATCCGTCATCACATTCATACTCATTCCTGATATTTAGTAGTATTAATACTTCGCAGCATTAATATGGTAGCAATATGACCATTCACAAATATGAAGCGGGGGGGATAGCCACTGCTAATAGTGTCTTCTGCTACTGAACGTCTTGACAAAGACAAAAGCAAAATCAAGAAACGATCACCAGGTATGTAACTATACTCGGAGAGTTTTTCGGTTTGTGTATTTGCGCTCTCTTCACGTGTCGCGGGGACAGGAAAGCGAGACAACTGTTAGCGTTCAAAATTTCAATTTTCCCACGCAACGTGAAACAGTACGTGTTACTGCCATCTTTCTTTTTATCGTTTCGATGTACTTTACCAAACAAACGTGAAACTACAGTAAATTTGAATGTTCACTCACGTTACCCGATTTTCTTCTCTCGAAAATAGCTCGCGTTTCTTTTTCTGCAAAAAATGCCAAAGTACAAATTACAATTTACGAAGAAAACACCATGAGCCCGTATCGAACTCCACCCGCCCGCATTTTAGGGGGCGAAGCGCTTGAAAATAGAGTCGGGATCTTTTTCTCAGCAGTTCAAGGGCTACACGTCATATCATATCAGCGGAGTACTTAGTCAATTCATCGTTCATAGACCTGAGTCCGTTATGCTCCTTTTCCCGCCGATTTTACCACCTAATTATCGCCCGTTTTTTTTCCGATTCGTTCCACGTACCGAAAAGGTTGATTATGCTGCAATTGAGACCGACTATGCTATTATTTTATGCCACCTCTCATACGAAACGATTCAAACGCTCATTCTTGCTCTCCGCCAAGCAGGAATATGCTCAAAATATGCTCGTATGCTACTTCGGGCGAAAAATACAGGTTGTGCTAAATCTTACGCCGGCGATGGTTGATGTTCTACCTGGTACAGGATTATGCTCCAATCGGAGGATTTTACCCTGGTGCATGGTACGCTCAAGCATTCTGGTCGTATGCCAATTCGGGCGAAACAGACGACTTTTGCTAGCAATTTAGTCGGCACAAAGAACTCAGCCCTAGCCGTTCACCATCAGCCCGCGTCATGCCTGCTTACTGTTGTTCGCTAGCGCCATGACACTTTGCTAACCAACTACAATTCATTTTAACTTAATTTTCTTCTTCATTTTCTGCTTGGGCGCGACATCCTTCTAGCGACCATCACGACGCCTCACGCGAACGAAACCCTCTAACACCCCTCATCCCGCCGCACGCAGACTGTCATTACGTCGGAGTCTGGGGGCGCACGCAAGTAACTCATCCCCCCAACCACCGGAAATAAATAAAGTAAATAAATAAAGGCGTACAACCAAGCGATCGACTAACCAGTCTATCGGTCAATCAATCATCAAATAACCAAGTGATCAATCCATCAATCAATCAACCTACCAAGGTAATCTACCAACCAACGTCGCAGCCCTTTTCCTGGTACCTGGTGGTATCAATTTTTACGCGAAAGCAGCAATTTTCACCATCCACGCCTCGGAAGGGGGGGGGGGGGAACGACGTCGCAACAAAAATGAACGATAAAACTAAAACCAAACGAAACAAAAAACGAGTCGCAAAGAAGAGAAAAAAAAAAACGATGCGCTCGAGAGTAATAAACACCCACCCCACCACCACCACCACCACCACCACCACCACCTACCATCCCCACGTTTTGAGAAGAGGGAAAACACACAGCAGTGCCGCTACGACAGAGTGATGTACACGATGGCCAACACGACTCTTCCTAAGTCAAGAAAAAAATAGTATTAAAACAACAAATGATTCGGCTGCCGGGCACTCAAGGAACACTGATTTGCTTCTCTCTAAAACCTCCGCCCCCGCCTCCCCCCCCTCCCTCAAACCCCCCGATCACCCCAACTACAGACAACGGAAGAGTACGACGACGAACACACAACCCATGCCCCCCCCCCCCCCCCCCCCACCCCCCCCCCCGTCCCCCCCTCCTTCCCTCTTCCCCCTTCGTCCCGTGTATGTATATCTTCCTGCGATCGAGTGCGATGATGAATAGGCCGGAAACCTCTACCACCCGCCCCCGGTCTTCCCCAACCCATCGTCCGAACCGAGGGGTGAGCAAGGCACACGGCGAAAAGAGGCAAAACGAGACGTAGTGCTTCCAAGCAGAAACAAACAAAAAAAAAACGCTACGCATCTATCGTAATCAGCCACAGGGTCCAAAATAGAGGTAGTGAGGGGCTTCTGCAAGGAGAAACAATAACAAAAAAAAATCGCTGCGTACGTCTCTATCGTAGCCGGCCACGGGTTTTCTGGGGTTTCTTCAAGCACAAACAAAAAAAACGCTACGTATCTATCGCAGTCAACCTCGAGCTTCATGGCCCGCCAAGCGTTGGACTACGGTCACGAGATCCCACTGCACCGCTCATTACAGCAAACGGGCAGGCTTCGGCATGGAACAGGCTGGGATGGGGTCAAAGACTAACCGCAACAAAACACACCGAAGAGCATACGAACAAGAACCGGGGGGGGGGGGGGGGGAGGGTGGTTTTAGCGTGCACCAGGAAAAACCCCCGAGATGAACCGTTTTCCTACATACTGCAATAGAGGCCCCACTCAATTTTCAAACTAGTTCGTCTCCAAACCGTGGATGGTGTTTTCTCCTCCGGTGTCAAAATACGTTTTACCCTTCATCCCAGGTCTCTTTGTTGCAGACCATGACGGAATAAAGAGAAACAATTTCTAGCGATGCCCCCCCCCGCTCCCTTCCCCCCGCGACCTCTCCCCCCTCCATATCTGCAGACCCAAAGTATAGCAGCGAGCATGCATGTGTTCTCCACGCATACGCGGACAAAAATGCGCGGAAACAATAACCCTGGGCATTCAGTGATGTTTTCTGTTTTTACTGCGACTGCTACCCCCCCCCCCCGCCCGGGATCGATCAATCGATCAATCGACTATTGATGGATAGATAAATTGGTTGGTTTCTCGATTGGTTGGTCGAACACATTAATGGCGCACGGAAGCAAACACGCCGTCGGTGCGGTGCCAAACACACGGAAATAAAAATAAGATTAAACACACCCTCGCACACACGCCCCCGCCGTCATCCCCCCCCCTCCCCCCCCCGCACACACCAAAAACAAACAAGAAAACAGCAAAACCACACACAATAACGAAACGGCACAAACGTGTAAAAAAAAAAACATCATCGCACACACCAGTCCATCGCTGCGTCACCGAACAATGGTTGCCCCCCCCCTCCATACCCCCGAGATGATTTTACCGGCATAATGTTACACTCCCCAGACCCCAGCACAACCCCGCACCCACCGTGGTATACCCCCCCCCCCCCCACGTCGCAGACCCCCCCCCCCCCCCTATGCCTCTCCCTCTCTAAACAAACCTTGTCTTCAAGCTTCATCGATATCACGACGACACAACAGTAGTAAGCCGAACCCTCAACCCTCGCATCCCCGCTCCCCGTCTAACAGCTACTACAGAAGGTATGAACACCGCCTTCACACTATCTTAACCTGCACCGAAAACAAAATGCCCAACTCCAACTGCAACAACTCCCTGAGAGCAAGAGTGAAGCGGGATGCTTGAGCGCTGTTCCGCGCACGGCAAGGGGGGTTGTGGGGAGGCGGGGTCGATCACGGTCTACGGCTTGTACACTAGCTTGGGCGCCAGAAAGCCCTACCAGCGCCGACAGAAGCACACCAGTCAAGCGGGCGAGCCAGCGAGCAAGATAGCGAGAATGGTTCGATGTGGCAGATCTGTTGAAAAAAAAAACTCTTCGCTCAAGCCTTTCGCGGTCTTTTTGACCCTTCCGCACTCATATCCCCCCGTCCCGGTCCCCCGCCCTTCCGCACTAGTCCGACGTCTCGCCCCCCCCCCCCCTTGCCGTACGGCTCGCGTGCGGCTGTATAACCACTGAAAATAACGCCAACGGGGATAGATAGACGGGGGTTAATCTAGGAACATTCCGTAGAAAGTTAGCAAGCATCGCGCTTCGTTCTTAGATCGATTCAAAGGGAGTCGAAAGCCGCCACCGCTGTGTCCCGTTTGAACAGGTCCTTGCGGTCGGAGACCGAACGCACTGACACGAGCAAACACTTGAGAGAATCGCTGGCGCGAGTACAGGCCCAAAACCGCCATCCCACTTGAGCACAGGAAACATCCAAAACAATCTCCTCCTTCCCACTCCCCTTTTCGCCACCCCCACCACCAGTCAGTGTGGCCGTCGGTCCCCCCTTCCCCTAGTAAAAACCTCGCACCGTGCACTCTCCAGTCCACCCCCCTAGTCCCCCTTCCCACAGCTTCCTTGCCTCCTACAGACCCAAAATAAAAACCCATCTTAAGAACCACCCCCCCCCCCGCTGCCTCGCATATACCTCCCACCACCCGGGTTTCGGAATGAAATGCGTTATTACCAGGGCGGAGAGAGTGGTTGGATTGGCGGGAGGGGTGGGGTTAAAAAGAGGCATTATATCCCCCCACCCCCCCCCCCCCCGGGTTTCGGAACGACACGCGTTAATACCAAGGCGGGGCGAGTGACTGGATGAGTGGGAGGGGTGGGAGGGGGTTGAAAAAGGGTCGACGTACGTCAGGTTGCCGAGCCGTATCGCTCTGTGCCTTCACCACACGCGAACTGAACTACCACCGGGTGCTCCGCAACAGCCTTGACGTAGTTTGCGTAGTCGAGGGAGCCTGTGCGACCCGCGTACTCTTCGAATATGTCCAACACGAGGTCCTGCCGGCGTTGGCGCAGGGGATGGGGGCGGGAGAGAAAAAAGCTGAAGAAAAATATAATTGAGCAGCAATGAAGACGGACAACCTAAACACTTCACCGATACCCAGTGAAATACAAGAGGTAGCAAGGAGATGGCGCAGTACATGATGCGCTTGTGCCGGCGCCCTCTTTTCTTGTATGACATGCCACAAATATGTAGAACCGATGGCATGCCACCTCCACCCGGTCCTGCACACGGTCTCATGGCCGGTTGAGAGGCGTAGGAATCGCGCGCAACCTATCGCGAGGAGTCTATCGAGCGGAAACTTTCGCACGGAATGGAAAACACGGAAAGTATCGTACGGGAGTTATAGCGCGGAAGCTATAGCGCGGGATACATAGCGAGCACAGTACAACAGTTAGGTGTCGCTGCCCGCCAATCAGCGGCGATCGGTGAACAACCAGCCAGTAAGGAACATTCATACCCTGGATGCCCCTCCCCACCCCTCGTTCCGTCTCCCCTCCCCTCTCCCTCCCCACCTTAATCTGAGCGCGCTTGAGCACGGGGTCGCCGAAGTAGCTGGCGGTGTCATTGATTGATGTCAGGACTTGCTCCATATCGTCCTGGTCGATCTTGCCAGAACCGTTGGCGTCGCACAGCTCGAAAGAGACTGGTAAAAAACATTCCAAGTGGTTGTGAAATACAAACCAGAGAAAAAAAAGAGGGAAAACGAAGCAGTTGCAGCACACGCAGCACACGAGAAAAAACAGGCGGACAGTACTATTGTTGTTAGCAGTGGTAATAGCAGCATAGTAGGCCCTGTTTTTCTGGAGTCGTCGGCGTATTGCATACACACTGGGCCCCAAGATTTCCATTTCAGCACCCGAAAAGGCGTTAACTCTTCTTGCAAGAAGCGTCTTAGTCTCATTAATATCATCACGAGGTGTTTTAGCAAGCCTACAGCCGCATTTTGTGTTTGATTCGAACAGCTGAATCTTCGATCCCCTTCGCGATCCCTGGGTGTCATTGTCGACATCCTTTGATCGCCGTGTGATCTACACCTACGGCAATTCAGGGTGGGCTAATGTTGTGGATTACCAAACGGCTACCTGATGGGTAGCTACAGATCCAGGAAACTATGGTCGCTTGGGATTCGTAGCATATATAAAGCGACTTCATGCCTTTGACAGGCGGCACGAATGCCAAGAAAAGGGCGAACTTGAGTTACGAGTAGTTTGTCCCGAGTTCCTCATGAAACCACCGCTTTGTTTCCTTTGACCCTGAGCCACCCTGTAGGTAAGAGACAGCATGGAATCATAACGGTGAGCAACTACAGTACATAGCTTCGACATCCCTGTGTTCCCCGACGGCAACCCCTCCATACACTATAAATACTGCTGTACTACTCCTACTCCTACTCCTAATCCTTCACCCAATCATACGACTCCTTCTACTACTGCTGCTGCTGCCACTACTACCACTACGACCACTCCGCTATACAGCTGCTGTATGCGTAGGTATATACACAGCACACCGACCGTTAATGATGCATTGGTTTAGAAAATGATATGAGTAACAATGGCACACCAGAACGTTAAATATGCTTAAATATAGACAACGATATGAGTAACAATGGCACACCAGAACAATACAGCTGCTGTATGCGTAGGTATGTACACAGCACACCGACCGTTAATTAATTATGCATTAATTTAGAAAATGATATGAGTAACAATGGCACACCAGAACGTTAACAATGCATAAATATAGACAATCATATGAGTAACAATGGCACACCAGAACAGAACAGAACAAACCGAACATATTCGAACACCCAGCCAAAACAGCCACAGCAAACAAGACAGCAGGGTCGCCGCCTCACCCTTCTGCTGTTTATTGGTGGCTCTTTGAATGTTTTTTGTAAGGGAAAATCGCTTGTGTTCCACATTCCTTGTTCCTCAGGCAATTGCGTACTTGCGCATGCGCCCATCATGCATCATGCATGTGATGAGTGAAGCACACCAAAAGAAGAAGAAAAAAAACAAGAAGAAAAAAACAAAACGAAATCAAGAAGAAAAAATACAAGATTTTGTCCTGAAATTTAAGGGACATTTGGGTATATTGATATTATTAATGGTAACTAAACAATCCTTGACATTACGGACAGAGTGGCATACCTGGTATATAAGAAGGAAAAAAACGGTTCCTTTTCGCGTTGTTCCGAAAAATACCGGCTGCGCTGCGTATTTATAGATTGATTACTTTCTCTAGACCCGAGGGATGGGGTATTATGACAAAACATTGTTATATATTCTTACGTGCTAGTATACTTTTTTCCCCCCCATATTTTCGACATATTTTCGCGCAATTTTTCAATCTTCCAAATTTTCCTGATTTTTGCTCCTAAATGTGTGAAATATAACGAACTTGTTTTTTTTGCTTCTGGGGAATTTCACGAATAATGACAGAACGCCTCCGTATATTAATACATACCTCCAAATATTTCCAAACTTTGGAAATCATGCAAAAAACGCTCTCCGATAAGAATGAGCCTACTCTGCATTCTGTTTACTATGTTGCCTGTTGTGAAAGTGATTGCAGCAACAGCAACTTCACAGCAAACACAATAAACAATGCAGCAGCCAGAGGCACGTTGGCGCAAGTAACGATGACCTTCGTCTTTTCTTCGGCTACAATGTACAAAGCAAAAAAAAAACACATCCATAGAGGAGCTACCTGGTATACGTAGGAGTGATGTGCTGCTGTACTACAGACAGCAGCACAACACCTACAGCAGTAGTATGATTTACTTGGTATAGGAAGAAAAACGAGTGACTAAAACAAAGACTAAAGAACTACCCAGGAGCAGTATAGTACAGGCAGCAAGCAGTACAGGACAGGACACCCTACGTAGGACACCTCCTGTTATATCAGAATACCAGTAAGAAACGGGCAAGCTGGCCCAGGTTGGGCTTGCTCGTACGACCGGTGTTTATGATACTACACCTGGTACACGAGTATAATATGATACTGCTGTATTTGATCGTGAATGTGCTTTAACCTTTAACCCTATGAATAGTAGAACTGCAGTCTCCTATGGTGGACAAATTGCTTCGAAATTGACTGGTTTGTCCCCAAAACGGGACTGCAGTCCTGAAGGTTTCGGAAAATCGTCAGCTCGCACAAGAAAACGCCGTCGGACACGTTGATAAATCACTGCTGCTGTACACTTCGTATACGATCAGGCGGTTACACGTACGTATAATACTGTAAAAATGCTAAAAATCTGCCATGATCTGCTGTGGGCTCCTTACTATTACTAAGCAACGGCTATATTGATACGAGCACGAGCGCAGCAGTAGTACTGAACAAGGAAGAAGCGCATGTACGTTGCCCACCGGCGTATTTATTAGACCGAAACAGGAATGGAACCGATCGAATCCGATACGATGATCGATGCGAACGAAAGTGTTCATACTTTCAGCACCAACATTATCACCTACTAATAGAGCACCAGCACCAGCAACAACAGCACCGTCAGCGCCAACACCAGTGGCAGCAGCAAAAACCGTATAGTATTGATGGAAGAGGAAGAAGAAGAAAAAGAAGAAGGAGAAGAAGAAGAGGAAGAAGCACCAGCACCACCATCAGCATTTTAATCCTGTTTAGTCCCTCAAATGCACAGACGCTAGGAGGCCGCGGTTTAACCGCTTGCCTGACCGCCCCCTTACTTACTACGCCGAACGCATTCCGGGCGGCTAAAATAGTGATCAGAATCCACGATTGACCCAAGAACTATGCATCCCCGTGTGTTTACAGATCAGTTTTGGTTACGATTGCTCTCAAAATGTATATTATGCCATATAGGCCACAATGCCAGAATAGACACAAATAGACCTTGACGTGCCCATCAAGACCGGTCTCACAGAACATAATATTTTGCTTACATGCGAGCTTCTCCTCCACACTCCCGTGACAGAGGGGGGCGAGACCGCCGACGAACTCCTTGTAGTTGATCTGGTCGTTGCCGGTCTTGTCAAACATGCTGAACAGACGGTCCAGTATCTCGGTATCCGACTCCATAATGCCCACTAGCTCCAGTGCCTCCCTGGAGAGTTTAACATCCAACAAGTCATACCAACCAGCAAGTAAGCCCATAACCGTAAAAAAAACTGGTATATGACTTATGACATGCACACACATAATACACACAAAAAAAAAAAAATGTCCCTGGATATTGGCATAGACCTACGCGTACAGCTGTATACTCGTAGATCATACCTGGTACGCATCATACCAAAGTAGTATTAATAGTGTTTGGTTGCGTTTTTGTGGTTGTTTTGGCGTACGTATGTATGCGCTTTTAGCGTCTGTCTGTGTCGCTAACGTTTGTTGCTCGTGTTCGTTTCCCCTGTGCAGCAGCGGACACCGAATGAGGATCATCTTCGGTAGGACAACAAAAAACGAAAGAATGCATCCATGCTGTTTCGGGACGTGGCCCATTTTGCGTAAATAACGAGTCGAAACTTTTCGTTCAACGCCAATCCTGAAAAAAAACGGGCAAAAACGCATTAGCTTATATTACATGTTGAGACGCATCGAAATTTCGACACAAACTATTTCATGTTTTTGATCATACTTCGTTCATATTAATAGCAGCGCAGCACAGCTGGAGAAGAGGGTATTTTACCTTAACTTATTGTTGGCATGATGACATCACCGACGAAAGATGAACAAAAAACATACCTGGTACCTGGTACTTCGAGATGTTATATTATACCTGGTAAGTGCATAAAGCAGTAGTAATACCGGCAAAAAGAAAACAAGAGCAGAGGGGGGGGGGCGCCGAGATGCTGGTGGGTTGCACTATCAACCATGCCCTACTGTGCCACCTACAACGGAAACAAGCGGGGAGGGGGGGGGGGGTGTACTCGATAGGAGAGATGTACTCGATCTCATGCATGGCCGTAGTCGTATGACCATAGACCCTCGCATCCCTACAATGCCGGGACGGAGCATGTCGGGTTTTCACCGACCAGGCAGACATTGCGCGCTTGGGGGGGGGGGGGGGATCTCCAAATCTCCAGGCAGCTTGGATCGCGGGAATCAACTGTCTATCCATCCATCTAATCATCACGTACGCGTAGGTGCAGCAGTATCGTCGCCGTGCTGGGATACCGTCGTCATGGTCGATACGGCGGTACGACTGAATGAAGCATACCTGGTATGCTCGGTTTTGACTTTCGAGCCAAGCTCACGGAACACGACACACAATAACAAGAAGACCAGGACCGACAATCTCTCAAAAGCTGCACCAGGCGACTTGTCGTGTCTGAGAAAAATCGGCATCGCACGTCACAAACAACTGCTTCCTCCATGCATTTACAGCAGCATGCACCGCTTAGATTGGTCTCAACAGCAGCAACATTTTTGTTGTCCTTACACTTATGTACCTCCCCCCCACCCGAATGCAAATACGAGGCAGTTCTACAACCTATTATACATATTAAGACACATACATTTGGGCCCAGACTGGATTCCCAAGTCCTTTTTCTTGCTGGGTCTTTCTTCTTACTCACTTTTTTGCTCTCGCCGTACACAGATCGATCCGATTCCAATATTACGACCGATTCCAATATTGCTTTGGAAATATCCTCGCTCTTGACGTGTTCGACTGTACGTTCGCTACTAGTCGCGCATGCGCACGTTCGGCATCCGACTCTTCCGCAAGATATTCTTGCTTGGGAGCTGATGCCGACGGAACGCGGCCGGTAACGGATTGGGAACGTTTCCGCTGCGCCGAGTTCTTGCTTCCCTACGATCCTGCTATTACGGGGGACTATAGTAAATGGGACCAAATATTGTTAGCAAAACTAGCGAAATATTTAGGTTTTTGTGTATACGGTAGGTTCTATTTAATATAGTCCCCCGTAATAGCGCCTCTACCCTTTGGTGGCCAACAAGGCCCGGCAGTGCCGTCAGGACCCCCCCCTCTCCGCGCCCTTTTACCCTCTTAATCGCTTACACTATCAAAGCTGTCTGCGAGAACACAATTATCGCTGTCACTATCCATCTAGCTCCCACCCGCGTCCAATCTCCCTTCCTCATCGCCACACCCCCCTCTCTTCTCCGCCCGCTTGTTCCCCCTCTCTTCACTTGCTCGACCCATACTGTTGCTGCTGTTCTCTTCGAATCTGCTTCCGATGTTAGCATCCTCTCGCCGCCCCCGCCCCCATATTTCCTCCTCGCCTTGTCCTCGCTCTCCTCTCCGCCACCCGTGCCGCGATCATTTTCTGCCGTCGCCGTCGATGTCACTGCTGTTGCCCATCTCTGCGGCACTCGGCACTCCCGATCGCTCACGCCGAAGCAATCTGGCAAGCGCACCTACCCCCTTGTACAACTTGCCCCCCAAGATCGCTGTGCCACGACCTCGCCAACCGTACGTACAGTAGTCTTCTTCTCGACTGCAAGTTCCATACCGAGCGCAGTGCCGGCTCGCTCGACTGCACAGTATAGTCCTAGAGGTGGCGCGTCAGTTACTGTGCTCGTGGCGCCCACGAAACGGGCGACGGCCGAATATATCCCCCCGAGACCGAGTAATTACTGCGGGGGATCATAGTAAATAGGACCCAATATTGTTCGTAAAAATAGAGAAATATATAGTTTTTTGTGTGTATCGTAGGTCCTATTTAATATGCCCCCCCGTAACAGCAGATGCAACAAGTGCCAAGAAGTACATACAAGGTGTTAAATTCCTATCGATGCAAAAACGCGCTCCACTCCAATAGTGATTCACCATCACCGTGCAAGCCAAAGCACAGCATCGATCGCACAGACACGCCCGGGGTGCTGGCGTAGGACACGTGGCCCAAGCGCAACGTAGGGAGGCATACGACGCGAACGAAGCATTACGACACTACATACTACACGCACGCTCCTACAACGTAGTATTACGGGGGACCATAGTCAATAGCACCAAAGATCGTTCGTAAAGGTGGTTAAATATATAGGTTTTTATGTATACCATAAGTCCTATTAACTATGGTCCCCCGCGATACTAGACGGATGATTTTGTTTGTATTTTCTTCAGAATACGAGACCATATCTCGTTTCGTAGGTCGCCATCCTAAAACCAAGCCAAAAGGGTTGGAAAATAGCCCGTCGTTGAGAACGAGCAGTGAACAGCAGGCAGAAGTAGTAAACAGGGTGACCGGCTGTACGGTGTACATCTGGACATTGGCTGCGGAAGTCGAAAGCTACTTCGACAGTACACACTAGTACTGCTGTAGTCCAACTTGCTGGTTAACCGGTATTTATCAGGGTTGTTCACGGCTCCTAACCACGGCTCCGAACCACACCGTGGTTCGGTTCTTACTCGCTTCTCGTCCCTGCGGATCGGTTAGGTTCGGATCTCGCCATTTCAAAACCCTAAGGTTCGGTTGGGTCCGGGCCTCGAAAGTCCAACTTGCACCCTCCGGTTCGGTTAGTTCCGACGGAACCGAGCAGAACCGAATCGAATAGGAGAAACCTTATGGCCCTTTCGTAATCACCTGCATTTATTATCAAGGCCTGTTCGCAGTTCGGCACTGCGATTCTTCAGGAGCGAGAAACCCGACGGTTCGGTTCGGTTCGGTTCGGTTCGGAACCGCACATATCTGCAACATCAATATGTCTATGGCTCGGTTCGTTTCGCTTTGGCTATTTTATCCCACAGCGAAAATCCCGGACCAACTTTCGGTTCCACTGAACCGGACCGAACCGAACCGTAGCGACGGTCCGTTGGCAGCCGTGCTTCAGACGCGCTTCAGATTGTTTAGCCGTGGCATGCCCGATGGCAGTTTTTTTTTTTTTTTTTTAAATCATCACTTTCACTTTCCAGCCTATAACTCGTAGGAGGTTTTACCCTCGACGACCTTCTGGACAAGCCGTGGTCACAGGTGTCTACCCTTCTCCCCCCCGGTACGTGCCTTTATTTTTTGTCGCGCATAGGGTTCAGCACTCCCACTGCTCGTCGATCTTCATCGAATCGCTCTCACGCTTTCCACTAATCGATTTCTTTCATGCAAGAAAAAGCCCTTACGAGTTGCACTCGGTGGGACTTGAACCCGCGAAATTGATCTTGATAGGCACGCGGACCACCTACCAAGCCACCGGGGACGGAATATATCGCCCGTGTTTTGGAGAGTCGCGTAAAGCGCAATTTCTCTACGTATTGGATACCAAACTTGTGGGCCGTCAGGGGATAGTGGGTGTATCCCCACGTTTTTAAGTAGATATGGATCTAGCGGGTAGAACGGATACCGCTGCTTTTGCTGTAGATCATCGTACACACAGCAGTCACACTTCCGTGCGGGTTGTCTCTACCGCTCCATGTGGTCAATCAATAGACATGTTTCTCTCATGAGTCTTTCACCTGGGCGATCATCTCACTCGGGTGTTTCAGCGATGTTGCCCCTGGGCTGAGTGCGGGCATCCACACTAGACCATAAATCGGTGGCCAACGGTAAGGTGCTTCACCGATACTGGCCAGGTAGACTAGAAAACGGTGGCCAACGGTAAGGTGCTCGTAAGGTGAACCAGATATTTACTTTATGGCAAACATCGCACAACAGCTCAGAGAGAGAGAGAGATAGCTTGGTATTGATTAGAGCTTGGCATTGATTCACGAGAACGGCGAGACGATACAAGGATGACGGCAACCCCACAACGATCGAGATCTGGCGCAAGGGCGCTTTTACCAACCGGCAGCACGACGCGTACAACAACAGCATAAGTAGAGTCTACTGTAGTCTACTGCTGTGATGACAAAATAATTGTAACACAAGTTCACACCGGTACAAACAGTTGTAAATATTGCAGCTGTGTCAACACCCTATCAATAATAAGCGCCTGTAACCAGCAGGAGCCATGGAATCCATCATCCATCATCCACTACTTACAAGGCATTCGGTGCACACTCTCAAAACTTCACGTGCCGCCGTACTGCTGTACTGCTCGCAGGCGTGTCAGGCAAAGTGCCTGGACCAATCGGTATACCTGTAAGTAGGTATATGATACCTGGTATCAATACTGGTTGTACAGATCCACCTTCCCATTGCTATATACGTATACTAATAGTGTATCCGCACCCCCTCTGCTACTCTACCAATACGGGATACGTTTTTGTAAGGAAGGAGTTGCTGCTTTTCTAACAGGGGGACCACTCGCCCGTTCTATCATGATACATCAGAGGGCAAGCCAACCAACATCAACACTGAGAATACCCCACACCAGGGTCAGGCTTATAATTACTGCTGTAGGTGGTGACATGTTTGCCCTGGCGCACAGCTTTCGTCAGAATTGCGCTCAGCGCACCATCAGCCGGAGGCCATGTGCGGCTTATCGCACATCTGTTTTTGAGCTCTGCACTATTTTTTGCCGTAGCTTAAAAATAATGTGCGGGAATCGGGTCCGTTTCGCCGGAGGCTGTTGAAGTCAGGGGATATCCGGGGTACATCCCCGGGCTCCCTATGTGGATATGGATATTGCGGCGGGCATTGAAGATACTGCTGTTTGCGGCTGGGAACATCGCGCACAAAAGTCACTTCTACTTGTGTGACTACCCAACAGGGCTACTAATTAACTCATGTCTATCATCCATTAGTGTTGGCAAGGAGGATCACCTCAATCAGGTCCTTCGGCGATGCAGCCCCTGGGTTGAGTGTGGACAACCGCCCCCACCACCAAATCTGCAGATTTTGCGTGGGTCGGCATTCGGATTTAGTCAGACGAAAAAAGGCCTCGAAAAGCTCGAAAATATCGAGAAAAATGCATGTAGTTTGTATGATCGTGACGTTGTGTTTGTTCGTTTGTTTGTTTGTTTGCACGCACAATGGCATTCCAAGCCAGCCTGACGCTTGCCTACTATTACGGGGAACCATAGTTAATAGGACCTATGGTATACATAAAAACCTATATATTTAACCATTTTTACTTACAACATTGGGTCCTATTAACTCTGGTCCCCCGTAATAGAGGATGCATACTAGAGGATAAAATCAGTTGGTGGAGGCGCACCTTTGAGTATGTTAATGCGCATAGGTCAAAATGTTGGCCTTCGGTGGTCCCTACGAGGACGGCGGCCCCTCCGGCTTCGCGCACCAACACCCGCCCGCCTAGTTATAACCCCACCCCGCAAGCCTGAGTGACTAAACGCAATCAGAGTCAACTTGCAAAATAAGATAAACCGGGCCAGACCCATAACTTACTGCTTCATCGTATTTTATTGCAATATCCTGTACTCTGCCCTGGATATTGCTCCATTGCCCAATCAAATCGTGGGAGGTTTCACCCCAAGCTGCCTACTGGTCGAGTCTTGGTCACGTGGTGATAGGTGACAGGTAAGCGTCCTCCCTTCTCCCCTCAGGTGCTACAAATAGCAGTCGTTCTCTTTATCGCCTATAGCCACTGTCGATCATCAATTGAACTTTGCCAAACTACAGGGGCAGCTGTACATAGCTATAGCTTGCACCCTTACCGTCCCTTGTCGAGAGAAAACTATTAATAGCGCTGACAAACGATCGCATCCCTGTGCGAACTCAACGCTAGCGCTGACAAACGATCGCATCCCCGTCAACGCTCTTACCGTTTACGACTGCAGTCCCGTTTTGGGGACAAACTAACTAGAGTATGGGTGGTTTGTCCCCAAAACGGGACCGCGGTTCTAAAAGGGTTACGGCACATTACCCAAATGTGCCCGGGGTCTCAAAGGTACCCCCCCAAAAAAATCTCCCAATGCACACTAAGGCAACCCCATATTCGGGGCGCACACACATACATACTGTACAGCAGTAGAACAAAGAAAAATTAGGAAGGTTGTCACTTGCAGGTGCTCGGATCGGCAGTTCCCAACCGGACGCTAATCTTAACCTTAACGCCGACCACGACCACCCCGATCGCCACACACACGGGAAATAATATATAACGTAGGGAGCAGCATGGCAACGCCTGTCGTTGCCGTGCTCTACAATTTAGACTCACGATTAACGTACAAAACCACGTTAGAGTCTTCCGAGGCTTCCTGTGTATGAAGAAGGACGTAGATGAACACATGCACAGCAGGAACAACCTTATCTATACGCCCAGCCGTACCGATACAATAGTTCTCGATGAATGCAGAAACGAAACGACAGATTGGGTTCGTAGCGAAGTATCCGTTCGACTATACAACCCTTGAATTCTACCATAAATAATAATTATACGTACAAGGGTACCTGATGTGTAATGGTTAGTGTTTGTTTCTTGTTGAGTTGTTCAACGGGGGGGGGGCGCGACAGCAGCGGTACTGACACGTGACACCAACACGTAATGACCAGAGCAGGAAGAAGACAGCAGCGGGTGTGACAAGGTTCCGGCATCGGCTTTGCGGCAAGAGACGGGAACCCATGTTGTTTCTATATGTCTTCGCCTTGAGGAAGATTATCTCTTTTTTTGCTCTTTTCTCGTCTTTTTCTTGTTTTTTTGCCTTGTTTCTCTCTTTGTTCCCCCCCCCCGCCGCCCTAATGCCGGTATTTTCCTGTCCTTCGTGTTGCTTCGTCCGTGCACCGTGGAGCAGTCATCTGTTCCTCTTGAGCACGCATGTTTTTCTTCATTCGAAGTATCACACACAGCTTGCAAAGATGAGTTTCGACGGGATCTTCGATCTCACAGCTGTTATTATCACTTTTACTTTCCAGCCTAACTCGTAGGAGGTTTTACCCTCAACGAGCTTCTGGACAAGCCGTGGTCACAGGTGTTTACCCTTCTCCCCCCCGGTACATGCCTTAATTTTTTGTTGCGCATAGGGTTTAGCACTCCCACTGCTCGTCGATTTTCATCGAATGCAGCTAACTCACGCTCTCGCGCTTGCCGCTAATCATTTTTTAATGCTAGAAAACGCCCCAAAGAGCATGCACTCGGTGAGGCTTGAACCCACGAAATTGATCTTGATAGGCACGCGGACCACCTACCAAGTCACCGGGGACGCCGGCAGTATATAAATTAATGATCACTGTGTACGTCCTCGTATATATAGTAGCCGTTCTGATCTAGGCATTGCATTGCACACACTACTACTGTGCTTACTGCATACCAGGTACCAGGTACGTGGCAACGTGTGGTATCTCTGTGGCGTAGCTTTGTGACCACGGCACTTGTATCTCTACGATGAAAGAATCGGCACGGACACTGGTTGTGCTGGATGTCGACGGGTAGAAAGAACGGTTTAATGTGAAGAACACACACACATTCTGTTTAAGATCATGTTTTCTTTTCTTTTTCCTCTTCTTTTCTGGTCTGGCTTGTAGTGGTGAGCTCTCGTACCCGGTACGTTGGCAATTCGCGTGCGATTATTGTTGTGTTGGTTGTTGCCTCTCGCACAGCAATACGGTGCGTAGTTTGTGATCACATTCGTAAATAGTACTCTCGGGTAGGATAATGAGTAAGGCGGACGGACACTGGGTGTACTTCTGATGTAGTTGGGGTAGAAAGAACGGTTTCATGTCAAGACAACACACACAGCAAGCAGCAGTTCTGGGTTTTTTCCTTTAAAATATCATGTGCTGGCAGCAGTAATCTACTGGTACCAGACCGACCGACTACTACTAATGTTACTCTTACCACAAACTGCTGCGGCTGCCTGGAGGGTGCTTGGCGTGTTGTTTTTTGTTGTGCTCCGGTTTGCCTGTTGCTTCCTTCTTTCTTATCGGAGAGCGTTTTTCCCAAAAATTCAGGTTTGGAAATAATTGGAGATATGAACCGATATACGGAGGCGTTCTGTCACTATTCATGAATTTCTCCAGAAGCAAAAATATCAAGTTCGTTAACATTCCAATATTTGGAAAAAAAAGGAAAATACGGAAAATTGAAAAATTGCGCGAAAAAAATGTCGAAATATTGGAAAAAAAGCAAAGCTCTCCAATAAGAATGACGCCAAGTCCTTTCTCAGTTTATAATTTGTGGTATTATTGCAATTTTTGCTTGTTTTTGTATTGTCTGCCACATCTTCTGGGGGCCGCGACACTTTCTTTTTTTTTCCCTCTGGGTAGCTTGTGTTCCTTTGTTTCTTTGGATCATCTCTCAACTTCATACGAGAATATTTATGTCGTGCCTGTCGTATCCAGTACGATAACATGTCTCCACATTGAACCGTTCTTTCTACAAGTCGACATCCAGCACAACCAGTGTCCGTGCCGATTCTTCGATCATAGAGATACAAGTTCTGTGGTCACAAAACTACGCCACAGAGATACTACCTGGTACATCATTGGTGGCATACTCTGCTTTCACTTGATACCTGGTACCTGGTACAGAATAACAAAATGTCGTATCTCGGGCGTGGTTTTAGTTTCCACTGCACTTGTGTCTTCTGTGGGAATGAAGAATCGGTAAGGACACTGGTTGTGCTGGATGTCGAGTGGTGGAACTAATTCATGTGGAGAACAAGGCAGTTGCAATCTGACCCGCCAGTAGAGTTGCAGCCCGGCCTCAAAATTTGGAACCGGGTATCCAACCCGGTGGGGGGCGGTTAAGGCGGAACCGGAACCGGGTACCCGGGTCCCGGCAGACACGGGTAACCGGGTACCCGGGGTATAGTCCCATACACTATTTACTGCCCATTTAGCGTTTGAGTGGCGGCGGGTAAGGAGGACACGGGTACCCGGGTACTCGGGTACCTGGGTTACCATAAACTATTTGCTCCCCTTTTTGCGTTTGAGGTGCGGCGTGGTAAGGCGGACACGGGCACCCGGGTACCCGGGTTACCATATACTATTTGCTCCCCTTGTAGCTTTTGAGCGGCGGCGTGGCAAGGCGAAAGGTGGGAAATCATGACTTCATTTCACCGCTCTCGATGGATCAAGCCAAAAAAGGCAAGTAGGTAGGGGTATTCTCTCTGTGGGATCTAGTAGAGAGGTGGGGAGTGGGGGTTTGAAATAAAAGCATGGAACATGGAACATACGAACCCAGACCGAAATCCGTCCAATCATCTCATCGAGCATCCAAATATAGACCCCGTGCGGAAACCATGGTGAACAGAATCGAACATCGGAGGGTTCGGACTTCTTGCCCTTGGTCTATCGCCTGGTTCATGGTAAAGTAGGGCCGATTATCGCGTGTGTGCAGGGTGTTGTGCGAAGGCATGTGTCAATAGGGATATTCTCTATCCTCGGTCTGTAGTCTGCAGGGTCGAGAGTCTAGGGGCACAGCCGCTGCAGTGTATGTATAAATCAACGTATACCCCAGTCTTGGGGGCTCCGTACAGAACAACTGACGGGTACTCGGGTACCCGGTACCCGGGGTAAAAATGCCCGCGGTTCCGTGAGTTGGACCGGGACGATTCCGGTTCCGACGGTTCCGGGTACCCGCCGCCAGGTACCCGGTTCTCAGCCAGAAGGGGTGCTGCTCTACCCGCCAGTAGTTTTCATCTTACCTATGCCCAATAAACACGTCGTACTATAGTACGGCCACTATTATTAAAATGGTTCCCCGCGGGGGGAGGCAGTAGAGAGGAGAGACAGTAAAAAAATGTTGTAATCCAGTCTACCGATTGATTTTGACGACAGCAGTATAATCGCTACTGACCGAGTCAAGCCAGTACCGGTACGTATGCATTGTTGTTGATTTGAGTTAAAGGACAACAATACTACCTGGTACAAAATAATTTTAATGGTAGTCACAATGTTACGTACGGCTGCTCTGTCTGCATACTGTACGTACTACAGTTGTTCTCAGATTAACTTAACCCCTTTAGAACCCCAGTCCCGTTTCGGGGACAAACTACTTGAAATTTGAGTGGTTTGTCCCCAAAACGGGACTGCGGTTCTAAAGGGGTTAATATATACCTGGTACTGCTGTACCTGATATACCAATACGGCGGTGAGCATACGGCGGTGAACCAGACGTCTCATGACATGCGCGTTTTAGACATGAGTGCATAAGATACGCGAGGGAGTGGAATAGTTTGGCTCGGGTGGGGGGGGTGCTTGGTCTTACCCGTGGGCAGTTTGGGTGTTGGGCTGCATTGTCTTCTGATTATAGAGGCAGGCTAGATGCGAGTACAGATGAATGTCGGACCTGGGACAGACAGGTTAGGACCCGCAAGTCGAAGGTCTTGAAAATATCAGAAAAATACCAAACGAAAAACAAGAATCTGCGGGGGTACAACGGAAAATTACATTTTCAGGTCACGTATATGATACGTATGTGAATAAACAGAGAAGAGAGTGTGCCAGGTGACAAACTAAAGCTCAAGATAGTTGTCGGGCTTCTTTGACCACGCAGAGAGGAAAGAAATGTGAAGCAAATGGTGCTGTAAAAAAATATAAAAATACCCGTACAAAACAACTTCGTAATACTGTAGCCGAAAAACGAGGGAGATCTCGTTTGGCAGAGGGGCTACCGCAGCAGCAGTGCTGCACTGCATGCAGCTTTTCTGCTGCGGAGTCCCGCTGTCCCGCCGCCGACTGATAATGCACTATAGACTGATACTACTATATTAAATAATACCTGGTACTGATCTACTGCTGCGGCGACGGGTCGTAGACGCAGTACCAGGTACCAGTATACCAGGTACATTCTTAAACAGCTTCAAGTACGATTTCCCACGCGAGTACGTACACAAAAAGCAGCAATTATTACGACGCACTCCCCCCCACACTCATTTATATAGGAAATAATACAGGCGAGTCAGCGACAACCACAGGAAAAAACCGGGAGCGGCGGCTATCTCCTTGTGGATGGAGAGATGCGAGCAGCGCCGACAAGAGCAGGCGTGCCACCGGACACAGCCAGGTGGTCTCGGAAGCTCGCCTGATGGGGCATCGTGTAATAAGGCAACTCACCGGAATTCGGCCCGGGTAATCGTGAAGGGGTTGCCCTCTCTCTGAGCGAGCTCGACGAACTTGCCCTTGGAATACCCATGCAAGTGTGCCGTGCATCGAAAAAGAGCAGGAACAGCGACGAAGAACAAGATCAGTTGAATGCGGAAACCATCACCAAACAGAGTAGCTGCAGCATTTGCGTCCTAGATAACCTTCGCGAGGTATATCCCCTCGCCCCTTGGCTGGGCTGGCCTTACATTGTCTTCGTTCGGGTCGGGGTGATGTATAGAGACCGTCATCACACGAACACAACCAGCAACAGATCATCTTGCGACTTCATGACGCGGGACCGTTCATCCACAACAATCAACTTTCAACCCGAACTACTGCTGTATGTAAAGGTCGATAGCGACCCGAGCGAGAGGGTGGGTAGCGCGATTGGAGCGCCACCGCTCTCGACTTTGTCGACCAGCAGTCCTGTGGATCCGCCGAGAGCTTGCCGTCTCGACCCCGGCGGAGCTGGTCAGTCCGCCCATCTGCAACAGGCTACGGGTACTATAATACCAAGCGGGACTTCGTCTCTGCTCTACGTTTCTCTGCGTTTTCGTTTGGTTTCTTCGGGAATCCCGCATTACAGCAGAAGCCAGCAGAATAGGCGGTACCACATGATGAATACGACCCCAGCGCTTGGGAGTGGCATTCCCGCTCTTCATCCAACTCGATCCCAGAGCCTGGGGCTACCCATATCTTCCACCTGTCAAGCGCTCAAACCTCACGGCTTCCTGCTCGCGCAGCCGCAGCAGCAGCAGCAATGCATAACCCCTCTATCCTCGCAAACTATTGTACGTATCGTGCGTTGTGTTGTTGTACACAGCAAAGCATCATCAAAACATCATCAGGAAACCACCACCGACCGACCTGCAGGCGCAAAAGTTCCTTCTTCTCGAAATGAGTCGCGTTTGCCATGGCTCCGATCGCCATTCGATTCGCGCTCCGCCCCATGTCGTTCCCCATGGTACGCTCGAGACCCCGCTTGAGGTTTTTTCAAGGCTGTCACTAGGAGCGGCGGATGCTGTTGTCCGGGTCTAGCGGGGTTGGCTGGCTGGTTTCTTTGCAGAGAAGTGAGAGAAAAGGCTACTCGCAAAGAAATAAACCTGCTAAAAAAAAAGACGAACTGCTGCATCCAGCATTCAGCATCCAACTTCCAGCATCCCCACAAAAACCCCTACAAAGAAAAATTCAAAATCTACGTAAAAATAGGGGGTGTAGGTACGTAAAAAAAATCTAAAAATCTACCGTTCCGATTTTGAAAAGTTCTGTGTCTGACAACTACACCGCCATGCATGTTGTTGTGCAACTGCTGATTTTTGTATGCTGTTTATATATGCCGATGCAGAAATAGAGTGATGACGGATGATGATTTTATTATTTCGTATTGTATTATTTGGTTGTTGTGATGAACGGATGCAATGGAATGTGTCTGTTTCAAGTTTCAACGTTTGGTGCGAATATGAATCTCTATCCATCTCTATCATCTCTCTGCATGTATGTATATGTTCATCTGTCTATGTCTGGTTTGATCGCTGCAGTAGTCTTCCTTATTTTCTTATTTTCTCTCTGCCGGGGTGTACCTACCTGTCTGTGTGGAAGTAGTTTGCTGCGGTTTTCAGCTCTTCTTCTTGTTGTGGTGTTGCACCCACGCACCCACACACACCCACACGTTATCGGAAACAAACTATCAAACTATACCGTACTGGATCTGATAGTAGAGTTGGATTGGATCGTTTCCGCAGGAAGGAGGAGAACATGGACTGATTTGGTCGGGAATGTAGAGTACGTTCGGTCGGTGTATAAATAAGCAGCTCTAAATTTCCGGACAAGGCGGTAGTAGAGAAAAGAGGCGTTTGCACCACAACAACAAAAAACAGGTGACGAGAGCACCACCAATACGATAACACTGACTGCTTGCTGCACTACTATTATTATTGATAGTGTGCGCAGCACAGCAGTAGTATTATAACGGCTAGCTGTCGTGTGCTGTGATTGTGCTCGTGTGTTTTGCCTTTGACGACAGTATAAAATCATAATATTAATAGGAGGAGTCGACTTTTTACGCACTCAACAATCAACAGCACACACACCCAGCACACACGCACCAACCCACCGCGTATTACACTATTAATAGTAATAGTCAGTGTTCGCTCTCACTCTTATCACATGGAATCTTACCCAAAAACTATACTACGAACGCGGTATATAGAAAAGGCTTCAAGCTTGGTCGAGGGGGGCAAGAAGAGGAAAAAAAAACAGGACCACCACACTGCGCCATCAACGCCCCCCCGCCCCCCCCCCCGCTCTCCCCTGGAGGGGCGAAAAAAACATTTCGAAAACATACGTATTTTCGACAGAAAATGCTTACACATAGTATATACATGCATACATACCAGGTACATATTTATACATAAAAAATACGAACCAGGTACTCGTAATATCGCCATATATATTGTTATAAAAGACTTAGATTGGGTAGTAGTAGGCGTTTTTGGTTCATAACCTTTTTTACCAGCAGTAGCCGAACGGACTATAAAAAACCTTACCATATGGCGTCGACGGCAGGACATGAGCTGTTGGTCGTGAGTTCGAAATCCCACACGTCCGCCATGTTTTTTTTTAAGAAAAGCGAGCTTCCTCAAGTCAAGAATATTATATACATACTCTTGCTGGGTCCCCAGAGATTGTGAAGAACTGCGGACTAGGCACGTATACGGCCCCATACCAGGACCGAGGACCCCGTTGTTCCGAAGGGGGGGAGAGAGTTACGAGTATAAGGCTTAGATTGGGTGAGCGATTCGTCAACCTTCTACCAGTATACGAAGCCCACAGCGGACTAAGACCTTAAGAATACGGAGTAAACAATCTTCGACGTTTTTTTCAGACACAAATAAATAGGCATGCATGTATGTGTGTAAACAACATGTGTGGTGCACTGTGCCCGTTGACATGCACAACGAAGCCTACTTCGCAAGTTTCTGTTATTGTTTCGGTACTATTAATACTACTTACTGCTTTGAATGATGCAGAGAGGCCGGTAATTATCTGGAACTTGGGAGGCGTATACTATCTTAGATGGGAAACCAGAGGGGTTTCCACGAGCCCTGCTCTCAGTCCCTGCGTACTCGAAAGGGATAGAGCTGCTGCTCTTGTTCTATCTCTAAGCATTCAACACACGCGAGTATCAACGAGTACCTACTCAATAGGTAAACCTAACAAGGGATACAAAGCGTCCCGACCTTCAACTTAACAAGTAAGTGGCGTCGTGCCTTCTCGCTTGGCTGAGAGAGTTCTGCCCTTCCAAGACAACTGGGCGTTCCCGCTCTGCTGAGCGTGTTCTCTACCTCTCTCGTGACAACGAGACCTTCGCTCTCTACCGAGGGCGTTCCACCCCTTCCTTACGATAGCCGGCCAAGCCGCGGACTTGACAGCTCTGGCGTCAAGGAATAAAAAGTGTCCCGACCCTGGACTTAATGTTTCCGAGCACCGATTTCATCTGGGGTGAAGGTTTTGCCCATTCCAAACGACTGAAAGAATTGGATACAGTGAGCTGTCGGGTTCCACAGAAATCGCGAGGCGGTTTGGGGGAGGTGATTCACAGCAACCATCCCTTATACTACGAGCGTATCACTTGATGCTACTGTAGTGTGGTGGATCTCCCCCCCCTCCCCCTCTGGACACCCCCCTGCCACTGGAGGATCGAATCAGATTAATGGGAAAAGTGTCGATCCAAGAATGGACGTGTTTTTTTTTTTTTCTTCTGGGCGCTCCTGTGGTACCGTAGAGATACCACGATTGACAAGTTCCGAGGGGGTCTATCGATTGGTGTTGTATGGCATGGCGTAGCGTTTTCGTCGGATAGTAGGGGCTGGCTGGTGTGACGCCCCGGGGTCCTGAAAACATAGCTCTAAAGAACTCGCACTCAGTTCTCCGCTTCAGATCTCGGTTTCAAGATATCTACTTCACGTTTCTGTACTATTACGGGGGACCATAGTTAACAGGACCTACGGTATAAATAAAAACCTATATGTTTAACCATTTCCTAGCAATATTTGGTCCTGTTAACTATGGCCCCCCGTAATAGCAGTTTTTTTTCTTGCTGCTCTACAGGAAAAATAATTGTAGTGGGTGGTTCGAAGGGAAGGGGAAAAAGACGCGCCCCGATGGTGCTGTATGTATTGCGATGTTTATGATGGGCGGGGGCTGGCTGGTGTGACACCCCGGAGTCCTAAAACAATCGCCCTTAGATCTCCGCTTCAAGGTATCCGTCTCAGAGTTATATGTATAGTGGTTTGAGATCTTCTCCAAACGGGAACCTTAATCGTAGACTCTTACGGTAGCAATAGTATAGTATGCGCATTTATTTAGCGCATTAAAGGTGCCTATTATATTGATCCATTGTGTAATGACGAATGTGTCGCAAGGAGGCAACGCAGTCTCGCACGAAAGTTGTTTCCAGTTTCCGGAATGGCCGCCGCGAATGACGCTTCGCGTGGATGGCCCAGACGGAAGTGGGAAGTATTCGCAGATAAAATCCGTTTATGCCATTTCTCGAGTGTTTCGTTCGTTCGTTCCGATCGGCTTAGTATAGCCACCACAACATGGGCCGCCCTTGCAGCGATATTCTCGGGATACACAAAATGGAAAAACCGAAGGCGAACTTTGAAAAATATCTCGTGGTTTATTGAGCTTGTTCTGAAAAGAGGTGATGAGCACACCCCGTCTAAACGGTCGCGGCCACTCCCGCCCGTCGCTGGACTCCATGGGGCCGAAGGGGGGAACAAAGAGGTTGCAGGTTGGAACGCATGCCGTGTGTACATAGCTTAGCGCCCGGTCTGTCTAGTTCACCGACACAGTCTGGCAAGAGTGAGTTTTAGTAGTGGAGTTAGTTTTCCAAAACATTGTCCAGATATGCGTCTGAACGCGCGCCGATGGTGTTAGTCGTTGGGGCTGTACCTCTACCTTCAGGATGCTCCACAACTTCAAGCGAGCCCTGATCCTCCCGCCCGGCTTCGCTACATTTACCAGAATTGCTGCGGCTCGTGGCTGTCAGGGAACATATTGGGCCCATGCTCGCGTCCGACCATAGGTTAGCAGTTCAAAGAAAGAAGGTATGAAAGAACTTTGTGTTATTCCTGTTGTATGTGGATAGGCCAGCAGTGCCAGCGGCACGAAGAACAAGACAAGTCAGAGCTTCGTGTTGGCCCAGATACAGCTCTTGATATTGGTCGGTCGTCCGCTGTCCTTCTCTCCTTCGAGTTTCGAGGAATTGTTTCGAACATTTGCTCCATTTACATTCTTCCTGATACAATATACGAGCCGGACTTGTTTTGTTGTTATTCTCTTGACGTTGCGACATTCCACCATCTCAAGCCGCAGCTTTATTGTGGCGGTGTTTATTCAATGCCCTCGACCTCCACTCCATAGTTCCCGCGCTCTTGTTCTAGGCTTTCTCCGAAGTGAGTGCCCGAAGGATACGCTCTACTGGTCGCCGCAGCTGTTTGTTATAGCGCCACCCGGGGAATCGGTATCCTCAAAAGGGTCTTCTGACGAGGAGCGTACTGGGTTCCTGATCTGGCCAGACAACTCGCAGCCCCACGAGATGGGGTTTCATCTCTCGGGAGATGGTGCTTCATCTCCGTTACCCAAGTTGTCTCTTGGGTGTATCCATTGCTCTGGTCGGCCTCAGTGTCACGAGTTTCTGATGCGTAGTCTAGATCAACAGATCGTAAACAATGCAAAACGATCGTTCTTGATCGTCCGACATAGCCGCCCATCCTGTACACGCCGAAGATGACCACGGTATGTGGTCGTCAGGAGATATCCGGGGGGCACTGCTGAGCTAGGTCATCCGAGGCGAACCATAGGTCGTCTCTCATCATGATTCGTACACGTGTTACCTCCTGTCGAAGGTCTTGGCAAGGTCCTTAGCGTTTTGGTCTTGGATGTCTCGATGATGGTGCTGATGTCGCTGAATTATGTGGCGGATGTCCTGTATCGCAGTGGCCCTCCTCGGTCTTCGACGTTTCACCCAGTACACGAGGCTCATAACCTGTTGAAACACACATCGTGCAAGCTTGATGTTACGAGGAGCGTTGGGGCTCACCATGTATGTGGTAAACTCTCTGTCTAACTATTGAAGTGACGCGGTACCTGTCACAATCTAGGCTAGTGTATGCCCCCGAAGACATAAATAACGTAACTCTGAGGGAAAACTACTCCAGAGATAGTTTTAAAGTCTCAAGACGTCGTTATGACTCCTGCTGTACGTAAGCGTGATGCCTGGTACCGGTACAAAATATGTAAGATGCTGCTTGAAGACCACTCAAGAAGGGGAAGGGCTGGAAAAATGAGATCTGATAAAATATGTTGGGAACCTAACAATGGTGTACAACTAATATATAGATAGCGGTTAGCTACGCTATGGTAACACGCATATATTCACAAAGTGACAAGACTTGTTGTTTATATGGTACAGTACATATACAGGAATCCGATAAGGTGAGAGCCTACCTTTTTTCTGCAATTAATTGCTATTGATATGGTTGATTTCAATCTAGTAGGTATATATTGTTGTCCAACTGTTTTAGCTCTTGATGTCAGGTTTTCTGTTCCCACCGACTTTTGAGTACTACGCCTACGCCTGACGGTCGCATCCTGAGTCTATGGTTGTATTTCTTGCAGTACTACATGTAAGCACTATACCTCGTATTACTGCACCGGGCACCGAACGCTCATCGGCCTACATCGACATCCACTCGTAGGCGAACGAAAACGTTTTTATAGTAAACAAACGTTTCGTGTACGAAGACCTTAAGAAAATATGTAAAAAGTAAAACAGGTTATAGGCCTAACTATGCAGTAATTTCGAACGTTGCCCCATGTTGAAAAAGAAACATGGAGGGGTTCATCAGTCGAGGCGCTTCAAAGGCACGGAGAAAACAGACGTGATAAATACCCTCGACCTTTGCGAACATGTTTCTGGCTTGAATTGACTATCCCAGCAACTTTCTGCGGGGTGTAGAGTGAGGGTGTCCCTTTCAAGAATGGCACAGCTTCCATGTGAGTCTGATGTTCTATTTGTACTTTATTCGTACACATAGCTGGTGTTCTACTTGTACTTTATTCGGTACACACACGTCGCATACTTCAGCTAGGTCAAGCCGTCTGCCTGAAATCGCACGAGATAACCACTACGTAACGCCCCACCTTTTTTGCTGAGGAATCGACCCACGCTCTACATTATTCTGTCCGTCCGACCCAGGCCTGGAAGACACGTCGAAGCAATGTGGTTGGCAGGTGTTGGTAGTGTACATTATGATCCTGATTCCGGGATTGGTCCAAAATATTCAACATCCCGCGATGTTGTAACTGTTTTTCCATCTCATGTACCGCGACCTGAGGCCCTCACCCTTCACATATACTGTAATGCAACACCTCTAAGTCGTCGTTCGGGCCAAAGAAGAGGCCGAAAATGTTGTCGAAAGCATGGGCACACACTCCGTCACGGCAAAGCTGCTGGCAAATCACCTTGGATAGCCTAGGGGTTCCTGGGCGCGATTTGTAGCAAGGAACCGGGTGGTGGTTGACGGTATGCCAGGAGTATCGCAAAGCACACCCCACTACACAAACTCGTGTTGTTCATGCCCTACCAAGACACCAGCGGAGGGATCTGGGTTGAACAGAAATTTGCAGGCACCAACTACGTCGTTCACCCTTTCAGAGATGGTCTGGGTTTTGATCCTGCTCCTGGCTGCAGGTCCTGGCCGGTGGCCCTACCTTTACATCACGGCTTGGCAGCAACGGAGGGTGTGACAACTATCTTGGGCTCGGCACGGTGTGTCGGTGGTCACCTAAAACCAGTCTGAACTACTGTATAGAGCCGCGCTCTCCACGCTCCCCGCAAGGACGTCGTCTCCAACAAGTGTGGGTGCTGCCGCTGAACAAACTGGAAACGATAGATTAGCCACAACATGCCTTGCCGCTCACACAAGAGCGAGAGGGCAGCTATGCACGTCAAATACCTGGCATCTACCGAGGATCTTGCTTGCACGCCCACGGAAAGTATCAGCGGCTTAGACACAGGCCCCCGATTGTGCGCCCAGGCAGACAATAGCACTGCTACGACCAGCTGAGCAGAGCTCAGTTTTGAAGCACCGTCACGCGGTCGACCGTGTTCGATTGGATGATTGCAAGGACGTATCTTGTTTGCAACCACCGGGTCGGCAAGGCTGGGCGTGCGTGCAGCCGGTGGAGGGTGCCGGGAGGCACGATTTAGGCAAAAGAAGGCCACAAAGTCGTTGGGATGGCCTCGCTTTAGAACAATAATTGGCATACCCCATTCATAGCAACTACAGATATAAGCTGCTTGCGATGCCATTCTACCATACGCCTATTTACCCCTTGTTGCATTTTTGTTCGCTGCCGCAAAACATTCAGAGTAAGGATGGATTCGAAGAAGCCTTAGCCCCAAAGCAAGGGGGGCTCGCCCGGGATATTTGTCCGTGCCGAGTGCGCGCTCAGCGCTGCCGCCAACCCTGGAAATGGAAGGACTGCGCAGAAAAACTACATGAGCCTGTAGGGTGGGTGGAAAGGTCTGTATTTTTCCCTCGATCTACCCGATACTCGTGGGGTTGGGCTAGTCTTGAGGGTAGTGATCACGTCTTCGAAATAACTTCCACGATAGCTGCACCAAAATTGCTGGAACCAACTTTGACCCAACGCCCGTCCTATCTGAATGGGCCACGATTTAAAATTATGGTTGCTTTTGCGCCGCCGCGGATCATTCAGCGTGTGTACCAGTGTACCAGTACCAAGTATTGGACTGAAAGAGGCCTCCTGTCCCGGTCGGTGGTCCCACCTTCACTTCGTTGCGGTTTGGAATTGTCATTAATCACAGGCCTGGTTCGCAATCTCATACTCAAACTTACCACCGGATGAGTTAAGCCACCACCGGTGTAGTTAAGCCGTACGGCGCGCAAGCAGATGCATCTGAACTAAATACCGGCAACTGTGGCAACTTGATCACGGTCAACTCGTAATTGCCACTGTTACCTCTTGGCAGCCCCGACACGGTTGCTCGTGGTCGACCCGGTGCTTCAACCCCGCGATATTTCTTGTTTACCGCCTTGCCTGCCAGAGACTTGCTCAAAAATCCTCCCATAACATGTAAAAACATGCGACAAAACGTTGATGGTATTCAGTCCCATCACCAACATGCAAACTATTGGGTGACGACCAGCATACGCTGAAAATCACCCCGTGATTGATGGTTGAGTCGGGCTAAGCCGCCACTACTGTCGCTCTATCCTAAAAACCTCTGGCTGTGGAGCTCTAAGATATGAGTGCCTGCCCACCCTGACCCTTTGGTATTCTCTATTGTAGTTGTACTCAAACCGCCGAGTTGCAAATCAAAATTCTACTTCGAGGCGCGGCTTTCCAGCTCCGTCCATGCAGTGGCGTCAGTGGCGTTTTCAACCCCCACAGCCGTTCCCCAATCGTCTTTAATGCCGTCCCACAGCAGTCGCGTCCGCACGTGCAACAACAGTACTTCGTAAATACGTAAATCAAGGACTTGTCGAAGACGCTCGCATCGGCGCAGGGGCACTTTCTGCCCGCGGTCTTGGTTTCGGACTAAAAGCGCGAGGTTCCAGAGACTCCGCTCGAGCACCTAGAGCACAAACCGGGAAGGAGACGGGGGTCGGGGCTGCTGTAGATATATGAAGTAGACGACTCGCGGTCAGCGAAACTGGGTGGCGATCGATAACGATTTGGCACAACGACCTCCCCCAACAACTTTTCGCCATTGATTGATGATGTTGGGTGAGTTGCTTCGACGTTTAGTAATTCGTGTGGCAACACCTCAACATACCGTTAGGGGCATAGGCAATAGGTGTCTTCGGCAAAGGGCGCAAAGGGCCTCGAGTGGATATTTGTCTAGAAACTGGAGGAACATTCTCCTTGTTCATAATCAAGGTTCGACGTCAACGCCGGAATAAATAATGAGAGTCGGTGGCGCTAAATCGTGGTCGTTTCGCCTTGGCCACACCGTATAGAGCTACTGATATAGCGTCACTGCCTCTGATGATTGTTGATACTTTGCCCCACGAAACGAGCGCAATATCACTAGATAATATTTCATAGCACAGCTTATTGTATTAAAGTACACGAGAAGATATATGTGCTTCGAGGCAGAGGTTTACGTTCGCCACCACAGACACAGAGTGTAATACAAGGAGAAGTCGGCGCACCTTGGCGTCAATTTTCCAACCGGCATCGATGAATCTAGGCCCCACTACCGCCTCCCACAACTTGCGCGGACCCGCTCCGGAGTCTAAGGAGCACATCCTCCACGACGTCGATGATCGGCCTGTTTCATTCCCTATGGGATTGGCGCCACCTCTCTTTGGTGTTGCGGCCGTCATGTTGCGTGATCCTCTTGCTGCCATCCCGACGCGATGTGTTCGCCATGGTTGGCGGCGAGTGCCCCATACCTCGTTGGCGTCCTCTAGGAGGCCCACGAGGCGGTCGCGTAGCACTCTGGAAGTAAATAGTACGAGCGTGTTTAGGGCAGAACTCACACGCTTATTTGATGCTAATACATGACAGCTCAGTCGTTCGTATACCAATTATAGTGTGACATCATGGACTATCCGTCTCGAACATTCAGAAGCTTGAACTCGCCCTAGTCCCGTTCGATGTGAGTTCTCAGGGGGCGCTCCCGAAGCTACTTCAGTGGCGTGTCATACCAGGTATTGAACACCGGCAACACGAGCACTACCCAATTTCGTATAGTCATATTACGGGGGACCATAGTAAATAGAACCAAGCATTGTTAGTAAAAATAAATAAATATATACCAGTAGTGTTTTGTGTATAACTTCGGTCCTATTTACTATGGTCCCCCGTATTAGTATGGAGGCACGGGACGTAATAAAAGAAGACCATTCGGCACAGAGAACTTCGCCGTTGACAATGATAGTCTCTGTACAACCAAGGAATGGCCGTCGCAACGGTAAGCGGCCCTATTGCACCTCTACTGCGAACACGCCACGGCGAGCCATAAGAGCACTACTGATAGCGCCATAGGCCACTATTGGTACGCGACAACAATCACCTGGCAGCCCACGCCTTTTCCGCTGGAGTCGATAAAGGACCGGTGACGAGGGAAGATAAGTCATCATTTCTCTCACGAACATTTTTTCCACCGCTACCCACGCTCATATCCATGGACCTGGGCCCGTTGCCCCCTCCGCCGCTCCCTTTACCTCTCCCTCCCCCCCCTCCTCCATTCCTAGTCCGCTCCGCCTGTTCTTTTTCCCGTCCACGCTCAACGGCCATGGCACGGTACGACTCCTGCGCGTGTAAGAACGCCACCACAGCATGCATTAAGGGTCCCTGAACAGAGTCCTCGAAGCAAGCACGAAACTGGTCCCGCTCGGCCCCCGTAAGAGATACGGGGCAATACGGTCTGCCGTGAATCTCGCGGTGGTCCGCTTCGATACAGCGCAGAAGGCGTTCTCCAGCGATGTAGAGCTCTTCGCCCACCGCTGCCCGCAAATGCAGCATAAGTCGAGGCAGGTCTGGCACGTCGCTGGCGCAAACAGAAGCGCTACTGCTGATGCTGCAGAAAGCATCGTTACCCGCGGGGTCGCTGTCTCCGGATACTTTCGTCAACAGGGGGACTCTTTCGCGAGACCGTGTGCCGACGGAGACACCGAGCTTGGGTATTTCGCTGGTGTTATTTTCTATTCCAATGGTTTCCACCCTGGTCCACTCCGCAACGATGTCGCCCGAAGACGGAGCAGCGCATAAACCTGAACGACTCGAGGAACGCCTCGACGAGGCCCGAGTCTGTGTGCCGACGTGAATGGTCGTCGCTTGGTCGTTGACCACGATGACTTCATGGGTAGAGGGTGCCGGCGGCACCTTTCTATCGCACTGGCGTGCATCCGAGGTTTCGGCCGAGCGCTCCTCGTCGACACCGGGTGAAATTGCTTTTCGCATCTCCAAGTCCGAGACAGCAGGTATAGGAGAGACACTGTCGTTGCTGCAAGCTGGGACTACTCTCCGCATCTGCACGACAGCAAGTGGAGCAGAAACACCGTTGTTGCTTCTAGCTGGAACTTCTGACCAATCCCATCTCGTCGGCGCAATGGGGCTACATCTTGTCTCTCCGGCCTCCGCCTTAGACTGCATAGTCGTTGTTGACGATACCCGCCTTACTGAGAGTGACCCAGGGGAAGCGTAAGCCCCTGGTGATCGGGCGAAGGTACGCCTTATGTCGGCCCAACGGGCGAACGCGAGCGCGGCTTTATTGCGTCGGTCGTGTCCCAGAATAGCATCGACACGCCCAAGGCCTAGGCAGATGGTACGGTCCTTTGCTGCCGACGCCAAGCTTCGGGCGGTGTCGAGCGCTGTGCGTGTGGCTTCCAGTTCTTGTTTGCCTTCGACAATCTCGGCCTTCAGCTTCTCTGCCGCTGCTCTGTAGGAGGAACACAAAAGGAACCCCTGGTGATGTTCGCCGCAGCCTTTGAAAGAGAACATACATCCTACTATAACACCCAGTTACCCTAACGCGAGCATTGACATAGGGGCTGGTCTACGTTCTACAGAATACCTGGGGGCCTCCAGTGCGTAATGAGATCAACGCCGGCGCTAGAAACGGCGTGCGTACGAAATCTCCTGCATCGAGGCCACAACTCGCCACCTAATAACGTTGCTGTTAACGTGTTCGATATCCCTGCATGCGCGGCTTCGCAGTGAACTGGACTACGCAACGAGAGTCTTACCTGCGCTGGACGAGCTCGGTCTCGGCGCCTTCCGCCCTTTCTTTTGCACACGCCAGCTCTTTCTCAAGTTCTACCCTCCTGTCCTTCGACGCCCTCGCTACACTTCCCCCTCGTGCAATCCTCGCCCATCCCCAAAAAGACCACTGTAAAGCGGGCGACCCTCGATCCTGTGCCGCCCTAGCAACCCCCCCTCGACGTCTGGTGGCCATGACAGCAGACTCGGCCACCCGTTCACGGGATTCCCGCAGAGCTTCGTTTCGTCTCCGTTCGTGCCTGCAGCGAACTTCGGCACCAAGAACGTCTGCCTCTAAGGACTTGATTTCGGAGGAATGTTCCTCTTGCCAACGTGCTCGCTGTCATAGAGAGACAGGGAGGGAGGCGGGGCGAGCCGGGAGGTTCATATTTGTAACTGCCGACGAGGTCCACTCTAAAGATAGACATCGTGCCCGCAGATTTCCTCTTGGTCAATTGTTTTGGCAGGAAATTTATGATTGGTGGACTGTACAAAAAATAAGCTTTGAGGCTAACAAGCGCCTAGGGCTAGGTTGCCGATCGGGATGGTTACGAGCAAACACGGCTACTGCCGTGCTAGGCCAAAGTGCAGCGTGCCTTTTTGGAGTGGATGTCGTTTGTGGCCCCAACCACCCAGGCCCGTAATGTTCTTGCCAGCGACGCGTGCTGGGCTCGACCCAACACATGAAGAATGCGACCCGCTGCCTCCTTCCTTTTCAGTTGGTGAAGTTTGACATTCATAACGGCGCAATCTTGAGCAAGACTGTGGAACAGTGACATAATGGCGAAGGCGAGCAAGATGCACCTGAGTGCTGCTGCTATCTTCGATTGTTCTTTGAGCGGGAAAAGCTCCTTGCACAGCACATCACGAACAACAGAGCACACCGTACCATACAATTTACACGGCACCAGGCAATAGCGAGGCGATGTAAAGTCAATATTGTGAGCAAGCAGTGTTGAAGATTTGCCTGTCGCGTTGATCCCGTAGGTGTCCCGAATTACGGCGAATTTCGGCCAGGGCGGCGTCATGGCGTTCGACAGCATCCGCTAGACGACGAGACCCGGTAGCCGTTTTGATCCTCTCGGCCTCGAGCTCCCGCTTCAGTCCCGCGTTTTCTTCTACTGACTCCGCAAAAGAGCCCTGGACGGTCAAGAGGCGGTGCCGAGCATTGTCCGTGTCTCGCTGTAGGCCCTGAAGAGGTGGGAGAGAGGGGGGGGGAGAATGTCGAGTGCGCATGCGACTGGGTCTGCTCGAGTTTGGAACAATATGGATGATGGGTGACAACGACGATAGCTGTGCGGTTCATTATTATGAGACAAGAAGCCAGGGTTTTCCACCGTTAGGACTTCGCTCAACACTTCTGTCAAAGTTAGGAATGAAGTAAGACGCTTTGTCGTGGAGCGAGATCGTTGGCGTCCAGAACGAAGTAAGACGCCTGCATGCTCCCGAATCGGCGTGAGTTTACAGTCGACGAGGGGTGGAAAGGAGATCGAAGGCTCTATCGACCTTGCCCTCTGTCGAGCTCTTCGCTTCTTCATTGGAATGCGGCATACGGAGAGGTTCATCGCGTGCTCCAAATGGTTGCTGGGTGCCTCTGTGCTCAAACTCAAATCCCACCTGGTTGATCGCCAATTCCCTTCCAACAGCCTCGCGGCTTTCGGCCGCAGCTCTTTGCGCCCGTCGGGTTTCCTCTGCCAAGCCGGTTGCTCGATCGCGTAAACGCACTGCCTCAGCGACCGTTCCTGGGTCGGCCCTTTCTACCACTTGCGGTGGCCTCGTGCGCATGGTTTGAACTTCCGACTCGAGATCGAAGATTTTGTCCATCGCAAAACGCAGCTTGCGCGTAGACACGATGAGCTGCGACAGGTAAAGTAGGAGAGGCAAGACAATGGGGGTCATGTTCGGGCTGACAAGTGCTGGTGACACCTCGTTAAGAACTAGCCAGACTGTGGACAAGACTGCTGTGCTGGTCCTTTCTATACTCGTAGCCTGCTGTTCTTCTTTCTGCGATCCCCGGTGTGTATAGTCTGTCGGAGCCAGATTGGTTACCCTTTGGAGGCATTTCGTTTCGTTAAAGTTCAATCCCTTAGTCACAGTGCTCATGTGGCCGTTAGTAGAGTACATATCGTAGAAAAAGTATCGTATCGAATGGGCCGAGGCACCCCGAGAACAAGCGGTGTTGTAGATTGCGGTGATTTGTTTTGAAGAGGAGCGCATTCCCACAGCTCCATTTCGCGTATCAAGATAGCAAGTGTGCGAAACCAATTCGTGCTCGTTACCTTTTCTTCAAGCTCTTGTGCATGTTGAGATGTATCGGCGTTGTCCTGTTCCATGCATGAAATGTGCTCTTTCCATTTTTCCTGTTGCGGTTGAAATGGCATGAGAGATGCAACCGGGCGACATCATTTCGAGTTCTGCGCATACACCGTTCAAAATAAATGTACTGCGTAGGAGACCCCGGCTGCCGTTATTCTCAGTTTATGATACTAACTAGAACATTTGGGGGACATCATGACATTATGATACCATGGCGATGTCATGGCAGACCTTGACATTAAATGCGCGTTCACGACATTTCATGAACGTTCATTACCTTCATGGCAATGCCATGGCGGCGCCATGGCTATTCATGGCGAAGGCATTGCCATGGGGCTTCGTGGCACCGACTGCCATGGCATGGTATGAAAAAAATCACGGCTAGCCATGAGCATGCCTTGTGGCGGTGCCATGGGACAGCCGCTGCGGCAGATGGCATACTCAAGGGTATCCCACGGCGCCCCGATGGCCGTAAATGCATTGGAATTGATGGAGACAACGCAATGACAGCAGTACAGCCACGGCCGCACATGAACGGGCATCCTTGTGGCGCGCCATGGCGCGTACCGTGGCGCGAGCCGTGGCACGTGCCATGTCATCGCACGGCATTGCCATGGCATTGCCATGGGCCTTTACGGCAATGCCATGGCGGTGCTTTGGCACCGCCAAGAAGGCCCATGGCATCGCCATGGAAACGTAACATAAGATGCATATCTGGAAAATTCCGAGTAAATAACTTCCCCGAAGAAAACCGCTGATCGCTTTGTACGGACCCTACAGTATACCTTGAATGTGGTAAAAGCGGCGTGTGTGTTTGATTGAGCTACGCCATCGGCGACGGTGAGGGACAGGATCGTGACATCGGATCAAAGGATTCACCCACCGAGCCTACAGGAGCAGAAGGACTGCTACTGTCTTCTGTACGAGTACTTAACTCCTGGTATGGGCTATATATACATTGGAACTACGAGTAACGGATCAAGGGGGCATCGTGCAGTGTACATACCTGGTATGCAGTAAGCGATAGGTCTGCGAGTATGAGGGTACTGTGGGTTGTTGAAGGAAGTAAATAACGTACAAGTTAAGTCACAATGGCGATAGTGACAATTTACCGTATGACAGCAGTAGGCCTAAGATGCATCACATAACATACTACCCACCATACCGCAGACCACCCCCGGTTATGAAAAAAAAAGTGAACTGAAACGAAAGGTCAAGCTCATCACCGAGGCTCGTGGCATCGGAACACGGAGCTTCACGAAACAATCATGAGGCCTGCGTCCTCTACCGTAAGGAAGATTGCTGTTTTTCTTGCGAACCACGCTATTAGTAGTAGCGTCGGAGGAGCTAGAGTATGTTGTTGGTTCGCTGCTATAGAGAGCTGTAAAGGTTGATTACTACAACAGTACGTTTGTTGTCCGCTCTGCACATACGTAGGTCACGATTTGGGTTCATCATCACTACAGACTGCTGTAGTAGGTACGAGTATGATGTGGTAAGTTCGACAGCAAATTGATTTTGTAAAATTACGAAATACGTCAGCTGTGAGTTCGACTGATTGAATAGTTGAAGCTCAGCTTTGCAAGCTGCGTCATACGTCTCGTCTACGAGTATATCCCATTTTTTACTGAATTTATAAATTGTATGATAACCTGTTTTGGAATTTTGCAAGTGAGTGAACAAAACTGGATACACATCTCCACATCTCCACACAAAAGGCAGGCCGCGAGAACGAATACGTAGATACATGCGCGACCGTCCTCGATGCGGACCTTCGTTCGTTCTAGCAAACCCAACGATGATCGGCGGCGCCACAGCAGTCAAGCCTATCTTGCCGCAGACCCTATTGGTTGCCGTGTTCTACGTTCGCTCTTGTACGAGGTTTGCTATTCCGAACTATATTCTAGGCGAAACGCTATTACGAGTATAGAGAATTGGCCGACATCCTATACTTACACATACCTGGTACACATTTACGACAGCAGTTGATAAACTCGGATCCATCGTGTGTTTTGGTCGCTAGACATTGGTCCCAAAAGTAGTACCAGGTACTGCGGTACTGTTAACTACACCAGGGTATCACGTAGGTTGCAAAGCTGAGTATCGACTTTTTAGGCTCATTCTTGTCGGAGAGTTTTTTTCCCAAAATTTCCAAATTATGGAAATATTTGGAGATATGTATCGATATACTGAGGCGTTCTGTCACTATTCGTGAAATTCTCCAGAAGCAAAAATATCAAGTTCGTTAACATTCCAATATTTGGAAAAAAAAAACAGGAAAATATGGAAGATTGAAAAATTGCGCGAAAAAAATGTCGAAAATTTGGGGAAAAAAACTCTCCGATAAAAAGATTAAAAGAAAGATAAGAAGATTAATCGATCGAACTCACAGCTGCTGTATTTGAAAATAAAGGTCTGGAATGTGGAATCTGGAATCTGGAATCTCGCCCCCTCGTTGTGGGGGGCGAGATTATTACAAGTTTTAAAACTCCACGTTCACGTCGATTATTTTCACAGTAACCGAAGTCGCTTTCACAAGGGGTTTTGTGGGGGGGAAGGCGCGTTCTGGTTATCCACACAAATCGAGATTCCAGATTCCAGATTCCAGGTTCAGTACGCTGAAAGGGACTTTATTATCCTGCTGCACCTGGTCTACCTGGTGTAGATTACAGAGTAGTTCGAGTGTATTACCTTCTCCTTCTTGGCATGCCGATTGTGTTCCGCCAGACGTCGTTCGCCATCCCTCCGCGCAGATCCAAGCTTGTTCTGGAACGTCTCACGCATTGCTTGCGACTCTTTGAAAGACTCCTTGATCTGTAGAGAATGCGGAACACAACGGCGAAAGCTGCATCGGTAAGAGAGTGACCATGAACTGCTATGTATGATGCATTATGTGTCGGCAACAGTTACTTGTGTGGGGTAGTACAGCTGTGGTGCGGCTTAGAAGCAAAAATATCAAGTTCGTTGACATTCCAATATTTGGGGGGGAAAAAAACAGGAAAATATGGAAGATTGAAAAATTGCGCGAAAAAAAGGTCGAAAAATGGGGAAAAAGCTCTCCGATAAAGAATGACCCTTTTACAAAAGTTTGTGTGCGGTATATATCCACATGTAGCCACCGTACACGCCGGGATCGGGATTTGGGCACGAGGGCACGGTTAGAGATGCAGTGGAGCTATCCCCGGTGTGTGTCATTCAACACATCACCTTGCGAAGCGTCCGCTGTTCAACACCCGAGTCTGGATGGAGCTACTACGTATATAGCTCCAGGCTTCTGTGCTCGTACATATCATACAAGAACTCAAACCCTGTACGAGTTCGTACAAGTAACTTCTCCAAAACTTGACAGGCCGGAGCAAACGAGGTGTATACGAGTACTCGTATCCAACTCACCTGCACTTCGAGTTCTCTCTCCATCCAATCCAGCTGTGTTGAGGAAGAAGATACCGCCTCCACCGCTTGCGGTAGGTAGACAGCCATATTCGACACCTCGAGGGGCTGGTCGTTAGTACGAGCTGCGGCTCTGATCGCGATCTCGAATCCAAAGCGACACCCGACGCGCCCGCCCGCTCGCGCGTCCAGAGTGCCCGATGCTCGTGAAAAAAACGAAAAACGCCTGTCCAGGTTTGGGTGCGAAACCGTCGTAATATTTTTCTTCTTCTTGATTTTCACGTCCTCGTGGCGTCACGGGCGCGCACACCTCAGAGGTGAAAGAAAAGCGGATGACGGTGGCTGCCGAAGCAGGACCCTCCTCCGTCGAGAACTATGGAAGTGCTTCGCAGTTGCGGAAGGATTTGTCCATTACCGGCTTGGCGGGCCCTTCTCAAGGGTCAGCCAATGCCCTACAACAACAACAAACACAACAGCAACCGCGTGGTGGGAAGCACGCTGGAATGACGGCGGTACATCATCCCCGAGGGATCACGGTTACGCCGCCAGAGGTTTGTGCTTGGTGCCGAGGGTGTGTGGAGTTTGCGATGACCAGCGGCGACTCATGGGGTCGTGTTTTTTTGTACCTCTATTAATAGGCGGTGTTGTCATTGCTGCGAGGGTAATGCACAAGTCATGCTGATCGATGTATGTACATGTAAACGTCATGCCTCAAGGATCGTCTTGCTTTCGTGGCGTCGATGACTGGTCTAAACAAGAAACATGAACGACAAACAAACACCTGTACTGGTATATCATACGCACGTGTGTTCTGCTGCATGCTCGGGATTTTAGACAGCCTTTTCGTTGAATTGCCCCTCCGTTTCGACCCTCCTCTCTGCAGCAGTTTTCAACTCTCAGCTTTGCGTCCCACTCCCACTCCCTCGATCAAAATTCTTTGCTCCGCGAACATCCTCAGGTGTTCTTCGAAGACGTACGTGCTGGACTTCTCTTCGTGCTGACATTTTCCGTTCAAAACACCTGTACAGAGATGCGTCGGATAAGCGTCACGCCCCCCCGCACCCCGGTGTTCAGCCTGAACTACGAGCCTGTTGGCGGGCTTGCGCCCGGCCTTGATCTTCGCGCCGAGGTCGAGTTTCAGCTCCCGGACGAAGATGAGGTTGACGATCTCGGCAGTCCGTTCGCGCCGGGCGAGGTTCGGGAGTATGCAGACAAGTTTGTCATCACGTCGGGCGAAGACAAGGTAAAATAGCATGTCACCCCCTGTGTGCAACACAGCGTCGTACCAGCTACCTGATGTGCACGGAGTGTGCTGCTAAGCCTTGCGCTGCTGTAGATGTAAGGCAGCATCGTACCCGATCGCAATACGAATATTGTACGACGTACCGTACAGCGGGCATGGACTCGAGGGTTACTGGACCCTGGCTGTTCTTTTTACAAAAAACGGGACCCACCGTACGGTTAGTGAAGGGTATGTACTATATTAGCGCCATGTTGTCGCAGGCCGAATATATCAACCATACGTCCAACCAAGCGACACACCGCCACACCACGACACAACGCCGTGGTCTATCAACCAGATATGATTACGAGGAAGGCTGGTACTGACGTGCCACCTGCTACCTATCAGATCGAACGACGCCATGATTCGGCAATGCCGCTGTCAGGGCAATACCAGGTGTCTTGTAACAGGTACCAGGTATGCAGCATACTAGGTGTTCTGCTTGTACGGATACCGATGTAGCGCTATTTGCTTACAATAGACTACTGTACTGTTGAAGCTCTCCTCGAAGTCATACACTCCAGAGATCTCGCTGTGCCGGGCTTGTTCGGTAGCATTAAACCGAATCATCAGAATCGGGACGCTCGTCGCATGTATCATCCACAGGGTTTTTTCTCGTTACCATTGTCACGAAGCATGCAAAAATCGTTATCGGGACAGCCCGTGAACGTGATGCTACTTGAAATATCGCCAATAACCCGTGGTGTCGCCGAGGTATATATCTCCCTGGGGGCAAGAGTCTTTCTCGCGGAGATGGGTTTCTTGTGCTGATGATGCCGGGCGCCAAAATTGTTTCGAGTGTCGTGACTGCCACGAATTCTGCAGACAACTCGCATCTGTATTATTTGAGGACACAAGCTTTCCCCTGTACAGTAGCTCTACCGTTGGGCGTCGAGCGTGCCAACTACCCGAAACATGCACTCTTCACTTTTATTATCCCCCACCGCTCTAGCTGTCGTCAAAGTTCAGCCGAATACGAGTAGTAGCGTTTTTGTCTTGGGCGTCATGATGTTTGTCGCTCTTGCCCGCGCTGTTGCCCGCCCAACCGATCCTTCCAATAGGTCGAGGTGCCCTTGTTAGCCCGGAGACCGACTCCCGCTGTTGTCCACAACCGCACGGTGGAATTTGGAACCGTGTCAAACGAGAAAAAGGCGTTTGGTACGGTGTCACTCGTCAACAAGGGCAGTCGCAAGGCTAGCTTTTCTGTCACCTGGGACAAGACGCTGCCAATCGTCTTCAACCCTTCAGAGGTACGACGCAATGAAAGGGGGGAAAGGGGGATAGCTGGACTTTGTTGGCAGGGTTAGGGGAAGTATGTGGCCTGCTTTGCTGTTGTTGTTTTCACCATAACCCATCGCCATGATCTATCACGGGGGACCATAGTAAATAGGACCAAATCTTGTTAGTAAACGTAGGTATATATATATAGGTTTTTGTGGGTACCGTAGGTCCTACCTATTTACTATGGACCCCCGTGATAGTCCATGGGTACAAGATACCTCGGCGAGGGTGGAGATGACGTTACAAGGAAATCGGTTCAGTATGGAATGCAGGCGAGAGGTGTTGTAAGCTTGTAGCTGGTACGGCAGAGAAGTGGGCCGCCCGGGTCTCGTTCGCGCTGTTTACTGCAGTAGAATGACCCAACATCCCTCGAACACCTGCAAAATGACCGTGCCTTGTGTAGACGGGAGATATTTGACTGCAGTTCGCGACACAGCCAATAAGGCGTGCCTGCGCCTGAAGTCTCCGCTTTATCGCACGACACAACTTATGCACCCAATATTTCCAAAGCAGAACCGCACGGCCGTCGTGCATCCTACTCACACGTATTCACATTTATTCACGCCTCCGTTTGAGCGGTTCTTGATTTGAACTCTACCATGTGTTTCATGGAACACCTCTGCCTTTTGCGTTGCATCCCCCCTGATATATTTAATTGGGGGGGGGGGCGGTTGCAGGGAATTTTAGAAGAAGGACGAGGATACCGCGACGCGCAGAGTTCTATACCGACACCTTCTGAGGGCAGTTCGTGCAACAGCGTGGCACAGCTCGAGGTAGGTGTGCCGAGATGCGTTTTTCCGCGGCATGCCTGGACAGCTGGGTACTCGGACGCGCTTCTGGGTTTCCAACGTAGGCAAGGATGCAGTGGAACTCCATGCTCTGTGCGGTTCAAGGGTTCCATCGAGTGCAGATAAAAATGGCGATTATTAAACGAATCGCAGCCCAACCGTCGATCGAAAGCAATGACCGTGCGTTTGATGAAGAACCGAACTACCAAGCACAGGCATTTGAACGTAAGCGGCATATAAAAAACCTACCTCGTGTTTCCGAGAGCTCCTTGAGTTGCGAGAGTCCAGAGCATTGGTGTTGAAACAGTTCTGCACTACTCTACGTGCGGTATGTGTTTTGTTCCCGTCGCAGGTGACCTTTGATGCTACCAAGTGGAGTGCTGCAGAGCCATTCCGGGCATTAGCGACCCTCGTCGTGCCAGGCCAGCATGACAGCGTCATCGACATCAGCGCCTCCGTCTGCCCACAAAAACTGAGGCTGTTGGACGGAGGTACTGCTCCCGGGGAACAGGGGAACATAGTAATCATAACCATATATGCTGTGTGAGCATAGGAGGGGGGGGCATCAGTTTTGGGTACGTTTTGGGTTCCGATTAGTATGGGGCTCCGTAGTAGTGGATCGAAGAGAGCTGTACGGAGCCGAGGTTGGAAAATTCATCTAATATACCTGCAAGTATCGGTGCAACACCATGCTCAATTTTGTTTCGGGAGGGAGGTAACGTTCTGCGCGTTTTTTTCTTGTGGTCCGACCGATGCTGCTGCCGTGTATAGCCCGGACGAACCGTCTCACGCGGACGTATCTGGAAATAGAATGCGGGGTGCAGTTTCACTTGGCACCAACGTGAGTACTGCCGCCAATTCCCCCCTCATCCCTGTGCATCCGGGGGGTACCGCCGCCGCAGTCTTGTACGAAGCATGCCGGCGCCTAGAGTCGGTGGAGTTATTCATCCCCGCCTCGATAAGGATGCATTCCCACCCTTGTACATACAAAACGCACGGATTGTACACTCCATGAACGCAAAGACCACCCAAAGATAACACTCAAGAAGGCCCGTCCTCGCCCATCTCCCTTCCTCTTGCCAACCTTCCCCCAAACAGACTCGGGTGCCGCTTTGGAGTCAACTGTCGCGGAATTCGGTACGCTCCATTACGGCTGCCGGGCAGAAATAAAGTACGTGCTTTTCAACGATGGCCCAGAGGCTGCGCCTTTCATGGTTTCAGTAGACTCGGACGGCGTTCGAGGCGGGCGGGGCCAGGGGGGAACGGGCGGAGGGGACGAACAGGGGAGGAGCAAAAACGATGCAAAAGAGCAGCTACCGTTCGGGGTGAGTTGAGTTTTACTTTTCGCCGGAAAGGGGAGGGGAAGGGGAGGGGGGGGGAGGTGTGCTCACTAGCATGCATGGCCGTAGTCGTATGACCATAGACCCTCGCGTCCCTACAATGCCGGGACGGAGCACGTCGGGTTTTCACCTGCCAGGCAAACATTGCTTGCACCAAGCGCGAAGCGCCGTGGGGTGTTGGGCGAGTCGCATGAAGGGTGAGCTACATCCTACTAAGAACTGCCTTTGAGGGGGATTTTCTTGCTTAGGGATGGTAGCGCCAAAGAATTGGTGTGTTTTCTGGTGTGGTCACTTCCAGAGACAGCAATGGGTTACTACGTAACTGTCTCGTGGGTGCCATAACATATACACACTACGTGTGGGGGGAGGAGGGGAATGTTTCGTTGCTTCGGGTGGAATCTGATGCACTCCGTGCATCACCTTGCCTAGCGAGCACTTGTGAAGAGAGCGTGGTAAATCGTCAACATGTATTTTCCCAGCAGGCTTTGTTCGGGTTCGCTTGCCGCTGCTAAGTCGAGCACCGCCTGAAATCGAGGGTTGTGGGCCCTGGTTGTTTCATCGCCCAGAACACTTCAGCTGGCAATCAAGGAATTTTGAGTGCAACATCTTACGGCGTTGGTTAGGACCTGGAAGCACCTCTAGTGCGTCACCGACTCCTAACACTTCAGGTTAGAACCTCGGCTATAGTTCAGCTCCCACAACTCTAGCAACTCCGTTATTTTTTTTCCCCGCCCACCTTAACTTACCGCATGGTGTGCAGGCTGATCCATTAGACGGGACCATCCCGCCTTACGGGAGGCAAAACGTCTCGATTCGATTCTTGCCGAGCTTGTCACCGCGGCTGAGCGGATTCAAAGGAGAAGGGCATGACCAAGAGCCACTACCGTCAGCTTTCAAAGGCAAGATGTTGATAGCACGACCGTGGACGAGTATGATCATTTCTGGGCAGATCCCCTCTGCGGTGTATTCATTTTAGGGCTGCACAGATTTTCCGGGGGAGTGACGCCCTATTCGTTTTTTTTTCAATATAGGTTGGTCATAATGCGACTATGAATAGAGGGTCCTGTGCTTCCACTGCGAGGGCCATGCTCACAGCTCGGCGGCAGTGTTACGATGGCAAGCAACTATCAAAATCGACGTGCAACAGCGCGTTCCATATCCACGCTCACTCCGGCTGCGTGCGAAGGCATGCGCTTCACGACCTGACATTTATCCCCGTGGGGTTGCTACTACAGTAAGTACAAAGTCGACAGATATGTCGGGTCGACGCTGGCTTCGCCAAGCAAAGCTCTCGAGCGACAGCAACCCAAAAAACGAAAAAGGCGCATTTCAGCCGTTTTTAGCTGAAGGGGGTTTGACGGTAACCGCTAACCATCAGCATACGTCCAAACACAAACGTGGTTGGCCCCTACGTGTTTCCAACCACAGGGCGCGTAATCTCGCCACCAAGTTGGGAAACCTGTGCGCTCCCCCCCCTCCCTTCTCCCCCCCCCCCCCGTCCAGGGAAAATCCTCTTTGAAAATGCCGAGAAGAGAGGCGATACTGTTTCGCTTTCCGTGGCGGGCAAGGGAGTGCAGCCGACGGTGAAAGTCACCCAGAGAGTGGTCAGGTTTGGCGCTTGCCCTTGCTACGAGAGGCGCGATGTCGTCGTCGGAATAAACAACACCGGGGAGCTACCAGTGAGGTATATCTCCGGTCCTTGCTTGTTTCCCTGGTCCCATCGATACCTCGAAAACAAACGCATCCAGTACGCTTTCGCGCACCAAAGTCCGGTGTACGCGCCGGGGTCATTAAAATGTCCTCGACACCATTCAACATATTTTTTGCCAAACGTGAGCTATGCTATATTTCTCGGCGTATGCTGCGAATGCTCCGTACCGCAGAGCACCAGCTCTCAAAGACTTGCCGTTCGTTTTTCTTGTCGAATCGGACCGAACGCACAGCGAGGTTTCTCGGGGTTCTTCGTATCGTCCTGGTTCGTTTCTGACGATTTTGTTTTCGGCGTATATGTACAGGTTTAATATTTCCAAGGCGCCAAACTTCACGTCCACCCCGTCCAAAGGCCTCCTCCAACCGATGCAGAGCCAAAACACGGTGAGCCAACACATGAACACCCTGGCTGTACGTTGCCAGCCGTACGCTCTACGTGCTACAGACCGAGAACAAAGCGTCAAACGCGTTTGTGCGATGTGATTGTTGTGCTACGGAGCAATAATGCCGATATTCAGACGATGAATCGGAAGGGTAGGTTGATAAGAAGCGCACGCGACGTTGACTCGAGGCTCCACAGAAACGCGGCTAGCAACTTCCATGCCCCCAGGGACGCATCCTGAGGGTCCAGGTAAAAAAAATGCTATCTTCTTGTCCTTACTGCCGCGTCCCGCGTCCCTCCTCTCCCTAGCGTGAGGCCTTAAAAAAATCAGACCCAGATTTTTCCCCGTCTTCGGATCGCACTATTTAGGGTATTTCTTTGGTCTGACAACGATGACTTAATACACGCATCCCTCGCACACGTGTCTATCAATACCCCCGACAAGATTGAATCCCGCCCCGACAAACGGAGACCACCCCCCGCACAAACGAACTTCTTCTGTTTCCAGGTGTTGACCTTCTGCCCCACCCAACTGGGGCACTTTCGCAGTGTCCTCAAGATTTCCCTAGGAGGCGACACCTTGGTCATACCCATAAGGGTGGTCGGTGAAGCTTCCACCGTGGGCGCGAAGCAACCGAGGTGATCGGCTAACCTCTACATTGTGTACACGTAGAGCAATATAAAATAACAACTATTACAATTCTTGCCATCCGACAGGGTGTATAGCATGCATGAGCTCCAACGTCGATCACTCATAAGCACTCCGAAGGAAGAAACCCACGGAAGACAACCAAAAGAGTCCTGTGAGCAAAAGTCAAATTCCTTCCAGTACCTACTTGCGGCTTGAGCCCTGCAACCGCCATTGGCTGCCGTCGCGCGAAAGATGTCGTGTCCGAGCGCATGTGTGGATGGCGGCGCCGTGTCCCTGCGCGTGAAGCTCGGCCCCCATTCCCCCGACGCTTGCCCCGCTCACCCATTCACGCGTGGATGCTTCCCTACAAATGGTAAAACTATAAACGCCTCCCTAAGACTGCAAAATGACTATTGTGACGTATACCAGGCCTGGAGGCATCGACATGCTCCCTGCGGACTTCAAACCGAAGTTCAACTTTGTCCTGTCGGAGAGCGCATCGGCAATCCGGCGAGCGGCAGAGGGGAAAGAGGCGTGGCTTCGACCGAAACCGTTTGAAACCGTCAATCTTTTGGCGACCAACAGGTGGAAAGGGGATCGCCGTGCATAGGGGGCGTAGGTGGTACACTAGTGGAAGGGTTGTGGGTGCGCTGGTCGACAAGCCTCTAACGTCCGTGTGCACGGCGTACTGACAACGTTTATGCTTCAGTAAAGACGTGCTTGTCAGGGTCTCAGATTGGGGAGGAGTAGCGTGAGACGCGGAGACAGTTTCCCCCCCTCAATGTATCGTACGCCTTTGGTGTTGACTTTATTCCACAAGTAGAACCTGGCTGGTGTTGAATTTTGTTCTAACAGTGTAACCCCTTCCCTGCAAATTGGCACGTGCTTCGCGAGTGGGAATTGCCTCGTGTGGAACAGAGTATAGACACTATTGGTCCCGAGAGCCTGCTGTCCAGACGAAGTAGCATCAGGGTAGCTGTAAAGATGGAATATTTTTGATGTGATACAACATAGGGTTTTGGGCACGTGTCATCACCTTGTACCTCGCAACCCCCTCATTTCCGCAAGGGGCGGTTGTTAAGGTGACGTCTGGATGGTTCAGTTTTCGTGGGTGGACCCGCGCTTCATGCATGCCGATTCTTTCGCCCGACCAGATACATTTCTAGCGTTGCTGGCGTCCGCAATCCCTCGACTGAGATCAATCGCCTCAAAGTGCATTATTTCCCCGAAGCCTTGTACCTCCCGGGTTGCGCGTGGCTTTCCTTAGTTGCTCCGAATCGAACAAATCACGCAATCACCCCCGGGATCATCTGTGAGCCGTCTCAACGTAAGGCGTGCGCGGCATGCATGGACACCCCAACGCACCCACCCATCAACCCGCCCGCCCACTCGCCCACTCGCCCGCCCACCCACCAACCCACCTCTCTTATGGGCTCGGGCGTATTCCATGTACGCACGGCGGTGGGTCGGCTACCATTTACTAGCTGGGACAGTACGACTCACACCGTTGGGAGCGTGGGTGGAGTCGACGCAGCTTTGAGGAAGCTGACTTTCTCAATGCAGGTGAGTGCCGATCGCAAACAATTTCGGTTCGAGTCCCAGTCGCTTAGACGGGGAGGGGGGGGGGGGGGGGGGGGGCACCAGCGATTGCTTGGCGGGGCGTTGGGCGGAAACTGGTGAGGTTTATGGTTTCACCACCCCCTCCGGAGTGATTAGTGGGTACGATGGTTGATGGATGAGGCATGCGCCATTTTTCTTAATCGATATGTACGTAAAACAAGCCGTGCCACAAGAGAGAGCAGGCGGTGGTGGGTGCATAGTGGACGCAGCTTGGCGCGTGCTCTCGCTTGTCCACCGACCATCAGGTAAAATCGGGCTATAGCGGTGTTTCTAGCCGGCGTAAGAGCGATCAACATATGTACACAAACTCCACCGCGATAATGCATGCCCCCCTCCCTGTACAGTCGCCTACCTGTGCATACCTACTTCGAAGTATATGCCTTCCAATGCGCAGTTTCACCATTTCACCTTGCATGTGCCTTCAAGAAAATAAGCTGGGTTGCCCGCTAATCCTCGCAATACTTCTTGCTACATTCAACGTTTCACCACCCAGGCAAGCGATTTATTCACCTCAACTTATCCCCTCCAAGGGTATGTCGACGGCTTCAGTATCGTTTGGAGTCACCATTTAACCGCACGTGCGACGCGCCGAGGGCGATGCTCTTGTTGTGTTTCCTATTTCGAACTACGTATCGATGACATATTTCCACCCCCACCTCGCACGTTCTGATTTTGTTTTTCTTGCCCGAAAAGGATCTAGCGCTGCGTGAGCAATCTCGGCGAGACTCGGACGCGTGGCTAACGGTGCAACGCTTGAAGCGTGCGAATACCGCAGCGGAGAAAGCAGCCGTGCGACGGGCCAAAGCACAGGGCAAGGATTGGCGGGATCCGGAAAACGGTGTGGAGATGGGAATGGGCAGGTGAGGATAAGCACGAACGAGGGAAAGAAACAGCACACAAGCTCATCTGGGTTGATGAATGGGTCATTACGAGCGAATGCGCTTTTTTCCGGTTTACACCGCGCCCATTACAAGGGACGCTTTTGGAGCAGTGGCTAAACCCAGGTACTGCGTCTGAGGCTGTAAACCCAAATACTGCGTCCGAGGTTGTGCGACCATCGACCTAGATCCCTACTAATACGAGTATCAAAAGTCGACAAACCGACGAACGCACATAGGTCGGCGACAGCTAATCAGATAGGCGGGGCCATCCCCGCTTGTACAATGTGGGCGTAGAACGGTATTTTTCAGACACTGGACAACGTAGCACACCATGAGGCGTACCGAATTGAGGGTTGCCGGCATCTTGTGAGGTTTTCACGTTGGTCAATATCTCCACAAGGATTTTTTGCCGCGACCTTGTACAGGGGGGGGATGGGGTACTCGATATCATTGATGACCGTAATCGTATGGCCATAGACCCTTGCATGCATACCTGCGGCGGGCTCTCACCGACCAGGCAGATATCGCTTGCACCAAGCGCGAAGCGCCGTGAGGTTGTTCGGCGAGTCGCATGAACGGTGGGCTGCTTCCTACATAAAACCGCTCGTGAGGCGGAGTTGCGCATGGATGACAGCTTCAATGAGTTAATTTTATTTTCCCGTGTGGCCACTTCCAGAGACAGTAACGGCGGTACTATGTGACTGCCTCGTGGGTGCCTCACCCTAAACACTACGTGATGCGATAATTCCCCTTGTGTGAAGATTGGGTTGTTCACCTCGCGCAAACGATCTATAACTCGATTGCCAGCTGTGACCAACCGCCAAGAACAAAAACACGACCCCCGTTGTCTAGTGCGCGCGGCGAGCGGCGTAGTGTCGTTGCCAAGGGCTCCCGCCACTTGTGTATGAATACGCTGCTGCCCGAGTTCCTAGCGACAGACCATACTATCTTAGCAAGGCGGGGGCATAAGGACGACGGCCAACACCTTCCTCAAGGTGGTTTACGCGGCTTAAAGCCGCACCTGACACACTTTGTAGTGTGGTATCATCGTGAAACAGTACAGTAGCCCTATTGAGACTCGACGAGGACAACGATGAGTGATAGCTATGTTTTTGTTGAGCACCAAAGCAGGTTTTGAGACATCGGTAGCCCCCGTCGACCTTTTCCACGGAGACAGGGCCGAAACGTGAGTACACTCAATACCCTTCGATCGAGATAAAAACGTGGGCACCAAAGCATGCCGGTGGACTATTCGTCGTGTGTGACTCCTCCGGGAGAAGCACGAGTCGGTTGCCAAGGGGTGAAGAGATGAAATGGGAGATACCGATAAATTCCTCCCTTTACCGGGCTGCTAGGTGGATGGAGAGCGAAGAGCCGGTGCCCAGGCTCCCACATGCTCAAGACGAGCCGCTGTTCTTGCACGTGCCGCTGGATGGACAGGGGCAGGGGGGGGGGGCTTCAGACGTAAAGGTGCGCTGCTGCCGCTGTGCCAACGTGATGGGGTGTCGTAGAAACCGCTCTTGTAGGCCTGGTTTAGGGGACACTGATGTATGTACCAGATATTTTGATTTGTCCGTCAGTCCCCTATATAGATGCCTTATATTCTTCTGCTCGCTTGACGTGAATGTAAGGACATTTTTTTTGCAGTGAGGGCTCGATGAAAAATATCAACACATCGTCTAACCTCATCAGCGCATAGGCTCGAACAAAACCATACCCGTCGGCGTCTTATATTGGCTTACACGTCGCACAGATCGCGATTTAGATCATCTAAACTATCTAGGTCCTTGCCTGCTGTTATAATATGTTGTGCGGGAGCTGAATAGACCAGATCCAACCCAGAAGAAAGTCCTAGATCATGCAGGTTATATATGGCTCCCACCCGGCAACATGAGCTAGATCATACAGATCATACAGATCATACATATATACAGATCATCCAGATATATCTGCCCTGGAAGATCCAGATCATGCAAGCGGAAATCGAGTGTCTGTCCGAGGTGTGCATTGGTTTGATTCCCCTTCTTCTGCACGGCATACCGAGGGTCTTCTTGCGTCGAATGCGCTTGAAAAGAGGCGTGTTTGCGTCATAGGGGCAACACCTAAAGTATCCGGATCCTCACTTCTCACTCGCACAGACACATGCCTCCAACCGATAACCCCAAGTTTTGCGAAAAAGCTGCACGCTCAGTCCGAACAACAGCCCCCATGGCCAATGTGCATAACGGACGCTACTGCGTAATACGGCTCCGATTTGGAGGCTCGTCAGTCAGCGAGCCTGTTAATTGTCAGTCCCAGTGACAGTTCAGGGCAAAAAGTGCTTCGTACCACTCTGATCGGAAATGTAAGGACCGCTTAGAATACCAAGCGTTCTTCATATTGACGCCTAGAGAAGGTGTAAGGCAATAAGACATGCCCTATCGTACCACGCGCCTGAAGTGGTCAAGGTATATTTTATACCCCGTATGAATTTTTTCAAACTCCGGTGTTTCGTGCGCTTCCCCGTCGATGTTTTGGAAAATTCTCGTCGTTCGGACACATCCCTCGGATGTACCAGTACAGTGTACGAGTAGTGCAACTAATAGATGCGTACAACTATAGCATTCTACTATGAAATGGCATCGGCGCGTGGTTGTGTGATGAGACTCACACTTCTTTTTCTTTTCACCAACCCTGCCGGGAGATATATATATGTAATACATATATATATATATATATATTGGAAACATAAAAAACTTTCACCCCACATCTTGCATACCACCATTTTCGGAGCGCGCCATTCTCGAGCCCCTCCTGCTGATCTTCGATGGTGCGGTTCTTGGTCGCGCATTACATCCGTCGGCCAATGTGCCCCAGTCTGGTTGTATATAAAAGGATTATACATGCTTCATGAGGTCGTATGAAACCCATAGAAAGCGCGGTGGGTTTTATCATCCATATGCAGCGTGCAAAGATGAGTTTCCGCGGAATCATCGACGTCAGAGCTGATGGTTTATTTTCAATTACTTCTATCAAAGGGTCTGATTGCAAGTCCGAAGCGCATTTAGGCGGTCACTAAAGTTCCAGATGTACGTTACATGTATGATCAGATTGATAATCACACAGCAACACCAAACGCTTGTCAGCAGGCGGACATCAACAAGCTCATCACGAGGAAGTTCAAGCAAAGGCCCGCCACGCAAGCAGAGACGAGAGATTGCGCCGCCCCCATCGGACGGGGAGAGCTTGCTAAGGTGCTCAGGTTTGCGTGGGAGCATCAACACCCCAGACGTCTATTTAGGATCGTGCCGGTGGCAAGACATTTATGTGTCTCTCTAGGCGTTGGCACTGCAGCCTAAAACCAAGAGAGGGCTCACACTGGTTGCTGATGCGCTGCCAGTGAACCCATGCGACAACGTCACTCGATATCATACCAGTGCGTGTGGTGAGGTGGGTATTTATGCTCCCGTGGGGCGCCTGGGCTTCGTCTTGGTGCGATCCAAACATCTAGCGGTGCCCGCAGTGTTCGCGATGTGCCCTGTATAGCTCGCTGGGCAGGTTGCCCCCCTTCCCTGTGGTAGGCGACACATTTCGCATAGTTGGGAGGGGTTTTCACCGTGCGTGCTGGAAATTTGGCGCCTCTCTCTCCAACACGCTGGTTAACTCAGTAACGTCAACGCTATATACCAGGAAAATGGCGCATTCCGTTGTTTTGAATCCCTTTCTCTTCTCTGGCATTCGGTTTCATGAGTAGAAGTTGCTGTCTCTCTTAAAATTCCGTAAGAGTATGAAGGCCAAGTTTCTACCCTGCCACGACAATGCCTCGGGGTGTGGCAAACTACAGTGAACTGGCCACGACAATGCCTCGGGGTTCGGCAAAACTACAGTAAACTGACTAGACTTCAAGTCAGATGCTGTCCTATAACCCAAGAATGCCATTTTCTTGACCTCAAGACAACAACAGCCTCCAGCTTGGAGGGACGGCTATGACTATTAATTGCTTCCGATTTTCACAACCCCATTTTCAGCAGTTGAGCCACTAATTTGTTTCCCAGTTTACATGCTTGTGGCAATTCAGCGTCAGTCATTATCACCTTTCACACCTGACCATCCCTTTATGATCCCTCCGTCCCACCACGCGCATGCCCCAAACCTTTCCGTCTGACTCACACAAACAGATAGATCTTCATTTCCGAACACTAGACTTTGGGCAGGTGACAATAGGCTCCGCGAACGTGCGCAACTTTGCCGTGACCAATAACTTACCACACGCTGTGCTGGCCGAGCTCGTTGGGGTCGAAGGGCAGTCCGAGCTCGAGGGAACAGGCCCGCCGGCGCAGGTCGTGCCCGCAGGGGTTACGGCAGGCTTTGATGTGCACTTCAAGTGCCACACCGAGCAGGTGGGACCTACGGAGTTATTCTAGTAGGCAGTACTGGAAATATAAAACATATTAATCTGTACGAGTAGCGGGATCTATTCGGTGTGTGGCAGTGGCAGGGACGGAGGGTCGGACAACACAGACGAGTAGAAACATGCAATCGACCTTGATTGTGGTCTGGACGGTCAGGGGGTGCTTATCATACCTTTTAGGACCGCAGTCCCGTCTTAGGGGTAAATTACTTTTTATTGGAGTTGTTTGTCCCCCAAACGGGACTGCACTCTCGAGGGAGTTAAGTCTTACGAGTGCTACTTAGAACGAGGAAACGCGACAGTAGGAAGCACTGCTGACAGGAATTGCCTGTTAATGTAGGTACTTTGCCACAGCAGCAGTAATCGGCAGTCACTCCGCTCACAGTGCCTTTCTCTCGTCTCAATGTTGCTTCCGGAGAACTGCGCCTTTGAGAGGGCACCAAAGTTCGCCGCTTGCCCTCAACTCGGCGTTTCTTCATTTTCCGTGGAACATCGAGTGGAAACCAGTGCTGGGACCGATGTATTGTTGGCTATATCCTGCAATATAAAAGCGTACGCTTGTCAATTCTCCTGCTATGGTATCTAGGTTTACCGGAAGGCCCTGAAGATGTCCATCAATAGCGGCGCGGTGCTGCAATTCAGCTTGCTGGCGCACACCGTTCCTGTGAGCGTGGAGCTGGACAGAGACGAAGTAGAGATGAAGGTGAACGAACAAAAGACAAAAACAAAACATGGGCGGAGTAGATACAATTTTTTTCACCGTCGCCGTTATATACAAGACAGTAAAACGATGGCTCTAGCGGAAGGGGATGCCCAACAAGAGCAACACACCCCACCACCCGCGAGTTACCATCCGGCGTTAAAGGCTTGACTGCTCCTCCGGATATCGATCATCCTGCTGTAGCAACGCTAGCCACCATAACGCTGAGGTCTCCCCCTGTTACCTCTCGCTCCTTGCTGGCATCTCGGCACCCCCGGTAGTTCCCAGAGGGAAGCCTGGAGTCTATACTGCGACATCCCCTTACGCTTACAAACGGAGGAAACTCCACCGCGGCTTTCACGTGGACAACCCGGGGAGCGTTCACCGTATCCCCGGAGAAGGGCACCATCGGCCCCAGAGGAAAGCAGGACGCCGAGATAATTTGGACTCCCCAACCGGGGTGCAAAGCTTCTGAAAGTTTGGTCCTCAAGGTGCGAGAAGGGTGAAGAAGTTACGGCACCAGTTTCGGCGACGCAAGCGCAAGCAGGTTCTTAGCAAACCGCGCACAGTCGTCACCTCTTGGGCCGAGTCCGCTAACCCCAGGCCAACCCACGACAATCTTTACGCTACGCCCGACTAACCTCGCCCTCCCTTCGCCTACACCCCCACCCCACTTAGGTAGAGGGAGGCCAGGACAAGGTGCTCGAGGTCTCCGGGAAGCTGCACGAGGCTCGTTGCCGCTTTGCTCCGCCGGGGAAACGCGGTAACAACACCACCACTACCACCACCACCGCCAACGCAACTGTCTCTTCTCCGCCACCCCTCGGGGAAAAGGGCACGTCCACAATGTCCACGGCCGGGGGTGTTCTGGACTTTGGGCGGGCTTCGGTGGGAGTGGAAATCGTGCGTATGGTCACGTTGCAGAATGTTGGCAAGTCTCCGGCGGTGTTCTGCGTCGATGCCCCGGAACTGAAGCAGGTGAGAACAGGCGCGAGAACAGGGCTAGGGGGAAACACAGCGCCGGGTCGGTGCCGTACGAAGGTGTACACTGGGATGGGTAACTTGTCTCACCCATGGGACAGATAGGTCATCTACAAATATAGCATTTAAATAATCTAGGCCTTAACCGTCCGCTGTTAGATGCTTGAGCAGGATCTGTATAGTACAGATCCAACCCCCGGAAACATGTCGTGGATCGTGCAGAGTTTAGGGTTTCCAACCGGAAACGTGCGCTAGATCATGCAGATCATGACCTCATATGACCTGAGAGATCTAGATCGTCAAATGGTCTGTAGATGATCTGTCACAGGTGTGGGAACTTTGGTGTGAGACAGTCATGCTTCGCGCTGTTTAAAGCGGGGGAGGGTTGGCAGGCCTGGGGGTTGCATATCGCCGGGTCAGAGCCACATGTACGAAGGTGTATCTGTGTTGGGAACTTGCCTACGACAGTCGCGCTTCGTACTGGTTGCGGCAGGGGGGGGGGGAATTGAGTTCATGGTTTAGGTGTGACGGGCAAACGCGAGGAGAGCAGGTTTGTCGTCCGTGAGCACTGATCAGGTCGTACTGGACTCACTTGTTACGAAAGATCAATATCAACTACCGTTCCTACGTTAGACCTTGAACAATGATGCAGGGGAGATGCGGGGGGCCTGTATGTTAACCCTTCTAGAACCGCAGTCCCGTTTTGGGGACAAGCCAGTCAAATTTCAAATAGTGTGTCCCCAAAACGGGACTGCGGTTCTGAAGAGGTTAATCGGTCGTGCAAACTGCAGTAGCTAATCCCTTCGCTCGAAGCTCAATATTAAAATTCCTCCTATCCATGCCTGGTATATGGCGCCCACAGGTTGGAGAAACCGGAAGGGGATAGACGGAAAAAACGTGATGAGCGCCCAAATGTTGGATATGTCTCCATTAGCAGTAGGAACGGTGCTCCGTCTCGATAGAGATGCGTAGTCAATGGCCAACTGACTAAGGTAAGCAACAAATGAGTACGACCCCCCGCCCTTACATATTATACCAGATATATAGGTTGGGTTGACGTTGGTTGATAACGACACTATACAACATGACGCCCACAAGGTGAGCCAGACAACCAGGGTACCATTTTTGTTTTTATGGTGGCTGGTCACAGCAGGCGATCGAGTTGTAGGTCGTTTGTGCGAGGTGGAGAATCTTTACTGCGCACAAGGGGAATGATCGTATAACGTAGTGGTTATAGTAATGCACCCACGAGGCAGATACCTAGTACCCTATTGTCTCTGAGCGTGGCCACACCGGAAAATAAATCGACTCATTGAAGCTTTCATCCATGTGCAAGCCCACCTCACAAGCGGTTCTTAGTAGGATGCAGCCCACCCTTCATGCGACTCGCCGAACACGCCGCTTCGCGCTTGGTGCAAGCAATGTCTGCCTGGTCGGTGAAAACCCAACGTGCTCCGTCCCGGTATTGTAGTGATGCGAAGGTCTATGATCATACGGCTACGGCCATGCATGATATCGAGTACACCCCCCCCCTCCCGCGCATTCCTAGTCTATATAGGTTGGGTTGGCGTCGGTTGGCGACGACACTGTAAAACATGCCGCTCACTACGTGAGCTAGACAACCAGGGTGCCGGTTTTCTGGGGGGGGGTTTGGCGGTCGCCCAAAGCTGGTTGTCGAGTTAGATCATTTGTGCGTGGTAAAGAACCTTTTGCTCCGCACAAGGGAATTGATCGTATCACGTAGTGTTGAAGGTAAGGCACCCAAGAGGCAGTTACATAGGACTCCCATTGCTGTCTCTGGAAGTGCCTACACCGGAAAATAAATTAACTCATTGAAGCTGTCATCCATATGCAAGTCCGCCTCTCAAGCGGTTGTTAGTAGGATGCTGCTCACCATTCATGCGACTCGCCAGACGTCTCACGGCGCTTCGCGCTTGGTGCAAGCAATGAGATGCGAGGGTCTATGGTCATACGACTACGGCCATGCATGAGTCGAGTACATCTCTCCCATCGAGTACACCCCTCCCGCCCATTCATGCTTGGTGGGATGATGTGTGTATGCACTCTTTTGTGGTGCCCCCCCCCCCCGGGAGAAATGCCGCGAATTGTCCACCGGGCCTTGATCCGACGCCAATGACAAAACCTGTATAAACTACTGCGCGCATCAATACCTCCGCCGCCCCCTTTTCTGATCGAAATACCCTCCCATCCGCACCCACCGCTCACAGATTGGGATGGACGTCCACCCCGTCCGCGGGTTGGTGCAACCGAAGCAGTCCTGCACTCTGGCGGTCGTGTTACGAGCCACGAAAGAGCTGCGGCTGGATGGAGTTACCCTCTCCGCCAATATCAGGGGGGGCAAGCCCGCCAAGGTAGATAATATAACGCAGGAGTATCATCGGGGGCTTGGGAATCGCACTGGACTTTTTTTGCCGGCCCAAAAAGTAGCCAAAACAATGGAGTTGTCGTCCTGAAATGGAGCCAAATGGCGGAAATACGTATAGTAGGGCGTGAGATGCTCGACCTGGCTTGCATTCTCGGTCATGTGTTCTAGCCCGTAATATCGTTCGGCGCCGGTGTTCTTGTTGCTAAAATACACCCTGGCTAGCCAAAAGGGTCACCGTTCCCAAGGGGATGCGCGCAGGTCTTGTAATCGGGTATATGTGGCAGGTGTCCGAGCATCCGTGGGAGAGAACCTCAGTAAAGCTATGCTTCGAGACCCTGCTGTCAAGTTTCCGTGAAGTTCAAGCCTTGCCTGGTTAGTCGCAAGAGGGTACGCTCGCCTTCCGAGAGAGAAGGCGGGATCAATTGCTGGTTCAGCTATTATTAGATACATTTACTCGCGTGCTCTGATTTCGACGAAAGCCATCCCATCCCGGATTTCCCATACCATCCAGGATAATCTCAATTATTCCCTGAACCTGTATCACCCGGTGTTGTCACCACCTCCTGGCTTCCCATCCTGGGTCTGCAAATGGCTCGACGATCGAAAGTTGTTTAATCGTGTGTGCTATTCCGCGATGTGACATCGATTGTTCAAAGTGAGTACCAGGTGTCGGACTAGGCAAGGCCTCCTGCCACGAGGCAGGAGGGTCTCGTAAGGATATACCCTCTGCTCCGACCACTGAAGCGCGGCAGCAATCCTTGGGGAATCAAACCCACGGCACAATTGTCGACTCCATTTTTGTGGCTCCCGATGATTTCACGGCAGAAATGCTGACGAGAGCACAACGAGTTTCACCACGCGCCGCCCCGGAAACGTCTCGTTTTGCCCTGCCCGGCTGGTCAGATATCCCTCATGGGTGATGCTCGAATCCCAGAAGTTTCTCTGGCGGAAAATGTTTTCGACTTCGGCAGCTTAGCGGCAGGCGGTTGCGAGTCCCTTAAAGTTAACCTCCAAAATCGAGGCCCCATCCCGGCGTCTCTCCAGCTAGACCTATCCCAGTACCCGGATTTCCACTTGGAGAGGGCAAAGACGAGAGCTCAGCCCGGGGGGGTGGCTGCAGGTACCGGAGAAGATTCTCGTCAAGGGGGGCGCAACGAAAGGTTAGCGGATAGGGGTTGGGAGTCATCGTGAGTGGAGGCAACGTGCTCTGGTGCAAAATCCACTTGCTCCACCCATCCACCCACCCATGTACCGTTTCAAGTTTATTTTGCACCAAAAATAACGCTTTCAGCGCTACACAAATACACGTATATCAGTATGTGGGTGGGTGAGATTATATATTTCATCAATTTAGCTGGTGTAGATGTATGAACTGTTTTTTATTTGCAGGCGATGTCTTTAGTGGCCTAGAGCCTTCATCAGCCAACACATCAGTCAGCGAGGACAGCTTCGGCTTTCCCCTGACTCTGAGCAGAAGTACAGCTCAATGGTCAAGTATGTATGTGGACGTGTGTTGAATCCTGTGGAGCCCTCGTAGCCTCGCGTGAAGATAAGCCCCTGATCTTTGTAGAAGGGTGGCGTTGACTCGACCCCCCTACCGCGCGCTGATCAATGCGCACATTTCTGCTGTTAGGGAAAGCTCGTGGGTGGTAGACATTGATCCTGTCGATGGAGATTCGAGCGCCACCCTCCCGTCCGTCGCGAGTTCACCTGGAGGCCACGACTACAAGGCTCCCACGCGACAGTGGAAAATGCTGGTGAGCCACACGTGAAGTGCATGGAAGAACAATAGCCCCGATAGTTTTGAAACGCCGATCGAGCCCCGCAAGAATTTCTCGACGTTACCGCTTTAATGTTGAGGCCTCTCTTTGAGACACGGCAATTTCGAAGCCGTGTTGAAACATACTGTAGGTGTTCTAGATCTACGAGAATTATGTTTTGCGGTTCAAGCCCAAGATGAGAAATAACGGGCTCCAAGGCATTCTCTTCATGGCAGAAACAGTGTCGTCGGCGATGCTTGAACCAATCGTACCGTCTACAAAACCACACGCCTTTGCCACTCGTTCCATTGCTGTCTTCAAGGTGGCCCCCGGTGACACGCTATGCTTCAAGCTAGTATTTCGCCCCCTACGGCCGGGAGAGCACTCATTTCAGCTTCCACTGTCGCTGGAAGGCATTCCGCCTGACGGGTCCAAGCATCTGCGCGTCCCCGTATCGGCGGCGGGGCTTAGGCCCACCCTGACCTTCACGAGCACCGAGGTGGACTTCGGTCGCAGGGTAGTAAGCCGAGACCCTTGCGGGCTGAACCAGTACCAGGGAGAGTTTTTGCTGAGGAACGCTTCGGACAAGGTGAGCCAGGGAGGGATTATTCGTGTCCGAGCCTTTGGTTCCCCTACGCGCCATGGCAATCGTTATTTTTGTTTTTTTGCGCGTGTGATTTTTCTCGGGAACGCATCGAACAAGGTGATGCAGGGGAGAATTATTCGTAAGCGAACCTTCTGTTTTCCTATGGCCGTCGTGGTCGTGTCCTTACTTCGCGGGTGCTTATTCCGAGGAACGCATCAGGCAAGGTAAGCTACGGAAGGATTATTCGTGAGCGAAAATCCTGTTTTTTATTCTACTTGGGGTTGTAATCGTTGTTTTTCTTCGCGCGTGTGACAAAGGCCAGCATCGGTAAGGAGTCGTGTCATTTGGCCAAGCCACTCGTCATGACTCCGTGCGGTCTTGTGGGGAGTGAGTCAACGCTACGGCTAGTCCGAAGCTGGGTCGTGATGCACCCGCGCGAGGTTCCAAGATGAGATATTGACCCCACACGGTTCACGCCCTGGTAGCATCATGGTACAAGAAAGAATACACGCCCGATACATCTCCAACCAAAGGGCTAGAGCTCGCATTGCCGCGACGCGAGGTGGCGGCCCACTGAAACCAAAAATAGTAGTTTTGTTCGAAAGAGCCCCTGAATCCGCAAGAAAAAAAACATTCGATAACAAGCATTCATGGCACGCACCTGGTCAATTTCCATGGCCAAGGGCACGATCTCTGCTCTACAACGCCAAAAGGCCCACCCAGTGTTCGCTCGTTTCCTTCTCCTCCTCGCCACAGGGCCTATGCTGGGTGCTAGACGATGCGTTCCTGAAAGGGCCAGGGGCCAGGGCTGAAGGCATTGCCGACGAGGAAGTCGATTGCCCTCCAGACTCCCCCGACGCTTCGCTTGCTTCGGACCCGGTGACGCCCGCGCTGTACGTGAGCCCCACGAGCGGACAGCTGAGTCCCGGGGAAGAATCCCGCATCCGGCTGACGTTCACTCCGAAACGGGCGGGGGCGCTGTCGTTCGCGCTTCCGGTGTGGCTTGCTAGGGTGCCAGCGAAGGAGACGCGGCCATACCTCACGCTTCTAGTCAAGGTGACAGACGCACACTCACGTGGCCCGTTCATACGGGGCATTTAGAATGCAAAAATAACCAAAGGCTCACGACAAAAAAAAGCGAGCGCCCGTCCAAGTGCCGCGCAATATATATATATATGTTTTTGCTCTGAGCGGAAATGTAAGCAATGCCAGGGTATGTATTTATGAAGGACACACGGTCCTTATATTTTCATTCAGAGTGTTCTTCGTTTTGTTCCATCGGGACGCTTTCTAACTCTGCTTTTTCGTGACCAAGGGCAAGGAAATCAAATCAGCAATAGCAATACGCTCTGTTATGTTTCGCGAGCCATGCACTCGAAGAAAACAAAACTCAATCCATTCCTGTCGTTCATACAGAAGCCTTAATCCGCACTCTCCCTTCCGCTCATACGAAGCACACCCTTTGTGGTATTCTGGGGCTCGGAATCAGAGCAACGGCGCGATGTGACTTCAGTCGGTGTCGGCAACGCCGATACATTGGATGTAATAAACAAGTCAGCCTTCTACAAGTCAGCCTTCTTGAATTTCGAGCGAAATCAGTAGAGCGAGCCCCCATCACCCCCCCCGTCCCCCACCCAAATCCGGCTGGTGAGGTGAAGGAGGGGAGCACCAGAGCCGGTAAAACACGTTGTGCGTAAATTGAAGCACGATCGCAACAACCATCTTGCGATTCCGATGCCAAACGAACCGTAGGATTGATTCGAATTATTCGGTTGCTATGACTCACAGGCCTGATTGTCACAGTATTGAGCAACAACCTTTCGCCCCTACCCCCCTCCCCTCCCTTCCCCAGGGATTCGGCGTGTATCCGTGCTTGACATTCACGAAGTCCCCTGTGGAGTTACCGGTTGTGCCGCTTTCCGTCACTTCTCGTGCCGTGTTCATGGTGGAGAACAACGGCTTCAGCGACATGGAAGTATCTTACCGCTTGCCGCCGCACTGCCCTGTTGACGTCGCGGTCACGTTCCCAGAAGGACGGCAGGTGGGTGCTGGTTCCATTTCTATTTCTTTGCTGCGCAGGTAGTATTTTGTTTTGTCGCTACAAGCATTTTTTGTTCTTGCGTTTGCCGTCCGACAAAGTGCAGCGCACGGGCTTCAAATTCGATAACTCGTAAACATGGTTCGCGTTATTGTTTTGTGTTTCTGCCTCTAGGCCAGCGGACGTAGGGGAAAACTTGCAATTCTCGTACAGATGGCGAGAGTTTTGGGGCCTCTTTTTTGCGTTGTTACCAGGCTATATGTTGTACGAAGTATACCATGCACCACTCTGGCCGAAAACATAGAGTGCGTTTGATAGTACGAAAATGTAGCGCGTTTTCAGGCGTTTGGCACCTCTGCATAGCTGTTTCGCACCGAGAGGCCGGTTTATATGTTGGCGCATGAACCACCAGGAGACAGGGAAGCAAACAACAAAAACGGTTTCGAAACAAGGGGGTTTCTATTTTCCATCCCATTCATTCCCTTCGCTCTGTACATCCTCTCCGAACAAACTGGCTCTCTTTATCAAAAGCGTACGCGTGTTCCGACAAACAGTACTATGACCTACTACCAGTATATAGGTACTTACATATAGGTGTTTACAGGACTACTGGAAATATATAGGATTCGAATTATATTGGCTACTTCCTCAATGACCTTAAGGAGCTCCGTCAATCAGAAAGAAGGTGATATTCGTACCCCTGTCGCTGTACGCCTCCACATCCATGTTGGGACGTATTGGTGTACGTTTCCACATCGCTGTACCATCGTACTGGTTGTCTCTACTCCTCCCTCTTGGTGGCGTGTGCGACTGCTGCAATACAGCTCGGCGCAGGCGTCGAGCGAATCCCTGTCGAGCTGAGCTTTCGCTCGCTGAAGCCCGTGAGCTTCAGCTGCGTGATGGACGTCTTCGACGCCGACGGGGGGCACTATCCCCTGCCCATCAGGGGCTGCGCAGACAACTGTCTGCTCACCAACTTCCCGTTCGTTCAGGCGTATCGACATCGGTGAGGCGTCAGAGGAGTAGGACACGTTGTAGGGGGAAAGGGAACTCCCGACCCGCGTACAAAAAGGCTTACTGAACGTCGCACACGTCTGACAAATCCCGGTCCACAGTAAATCATGAATGCCCGACAGTCTGCCGTTATGATATGTTTTAGGATCAATCCCACCACCCAGGAAACCTGTCCTGGATCATGCAGATGATAACAACCCCCCCACACACCTCAACATGAGCTAGATCAGGAGCAACATGATCATACAGATCACACAGATCATCTGCCCTGAAATGTTAGATCATCAAATGGAAAACATCGATTATATCTCCAATGTGTTTAACGCTAAAATCCTGAACTTTAACAAGATAGATATTTTGAAGGCACAATAGACGGTAGCAGGTCAGGCTCGGGGGTCCAGTTTTTTTTGTTTTTGTTCTATTTTTTTGTTGGCGAATGCGCAGAAGGAAATTGGCATCGAGGTAAAACGGTGGTGGCCCGCCCCCCTTTTAGGCTCCGACGCTACTTTTCGTTGTCGGGAAGGAAAGATATGTGTCGCTCGCACCAACTTATGTTTCCCACCGACAGCATGTTTTCCGCCTGTGTTGTCCCGCGGAGGTTTGCAACAGGGGTGACACCGGCCCGCGAAAGGGAGCTATGGTTGACGTGTTTGTGATCGATTGAATTCGTTCGAAAGACGGCAACTACAAGACCGATTGAGTTTGTTCAAAGCTGACGGGGGTAGAAGATCCGAGTATGCGGACCAGTAGTGTATAAGTTCTGCGTAAAATTGAACTGCCCGATGTTAACATACCGGCGCGCCATCAACCCCGCCGGAGGACGGACTACAACAGACCTGCTGCTCCGGACAGGCCTCGTCTAAGCAAATACCTACTCCTTACAGTCGGTGACGTTGTAGGAGGAATACCGTAGCAAACCGCGCTCTATTTTAGTTTTACGGGGATTCAGCCGCCTTTCTTGCTCGTTCGCCATCGCTTGTGCGGCAGGTTTAAGTTTTGGGCGAAGGATGGCAAAGCAGTGATGTTTATGAACGAGGCTCAGATAAAGGCGCAGGAGGCCAAAGACTTCAAAGATCGTCAAGCGAAGAGAGCGAAAGCGAAGGTGTGTGGCACCCCCCTCACACTAGAATATAGTTACAACAGCGGGCGTCAGTGACAGGTTTCCCTACATCTTCTGCGCCCCCCAGACGTCGCGCAAAAAGCGTCAGCTTCCGAAACTTGAAAAACAGTTATCTCTACGCGTCGTGCATATGATATGTTTCTTTCCACTGCAGTTGCTGCACTTTCATCAAGAAAACACATCCACTAAACGTGCACAAAACCGAGTCTTACCACTAGCCCTCGGCCACTCAGGATCTAGGAGCTCCATTTTTCTTCCCCACCCCCCCTCCCCCCCGAAAAAAGTACCCCAACCGTTACCCTCTACCGTCGTCCCACCAATGCCACCAGGCGAAAAACAAGTCTTCCGCAGCGGCAAAGCTTCAGCAGCAACAACAACAGCAGCAGCCCGACGCTTCGGTATCCGCCGCCCAGGGGCAGTCAACGGCATCCCTAACGGCATCTAAACTTGAGCACACCCAAGCTAGCGCTGACGGCGGCGTTGGCGGTGGCGGTACCGCTACGGCCGGTGTTGCTGGAGGAGGTGATGTGGCCGACGCTGGAATTGACCTGTCAGAGGAGGCGTTTGCCGCGGGGGTGGATGAAGCCGGGGCGAGGGTGTTGCGCGCGTGGCTTAACGCCAACGTGGCGACCTCATTCATAGAGGTAGGCGGTTGGACGATGTAAGATTACGGTGACATGATGCATAGCAGAGGTAGGCGGTTGGAAGTTTGAGATCCCAGCAACACCATTCATAGAGATAGGCCGTTAGAAGGTTGGCTCCAGAAGTCGTGATCCACTCCGTAATGGTGCGGGCAGGCCTATGATCCCTGTTTCAGAATTAAGTTCCTGTGAGCATGCTTACGCCAGACTCGACCACTCCGCCGTTTTTAGGAACACTGGGCATCAATCAGCAAGCACTCCACGCTTGCGAATTTTCTAGGCCGACGAATTTCATGCGACTTGTTGACAAAAAATAGGGCGAGAGATGCGAGGCGACATACTGCTGGGCATGAGAAAACAGCGGCATCTCTGTTCCCATGGTAAAGTACAAGGAACATCCCAGGCGTTGGTTGCTCTTTGGGGCGAATTCAAGCGTTTAAATCAACCATCGATTGCCCTCCAGCCTCAGGTTACATTGGCCGCGCCCATAGTTTGCGCACAAGCCGCCACACCTTCGGGGACGACCCGAGCCATGGCAAGAGCGCGTACCCTCATTTGTTCCGCAGAAATTAGGCCGCTAGGCTACTAAACCGAAACGTCCCTTGTACGTCTGGCTCAAAACTAGATTTTTCAGGTGTATCGTTGGCACAGGCGGCGTAAAGAAAACAATCTCAGAGAGCTTGCAAAACTTACTGCGCTTCGAATTAGTTACATGAATAACAACACACACACAAATTGGAAAAAGAAGCAGGGCGGCCATTCGCGAACTAGTGGGCTGTATGAGCCGATGATATAAAGGGTCCGAACAGTAGAGCTCTTCCCCTACCGCACTTACCATTGCCCGGACATGTACGTTCATTGAATATACACTGTAGCAAATTTAGAGGGTTGCTTAAGCGAAAAAATGATTGTCGCACACTGTATAGGAGACCCTCAGGACTAACCTTAACCCGAGCCAATCAGAGCAGCCCTATCCACGACCTTTGTACGCCAATCAGACCAAAGCTCGAATAAATGGTAAACTGTACTGCAAATTTAAGCTCATCGCATCCGCACCTCCCTCCCGGCCACCCACACACGGCCACCCGCGCAACGCCGCGTGTGGAACTTCAGGAGTTTCCCGCGAGCATTGTCGAAGCCCACGGCCGCCCCGCGTTGGAAGCCATCGAAACGATGTGCGGTAGGCGGGTGCCGGGGCAAACTTGGCGCAAGCTGGCCCCCGCCGTAGGCAGCGGCGGCGCGGGTGGCGGAGCGGCCGACATTCGGGTGACGGCGCTGATGGATCAGTACCGGCAAATGCTGCGGTTTTTGGGGGAGAAGGGGTGCCTTCTGAACTCCGTCCGGCCAGAGGTGGGGTGGTTGAACCGAGAGCCCGAATGTTTTTTGTTGCTACTGTAGCGTGTATTGTCGTCGGGCACCGCTGCAAGGTAGATGGTGTCAATGCGAAGTGCAGTGCAGCATGCAGCGGCACAAAGAAAAAGTGGAGGGGGACAAAATGTTGCCGACATTTTTTGTCACCTGTGACAGCAAGTTTTCCGAGTGAGAATAAGGCGCGAAACTACGACCCTCCCAAACTCACAATTTCTTGCCCCAAAGACGTGTACTAGTCCTCAACAATGGTGTGCATGTTTCCTCTCGTGGATGCGTTTCAATACTCTCCTGCGGCCCATGCACCCTCAAGACCTGCAAGTTGTCTACGCCATCCACCGCGTGTTGATGCATTTAACAGTTATGCCATATATCATCCGTATGTACGCCAAATTAATTTTTCACTAGGAACTCCTCGACCGCGCCGACTGCGCCCGGGAGAGAGCGTCTAGTGGCGGTAAGGGTGCCGGCGCCGGAGCGGGTGGCGGTGGGGTGGGGAGGGGAAGGGGGGGGGTCCAAACGTCTCTAGCCCCACCGGTTGCTGGAAGCCGGATGGAAGGCAGCGACGAGCTAAGCGATGAACGGTGGGCGCGACGCTCGAGAGAGGCGTGGTCGACAGTGATGTACCAGGTGGGGGCTGGGCTAGATAAATTAAGCGAAAACCGCTGAGCCGATCGGTACAGTTCGTGCTAAATGTGGGTACTGTGATGCAGTTTACACTGCAAGGCGGTCGTACCGCCATGACGTTCGGGCTTTCACTGCGTGTGCGCTCGCCTTGCGGCAGTGCATCGGGGGCTATATTGTGCGAGGCACGTTATCTTATTTGAGTTAGTTTTACCCCTTCCTTGATTGTCTTGTCGTAGCTCGGCCTGCTACATGCAGGCGCGCAAACCTCTCCTGCCCGCCCGCTTCCCTGTCGGGGTAGGAATGGCGCGCGCTTTGTTCGGTGGGAAACTTCACCCTAGTAGTCCCTGGCCTAAAGAATTCCGACAAGATTCGCTACCCGATATTGTTCCCTGCATCATCGGTTGACATATCCTTAGACGCAGGCAGCGTCCTTACCGACGCCTACGAGCCAATACCACCCTTGACCCCCACCTGTATGTGTGTGCTCACAATCGGCAGTGCATCCGTACGTTTATGCTGGCGAGAGTTACTCCGCGTGCTCTCGCCGCCCTGCCGGGGGTGTTCATAGTCCTGCCGACGAAGAAGGCGGGAGGGAAAGGGGAAGGGTCGAAGGCAGAGACAGACCCCGAACTGACGGGTTCTAACGTGCTCAGCGTCGGGGAGGGCGTGCTGCTGAAGTGGCTGTTCTACCACCTGGAGCAGGCTAACAGGGTCAGTTTATTGTACCTGCAATTGGCTCAAAAGGCGTATACATATACCTAGTTTTGATGTTCGACCTTCAAGCGTTGCTTGGTGGCTACAATGTTGTGCTCCGATGAAGGATGCCACACCGCTTCTGACAGGCCCTGCAACGTGCAAAGAAGATCGCGCAACGACGAGAGTAAACGAGGCTCAAGGCTACGACATCCTCACCACGCCTGGACCATTACTCGCTCGAGAAAAAAACTTCAGCGCAACTGAGCCCCCCTTTCATGGTTTGCGGTTGCCTGGACGTTTTTCGTCGCGACGCCACGGTCACTGCGGACATGATCAACTCTTGAATAGCTTTGGCTGGGCGGGCCGCGCTGGCCGCTTCCCTTCCCCAACACATTGTCCCAGCGTGATATTATGTCGGTCCTCGAACGTCTTATGGTTAGAGCTGTCCTTACTTACACATCTACCCACCCACCCACCCACCCACCCACCCACGTACCCGCCTATGTTTCCAACCATTTTTTGTCGACCCCAAGACATGCATGGTGAAGCGCGTGGCTACCTTTTCCGACGATCTGGCAGACTGCGCAATACTATGTCAGGCAGTGGCGAGCCACGCCCCGCACCTTGCCGTCAAAGGTGCCGCGTTGCACGGCTTTATCCCGGTGCACTCCACGGGTGAGAGTGTGTGTGAGAGAGAGAGAGAGAGAGAGAGAGAGAGAGGGCGCGTGTAAACCGTTTTTTTTTGTTTTTTTTATAATGTTGTACGCATCGACTAAACCATCGATTTCCACTTGATGGTCTAGATTTTCCAGGGCAGAAATATTTGCTAATCTGTACGATCTAGCCAGAATTCTGACCCGTAGGATCTAGCTCTGATGCCGCAAGGAGCATTGACTTCGCACAGCAGTTTTTTTTCTCTGCTCGTTTTCTCTCGACAATAGTAAGGGTGCTAAAACAGTCGAACAGCCAATTTTTCCGAAGGCTCTCGACCATTTGTTTTTCCCCCGTAAACGTCTTATTCGGTGTTGGCAAACCCTCCCATGATTGCCGGGAAAATATCGATCACTGAAAAAACGATTATCACCCCTGTGAGAATTGAGCGCCCATTACGGCAGGTTCTTGGCCTGTAGGAACCAGCTCGTGTTGCCGGGTGGGAGCCGTACAATCTCCATGATCTAGGGCACGCTTTCTGGGTCGGATCTGTACTGTACAGATCCTGCACAACAGCTCGCATCCGTGGATTGGGGTCTAGATGATTTATCAGTAGATTGTCTATCTTGATATGTACGACGTGTGGGAGGCTGTTGCGATAGGTGGTGGTTGGGCACTCCGCCGAATGACGCGCATGAGACCAACAGCAGTGTGAATGGCAAAAGGCGTTTAAGTAGGGTTTCGTGTTGTGTCCCGTTGGAAACTTCTGTGACATGTCCCGTTGAAAAGGTCTGTACCGAGGCGCGACACGCGTTCGACACGGGGATAAACACCTGGCAAAGTGAAGGGGTAAATCGCTCAATAATCAGGCAGCTCCAACACTCGCTTCCCCTGCGTCTTGGCACTAGAAACAAAATGATTATGTAGGCTTCCCGCTCGCGTTACTCTGTGCTGAAAAATCTTGCTTGAGTAGCGGATCATTGCATGTCGTTTGGTGCTCTTTTTTGCCGACGAAGGAGGGACGACACGGGGGTTACCTTGGTCTTTGAGTTTGAGCAAATGAAGAAACGAAGCAATGTTCTCAGACCGACAAATACGCATTCAATAACAGCGAAAGGTTGGATTTTTTACGGCCACTTAATCGGACCAAACACGCTCACGGAAACATGATCTGTTTATTGTTTGGTGAAATTGTTCAAACGCGGTCCATTTCCCCGTGTGCCCTTTCGAAAAAGGCGAGCTGAGCGACCTGTCCAACCGCGAGCAAAACGCTTCGAAGCTCTTGACGGCAATGGGTACGCTCAAGATGGACTTCGGGATCACGACGGAGGATGTGCTGAAGATTTCCGACCGCGACGGCGTGCTTTTGGCACTGCACCTTTTCCAGGTGAGAACCAATGCCACCTTAGAGGGGTAGTGCCTTGCTAGCTGAGCCCCTCGCACGAGGAGCCCAATATCTCAACCCGAAGCATGATTTCAAAGAAGTGTGTTCGCGCGACCGGACCAACACTTCTATGCGCTGTCGAAGTCCTAAAACGAAGAGAATAGTCAAAGTCTCATACCAGCCGGTAGCTACCAACTTGAGAAGCTTTGCCGGCCAGAAAATATTGTCTCAGAAGGCAAAAAGTGCAACCCTTACCGTGGGATGGGAATATAGACGTTCTGTCGGGATGTTGAGCTTGTGTCAAGCTCGCCGGTGTATCGTTTTTTCGCGGCGTTTAGTCGTGGTGATTCGTGCAAAAAGGTCGCCGTCTAGTCCGTAGGGCGGTTTCAAGGAGGGAAACAATCGAGCGTGAGCGTGGCGCGCGGCAGCTACCCAACGACCTCGCTGCAAAAACCTCTGCTCCACGATGCGTTTTTGCCTCGGTCGTTGAGTTGTTGAACCTAGGCGGTCGGCAAAAAAAACTATGCCTGGCATGCAGCTAGCGCATGCAATTGAAGGGACTGTTTCACGCCTCAGGGGCGTTGGATGAGACAGATAGCCAGTATCGACATTGGAGAAAACAAATCATGACAAGTGCAGAATTTCGCACCACCCGAGCATAATTATCCTTTCAGCAAGGATTTCTCCGAACAGCTCGGCCAGACCAAAAGACATGGATTAAGCCATGGCACAAATGATCAAGGGCCTGGAAGGTTCCTAGATTGGTCTTGCGGTAGTCCGCGTGTGGCCCAAATTTGTGGTTCGTCCTCGGAACTTTACGGGATCCCTTCTATTTCTTGCCTCAGGCTCTGCCCCAGATGGTGCCGAAGATGGAGGTGGAGTTTCGAGCCAACCTTGGGTCGATTGTGTCTAAGAGCATCGAGCTCAAAAACCCTTCTGCGAAAGCGATCACGTATGACGTTACTCTGGAGGGGTCGTCAGACTTTCGAGCCAAGACCACTCTGGTACGTTCGTGTTGAGATGGTGCATGGCTGTCGCTAGGAACTCGAGTAGCAGGCTGTTGGTATCGACAGGTATGTAACTGTCGTCACCTTGGGTGCGCCAGAAAATTATGAGATTTTGGAGAATCGCGTATCAGTGCGTACGTGAATTTCGGTCGGATGTCTTAGAATCTGTGTCGTCCATCTCGGCATGGGTGTTTTTCGGCGACGTGGAAATCCGAACCTTCGCATTGTAAATATGAAACCCGGGCAGATCACAACCTAGATAATCTGCTGCTGATCCTAGCCTGATGTTCTGTGATGTTGTTCGCGATCTTTACAGTTACATATCCAACCTAGGAAACACGTCCTAGAGCATGCAAGATCATTCGGGTCCCACCTAGCAACATGAGCTAGACCCATACAGATCAAGAATCCAACCGCCCTTAAGGATTTAGACCATCGAGTGAAAATCGGCCATCTAGATCATCATCTGTCCGAGATGAGCAAAACATGTACTCCATGGTCCTCGGAGGAAGAGTGTGAGGGAAAGTTGGTCCAGCAAGAGCCACCTACTAACGTAACTTAACGTGCCGTTTTTAAACGTATATGGGGTCTCTACATCGCATTGGATAGTCCTTTCCCCCCGGGCCTTGGCCGCGTTCCTGACTGGAGCAATGTTGGTTGCGAATCTTGACATACGTGCTGCTTGGGACGCAGGTGAACCTCGAGCCGGGCAAAGAGGCAGAATTCGCGGTTGAACTACTGCCTAGGTTTAGCTCCCCGGTGGAAGCCAGACTGACGTTCTGGGCAGCTCGGACCAAGGGCGGCATGGCCCCCGCGTCTAACATGGTGTTTACGTTGAAGTGAGAAGCCGTCGTGCAGACCGGTAAAACACATGCAACCGTTTGTCGTCGTGGCATTCGAAAATGAGCCCAGCAAGTAATAACGGGAGACTGGCGGCCGCGAACCAAATGTTTCCGGCAACATTCGTTTGATAATCCTTCGGACTTCGGAAGAAATTCTTGAGGAGACGGTGCCGGCAACCTAATGGGATAGGGTCTGTACGATAAAAACTAAAAGGTCGTCGTTTGTAAAAAAGGGAATATTTTAGAATCGGCGCTGGGGTGTGACCGCAATAATACCTCGAATGCACATTCCGAGCATCACCAGGAAATGTGAGCCTTCGGCCCCTTTGCCCTCGACTATATTTCCATTTTGAGGCCGGTGTGTCTGCCTTTTTCCTTGCATGTAAACGACGAAGGTCTAAGGTGGACAGCGTCAAGGCCATCAGCGTTTCTACCGCAGAGGGGGCCTGCTACGAGTCCAAGGTGCGGCACGTTATGTATCTCTTGGTAACTCATGCAGGCAGCCTTCCTCGCGCGGCTCCATGGCCTGTCTTTGTCTTGCTGGCTGATTACTTGAGGTAATCGATGGATGGATGGATGGATGATCTTAACTTGTTCGGTCCATCCATTTTTGTTGTGGATGCACGTTTAAATGAGTCGGCCAATTTCATTCCTACATACTGTTGGGGACACACCCTCCAAACGGCTTTACACTGGATAGTGGCAACATCGTGTTCAGGGCACATCGACACGCTTAGCGTGCTAAGTGCACTGCCGACTATCTCTCTGGTATACACGTCCAACCCCGCCCGCTGCCCCCTCCTCTACCCCGGCCACCCCAAACGCAGACAATATCCCTCGAGATATCCAACCCCTTCGAAGCGTCGGCGAAAGACACCCCCAACAGCCGTTTCACGGTGCGCTTGAAGCAAGCCATGATTTCCGAGCACCCCGCCGTGGCCAACTTAGCCCCTCCCGGTGGCGGTCGACGGGCCTCTCTCGCTGCGCGCCGTCGCGCGTCCTCGGTCCTCCTGTCTTCCGTACCGTCCACGACAATCGCTTCGAAGACTTCTGCTGCAACCGGGGACGGTGGGGTGGCGTCGAGGGAGGCAGCGGGGGGGAAAAAGGGTCGAGATGGAGGCGGTGCTAAGGCGAGCGTGGGAGACGACAACGCAAAGGTAGAGGAGGTATCTTCGTCACCTATAGTTGTCGTATGACAGGTACTGGGTTGGATATCAGCGGTGACATAAAGCATGGTTTTTGTGTGCGACCCACGAAAAAGCATAACTCGAGTTCTGCGACTGTTCCGAAGGAAACGTATTATTCATGACGCCCACGTAACGGAGAAGCCGAGGGAAAACATATAGGAAGTGCCACCAAGCGGAGATGTGAAAGAAGCACTTCCCCTCCCACCAACCCTTGACCGCGGCGGAAAGGTACGCGCCGAGGTGGAGGCGGCCATGAAGCTCCCGTTCCACACCGACCAGGATTCGGTTACCATAACTGCGGGTGGAACAGCAACTTTGTCTTTGCTACTCCTTCCCTTCACACCCGGGGAGTACAAGTGAGTTAACATTGCCTTTTTACGTGCTCCAGTAACGTGTCAGAGCAGCGATCAACCTTTGCTGCACTTGGATAAATTTGCGATTTTCCAACACAATTGTTGTGGCGGAGGACTAGGACGCAAACATATACGTGTTGGGGCTCTTGGTGGTCGCAGTTGTAAGTTTTGGGGGTTATAACCCGGCGTTTGCGTCAGGAGAACAAACGTCTGGAGTCGCTATACCCGTCGCTGTATTCAGTTGATGTACCAGCTACCGTATACATTGCTGGGCTATGCTCGGTTGCTGTGCCTGTTGCTGTACCAGCCGCAGTGCCAAATCGTGGGACTATTCGCAACTATCCCACCCAACTGTGATGCGGCAGAAGGGTCGGTTCACCCCGCGTACAAGTCTCGGCGGGCTACTTCGATCCCCATGCTCCTATTCTCCCCCCCCCGCTTCTTTTTTGGCAGGTGTACCATCATGTTCTGGAACGAGCGACTCGGAGAGTTCGCTCAAGAGGTAAAGGCATCCGTGGGGATGCCGTTGACATCTGCGGAGTTGTCCCTGAAGGTGACCGCAAGGGATAGCGGCGGGGGCGGCGAGGCCGTTCAGAGGGAGCTTCTCTTACCGAGCAAGAACTTGGCCCTGCAGAACGCCCTCCTGGGAGTTCTCCTAGAACGGTAGGTCCGCGAGATGATTCGCTTGCGACCGGGTCCTTTCAAGGAAGGGGAGGGGCGGGGGGGGCGGGGGGCGTACCATTCGGACCTCCGTTCGTATCGGCGGCGTCTCTAAGCCAGCAACCACAACATTCGACGCCCGGGTCTGGTATCGGAGTCGTTTTCGATCTAGGTGACATAGGAGCGACACTTGTTTCTTCAGCCCGCTGCTGTAGAGGCACATCGGCCAACATGAACTGGAGATGATATCTCGGTTGCTGTAGGCGATGCTGTAGGTAGCATTTCTACTGCCGCAGATGATGAGAAACGCGCACAAAAAAAGAAGTGCATTCACCCACCCCATTGCAGGTTCCAGAGCGACCGAAAGACCCGCGCGCGGCAAGCCATGATCTCCATATGCGCCGACGTGACCCCAGACAACGTGGCCACCGGCGCCACCGCCAACGCCACCGCTGCAGCCAAGCCGGAGGGCGCCTCTAGAGACCTCTACGCCTTGGAAGCAGACTCTCCCTTTTTTCAGCTCTCAAGAGACACCGTGTTTCTCGCGTCGGAGGCGCTCGGCGCCAGTAGCACCGGGGGTGGTAGCAGTGGCGGCAATGGTGGGGGCATAACCGCCCGCAACACGGCCCGAGGCGCCGGTCCCACCAACACCAACAACACCAACACCAACACCAACACCACCGCCCTCGTTTCCCCCGGCGGGGCAGGCGGAGCAGGCGGTGGCGGCAGCAACAATAACAAGCGCAGAGATTTGCCAAAGAAAGCCGAGCTATTGCCGCTTTCAGGTGGCGATTGCACCTCCGGCGGTGATGCAACCACGATTGCGGCAGCAGCGGCGGGAGTGGGGGCGATGGGAGGCGGTGGAGGGGGGGGCTCTCCGTTGCTCGAGACGAATTCGATCCTGCTGAACTTTTTCCCGCGGGCGGCGGGGACGTACCCCTGCCGGTTGCTGGTGAAGAGGAGGATGAAGCACCTCGTGGACGTGCGGTGCATCGACATTGCGGCGGTGGTGGAGGCCCCGAGGAACGCCACGGCGCTTGTGTTTCGCGCTCCTGCCGGACAAACGATAACCCAGGAGGTAATAAGAATACGTCGGCATAGGGGTAGGAAGCCCATGTTGGCATGTTGGTGTTGATGTGTTGGCCTATATTATTTTCACATTGGTTAGGCCCTCAGCTGAGGCTCTACCCAACATCGCTGGAATATCAATTGCGCTTTACAACTAAAATGGTCGCTTACTTATCGCGGGGGGTCATAATAATCAGGACCCATCATAAACACAAACATCTACATATTTCAGTAATTTTACTAAGTAAGCAAATTAGGTCCTGATTACTATCCCCCTAGACAGTTCAACGTGTTGCACTTTTTTTTCCCAAAAAAAGTCAGATTTTGGGGTGAGGGACATAGCTCCTTTCGGTCCTGTGAGAAAGAAGCCTCAGAAAAACGCTGGTGTAGCATGCGCCTACTAAAAAGTATGATACAAACGTGAATGGCTCGGTTTTCACTTGAATGAAAGCGTTTTTTTCCGGGAATCGGGCTTCGAAGGAGTTGCTCAAAAAACAGGCTTAAAGAGATTGCCGATGGCACTGGCTTCGCGTTTGTACATAAACGTTTTTTAAGTTTCGAGAGACCAATAGCTCCTGCGTTCACATCTCGAATTTTTCATTTTGCTTTCCGGCGATGATAATTTGTGTTGGGGTTAGCAAGGGGTCGCGTGACATGAACTGATAGTTTTGTTCAGTGCAGAAACATTGTAACATGTAGAGTGAAAAAAACGACCCGTCCGTAGTTAGTTGCTGCTGACGCGGCACCCGCTAAAGATAGCTTGCACCAGTGGCCTATTGTTGTTATTGTTTTTGTTGTTGTCCTTTGAAGGACTGCAGTGCCGTTTTGCGGGCAAATTACTTAGAATTAGACTGGTTTGGCCCCAAAACGGGATCACAATATTAGAAGGGTTAAGGTCGCCGACAAAATCCTAGTCTGTGGTTACAGGACGGGCTCCGAAAAACTCTGGAGGGGAAGGATACCCCCAAAAAAATGCAAAAGGCAAAAAAAAAAGGATGAACACAGTACTGTACGGTCATATCTGAACCACATGGTATACCTAAAGCAAGAAACAAAAGCGAGGTCACTCCAAAGAAGAAACGCGACACAGGAGCAAAAAAACACAGGCGAGTACTTACGTACCATATAATTTTTGTATTGTATACCAGGTATATCATAAGTACCTCGTGTCGTCGAGAATACCTGGTACCAGCTTGTACCGGGTTGGGTGCAGTCTATCATCGATAGAAAAAAAAAAGCGCTGAACCAGATTTGAACTGGTGACCTATTGAGCTGCAATCAATTGCTCTACCCCTGAGCTATCAGCGCAATGGTCGTATGTTCAGGAAGCAAATTTCCAATTCCAATAATGATATCGAGGCTGCTGGGACCAACGACGGTTTCTAGTTTCGGAGCTTACCAGGGTATATTGACAGGCCAAAGCCAAAAAAAATGTTAAAATGTACTGGTACACCTGTTTCATTTGAGACAAGCAATCTGCATGATGCAACCATGTAGAAAACACACGTCACATACCTGGTACGGTTTTGGGCCATGAGAAATCACCAACATGTTTTGTTTTGGGGCATGAACAGCCATTGTAATAATTACGGGGGGGGGCATAGTAAAAAAAAATAGGACCTACGACACACACAAAAACCTATACATTTCTTCAGTTTTAGTAACAGTAGTTGGTCCTATTTACTACGGTCCCCCGCAACAGCATTCTACAATCAATCAGGAAGGAGCAAATACAGCAAATAGAGTAGACAAGCTGAAAGTTGGCACGGAAGGGAGGTAGACTTGGTGCATGGGCTTCTTTTTGTTTCCGAGGTTTTCTTCTTTCGGGAAAGTTATGAGGGATCCATGTTGAAGATCATGCTGCACATTGTCAGATGGCAAGAGGAATAATAATCAATGAAGATTGCATCATACGTCGTCAATAGAAGTATGTAGTTGTCAATACCTGGTATGTGAATACTCTGGTTGATTCCTTGGTCACGCTCACTCTTTTGTAACGACGGTAGATGGTCGTCTTCCTTACTACTGTGTCAACCCTTCCCCGCCTCTCTCTGTCTTCCTAGTCCCACCAACTCCAACCCATCATCAACTCTATGAACCTCTTGTCCATCCCTTCTGTTCACGCATGCCAACGATTCAACACCTACCTCTCCACAAAACCCCAGATTTCCTCCGTGCAACCTTCTACGTTTTTAACGACCGAATGAAATAGCAAAAAAATTGCTATGTTGGCAAGACAAAATTTCCATAAAGTCGCCAAAACCTTCATTCATATCGTGAAACGCTGCATATATATGTGGCAATATTTGGCAAACGTTGATACCTGGTATCATAACGCCCTCAGATTTGATTCAAACCCCTCACAGCAGCAGCAGGTAGCCGACGGCACGCCGGCGCTCTCTATGGAGTAAATGCTGCCGCAGAAAGGACTCCAGGCACATCCCACGTACCTCAGAGGTCGGCAGTCCTTCCAGCCCGGCCAAAATCCCCTGGGAATAGCCGGGACGGCTGCTGTTTGTGATTTTGTTTTAGCCCCTGCTCAAAACGACACCCCCCATGTTGCATCCACACGGGGCTCACGGCCAGTGTCGCCAGCCCTATCATCACTGTGATCAATACCACCGGGTATCCTTCGTGTCTCCCTCCACTACACAAGTTAGAGCGAGTCTAGCGTAGGACGTCGTGGGGTGGTCTGGTTTGTACAACCTTGCGTTGGCGTTATAGGGCTGAAATAGCAGATATAAAAGCAAAATTGTCTTTCCATAAATTTGCCAACGAACGAGATGTGTGTAATTCTCAAAGAAAAGCTTGGCAAGTGTATTGCTCCTTTGGGAAGTAAAAAAATCTATATTGTGGAAATTTAGCAAGTTTTTGGCTAAATATGCATCGATCGTTAAAAACGGCCCTTAATAGAATACGTACAAAAGACAGAAGAGCAGCGCAGCAGTATCGGACTTAATTTGAGGTAAGAGTCACCCCACGGTAGGGGTTGCACTTTTTGGGCCAAAGGTTTCTGGCCAATTGGGTTCCTTAGGTGAGGAACTACATGTTAGGATGGACATTTTACGCGTATATTCGTTTCAGGACTAGCGCATACAAGTGCCGGTCGGGTGGCACGTACGAGTTTTTTTTCAGGTATTGTATCGGGTGAGATATTGAGCTTCTAATGTAAAGGGGCAAAGGAACTTCTGGTGCACCCCTACTTACTGTGGAATGGCTCGTAACCGCCCGCTACCCATACGTACCATTTCAGCATACAGCGCCGATATTTAAGTGGGAAGAGACCTCGCGATGCCATGCGAAGTAGTACAAGTGCTTCTGGCGCCCCCCGCCGTTGCCAGCGTTGAAGCCTCGACCGTCCTCGAGGAACCCCTTTTGCACAGGGCAGCATGAAGTTCTTTTGCTGTGCTTCATAATAAAAGGGAATCCACCTTGACGCGGGACGTGGCAGACGAATTCCAGTCTGGCTCCATCGTCATGTATGCTAGCGTATCATATGTACGCTTTTATATCGATGTGGTAGGTCGTATGCATGTAGTTTCGTGATGCCTTCGTGTAGGGCGTATAGAAGGCAGTGTACGCACCCCCTCTGATTGGCTCAAAAGTCGGCAAACATAGTAGAAGGCTAGACACATAAGATAATTCCAGGAGTACCTGGCCCTTTCGAGCCATCACCAAGTACGATGTGAAGCTGTCCAATCGCAGGGTTCCTGGCGTGTGTTTCGTGCTAGGCTTTATTACGGGGGACCATAGTTAGTACCTGGTAGGACTTATGGTATACATAAAAACCTATATATGTAACCATTTTTACTAACAATACTTGGTCCTATTAACCCGTTTAGAACCGCAGTCCCGTTTTGGGGGCAAACTACTTGAAAATTGACTGGTTTGTCCCCAGAACGGGACTGTGGTTCTAAAAGGGCCCCCCGTAATATTACGGGGGACCATAGTTAACAGGACCTATGGTACACATAAAAACCTATACCAGGTATGTTTAACCATTTTTACTAACAATATTTGGTCCTGTTAACTATGGTCCCCCGTACTAGTAGTTTTTGGTCAAAAATGGGCCAGGTGTACCTATTCTTGGCTAAAAAACAATTAATTATTAATTAGTTTTCACCCACGAGGCACACCATATACAGCGAAACAAAATATGCCACAACTGCAGCCGGAGACGGGACGCTATGCTCCGCTGAGTGACCGCACCCGGTTCGCAATACAAATATCAACGATCCTCTTTTCACCGCCAGACAAACCATGCATGTCCTGCCAAACTGTTTAGATTCTTTCCCACGTATACATTTTGTAGAATCTCGTCGTTATCTCCAATATGTTAGTCCTGCCGCCCCCCCCCCCCCCCCCCTTCCGTCCCCCGTTTCTCACAGATCCCCATCCACAACAACGGGGACGTGGGCTGGGTGCTCAACGCCGGCCCTCGACAGCCTCCATTTGGCGGCCCTAATCAACTCACCGTGCCGGCGCACGGAATGGTACGTGAAACGGCTCTCGAGACTGCCCACAAGTAAAAGGGTCGGGCTCGTTTTTTCGAGTCAACCGTATCATACCTCTTACAGAGGATGAACTATCTGATATATTTGATCTGTCTACAGTAGATAATCTACAGTAGCTCCTCGCCTGACGTTGGGAGAGAGTTCGTGCAAGATCTGCATAGTACAGACCCAACCCAGGAAACCTGTGCTAGAGACCACGCAGAATGGTTTTGTACGGGCTCTCCTGCCCGGCAGCATGAGCTGGTCCATACAAGGTCTGGAATGTACCTGCCTCAAACAATCTAGATCGTGATCTGTCCACGGTACGAAGAACTGGATATACAGTTCGCAGCGTGTGGCAAATAGCCTTGTGGTTTCTGGGTTACTTTTGCCCATTTGTCATACAGCAGTACTGCATGCAAAAGCTCGCACATGGAACTTACGTGTATGCGGTCTTGGGAATTAGTATATCCTATTGGTCTACTTAAACAAGGGGGAGGGGGTAATAATTTGTTGCTTGCCTTAGTCACTCGGCCATTGATCACGCATTCCTATCGAGACGGAGCGAAAACAAACAAATGTGTTATTAGAAATAACGATAGGTTTTAATGCTTCCCCAACGGGACGGACGTTGGGAGCGTGGGGTGCCCTAATTGATACCAAACCGCACGGTTCAAGTATGCGACGCCGATGAGAACGCCTCACAGGCGCTATACAGCCCCCCCCTCCCCCCATTATATATAGGTTGGGTTGGCGTCAGTTGGCATCGACACTGTGAAACATGCCGCTCACTGCGTGAGCTAGATAGCCAGGGTGCCGCTTTTTTTTTCGTTCTTTTGTTTGGCGGTCGGTTACAGCCGGTTGTCGAGTTAGACCGTTAGTGCGAGGTGAACAACCTTTAATCCGCAAAAGTGGGAATTATCGTATCACGAGTGTTTATGGTAAAGCACCCCAAGAGGCGGTTATATAGTACTCCCATTGCTGTCTCTGGAAATGCGTACACGGGAAATTAAGTCAACTCATTGAATCTGTCCTCCACATGTAAGTCCGCCTTAAAAGCGGTTCTTAGTAGGATACAGCTCACCCTTCATGCGACTCGCCAGACACCTCACGGCGCTTCGCGCTTGGTGCAAGCAACGTCTGCTTGTTCGGTGAAAGCCCAACATGCGCCGTCCCGGCATTGTAGGGATGCGAGGGTGTATGGTCATACGACTATCTCGCGGCGCACGATGCGTTCTCCCGGATACGTCCTTCCACCTTGTGCGCTACAACCACTCCCACGACACCGTGTCGTGCCCAGATAAAACGGACGATACACTACCTACCGTACACCCCTGACACATTCAAGTGTCACTCTGGCCGGCAATATAATGTACGTTTGGTTTTCATATCAGACTCCAAATGGGTGTCACATCCCTGGTCAATTGGGTACATATGGATCGCGCGGTACGGCCGGGACGTGCACGGTGTGACAGGAACGAAAAAATACGACCGAAGAGCTATATATGTAGCAGAATGCCTGACTGTACGATGAGCCAGGGGCTGTTGCATGGTAATTGCTCCGACTTATGCTACGGTCGTGCTGCAGCTGTAACTATATTTTAATTTTCTGTGGCTCCTTCCCCACTTGAGAGGAGCTCCATGTCTCATCCCTAACAAAAACTGCTCTCTCTCTCTCTCTCTCTCTTTTTTTCAATCCAGAAAATATGCACCCTTCATTAACCCGACGAGTAATTAATTCCGTACAACAGTGCGTGGTCTCGATCTGTAACGAAACTTATTGTAAAAAAACACAGAACGATCGATGTGTTGGGTAGCAGTTCGTTAGTCGAGAAGCCCCATCAGTCGGTCATATTGCCTCACAAGGCCACACCAAAAAAAGGGGATGCCTTTATCGTAGCGAGCGTTTTTTTTCTCGTTTTTCCCCACCCCACGACCGACCGTGCTCTCACCTTGCAAAACACAGACCACACCAAACAAAAGTAACCCACAACATCCTCTGTTCCGCCTCCTCCCACCCATTTTGTTTACACACTTGCTTGGCTGCCGGAAACATCAAAACCACTAACGTCAACCGGGGGCCCGGACCAACAACACGTGACAGGCATCGTACCCTCTGACGTTCAGCCCTGCGCGTGCCACCGGCGAAGACATCGTGTCCAAGTTGGTCCTGGCGGACATGAAGGACAAGGCAAAGCCGGCCAAGTTTGAGTTCGACCTCCGCGGTACCGCGGAGGAGCCGCTAGCGGAGGGACACCGCATAGTGAGGTGTTCTGCGAGAGAAAGGGTGGAGCAGGTGTTCTCCTTGAAGAACCCTACAGCGAAGGGTGAGTTTGTGGGGGGGGGGGGTGCTGTGACCGTGACCCGAGGTTGGCAGGCGTGTGTACATACATACGTTTATTGGGGGGGGGGGGTTGCGGTAGTTTTTGCGTGATGTGACGCGCGACCTTCCCCCTTTCCCTCTTTAAACATCGGTGTGTGTAAGCTTGCTCCGGTATGTCCCGGGGAAGGATGAGAAAAGCAGGGAAGTGTAGTCATGTTATGCATTACCGTAGTATGACGATGAAAGCAACGGGGGGGGGGGAGGGGTGTACTCAATCTCATGCATGGCTGTAGTCTTATGGCCATAGAACCTCGCATCCCTACAATGCCGGGACGGCGCCCGTCGGGTTTTCGCCGACCAGGCAGACATTGCTGGCACCAAGCGCGAAGCGCCGTGAGGTGTTGGGCGAGTGGCATGAACGGTGAGCTACATCATACTAAGAACCGCTTGTGAGGCGGCCTCGCACATGGGTAACAGCGTCAATGAATTGATTTATGATATGGTGTGGCCACTTCCAGAGACAACAAAGGGTTTAATTGCAACTGCCTTGTGGGTACCTTGTCATATACACATTACGTGGTACGATCCTCCCCCTTCTGCGGAGTTAAACTTCTCCCCGCGAAAAAATTATAGAACTCGACCGCCAGCCGTGGTGACCTCAAAACTAAAACAAACGGTGCCCTGGTTGTCTAGCTCACGCAATGCGAGAATGTTCTACAGCGTCGTCGCCAACCGACGCCAACCATACCTATATATACATACCAGGTATATGATATAGAGGGGGGGAGGTGTACTCGATAGGAGAGATGTACTCGATCTCATGCATGGCCGTAGTCGTATGGCCATAGACCCTCGCATCCCTACAATGCCGGGACGGAGCACCTCGGGTTTCCACCGACCAGGCAGACATTGCTTGCACCAGGGGCGGGGGGGGGGTGAAAAAATCATTGGATAGGGCATTGGGCTGTTATCGGGATGTATTTTAAGTCTCGTCTCGTTTCTTGTTCGCGAGGGGGGCGAAGTAACGAACACCCTTTTCGCGCCTTTGCGGTGGCATTTCCAATCCTGGTACGAGTGGCACACTCCCTCTTTGTTGTGCGATCATCTTAGCGGCGTGGAAGGCCCCACTCGACTTTTCACCCATACCTGGTGTATATAAATATATCTATATGTTTTATCGTCATACGAAGTATTTGCTTTCCAGCTTAACTCGTAGGAGGTTTTACCCTCATCGGTCTTCTGGACAAGCCGTGGTCACAGGTGTCGTCCCCCCTCCCCTCCCTGTACGCGCCATTTTTTTATCGCGGATAGGGTTCTGCATTCCCTCTGTTCGTCGATTCCCATCAATTGCAGCTAACTCACGCTTTCGCCCTTTCCGCCAATCAATGTTTATGCAAGAAAAACCCTTACGAGTATGCACTCGGTGAGACTCAAGCCTACGAACTTGTTCTTCGTGGGCACGCGGACCACCTAACAAGCCACCGGGACCACCGTCGTCTATACCATAATGTTAGAACGAGAGCTCGTACGAACAAACGAAGCCATCGATACAACTCCGCCCGCCACCCTCAGCTCTTAACCCCACTCGTCACCATACGACCGCAACCTTCACGTACGATCGCACACTTCTACAAACTTCCAGGTACAAAGCTTTACTTTTTCGTACCGTTCGTTTTGTGATTGACGGAAGTACGCTGCACATAGGTCGGATGGAAAAGAAAAGACTACTATCTTGTCTCCTTTCGCTCCTCTACGTTGACACCAATCTGCACCCCACCCCCCCGTCCCCCCACCACCCCCGTTCCCTCAATGAACATGCTCCCAAATGATGGAAAGCCTTGGAGTACATCGTCGACAGCGACCTTCCTGGCGTGACCGGTAGTCCGGGAGTAACGGTTCCGGGCAGGGGGCAGGCGGACTATCGGCTCTCCATGTGCCCGCAATTTGGCGGGGTTTTCACGGGTTCGCTGACGTTCACAGCCCCTGGAGGAGTGGTGACGTGGTACACCGTTGAGGTGAGACATAACCGGTGCTAGCGTAAAGAAACATCAGTCACAAAAAACCAACGTCGTTCCAGATGAGACGCCGCTGGTTGAATTCAAATCTGACATTGGACTGATATGTTGGGGGGTTGTCGTTGTTGGTGCTGTTGCTGCTGTTTTCATCACATTAAAGCATCGCTGAAAACGAGTCGACGACCACATGGGAGGCTGTGCTAATTCTAATGTGTGGCGAATCCCCCAGCAAAACATATGTACCTGTTATATCAAAGAGTTACTTCGGCAATACAAAGATAAACCAAATCGAGATAATAGATATGGCGCCAGATGAGTGATTGATTCCGCACCGGTTCCGCATGGAATCTCCCGCGTGACTAGGTACGACCGCGTGTGCGTTCGTTCTCGCTTCGACCCTTCTCCGGTCCCGGCCCCGCCCCGCTCGCGTTACGAACTACCTCGGCGCAGGTCCAGGCGTCTAATCCTTTGGAGGAGGACAAGGTGTCTATATGCACCATCCTCAGACAGGCGGTTAGCGTGGAGATATCCCTGTCTAACCCCCTCGACGATGAGCTGCAGTTCCAGGTTTCCCTCCAGGTGATTATATATCATTGGCGAGATGGTGCGTATGGGTTGAGCGTTGTTGTCAAGCGTACGTACAGACGCTGGGATTGATTGCACACGCTTACATGTCGAGAACATATCCCGGTGCCAGTCGTTTGTGTAACCTGGCCCCTTTTCTAACCGACTAGATCCGCCCGTTTCACGCGTACCCAGGCACATAACTGAGTCAGCTCCCGTTTGACACCAAGGAAATACGCTTTCGAAACACATAAAATTTGGTACTTGTTTTGAAGCTACTGATTCCCTTGGCTCCCCCCGACATAGCGCCCAAAACAACGATGATTTTGGCGTTGTCAACCGTGTGGGAGCTACGTGGGCGCCCAGCTTTACGAGTAAGCAGCACGTTACGCCCATGCGGCACGCACGATCCCTTGTATTGCACTTCGGAGACACCAATCAATGTGTACAACGTATACCATCCCTCAACCACGCAGTGGAGCGTTGCTATACACGTCACATTTTTATCGACAAGAGGGTTAACATCCACCTCCTGTCCGCGTGAACGAACAACTCGCCTTGCTCCTTCCTTCGAGAAGGGAGAAGGTCTCTTGGGCGATCCGACGTTTTCTCTGGGCCCCCTGGCCAGCTCGACCTACACGCTCTACTACTCCCCCTTAAGGGTTCAGTCGCACCAGGGGAGCGTTACGTTCTCTGCTGATGCCGTGGGGCAGTTCTGGTACCGCTTGGATTTACGTGCGGACCCCTGTCCCCCAGTCAGGTGGGGATGAACTCAACATATTAGCTCCCACCACTCTGGGTGTATGTCAATATAAGGACCGCTTGATCTTCATATTAATCTCTAACCGGTCTTTATATTTCCGCCCAGTAGTAGGTCACTCATTTTTGTGGGGTACCTTCACTGCGCAGCGTCATGGATGGCGCGCAAAAGGCACCGGAAACTCTGCCTTTTGTGGAATGGGTCGATTTTCTTGGATCTCCATTGAGTAGATTTTTTTTCTCGGGCAGGCGATCGGGTTTATTGTTCTGCCCTTACTCTGACTGAAGAATAACGAGAGACGGCATTCGCGGCCATCCCGTCGACGCATCACCCAGGCAGATTATGCAGCAGCGAGTTAACGTCAACCAACATGGAATATATCCCAGCAGGTCTTCCAAACTCCCCATGGCACCTACACCCCTCCACCGTGCCTACCCCCTAATTGAGCTTGTCTGACTCCCCTTCCCCGCGTCACCGCCCTCGTACGCTAGATTGAACGAGATTTCGTGTCCTGCGGGTGCCAGCCGCGGAGTGACAGTGAGCATCGACAATCCCGTGGGCAGGGATATAGTTCTGTGTTCTAAGGTGACCTAGAAAATCACTACTAAGAATACTGTGACTCTCGAAGAGACCTTGTTGTGGAGGCGTGCGTGGTGACCTACTGTAAGTTTTTAGTGATACGGCATGTGTTTCTTGTGCATGAACGAAACTTAGTAAACAGAGCCGTTATCATTCCTTCTGCTGAATGGTTTGATCTGACGGGCACGTGCTCGTTGGGCCTGTTTGTCTAGTCTCCTTGTCTTTGCCTGGACGTGATCTTGCTTTTCCGGATGGTTCTTCATCGTTTATTTACCTGAGTATGATTTTGCTTGTACCGGTAGTACGTGTGGCCCCAGACTCTCGTAGGCATGACGAGTTTACCAAGTTAAAAACATTCCTGTCGCCCACAGTGTGCTCTTTCAGCTCACGATATGCGCTGTGGTTACATATCCAGCCACCGTTGATAGTCGTGCTTTTTGTTTTCAAGCGCTGCTCATCGACGTAACACTTCACTGTTTATATTTCGGTTGATTCGCTGAGGGGCTGCCGCATCTACCCCACACCTCACGAGGGTAGGACCCGAGGAAAGTGTGTGGAACAGTAGTACACTCTTGCTCGTCAGTCAAGGGAGCGCGTTTGCTCGCACCTGTACTGCCGATTTGTCTTGACAGCTGTCGAATTTACGCGACGTAATGTTCCCAGCACAGGCGGCGACCGCGCTAAACCTTCTTCTTCGTGCATGCCTCTGTGTTCGTCGTGGTCCCCCTTCCGTGTAATCTCTCCAAACGGTAGACTTCGAACAATCGGAATTTTTCGGTGGAGCCTCCGCAGATAGCGATCGGTCCGTACGGAACGACGTCCTTCCAGGTGAGAGAGGCCACTGGCGATCGCTAAAATGGCGGAACCAGCCCACGACGAAGAAGTACGAAACATGTTGCAGTTGTCCCTCAACACTCTCTCCCTTGTCAACGTCAGAAAACATGGGTGCATGCTAAGTACACCTTTGCATGTAAGCTAAAGTAGCGGGACGAATGAAGGCATGCGCCGTTGTGGGGAGGAGAGAAGAGTACCCCCTATGTCTGCCTGACGTAGATCAGACTTGTCCTACTGTAACTACCACCTTCCCTAGTTTTACGTGACCCGTCAGAATTCATCGTCACTTGGCACCACCAACATTTCACCCGTCGGACGGACATCATCTACAGATAGATCAGATATATCATTTAGGTTATTACCCGCCGTTAAGATATGGTGAGCAGGATCTGAATAGCATAGATCCATAGATCCTCTAGGTTATTACGTGTTGTTGAGATATGGTGTGCAGGATCTGAATAGCACAGGTCCATCTAAGGGAACGTGTCCTAGGTCATGCAGGGCAAACGGCTCCCACCCGGCAACATGAGCTATACCATGCAAATCATTGATCTATCCTGAACTATCGTGACCATCACGTGGGAATCGATGATCTGTCTTCGAATTGTGGAACATTCACCTAACGTGCTCGCGGCAACTTCGTCAAAAGTGGTGTTTGCTATCACCCGGCCGTTGGCGCTCTGAGCCCCTGAACTGAAATCGGCTCGGAGCGCACCTATGAGGTTTTTCGGCCTGTCAAAGGTCTACTAAAAGTTCCGGTCGGCTTGGACTTTGCGAACCATTGGCTACCCCGCATGGTCATTCATATCACCGACGTATATATGTAACTGGGGAGCTGTTTGTTATGCCAGATATATTGTGGCGTTTCTATCGCGGGAGCGGTGAATGCAAGCAACAAAAGACGAACACCCCACTATCCATTTTCGAGACCAAGAGAAGAGGGATGTACTAAAAACCGAACAAACAAAGCTTGAAAAACGAATGTTTCGTAAAATTTCTTCGAAAGCACCGGCACGTAGGAGATATTTTGGCCGTTTTGATCTCGTATTTCGTATCAACATACATGATGCGACGCTTGCTCGGTTTGCTATTTGCCTGATACCATTATGGCGTGATATGTGCAAGGTAAAGTGGTGGCGAGAAGTTCCACCCAACTGGTTTGTTTTTAATTATGAGCGGTCATTTTGACTAGTCGTTTTCACTACGAATAGTCATTTCGACTCTTTTCTTTAGGTGTGTGCTGTCGTCGCGCCTTTTTTTAATCATGCGCCCCTGTCACGGGGGACCATATAAAATAGGACCAAATATTGTCAGTAAAAAATTGTAAATATATAGAGGTTTTTGTGTTTACCAAAGGTCCTATTTACAATGGTCCCCCGTAATAGTTGACTGTAGAACAGTACGTCGGCGGCTGATGTTCTTCTTTCAAAAAAAAAAATCTTCAACATCGCTGACAGCTACGAGTACTGGATTTGGACAAGCAGCGCCGAATAATTTTCTGATGATCTAACAAGACGTCCTTGATCCCCACCTCCGTTTAGGTTTTGTACACCCCTTCTTCCCTCGGTCAAACCGAAACCGGAGATGTTGTTTTAGCCCATCCCGAGCTGGGAGACTGGGTTTTCGAAGCAAGCGGGACCGGCGAGATGCCGGGAGTCATGGACGAGCACCGCACCGTCGCTACGGTCGGGAGCACCGCTAGCGCAATGTTCCCTTTCAGGTTCGTTGCTCTTGCTGCTGCTGCCTAATGGGCGGTACCGGTATGGACTGAGCTACAGCGGTAGCCAGTAGCCTACCAAATCGGTGATCGATACCACAGCAGTCGTTTGAAGCATAAGCCACGGTGACCACAGCAGTAAGCAATGCGGTCGAACTACGTGCTACTTGGTGAAACGGCATGTGCATGCGATTTTTTTGTACCGAGTGGTGGTGACAAGTTTGAAGAGTGGTTCCAGGGCATCAATGGTATGCGGTTCATACCGGCGCGCGATAGACAGCACAAGAACGGAACACGATACTGTAGCGCAGTAGGTTTGTGGAGGACACTACAGTACTGCTCGACAACCGCGACGATCAGGCCGTGTGTCAAGGAAAACCTTACGCACAATTGTCAAGTAGCTGTCAACCCTCCTACAATGCACCCTAACCGTTTATCAAAACTTTAAGGGACGTTTACATGGCCACAATATGTACAGCAGTACCTTGCTTTCCGATCAGACAAGCTCCCCTTTTTGAAGTCCCCGTGACACCATACCGAATATTAGAAAACCAAGGATAGTGTTTCCAGCAGTACTACTCTGTTGACCCGATATTCCCCAAAATCATGGGCGGTAGTAAGCGTTCAACCAAAGACATCTCCCTTTTCTTGTTCTGGCGGTCGCTATGGCTGGTGGTGGTCTAGTGAGATATTTTGTGCGGGATTAAAACCATTAACTCCGCACAAGAAGGGCTGTTCGTATCGCGTGGTGTGTACCAGATATGTGGTACGGCACCCCACGAGGCAGTTACATAGTATGCTCATTGCTATGTTCGGATCTCGCCACACCAGAGAAACGAAATTAATACGTTCGACGCTGTCATACACATACAAGAAAGTCCGCCTCGCAAGCGGTTCTGAGCAGGGTGCTACGTTCATGCAACTCGCCAAACACCTAGCGGCGCTTCGCCCTTGGTGCAAGCAATGTCTGCCTAGTCCGTGAAAACCCGGCGTGCTCCGTCCCGGCCTTGTAGGGATGTGCGGGACTATGGTCTTACGAGTACGGCCATGAATGGCATGAGGACACCCTCCCGCCCTCCCGCCCCCGACAAAACTGATTCACGTTAACTGCTTCGCCCCTTGGGGTCGAGAACCCTACCCCCCGCATGACACGAGTACATTTCCGCGCTCTTTTGCGGGCACGACAGGAACCCGTTCCCGGAGCCGCTCCTGCTAACGGTAATGCTGAAACTATCCGGGGAGGAAACGGGCCAGGTAGAAGAGGCGAAGAGAGACTCGCTATCTGCTCGCGGGGTCAAGAGCTGGACGAGAGAACCTGATGATGACGATGAGAGCAGCAAGGGAAGAGGTAGTGCCGGCGGCGGCAGCCACGGTAGCCAAGGGTGGGGGGCAAAGGGAGAGGGCGCGGGACGAGTGCCGTTCTCGCTGCTGCTCAAGAAGACGTCGGATCTCGTGTTGCAGCCCTTCCAAGTACTCCAGGTGCCCAGAGAAACTGCGTACGTAGCTCGGCCTTGACCTTTTCCGAACGAATCATAAGACCTTCTCCTGAATGCTACCATGATCCCACCAAACCCGAAAAAAAGGTTTGATGAGTACGTCCGTGCGGTCACGTCTACTCTTCGACGCCGAGGTTTCATCGTGCCGACGCAGAAGTACCACGGTACACGATGTTCCGGCAATGGTCATGTGTCGGTCTGACAACGACTACCCGCTACCTGAAGCGTGCTGGTCCGCGCGCATCCTCCTTCTTCGCTGCGTCAAGAAATGTAATCATCGACAACGCACCAAGTTCGGTTCCAAGCCCCCGAAATAAGAGCATGGAACTATGCCACCTTAGAGCGGTGGTGCCTTTCTTTCTGAGCTCCTCGCCACGCGAACCAAGACTTCGAAGAGATTTTCTCGCGCAACCCGAACGAACGTTGTAGGCGCTATAGCTCTAAACCAAATATCCCAATGTAGTAGAAGTATCATACTAACCAATATACTAATGGTTTCCCACTTGAGGAGTTCAACCGGTCAGAACATATAGCCTCAGAAGGCAAACAAAAGTGCAACCCCTACATACCCTGGGGTGAGTCCATACAAAGTGACATCGGCGCTAAGGGCGGTCCGGTGGAGAGCTCAGGGCGAGTGCAAATAATTCGACGGCCGTGGGCAGCGAGTAAAATAAGCCGTTGATCGAACCTCCATCGTACATGCGGCACGGATGTGGCATACCAGGTAGGTTGGTAGGTACCAGCAGCTTATCGCCTAAGTACGAACCAGCGGAATCGTTGACGACGTATATAGACCAAAATCATATGTGAAATACTGAGAGTAGAGCTGCACAGAGCTACTCATCAAGAGCAAAAACATGGTTCTGACCAACAGCTAAAAACCTCTCCTAATGATGGCAAAACCCAGATCCCACTGAGCTTTTCACCGGAGGTGATAGTGGAGGAAAAAGCGTGTGTGGAAGTGCGCGGGCAGCTCGGGGGACGATCACTCACGTGGGTGTTCCCAATTGTCGGGGGCGGCGAGGCCCCGGGGGAACTGCGAGTGTTCTCGATTTCCTGCCCGGCGAAATCAAGCACTCGAGAAGACTTCGAGGTGAGGGAGAGATTTTTTGGCGTGGGTACACCAGAATATGCTCTTGGTTTTGGTTCGTGTGCAAAAGGTACAAGGTCAGTAAATCGTGCGCCGTTTTCTGCATACCGTGTCCAAAGCGTGTTCAAACTGTAGTTGGTTTGTCTTGGGGTTGAGGCGCCCAGAAGAGAAAAACATGGAAAAGCGACCGGGCAACACATGTGCCGCGCGGCTTGATTTTCTACGCTGATAATCTGTGAAGCACTGCCGTCCCGCTCTCTTCCAGCCCGTTATCGTAGTTTACTCTGGGAACACATTGTTTCTCGCTTCCAGTCCGTTGTCCGCACAACGACTCCGGTTTGCGCCTCATGCAATTAGCTACTTGAGACCCAGGCTCTTGGAACCACTCCTTTCTTCATCCGGTTGATTTGGCTGGCTCTTGGATGCACAGCTTCTTCCTGCGCGTAGAGATATGCATCCGCAAACTCCGTGGCCACAAGCTACGTACTAACTGCAGAGCCCTGCGAGTTTACGGTGTTATCTGTAGAGCTCTACGAGTACAAGGTGTTATAGCGGTGGTAGGGGCGGATGTAATGAACTAATTCGTTTCTTTAGCTGCACAGTAGCGTGGATGAATCATGTTTGGCAATAAGCGAAAACGATACACTACTCAGACCAGCACCCAGGGAAACGGACTACAGGGGAAAAGTCGAAGACGCTAACAGCAACAAACCCCGAGCCCATGGGCCGATAAGGCTCTGCGCGAACGCCTCAGACAAACCGTGAGGTTAGACCTCGACACAAACACACGCTGGCTTCTCGGCTTGAGCACAGCTGTCGTGGTCGTGGCAGATTCAGCATATTTCTCGTGATCCGACTCGTTCTTCGACAGCCAAATACTTTCTCGAACGTATGGAAGGCGTCTAAGCTGCTCCACGGGTCAACTTTCCCTTTGAATGATAAGTATGTAGCGCCGTCCGCGGAGCAGTTATAGGCTTGAAAACCCGCGCGCATCATCCCTCTACGTGCACAGGTGGAACTGGTGGGATTGGCGGGAGTACAGGGAGAAGAGGAGTTCGAGTTTGAAGTTGTTTTGCCTGAGGATGCCAAGCTCAAGAGGTGAGACCCACAATCTGTTCCACGCACCTGATAGGCTTCGGCTCCAGCAAAGACCCAGCCCACCCAGGACAGAAACCTGGGCGCTATTTCGGCACTAGGTTCTGGATTAGTTCGGCTTCGTTTCATACGGCTTTCTTTCAGACAATATAGTACGGGCAGATGTAAGCGTTTCCTCACGGGGGAGAGGAGTCTACTGTGAAAGGCGTGAGCGCATTAATTTAGTTGCACTGGGGAAGCAGAACGAACATTATATGCGGTGGTTCTGAAAGCCCGTTCGAGAGTGACGAACCCCCGGGGGGGGGTTATACTCAGGACATCCATGACCGTAGTCATAGGACTGGGGGGAGGTGTACTCATTATCATGCATGGCCGTAGTCGTATGGCCATAGACCCTCGCCTCCCTACAATGCCGGGACGGAGCACGTCGGGTTTTCACCGACCAGGCAGACATTGCTTGCACCAAGCGCGAAGCGCCGTGAGATGCTGGGCGAGTCGCATGAAGGATGAGCTGCATCCTACTAGGAACCGCTTTAGAGGCGGGTTTTCTTGCATAAGGATGACAACATCAATGAGTTGATTTAATTTCTGGTGTAGCCAGTTTCCAGAGACAACAATGGGTTTACTATGTAACTTCCTCTTGGGTGCCTCACCATATACACACTACGTGATACGATCATCCTCCTTGTGCGGAGTTAAGGTTCTCCCGGCACAAAAATGATCCAACTTGACCTGGAGGGGGGGGACTTTCACGAGTCTGGCAGTGCGATAATATTTACCTTGTGCTGTACGCTAAACGCTTCGAACCGCAGTATTTCGCTCGTCTATCTGCGTTGGTGGGTTCGGAACGGGTGGGCAGCAAGCGAAGGCTTTCATAGCTGACAGTTCGTGGAACTAAAAGTAATTCATACCTGGTACTCGTAGCTATTTGTAGCTCTTTTCAGAGCTTTGAGTAAAACCTATCCGTGTTTTGCTGCTTTGTTTCGTCTCTCGAGGATCTGCTCCTGATACCTAAGATTGGTTTTCGTCACGTTTTTTCCCTTGACACCAAGTGGTACGAATGCGAGAAAAAGAGTAGCCGATCCCGGACGCGTACCGCTCATTACAACATACTGCATGATATTTACATTCAAGCACCTTCCCGGAACCCCAAGAAAGCCAATAATGCCGCTGGAAACAAGCCACCAGCATCCAGCGATCACGTTACGCCCTTGAAGTCGTGATTCCGCCCCCCCCTTCGCCCCCTCCCTCATCCTTTTGGTTGTGCGTGTGACCTGACCCCCACAGAATGTTGGGCCGTGCACTCACCGTGGCACCCGTCATCTCGACCTTGTCGCACCCTCAGGAAAAACTCAAGTTCCAGGTGACTACACGTACTGCAATGGCTCCAACAAAAAAAGCCTACTCCGAGAGCAAGGCGGAAACCCTGTTGTGTTTCTCACCTTGAGCACTATTGCAGTAGTAGGCCCTTCTACTCTGGCCCGGAATGTAGTATCCGTTTGTACTCTCCTGTTAATATCAAACGTTTATTATATTCCCAGACAGAGTGGTATATACCAGGGGGCAGTAATTCGTGTAGTTGGCCATTATTGTTTTTTTTGTCATAGTTTCTTAGCATCCCCGGAAGAGTGGGCTTTAGTTTCTTGCTGCACCTTACTTGCTCGTGGGGCCATACTACGGTGCATGCTGAACTGTGCCCCAGGGAGCGACAACACGAGCGTAGTGCTTGTGGTATTACCCGGACATCAGTGTTTCGTTGCAGTCCTGGAGCGACCAGACGGAGGCGTCGGTCTGACCTACCCATCGGGCAGTTTCCGAAACGACAAACATTCTGCAGCTGTGAACGTGACGCGAATTATACACGAGCATGTGTCTCTCTAATGTGTACTTTTTTAGATATATATATATATATATTCTCCGGCGGATTGGTAAAAATAAAGCTTCAGTTCACCACACTTCCACATTCAGATTTTGTGCCGTGTGTCGATTTAACCCATAGCTCCCGTTGCAATGTGCACACGATGTATACGCAGGTGTCTCTGGAGCCCCTGAAACCCTTTCGGACTTCGGTGGAAGTCATCGTCAAGCGGAAGACGGGCGGTGGGAGGTGGCGCTACGAAGTCAGAGTGGACTCCACTGACCCGCCTCCCGACGACAGCATATCTCTGAAAGCTCCAGTCGGGGGGGTTTCGTCTGCGGTGTTCAGATTATGCAATCGGTATCTGGCGTACGCTCCTTTCCAAGTAAGCGCTACAGCAGTAGCACCTGTGGACACACCATTTGTTTGTAGAATACTGGGAACCGCCTTCGTCCGCCAAATGTGTTGCTGTGGCGGCGTAAGCGCGGAATATGCCGTCGCCCTCGTTTTGCGCCGGTGTTTTTGCGCTATGGCCTTGCTTCGACGTGGAAAACGCCGCCCGCTCAACCCTGTTGCAAAATGAGGGGAAACCTGCACCATATTATTTGGCCTACGTTTAAGGAGAGTGTGCCCCGTGATTCAGTGATTGTTTGTCAAAACCACGGAGCTAGCAGCCAGCGCTGGGCGTTAGCTCAGTGGCTATGGTGTATATCGAACAGTATCTGATTCACAATATGAGGTTTATGGCTTTTTGGTTTTGTAATCATCACTTTTACCTTCCGGTCTAAATCGTAGGAGGTTTTACCCTCAGCGACCTTCTGGACAAGCCGTGGTCACAGGTTTCGTCCCTTCTACCCCCCGGTACGTGCCTTTGTTTTGTCGCGCACAGGCATATATCTATAAAAGCCCTCAGTCGGTACGGTGTACATCTCCAGTACTCTATCACCCTAAGCCGGCCTGTCGAGCATTTTGACGTTTTGTCGAGAGTGTGAAGTGCTCTATTTTGGTCGGGGCTCAGGACGTCCACCCCGCTACCCCCTCCTTCTAGAGGTATCGGACGCGTTTCACTACGATTTTCAACCTTAAAATCCGACTATCGAGTGTCCTTTGACGTGGAATCCACTCCTGCACCCCCTGACGTCGGCCTGGGCGCTTCGAACTCAGGCCTACTTCACGGTGGACAGCGCTCTCAGCCTTTCGGTGGAGCCCACCGATGGAGTTTTGACGCCATTCGGCACCGACGGCACCCCCGTGACCGTCACCTACTCACCAACGCGGTACGCGCCCAACCAGAAGGGTCTTCTCATCGTGGAAACGGAAGACATCCGGTGAGAAGAAAGCCTTGAAAAATCACGATGGCTGTCGATGTTCAGCTCGTGAGTGCTGTTTACCCTCGGAGAGAGGACGGGCCAGTTGATATCCTTGTTTGTTCTACATGGCGCGGAGGAGGAGGGGGGGGGGTCGTTGGTTATGGACGTGTTCATCATGTGTTTTCGTATCTCATGTCGGATGTCATGCGAACGCGGGGCTACAGAGTAGACGGTATGCCCAGCTCCCGACTTAGCCCGTGCCTGGCTTATTTTAGTTTTACCGCTTGGGAATAAGGAACTCTGTTCGTTCGCTCGTCTCGGTCCTATTGCACTTGACGCTACGTACACCATCATATTTCCGCGTGGGGTGCGTTGTATACGCTTATCCCTGTCTTCAAGAGGCGTGTGCCACGCCAAGCATCGAGCCCGACTAAGCTGTAAAATCACATCCCTACAGAACTATCAACCGCTCTCGGCGCTTCACCTGTATACAATATCACCGCACCCCCGGCGCAGCAATGACGAAATTTCAACAACAGGCCCGGCAAAAATAGGGACGATAAAACCTCTTCCACCCCCCCCCCGATAGGGTGCAGCTCACCCCGCACCGAACATCTCACGGCGCTTCGCCTTTGGTGCAAGCAACCATTGTCTGCCTAGTCGGTGAAAACCCGACGTGTTCCGTCCCGGAATTATTGGGATACATGCGTCTTAGAAGGGTCTGTGGTCATACGACTTCGGCCATGCATGATATCGAGTACACCCCTTGCCCCCCAACCCACCGACTTCTGCGGCAGGTGGAGCTACGCCGTCACCGGCGACTTCCCTGTGTTCCGACCCCCCACGGGAGTGTCTTCCAAGGTCGACTCTGGCTCACACTCAGGCTCCCGCACAAAGCTGAGGAGCGGCGTGGGTTCCAGCACCCGCGGCATACGCAGTCGGGGCGGAGAGAGTACAGGGGGAAGGTCCTGGAAGGTGGAGGATGTAGGAGTTGGTGGGGTTCCAGGAGGCTTTGCTGGCGGCGCTTTCACCGATGGCCGAGGTGTGGGGTCAAGAAGCCCATCCTCAGTGGGTGTGCGGAGTGCGGGAGGGGGCTCCGCGGGGGGGGACGCGAGATGGAAATAGACGGGCAAGGGTCGACTTGCTGGCGGCAGCTGCGTTATTGAGCGGAAAACGGGTCCGTCCTGCGTATGACGTGATGGGAGTAGGTATATAGGCGACTTGGGTACATGGACTCCACGAGCGAGCAGAACGCGCGCTTGGGACGATTGCGGCTACCCGGTACGTCTCGGCGAAGCTTCGATCCACTGTTGCTGTAGTTCTAAAAAACGTCGAGGGTTCTATTAGGGCTCCTGACGGGAGGACCTCAAGTTCAGGGGGGGGTTGGAATAGTGCATACGAAGTATACTTCGTACTCCGTGTACAGGATGAATACAACAAACTAGACGACGGGGGGTGAGATAACGCCCATATTATCGGTGGTCCAGGTTTTCTGCGATGTGCCTGGTAGTCATTTCGGTGACTAGTCCAGAAAGCACTGCACGACGACAGATCCGCCCTTCTGGTTTTTTTTTTCGACTGCAGCCGAGGAAGGTGTATCTACTGAGAGAAAGGGATTTCGATAGCTAGAATATTAATTCAGGTCTTGCGACGACGGCCCGTATGATGGGCCTCATTCGCATAACATACGTTGTACATACATGTTGTGTGCTACCTGGTATGTGTTTTATCATTGGGTGGCTCGCTATCATAGCGTGTTGGGCGGCGACCCCAGGCCTCTAGTCTCGCAGAGACACCGCACGTTTCATCCCTCTGAGCCAAAACGATTTCCGAAAAACACCCTCGGCTGCACGGTAGAGCAGAGTTGCCGTGGTGAAACACCCGAGTCAACCTTCATGTAGCCAAAATACGAGACCTCCGAGGCCAGCTTCCACCCCACCACCCCAATTTTGTTGTGTAATACTCCGTACCGAGTACTCTTGTGTGTTTTCTTCCATCCCATCTCTCCTTTTCAACCTACTTCTCCAGATCGCTCCCTATCGTAGCTCAGACCCCTTAGTATGGTCAATCACATACCAGGCACATCTCTCCCTCCCCCCCTACTATGATATGTGCTAAACAATGCACCCCGCTTATCCTACATTTCTGTAGTAATAACATCAACCCCCACCCAGACTCTACAGCCCTCAAAGCCTTGTCCCCGTACGGTCGTCGCTCGCGCGTTGTTCATCGCCTCACGGTGCCATCCCGGCGGCAAAGCGCGTAACGAATAAGCGAGTACAAACCACCCCCGACAACTTCCGGTGTACATGCTGTACGTGCCATTGCGCAAGGGGCCGACACTATCGCATTCGGTACGTAACCGTGGCTCGTATGCACCTTCGAACTTTCTCCCATAAAACGACGCAAACCAGACCATCGAACAGAACAACGACGCTTTCAGAAATATAAAAAACTTGCATATACCGCCCGAGTAGGACAATCGGTCTTCCGCTGCCTGAAAACATAGACCACCTACGGTAGCGAAGGGGCTCAAGCCCACCCCTCCCTCGCGCATTTTCTTTGCTAGCATTTCATCAGCATCTACTGGGCGGGCAAGTGATTTCGCTGTCCCAACGGCGGTGGAAGGGCCGCCGGCCGTCTTTCTGAATAGCGGTCATTGGCTCTTCTATCGTTCGTTCTCGTACCGGCGCCGTGTCAAGCATCACAAACGGGACAACGGTCTTTCCCGCCCTCCAACCACCAACCGATTGGGATTGAGACCCTCGTGCTACAAATCACTCTCGACAACCCCCGCTGCACATCCTGAAGTGCGCCATTGCGCAAAACAAGAGAAAATCACATCCCACCATCATGATCCATATACTCACATCCGACCATCGTGGTCCGTATATTCACATTCCACTATCACAATCCGTATATTTCGTCGAACAATCTCCGGTAAAACGACGTCAGTAAAATGACGTAGTACGGACAACCAAACCGGTTAACAACGCCTTCAGCATCGCACATAACGTGTACCGCCCACGTAGGCGACGAGCGGTCTTTCGGTAGCGGTAGCGGTGGGGGCTCAAGCTTACCCTTGCCTCGCGCGCTATCTTCGCGGGCACTTCGTCGGCATCCATTGGCTATGCTAGTGCCGCCGCTAGCCCGATGGCGGTGCAGGAGCCTCCGCTAGTATTAAAGAAAAGCGATCCTTGGGTCTTCTATCGCTCGCTCCCGGACTGGCGTCGTGCCAAGCATCACGAATGGGGCAACAGTGTCTCCCGTCCCCCAGTCGCTACCGGCTGGGGTGAAGAACCTCGTGTTTCCGGTGTCAACCGTGTCAAGCGTTTCGGTCACACCGGAAGCACCACCAGTCACCGCGGGTTGAGCCGGCTCCGCCTCCGCCGCCACCGCCGCTCTCGGCATCTCAGCGTTTTGCGTCTCTATCTCCGTCAACAAAACCGCGGTTGTTCCTGGTGGTGTTGGTGATGGCGCAGCCGTCGTTTTACCTTCGTGGGTAGTTTCTTCTTCTGCTGGTCTTGCCAAAGCGTCGCCGCAGGTGGTGGTGGTCGTGGTCGAGGTGGCGGTAGCCGCCGCGGCAGCGGCTGGAGGAGACGACGACGTTGACGATGGTGACGTGAGGGAGGCCATGATTCCGGCGGCCTTCGGGCCTCTGTACTCGAGGGACAGCACGTAGAGGAACTCGCGGAGGGCGAACGGATCCATCGTAGAACCCTTGAGCATGGCCTGTAGAGAGAGGCCAACGTGGGAGGGATAGAGAGAAGGAAGGTGAATGCACCCCCGAGGGTATTCGCGATAATTGCCTACCTTGGGTTTGGTCGCTGCAGTGGGACTGTCAACGTACCTCGGTCTCGCGTCTGGATAAAGAGAGAGAGAGAGAGAGAAAGAGAGAGGTTAGGCACCAAAAGTGCAGCGTATAAGAGCACACGGCGAAGCTCCGCAAACAGGCTCAGGTCCGAAGAGCAGGCGAAACAAAAAAAACTTCGCACGGCCAGAAGCCGCGCGCCATTACGATGGGCAGTGCTCAGCTCAACAGTGCTCTGTCTTTCCGCGGTGTTCGAAGGTAACGCAACTCGGGCAGCGACAACAGCCACATCTATCGCTCTGTTTTACGAAACCTGCCGCAATTCTCAGGAGGCCACGCCCCTAGGTTCGCCAATCGACCGATCAAATTGCGGCTTCCTCCGCCATCCCGACACCGCAGATAGCGGAAATCGCGCTTTCATTCAGAATCTGCCGTCCATAACACCACCACATAAGGAACGCACGCTTTGAAGGGGACAGTAAGCGCTTCGCAACATGTGGGGTATACCGTATCACACGTGTGATAAGAAAACACGCCCCCTCGGACGAATTACAAAGCCGTCCTTCTCGCCGACGGGAACAGCTGCACGCCTCGGGTAGATCATCTACAGATAGGTCATGATCTAGATGCTTCACGGCAGATCTAGGCCCGATTTTGCATGATGTAGTCCATGTTGCCGGGTGGGAGCCGTATGATCTGCATGATTTAGCACATGTTTCCTGAGTTGTATCTGCACTATACATGCAGACCCTGCACAAGCCCTCATAACGGCAGGTGAAGAACAGTAGATGATCAATCTGATGTGTAGATAGATAGATCATGATCTCTGTCTGCCCGAGGCGCGGAACAGTGTAAATGCCGAGCGGCGCGATTATGGAAATATCTCGACAAAGTCTGTATATGGTCACAACTTTCATTATGTGTACCCTAGGCCATCAACGCATGCTTTGAAGAAAATCGGCTCCCAAATCCATCCCCGGGGGGGGGGGGGGTGTTATCTTATCACCCCCCTGTGATACGGTATGTCGGAGTCGCTTTCTTCTCACCAGCGTCCTCAGCAACTCGTGCGCGTCCTTTTCGCCCTCCGAAGCGGTTCCTTCTTTTCCTTTCGCCGCCTTCGCCTTTTCTGCCTGAACAACTCTGGACGGCATGCCAGGAAACGCGAGCTTTGTTATATTTCGCCCCGCTTAAAAAGGTCGTGCTGACAGGTGCTACGACACTAAGGTGGGTGATTTCCATCGCGAAAAGACTAGGAAATATAATTCTCAGCATTAGAGGATCGGGCTACGCAACAACCCAAGCATGGTTCCACGTGTAAATAGTGGAATGCCGGCTGCTGGGTTTGTCTTCCAGCCTCATTTTCCGCAGAATACTTCGATCAAATTTCCAGGAGAACCACCCCAATGAGTCGCGTTTGCAGCAAATTAATCACAAATGTCACGCCATGAAGTGGGAGAAAACGTTCGGTAGAAACACTGCGGTGAAAAATCAATCCACCAAATTTTGACGGTGGGGGGGGGGGGGGGGGGGGGCGCTCTGCGTTTGAAGGGATTGACAGCAAATTGCAGTACTGTCCTCTGTATCATACAAAATCAGCGCCTACTACTATTGACAGGCGCACGCGCGACTCAGAAATTACTCACTGGGACCGAAGGACCCGCGCCTCTTCTACAATCTCCCATGGCAGGCCGCACATCTCCGCCGTCCGAATGCCGTAGCCGTCCCCGGGGTCACAACGCCCTTCCATCGCCTTATGAAGGTAGCGCAACGACCGGGCCTGCTCCCCGAATCCTTCGCTCGCCATCGTGGCTGTTTGCAGGTGGCTTACGGTGGTGATGGTCGTGGTTATCACAGCGTCAGTTGTTTAGATGGTTGTGTGCCCGTCAGCCGGAGGGAGGGTAAGGTGGCGGGTCGGTTCGGGAAACGCCAGGGAGGGGCCGAGGAAGGGAGGAGGGGGGTGCGTACTCATTACTTGTTTGCCTTAGTCATTTGACCATTGACCACGCATCCCTTTCGAGACGGAGCACCGTTCCTACTCCTAAGAAAGACACCTCCGACAGTTGGGGGGGGGGAAGGGGGGTCGACATGCGAAAGAGATTGTAAGAACCACGACCATAACGTGTGTAGAAGGAGTCAGTGTTGGCGCTAAAACACCACCTCCTTCCACAGCTAACATTGTCGTACGCTCTTGCCGGATTTTCCGCCATCGTTCGCGGAACCATCGCCGCTCACATATTCTTCACGTTGGGGTAGAGGTCGGCCAGGCCAGGGATTTGCGCGTAGTGTGTAACGAAGAGCGTGAAAGCGGCTGAGGAGAGAAGTCTCTCAGCAACTGCCCACGCCATGGCCATCCCCTCCCTGTTAGATGTACCTCGGCCCAGTTCGTCAATCAGGACCTGCCGACGCGAACGCGGACATGGAGGAAGCAAAGCGGACGGCGGTGGGAAGAAAACATTATTGGCGAACAGATTTACTGCCGCCGTTTTGACACCTGCGTCTCTAGTGCTTGGGAGCACTCGGGGCATGACCCTGACAGTATACCATGGTCTTGATCTACGCATCAACCAGCCGCAAACGTTGCTTTCTTCCTCTTGGTTTCTCGAGTAGCTCCGCACACCGCCAGAACGATTTCGCAACAAGGGACCGCACGCTACAACTCAATATCTATACGAGAATCTCGCATGGAAGCCCATCGAGCATCGGCGCCATGCATCTCAAAACGCCTTTCCGCTCATCACCCCGAGTTACTATCGAAAAGACCGCGATGCCAGCGCTCACCAGGGACCTGCTCGTGACTCGTTCCAGCACCTACCGCATACGGACACAGCGGAAGGCATTTTTTATAGGCAGGTTGGTTCAAATAACTTGTGTGTCGGCAGCAGGCGGGGCACTTGCAGCGGTTCGGCGGCCTAGCGAGAGGGACTGGCTTACGTAACTCCTGAAAAACAAGTCCCACATATTTTGGAACAAAAAAAAATACTTGTGATTGGTGTGGGGATAAATCCGGCAGTTCTGGAAGGGACAAAGAACGCCACCTCTCTCCGATCGGGTGGCGCACATACCTGAGAGACTTCGCGCATCTCCATGAGGAAGGTAGACACGTTGTTCTCCATGTCGTCGCCGGTGCCGATGCGCGACAAAAGGCGGTCGCGGACAGGCACGACCGCCAGCTCCGCGGGTACGTAGCAGCCCATCTGCGCCATGAGAACGATCAGCCCTGCGACGGCGAGAGGAGGGTTCCACAAAGAAAAGGCGATGGACGCTTGCTACTACGGTATATAGGGGTAGCGCTTGTAGGGGGCAATGCACTTCTGACTGAAAGACTTTTCGACCGATGAACTACCCAAAACGGCACCCCTTATCATTGGAACACCTTTTGTGCGTTACAACATTATTGGTCTGACTGGGCTACAGTATTGTGCCTGGTAGACTAGATACCTAGACCATAGGACTGTAAATAAAATGCACCTTCGATTTTTTTCTTTTGATCAAAATCAGACTTGGGAGTGATTGAAGTTAGGGCCTCTTAAAAGTGTAGAGCTTCATACAATATCGGTGCGCCTCCCCCCTACCGTGCGAGCATGCGTCAGTGTGCGAAGCAGCGCCGCGAGTGCCGGTGGCTGGGAAAAACATGAGGAGCTTTGATCACGCTAGCCGGCAACACGGCTATACAAGCGACCATAGACTATCGTCGACGCCCGGTACGTTTAGCAAGCACCCCAAGTTCCTGGGGGGGCGGGGGGGGGCTGTCTTGACGATACCCTCTCACTTGCCACACTGATTACAAACAGACGCATCACATGCCGGGCCGGGGTTATGGAGTAGCGAGTGGGGGGGCATTTATAACATCGACCGGCAATGTCTAAAGGATACGTATGACCGTACAGAATCGATGTTCTTCAACATCCCACAAAAGGGTTTTGCTCATGAGTGCACAATAACTCGCACTTCATTCCAGCTCATACTGGCCGGATATCAGTACGGTACATGCACGACTTGGTCGGTCGAGATAGACAGTTTTACCTGCCCATCAAGTACCGCTCGAACGTATTTTAGCTGCGTGATGCAAGGAATAAAGGACGGTCTGGAATGCGTAGGCAAGGACGAAAGTGCATGGTTTTCTACTGCACAAAAAACGTGAGCTCGTGTCCCCACTACATAACTCCCGCCCCGTCTCCGGACAACAAAATGATGAACGAGTTTTACAAAAAAAAACAGGATGCTGTCCACCGGACAGCGTCACCACCATAAAGCACGCCTCTGCTATACCGTTGTATTGATCTAGGATCGCTTGTTCATATGTCTGAGCGTACGCCCGCATACCGACTGCATCGCCCACTGCTCTGCCACCGCGCTGCTTTCCGTTGTCAGCTGTTTGCTGCCTGCTTTACCCTATTCAAGTGAAAAAAAAACGCCGTCACCACAAGCAGTGAGTTCAGTTGCTTGCTTGATCGTGAAGGTTCCAATTGAGCTGCGTGGTGTGACAACCACACGGTCAAATAGGGCACGCCCAAGAGCGACGATCTGCAGTCGCAAGAGAGACATGCCCCTACAATGGGGTTCCCCTACAGTGCGGTAGCGGGGAAATTTTGGTCACCATCATTGCCGACTGAAGGGGCTCCTAAACTGAGGAACTCCCCAATAAGGCATGCCCTATAAGGCATGCCTTATAAGACATGCCTCATCTCATTCAAGGTTCACAATCTTGAGCACATAGGACAGCTCAGATAGATCACAGGTCCCCACTTCATGATCTAGATCGTTCAGGAAAGATCTGTTTCGAATCTGGTATTATAGACAGCAGCTCAGGTTGCCGGGTGGGAGCCGAATAACCTGCATGGTCTACAATAGCACGTGTTCCCAGGGTTGGATATGCACTGTGCAAATCCTCAACCGCTGAGAACGGCAGGTGAGAAATTACATGATCCGCAGTAGATAGATAGATCGTGATCTATCTGTAAGAGGTGTGCTATATCATTCCCCTCCGGCCGGAAACATATAAGCTACTGGTAAACTTCATCTCATGGTTCAACGGCAGGTTGCATTTTCGACAAGAGCGGCATGCCGGGCCCGTGGCACTGCTCCTCGCGTTGCGTTTACAACGACCCTCAAAGCTATGTTTTGGGGAAGCATCTACAGCTCGGACAGGTCGCGATCTATCTATCTACTGCAGATCATCTAGTTCCTCACCTGCCGTTTTGAGAGGTTGCACAGGATCTGCACAGTACAGATCCAACCCTGGAAACATGTTCCAGATCGTCTAGATTCTATGGGGCCCACCCGACAATATGAGTTGATCATACAACTTCGAGAATAGATCTGCCTGCCTTGTGGTATCTAGCTAATCGTGAAATAGGAATCGACTGCAGCCTATGTCCGGGGCGTGAATATGAATTAAACAGGGTCGAAAAAAAAGGTGCCGCACCTGCCTGTTTCAGGTACGTCGATTTTCCGCTGTTGTTCGGCCCGGTCACCACTCGAAAGTTCATGAACGGGCTGCAAGCACGCAAGAGGCATAACGCGAATGGGCAGTCACGCGTGGGTCGAGACCGACAGGAATTAGCAGCGGTATCATAGCCGAGGGGAGGGGGGGGGGGGGGGGGGGGGCTCGCGCAGCGTTGCAGGTGTGGACAGCTATCCACCCCTATGGGAGGAAGGTAACACGCCAGAGGTGAGCGGCTGTCTCATTGCTCGGCCGATTGGCATCGTTCACGCCAGTACAGCGGTGCCACATCGGTCGAGGCTACATGAGGAGGGAGAAATCAGCGGACAAGCAGGAACAACGATAGGGCACTTGGTGTCAACCAGACACGTTAAACATTCTCAAACTCTGGAAAGTTTACGGAAACACAAGTCGTTGCCGTTCTAACTCGGCGATCACAACATCTCGAGCGCAAGCAAGGATTCTAACGGGCGATTTTTACAATAACATGGTGGTGCAGCTGTCACACCCACAGCAGAGGCTTCGGCGACTATACCAGCGTGTCTACTGTTTATGTCGACTTGTTTCATGCAGAGCGGGGCGAGGCTACCAAACCACATTTGCTACCCTTTCGGAATGATGAGCCTGTTTCGTGGCAGCAGCAACTACAAGACAGCAAGAACCAGTAAGGATCAATCTCAACAACACCAACAACATCGAACGTTTTGTCAACATTCTTGTCCTCGCCTCATGTAGGTATCATTAGGGACAAATTTGCAGTCCTGCACCGCGCCTACAATGGCGTGGCGGCCGCCGCGAATAGTCATCGGACCGTCCGCCGTGACCTCCGGGCGGCAGAACGGAAGCGGGGACAGCGTCACGAGGTCCGCAAAGCCGAATATCATGTCGAGGAGCGCCACCGACTCGGTCACCTGCTTTCCGTTCGAGGCAGCGGGGCAATGGGCATGATCACTACTCTACTCTGGCACCGCTGCCATGAAGACGTGCGAACACATGCTCACGGTAGAAACGGCTTTTGCTCACAGGAAAAAGGCCAATGTCGACTCGATCGGAAGGTCAGCATCGACCCGACAGAGGGGTCAATCAATACCGTCCCATCTCGACCAACCCCTCATTAATCTGGATTGGTTACAGTCGACTGAGCACACGCCGTGCCCCGCAGGGCAAGCTATCCAGCGAAGGCCGGACCCTAGTCGGTGTCCTGGCGCGTCGCGGCAGCTCACAGCAAAAAGTGCGTCCAGCCCCTCCATCCTTATCTCCTGCGCCAGGTTCTGCACCACGTCGTGGGTAATGAGAAGCGCGGTGCGTACCGCCTCGCTGGCACGGTCGGACAAAGACGCCACCTACGGTGGGACACGTCGTCGCGAGGGCGAGCGTCAAAATATACCTTGTGCGGGGTCGGCCAGGGCTCGGGGGGTTGACACAGAGAGCGGGGAAGGAGTACCGGTAGGATAGAGAGGGAGGTAAGGTGCAACATTTTCCAAGGCCCCGGCACGTTTGGCAACATAGGAAGTGGCCAAGAGGGGTGGCGGCGCGCGGTCGCAAACGGATCGGCGACCTTTGGAGCAGGGGAAGAAATAGACCGGCCACCATGAAACGCTAGGGGAAGTAAAACAGCAATAAAAACGAGCGTCGTCGATGAAAACGATGTTGTATTACCTTGCGCCGTCCGTGTGCTCTCAAGCCAAAAACAGCTACGTAAAAAAACGCAAAATTTCTCTCAAGAAGACGCCAAGAATAAACTCTGGCGTGTGAATCGAGGAGCTTGAAACTATTCAATTTGTCAACAACTCCGAACCTCTTCCGTTGTGCACGCGATGGTCTTGACGTTCTGAACGGCCTGCACCAGCCCATTCGGCAGGTGGTCAACGCCGGCCGGAATGGTAAGATGATACCCCCGCGACGCAGAACACGCCACCTGTTTCCAGGCGAGCCAGCCCCCGTGACGTTTTCGAAGAACCAGGAACGACGAGCGGCCGAGATCGGGTGAGGTGAGGGACGGGGGCATCTCGGGCACGGCCGAGCGGGTGAATAAATCAATGACAATATCAACATCGCTTGAAAAACGGCGTAGCACAGAGGTCGCCGACGTAAAAGCGCACCAAACGCGTTTCTCCAAGAAAAAAAGGTAAGAGTTGATGACGGCGCAAGCCAGAGACCGACGATACTCAATCACCCCCATCTCTGACATTTTCTCGGCTCCTGCTGCGCCCATGGCGACTGCTATATAAAAAAACGCGTGGAAGGCCACGGCTATCGCTGACGCCGAATGAGAACCCAAGGTCTGGACTCTAACTCGCCGCCGGACGGTCAAATAAGCCCACAAACATGAACGGAAACAGTGTCAACACAACCGCACGCGCATGATGACCTTGACGTGATACCCGTTCTCCTCCGTCATAGAGTCTGCCGTCTGGTAGATGTCTTCCATGCTCTGCAAAAACGTCTTCCGCGCCACGTCCAACATGCCGTCGACATCAGGGCGAACGGCGAAGCATTCCTGCAGTTGGTGGGTCAAGAAAAACGTTTGGTGCACCCGACGAGTTAGACACACACCTCCATGCGCGCACGCGAAGGCAGAGGATGAGAGTGTCGCACATGTGTTCGTCCGCCGGACACCGTAGGAACGCGCCCGTGGCCGGACGGGCTTAGCCCCGCCGAAAGACGGAACCGCGGTAACTGGCTGTAGTCCCCGCGACATGATTCGTGTACAATATGAAAGCCGACAGAAGTGCTTGCGAGGTTGCCGGCGACTGTCGCCCCGGCCTGCAGCCGCCTACCATCACCGCCACCACCACTTTGGACGTTTGACAAGATAGTGCCAGCAGCCGTCGCCACTCGTTCTCAGAAACATCCATAGATGATTGACGGTCGAGGTACAGCATGCATTTGGTGCAGAGCAAGACCGTGGGCTCGTAAGCAATCGCCCAGTCACGGCATCCTTTCGACTCTGACCCGACTGTATGAGTAGTAGGCAGGGTGCATGCTTTCAATAAAATAGCGTTGACCGGACGCAGCGCGTTTGACCCTAAGCCAGCGCTATTCAAGGGTAAGCTGCATTAAGGCGTGTTCTACAGTAGCACGCACAAGTGTATGCTCTTTCAACCTTCAATGCAGGAAACACGATTCGATCGACCCTGCCCCCCTCCTGCTCCCAGCCATGTCTTTGAAAAAAAAACGCACACCTGGTGGCGCATCATCGCCGAGTTTCTCGAGTATGACGTACTCTCCGTCAGAACCGAGTCTAACCGCTCCAGCATCTTGTCGAGGCAAGGGTCGCGGAAATTGTGCAAAATGGCCTTCAGGAGGGGGCTGCCACCACCTTCTCCCCGCCCCTCCGTCTCTTCTTCGCCCCCTCCAGTTGAACCCCGACGAAGTCCCGACCCTGCTGCCCCCCCCATGCCAAGGCTGGTGCACCCTTGAAGCTCACTGTCTCTCATTCCTTCCTGTAGGTGTGAGGAAGCACAGATGAAATCGTTACGGGGGCAAACACGAGTTGAGCTGGGCGGGAAACGACACGAGCGCGCTAAGCCTGTCGCCCAACACGGCTTCCCCTCCCATTTTTCCCTACTGCAAGCACGTTGCCCTTTGACTTTCCCGCACAACTCCTGATTTGAATAACGTTACCACCGTCGTCAGCAATGAAAGTTGCGGAAAACATCAAGCCGGGCCCAGACTGCAACAGCGTCGTCCGCACGTAAAGGACTAACCGCATCGCGCGCCGAACACCCGATCACCTCAAGAGCGTTTGCCAAGGGCTCCATGAGTCTCAGCGTGTGCCTCAGGCATATCAGCGTCGCGATGCTCCTTCCCGCTGTCACGGGCGTGACCTGCCTACCTCCAGGAAAATAAAACAGGCGTTTAAGGGGCTCAGAGGTGCACTGCTTAGGCCGGTGCAATACATGCACCTTAGGCCGACATCGGCGGTATGCCACACACGGCCGTCAACATGCCTGGAGGCATTAGAGTTCAACATATCAATCCATACTGGTGGTACCGAAACAGTCATCGACGTCACGGTCTGCACGACTCCAAGGCCCGCCCCGCCCCACCCGCCTCTGTCTTTTTAGTGCCTTACACCTCGCGTGAAAACGATTCGTGTCGTCTCACTTGGGCACGGTGACGAGGTCGCTGAGCATGCGGTCTAGGTCCATCAAGCCCCCAAGGATCTTGAGCGTGCTCGTGAAAACGCCTTCCATGGTGAGAAAAAACGTGACGAGATCCAGACGTTCCTCGATGGTGGCGATGTCCTGTCCGAACCGGGTTGTAACAACAAAACCACAGCCTCGCAATGTGACGGCTGCCCCCTCAGGCGATCGAGGAATGCCGAGAGAGACTCAAGTTGCGACACAAGGTCTGTATATTTTTACACCACTTACGGCTGTAAGCGGCAATCGGGGGTTCCAGGTCTACTAATGTGTGGAAGCGTGTTGCCTATCTCACCGCGGAGGGGCCCAGTATGGTGGAGCGGAGCAGCCTTGCCCCCACCGCCGTTCTCGTATGGTTGATCACACCGAAGCTGCGCGATACGTCGCCGCCTCGACAGTATGGTGGAGTAAGCGGCAAGAGTGGACAGAGGCAAGCAACATGAATCGCGTGGGGGTGTCGAGACTCCGGGAACCAGCTAACTCGAGGAGATGTCTTGTGCTTGTGAGAGAGATCGCGGAGGAGACGGCTGTTGAACTGCCGGCGAAAACACTACCGCAGGGGCCCACGAATTCAAGCGCAAGCACGCACTGCGTTTTTGTCCAACACAGCATATTCGTTTCCGCCACACCTAGCACAATACTCCGGGTTTACCGCGCAAGCGGGCTGGACGTTTCCGCCCGCGATGGAACTTCGGTTAGTTCCGTCTATTCATGCGCCAGCATTCCGCGGCAGCCGACAAGAATGAGACACTGGTGGAATTGAGGAGTCAACAATACTTACACGAAAAGCACAAGGAATGTAGCTTGAAGCTGTAAACTCACAGGCTCTTCTTCTGCCCGCCGGAGCGCGCGTCCGTGATAAGCTCGAGCTCTTTTGCAGTGCTGCGGTCGATGGACATGGTTCCGTCCCCACCCGAGTCAGCGCGGATGCGGAGGCTAACTCCCCCGCCCAATGCCGCCGGACCGGAAAACGCCAAGGCAGGGAACCAAATAAGACACAAGCGGTTTGCGGTTGATCCGTCAAGGTCTGCATCTACGATGGCTACGAAGGTTGATTGACCCCCCCCCCCCTCCACACGTCGAAGTGCGATTTCGCTGGAGTGTGTTGCACGCACAAGCAGTCAGCTTAGAATAAACAAGATGCCCTGTCGGACGACAACTGGTGCTTCCTTGAAGGTCGAGGGTGGTAATGTCGTCGCCATGTCGTCTGGGTTTCCGATGTGAGCGATAACCACCAGCATCGACTTCTTATCTTGGTAGGTTACCACTCACCTGGCATCAGCGAACGTGATGCCCATGGCGTTCTCCACGTACCGCACCAGGCAGTAGGAGGCAGCAAGGGCCGTGTATTTGGAAACCATCTCGGCGTTTACGGAGCCGGAAACCAATCGCTTCAGCAGCTCTGCCCCCTGCGCGATATGGGAAATGGAAACACATCAACGCAGCTCAGCGCTGTTAATTTTTTTGTTCTTTGGTATTAGCAGTATGGACGGACAAAGAGCGCGTGCGGCCGACGCGAACCCGGCAAGAAATCGTGATCAGGTGGGAAAAATAATTTCATCGGCGGGAAATTAAATGCCGGACTGGCGTAGTGCGCGCGATCGCGAACCTATCTGCCCTGCAACGCGTTCTGGCTCGAAAACAGCCACATTGAAAGGAAACAACCTTGTTTGAGTACGTACTGAGAATACGCGTAAGGGGGGATGTGTAAGTATGCAGACACGACTGATTGATGCGCTACTGGGGTACCGGTCTCACAACATGTAGCAGCGATGGGATCAACCATATCGGCGAGGAAAGAAACCAGCTATCCATCCAGAGCCAATCAAGGACAGCAGGCAGCGACAGTCATGGGGGGCGCACGACCATCATCACATCATCACCTTGTCCTGGTCGAAGTACTGCCTGGACACAAACAGGACGCGCGACCGGTCACCGTGAAACGCGCCCACCACCTTAGATGACAGCACGCGCCCGCGAGTGCTATCGTGCAGCAAAATCTCATCGGCCTCGACTGCCTGCAGAGCGACGAGAGTCTTGGCGTAGCTCTGAGAGTCTTGAACACAGCTCAGCTACGCGGGGGAAACAGGGCAGAAAAAAAGGAGAGAGAGAGGCCACCACCAATCGGATAAAATATCCAAGGGGGCGGGGGTGGAGGGAAGGGAGGGCGAGGGGGGGGTGTACTCGATAGGAGAGATGTACTCGATCTCATGCATGGCCGTAGTCGTATGACCATAGACCCTCGCATCCCTACAATGCTGGGACGGAGCATGTCGGGTCTTCACCGACCAGGAAGACATTGCTTGCACCAAGCGCGAAGCGCCGTGAGGTGTCCGGCGAGTCGCATGAAGGGTGAGCTGCATCCTACTAAGAACCGCATGTGAGGCGGACTTGCATATGGATGACAGCTTCAATGAGTTGGTTTAATTTCCGGCGTAGGCACTTCCAGAGACAGCAATGGGAGTACTATGTAACGGCGAGGGAGGGGGGGGGGGGGGGGCGTATTCATGTATTGCTTGCCTTAGTCATTTGACCATCGGCCGCGCATCCCTTTCAAGATGGAGCACCGTTTCTACTCCTGGTAGAGACACCTCTAACTTTTGAGCGCTTATGACGTTGGGGTTCGGAAGACCGATGGGATATGGGTACCTTTCTCAGGTCCAGTCTACGTACCGGTTCCTGATGCCTGGTATTTGCTACACATGTCATGCGATCCCCCCGGCTCCTGCTTTGGGTCCCCAGGAGAAAAACAGTTGTGAGGATTTTTCATTGAGGGCACTTCCGAGTTAAAGGCATACAACCGTAGGGTACTCGCACAACCGTGCGGAAAGCGTAGGTTGCTACTAGCAAGAGCAGGGACAACTCGACATGATGAGTCGACGAGCGACGGATGTATGTGCCAATCCTAACGCGTGGTAAACACCACCAAGGTGCGAACCTTAGCGGGGAGGGGGTGGGGGGGGGGGGGGGGGGGGTTGTGACCCCCGACCTGCGTTACGGCGACGGGTATTTTGGTTCACCTACTCCTACATTCTTAAGACTACAATTGAAGTACATGCCCACACATATACCGATATATTTATAAAAGTAAACATATGTATATATACGTATGCTGCTGTTTGTTTGTTTCCAGTTTACAGACTTGGTATATACCCGGGTATGCTACTTGTTCTTCACCAGAACTGACGTTCCGGGGACGCTCCACTTACAACTGGGATTGGTGTGTACACTATTAATACTACTACTGCTACTACTACTGTCGTTGCCAGTGGGTAGTGGGGGTTCAGACGGGAAACAACGACGAAAACAAAGAAAGGAGGAATACAGTAGCAGTACGAAAGCTGTAGTAGTCGTCCACACGAAGCATGACGCAGTCCGGGCTGCTGCTGGGGTAGGGGATGCGTCTCAACTGTGCTGCAAGGATCTGTATCGGGACGTACGTAGGCAGGTTGGCGATATATGCTCGTACATATCTGTGGCACACGGCACGCTCTCCCCGCTGGACACGCGATTGGCGTTTGTTGAGATGGTACCAATCTCGTCGTTTGAGTCGTATATAATGATGGGTCTCAAAATACGAAAAAACAAGAACTACGGAAATATTCTGCCACCACGTCGATTTCGCGTCGAAAAACGAAAAAACCCGCCATCCTTTTTTGTTGTTTCTTCTTTTTGATTTTTCGTCCGAGGCCTCGGGGGCACGAGGTCGGAGATCTCGACTGGCTATGCAGGCTGCATGCAGACTGCGGACGTTTTGGGGTATTTACGTGTTTACGAAAAAGAAAAAACACACGAAAATACAGTGAAATTTCTACATTATTCCAAGAACAGCAGAAAATAATGAAGCGAGCTGTAGAGGTCGTGCCCGCAGGGAGCAGAACCCCATCAAAAAGCTCCTCTGGGGCTCCTACCGGCCTACGGCTGGGAGTCCGAAAACATGAAAACGTCGAACTTGTCGAACATATTCCTACTACTGCTGTATGCGGCGTGTCAGGACGTGCACGTATGTACTATGCGCACACGGCAGCAGCACAGAAGCAGCAGAGCTATAGCTGCAGGCACCAGGCGCCAAGCACAGAGGTACGCTTGTCATGTACGCGCGGGCAGAGATTAGGCTTCCGGGTAAGATTTTTAACAAAACAAAACGTACCAGGTACACTATATACGCACTACCTGGTACCTGGTACGAAGTATGTACTGGTATGAGTTTTACCTGACCAGTGCGAACACTACTCAGTAAGACGAGCTCCATCTTTTTTTTTTTTTTTTTTTGCTCATCCCATTTGTTATCTTCGCACATCTTCTTCTCTCTCTCCTTCCAACTCGTAACACAGATCCGGGATCACATAGCATGCTCTTCTACCCCCTTCCCGCTACGGTGCGTGCCTTCATTTTTATCGCGAGAAGATTTCAGCCTTTTCTTCCCTCGTCGACTCGCATCGAATTGTGCCTACCCACGCTGCAAGGCGCTCTCAACAATTGAATCCTTTTATTATTAATGTTAATATTTTAATATCAATATAATACCTGCCTTTTGTACGTACGTACGGATAATATGTACCCCTGTCCTGAAAACGTACGTCAGATAGATACGAGGTACTGCTGCTGTGTGTGTGTGTGTGTGTGTTCTTCACATTAAACCGTTCTTTCTACCCGTCGACATCCAGCACAACCAGTGTCCGTGCCGATTCTTCCATCCTAGAAGAGATACAAGTTCTGTGGTCACAAAGCTACGCCACAGAGATACTACGTTGCCACGTGTGCAGTGTGAACTGCAGTGGGCAATGCAAAGCCATGTCATCATACTAGATACGACAGGCACGACATACGCAATCTATGAAATAGTGAAACGAAAAGAAACAATCAAAGAGAAAACAAAACAAGGTAGACAAGTCGAAAAAGAAAAAGAAGAAAAATGAAAGCAAAATCTAAGAGAAACAATCTGTCGTGCCCCCCCCCCCGCAGGCGAGGTGGCCTACACTTGAAAAAGAACGAGCTGGAAAAAAGAAGAAATAACAAAAGACACCACTGCTTGTGAACAGAGTAAGACAAAGAACCAAGGAGAAAGTAACAAGGAAAAATAACAAAGGGGAAATAACAGGCAGACCAAAGCCCAAAGCACCTTCTAGGTGGCGGCAGCAGCTTGTGGTACGAGTAGTATAGCCAGGTTCTCCCTGCTAATCCGCCTGGTACCTTGCTACCCAGACTGCCGTCTCCGCCCTGCGTTCGTCAACTATGCCCAGCCCCTTGGCGTCAGACAATACGAGCCGAGCAGAGCAGGTTCGTCTTCCAACCACGCCACACGGCTCCTTGAGTACGGCTTATCAATCAGAAAAGGAAGAGGAAGAGAAAAAATGAAATGAAAATCACGGAGAGTCAGCGCAAGAGAGAAAAAAAGAAAAAAAAAAAAAAAAAAAAAAAAACTAAAAGAGAAGACAAGGGAAGACCACGTTCGAGCCAGCTGCACCAGTTGGTAGCACTAGTAGTATGGTCATATTCTACTTCCTAGTCGACTTGGTGCCTTGCTACCCTGTCTGCCATCTCCTTCCTACTTTCGTCTACCGCCGTTTCCCTTCTACCCCTCCTGTTCCCCCCCCTCTCCGCATTCACTCGGTCGGGCTTTATGCCACTTCTCCTGTTGCCCCCTCCCCCCCCGTTCCTTTGGGCACCATCCACGGCGGATGCGCGGCGCTGTCTACTCATCTCAGCCTCAGCCTCGTGCCACCTCACCATGAACCGTTCGGCTGCTTCAAGGATCCCCCGGTACCACTTCCCCGCCTTTTTGGCTGCTGTGGACCACAACGCGGTCTCAACTCCAAACACCAAGGGGGCAACTTCCGTTGACCCTTCGGTGGCTCGGAACTCCCTAAGGTCTTCGACTATGCATCTATGCCAAGTCTTACACTGTCCGCCTGGTCTCGGGTTCTCCCCACCAGCTATCGTCCCGAGCATTACCCGATTGGGTAATCGCTCCTTGCTTTGCCGTGCCACGCCCCCCGCAAAGAAGAGCCGCCGTTTGCGAATGGTCGTTTCGATGCTCTCGCAACGTGTCATCTTGAGGGCCTTCGCGTACGAGAGGGTGGCATGGTCAGTACGAAGTCGGCGCTGGAAGCCAATGACTCGCAACAGGACTTGGTGGTGAGCCGTTCGAAGCTTGGCAAAGTGTTCCGCTCTGAGGGTCCACGTCACACACCCGTACAGCAGGGTCTCAATCACCTCGGCCTTCAGCATTCGGACTTTAAGGCTAAGGGGGGCGGTCGTCCTATCATACAACTCCGGGCCGAACCGTTTGAAGCATGCTCGCATGAGGCGGATCCGTCGGTCGATTTCGAGCGAGAGGTCAGCGTTTTCGTGGATAACGCCGCCTAGGTATAAGAACTGGGTCGTCTGCTTATACCTCTGACCTGCCGCTTCGATGACGAGCGGTGGTGCGAGGGTTGTCCGGTCTGGTGTTTGTAGGACCATTGTCTCAGTCTTCTTTTCCGACACCGTGAGGCCTGCTGCTTCGAAGACAGTCACGATGACTGTCATCATTTTTGCGAGCCCTTCAGCCGACTTCGAGACAATTCCTGCATCGTCGGCGTACAACATGCCCCATACAGACCTTCGCACGCACGCCAATGGCTCCTCCTTCCCTGTTCGAACTACTCCAGCTTCCAAGAGTTGGACCAAATCCCTTACAATGGCTTCGTCTTGGCTGAAGCGTACTAGTACGACGTGTAACGCAGCAGCGAAGAACACGTTGAACAGTAACGGTGACAGTACACAGCCTTGCCGCAGCCCCTGCGTGACATCAAACCATTCCGAGAGCTCGCCGTCATCAGTACGCACGCGAGCCCGCATGCCATCGTGGAAATTACGGATAATTCTCAGCATCTTGGTTGGTACGTAGACGCAAGATGCAAGCGCCAAGTACACGACCTGTGAAAATGCGTACCTCGGTACTCGATGGTACGCCCAATATCCAGCACCCACCTGAGATCAGACCTACCCGGAGGAGCTAAATTGCGAGTTGGGAGCAACTCTCCTTTGAACACGCCCTAGCGCAGCCGCGCAGTAGTCCACTACTTCATGTAGACCTTCATCCCGGAGCAAAAACCGCTTCAACAACAACGATCAATATGCACCTGGTTGGTGTGTCAACTTCAAACTTCGAATCCAGCACATTGATTGCTGCGTTGCTTGCATTGAGAACAACTCCCGAAAAATCGAAAAAAAAAAATCTCTGCGTACTCACAGCAGGTCTCGTCTCTCGCGTAAAAAGATCCCCCGCGGACAACATGTACTCTGTAGGTCTAACCTGGAGCAGGGATGCTTGGGCTGTGTCGATCACCGCGATACAGGTCTCTCGCGCTCGATTCTCGACGATTGCGCAGACTTTTGTGGAGGATGTGATCTCGCTGTTTCGTGAAGCAGTTGTTGCTCCCGCTGAATTTGCTGTGGACTTGTGGCCCGACGAGGGCGAGCTTGGTACTCGCAACCTATAAGACGCCTTCTTCGTCTTCTTTGCTGGAGGGAGTAGCGTTCTCTCCATGAGCACTGCGCGCTTTATGGTGCGGTATTACCTGCAAGATACACCGTTGGCAGAACCAACGGATGGTTTGCCCGGAGCCCAGCACCAGGGTTTCGAACACGACAACACGATAACACTCTCGACACTCGACAGAAGAGAGAGCTACGAGAGAGCGTACGATGTTTTCTGTTTGAAAAAAATGTTCTTTTTTACTTCAGTTTTCAAGTTTCAAGCAAGTTTTCGAGTTTTCGAAACAGATGTTTTGGTAGAGATATACAGAGGCTTGTTGTTGCAGATAATTTATTTCTATACGTTTCCTCGCGACTCGTTTCCGCGGTCCGGCCTACTGCCTGCAGAACAAACCACCCCCCACGACCACTTGCGGCTGCGCTTCTATCGCCAACGAAAGCACCAGAAGTCCTTGTGAGGGCGAAGGAAGCACGTATCCGACTGCTGAAGGCGACAAGACCTCTGATCTAGAGTGGAGCAGTCTGCCGCTAACGTTCGGAACTACACCAGTACTTCAATCGCTTTGAGATAGCGGCTTGAATTGAAGACGGAGGTGAAACTTGTGAAGCCCAAAATGGCAAGCAAAATGGAGACTCCGGCCGGAGAAGATCGGGCGTCAACCGAAGCCTTGGTTGCTGACGGTGGGTTTGACTCCTCCCGGCCCCCCTGCCGCTTCTTCCTGCTGGTGAGTGCTTATTTCTGTCGGCGCGCACCGAGAGCGAAAAGCGGGGTCTTGGGAGATACAGAGAAACGAATTATAACGTTTTTTCGTCCCACCCTGTCGTAGATGCCGCAAGCGTCACGAGGGCTACACGTACGAGCTGATACGAACACCTCTCGCTCTCGGGAAGATGAACCCTCCGGACATAGTGGCTTGTCCGCGCGATCCGGCTCTCAAGACCTTGCCGTGGTCCCCCATTTCCGAGAACTCGATGGGCCCGAGCCTGGCGATTAGATATTCAGAGAGGGAGAGCGAGAGAGAGAGAGAGGAAAGCCTTTTTGCATCGTTTCAACCATGGTGCCCGAGCTCTCGCCTCTGCAAGATCATCCTCTCACCATATCAGGTCTCCGTGTCTCCTTGTCCCATTTCCGAATGTTATCCAGTACCAGTACCTGATACATTTGGGTCTACTGCTGCTGTAGCATGTGTAGTCTACACTTGTAGAAATACTCCAGACCGCCAGCAGGCGGTGTAGTCGCACGTAGTAGCGCGTTTGCGAACTTCCGGCATGATCTCTCGCTCACGGAGATGCGGCCGACCGGCTGCTGCCCTCACGGCGTGGGCATGTCGACACTCTCGAAACTGAAGAGTACCCAGAAATCCACGCGAACAAACAAGCTCCTCGCATCTTCAGACAGCTTGCCGGTCTTCTTTTTTATCTAGTTTTTTGTGTGGCACCGCCTCCCGAAAAAACAAAAACCTTTCTCTCGAATCACGAAACGGCATCCACATATCCACATCCATCTCCTATTAATACGCATTAATATTCGATACTACTATTAATATAATACTACTACTTCTACTATACTACTATCACTACTACTACTACTACTACTACTACTACTACTACTACTACTCCTACTACTACTACTACTATTAATACTACTACTATTACTACTACCAGGTATGTATTTGTACGTACTGATCGCTCCTCTATGATAACAATGGTCTTGATGTTGCTGCTGTCGCTGCTTCGTGGTGTTGCTGCTTATTTTCCCTGTTTTCATCTCCCTCCCCTACGTACGTACTGGTACTAAAGGGCAAATGCAAGTTCGGGGACTCTTGCAGCTTCTCGCACCAGCCTCGCGGGAGGCTGCCCGTGTGCCGATTCTTCGAGAAAACAGGCAGCTGTCGCTACGGACAAAGCTGCAAGTTCCTTCACGGGGCGGCGGCGGGAGGCGCGCCCCCTACGCCTGCGCACGCCGCCGCACAAGAGGGGGCGGCCGCGCCGGGTAGCTCTGGCGCGCCAGCTTGTGATGCTTCTGCTGCCTGTACTTCTCCTTCTGCTTGTGCTGCTGCCTGCGGCGCGGATGCCGCTGGAGCCGCCGCAGCAGCAGCAGCCCCGGAATGCGGAGAGCACGAGCACAAGATTGATGCCGGGGATAACTGCGGCATCTGTCTCGAGAACATCCCCTCCAGCGGGAAGCGCTTCGGTCTGCTCAACTGCGATCACGTGTATTGCCTCGGTACGTGCGAGCGTTGGCTAGGGCGCGCGGGCCTGTCCGTCACTTTAGTTTGCCGCATGATGTGGTGTATGGCGTATACGTGTAGAGATTAGACGTGGTCTGCAGGAACTGCTGCTAAGGTGCTCGATAAATTTGTACGAACGAATCTACTCTGCCGTATGCGTATGTACCAGGTACATACTATTACGGGGGACCATAGTTAATAGGGCCTATGGTATACATAAACATCTATATATTTAACCATTTTTACTACCAACATTTGGTCCTATTAACTATGGTCCCCCGTAATAATAGCTTTTTACCGGATGTTTTTCTTCGTTCCGTGCTGGTTCTTCTTCTGCTGCTGCTGTGCCGTGCTGACAGCAGTAGGCCCTAGCTTGCATCAGGAGGCATTTCGTTAAGGTCCGCACACATTGAGGCAGAGACACATAATTATGGCACATTTGAAGCTCATGCACGCACGTTTCGGGGGGGAACTACTTGAAATCAATGTGGGCTTTTTTTTGCAGCACCAGGTGCTTGCACTTGCCTTGACGACGATTATTGTGTCGAAAACATGACACCTTCGGACGGGGCTCCCGAAAGTGGGGGGCAACGGCTATTTACTTCAAACGCGCTTATAGCGCCGAGGGAGAGTTTTTTTCTTCGGAAAATGGCCTGGGGCGACTTCAGTTGGGTCTCTACCGTGTCCCCTGGTTTAGGGAGTTCCAGTCTACCGGCGTTGTTCTCGGGCATGAAAATTGCCATTGACCCCTAAGGGACGTTAGGGGGGGGGGATTGACCATTACTCGTAGAAACTGACGAATACAGCGTCGGCCACTGCGTGATTGTGGGATAATACAAGTTATTGATAGTGTCCGAGTTACAATGGTTGATGGATGGAGTCGCACGTCACGGGCGCGACATGATCCTATCATACCCGTACACACCACTGCTTGCTGCTTACGCTGTTCACATAGACGGTTGATCGCACACTAAAGTTGTCGTTGTTTGGTCGGTATCTCGGGGGTCCCAAAAGGGTTGAGATATATTTTTATTACTCGGAGAAGTTTTAGCATTGCAGTTCCGTTACGAGGACGAAACCACTCAAATCAAGTTTGCCCCCAAAACGGGACTGCAGAGTACTATTTTTCGGGGGGCCATAGTTAACAGGACCTATGGTATACATAAAAACCTATATGTTTAACCATTTTTACCAACATTATTTGGTCCTGTTAACTATGGCCCCCCGTAATAAAGAGGTTGACCCCTTTTGGTAGTACTGTACTGTTGTACTGCTGTACACCAACATACTGGAAATCCGACTCTAATTCCAGTTGTTTTGTCCACCACGGGACAGCAGTCCTATGGAAATAAAAAAAGCCTACTCCCCGTAACTGGCTGAAGGATTTTTTTTAATATATTTTTTATGGTTTGCTATCCCATCATGCCGCACGTACGATACCGTTGCCACGATTTAGCCAGGTAGTATAAGAAGAGCAGCAGTCTCGTATGAATAGTACCAGTACGCACGAAGGGTTCAGACGTAGTGTGCTAATGTTAACAACACCAGGGCACTTTTTCTTTTTCTTTTTTCATCCTTCGGCGTACTCATATTATATTGTTGCTACGCATACCAAGGTATAATGCATAACTGGTACCTTGTCCCTGGTATGGTACAGCAGATATACCTCTGGCACCTGGCACTGCTGTACTGGTATACCAGGTATGATGTGTAAGTACCTGGTACCAATTACGTACCGGCATTACATTTCAATAAATATTGTTCTGACGGCGCGGCTCTGCAACAAGCTAGACGAGTGTGGTACCGTTACAAGAACGTGTGACTAACTTCAATAGTTGTTCTCGTACTCCACATTGGTTGCACGTGCTCCAAAAAGGATATCATATGGGTAGACTGGTCATATTTGGAAAATAAATCAGGGAAAATTGGAAGATGCAAAATTGCGCGAAAACAAAAACAGGAAATCCGGGAAATTCTGGAAAAAAAAACTCTCCGATAATACCGGCCCTTGCAGGCTTCTCGTTTATTTGCGTGCGATGTTTGATGTTGAAACATGCCCCGCCCGTTTTATCGCATATCATTCCGAGTTGTGTTTGGATCCTCGCAGAGCCCAGGGTTTTGAGTATTTCGTTTTCATGTACTGTTGTAGGGTTGCCGCGCATATATATCTCGAACCGCACGCCGTACCTCTTGCCCGCCACCCCGTTTGCCCCCCCTGCTGCTGCTGTTGTCAAAATATCCACTGATTCAAGCCAGACGGTAGTATGCGCTCTTAAGTCTGGAGCAACTCTCCAGCACATGGTGGTCTAGGAGCGTATTTAATAAGTATGCACAATGGCGGAACGCGGAACCCCAACGAATGCCGGACATGACACGATAACTCAAAACTCATGCAACAAAAAACGATGTGGTTGGGACTCAAAAGGCCCGAAGAGTTCCGAAAAACTTGCACCGTCGCAGCTGTACGTGTGTCATTGCGATCGCCTTGCAGAATTGAACTCCTGGATATCCAGACCATAGGTTCTCCCGTATCGCATTGCACCGTATTGCGGGCCGCTGTTGCACAAAAATAACGGCTTGAACCCACCACCCGGATCGCCGTGCATTGAACCCACCACCCCGGCCATCGAGTACTCGGTTGCCAGCCGGGGTCGTCCTTGCACGCTAGCCCGCACGCTTGTGGCGCAAACGGTGTGTTTTTTTGTTCATACGTAGCTAGATCCACACAATATAGTAGCGAACATCCCGCGCCAGTTTTGTAGCGAAATTCCGGTTGGCGCGGCAACTGCGCGCTGCTCCTTTACTTATCGCCCCCTTGCTGCGGTATCCCGCCCCCTCTCCTATCGCGATCTGTTCCCGTCCTTTGTCCATGATGCCACCCGCAAAAGAATGCCTCCGTACGTGGCGTAAGAGCAAAGGCCCCCAGAAAGACATCAGCCGGACGTGCCCCGAGTGCCGGAAAGTTTCGTTTTTCCTGGTGCCCTCGAAGGAGCACCTCAAAGGCAAGGCGAAGGTGAAGGCTATTCAGGCGTACAAGAAGGGCCTGTCCAAGCTCCCGTGCAAGTGAGAATGCCGAAGGATAGTGTAGCGCTGGATTTGACAACACTAATTACTGTTATTATACTTCGAAGTATACCAGGTATTGATAGTTGATACTTACTCTCGTACTTGATACTTTGGTCTGCAGGAGATGATGGAGGTTCTGGAGGAGGGGGAAACAAAAGCGGGGTCAGCCAAATATCGAATTTTGTTCCAAAAAAAAAAAAAAAGTGGACCCTTTCGGCTGCTTTGGTTGGGGTTACCGGTACGTCGTCCCCAAAGACCTTTGGGCTGCTTTGACGCGTTTAACTTTTCCCGCAGCAGTCAATGCCCGAATAATTTCGCGGGTAATTTACCTAAAACGGCTAAGGATAAACCAACAGCGTGCTCCAAACGCGTTTTGCTATCGCATATGGTATGTTATCGGCTTCTGCTCGACGCGACGTGAGATCGGCCCGCTCTCCCTGTATTTCCGCCCGCCCAATGGCAAAGCTTTTTTGTCCCCTTACGGCTACGAACGTATTACTGAAAAAATGGTTCGACACGATCTTCAACTGTTTCCCCCTCGAGATGTAGGTGCTGGTCCCAAAAGGTTCACGTGATTGTTTCATACCGGTATTGGTTTCGCTCGCTGCTGTGCGTGCTTTTCCTATGCTTTCCGTCCAGATACCACAAACCGGACAACAGCAGCGTCTGCCCATTCGGCGCCCGCTGCTTCTACGCCCACCTCGACGCGCATGGAAACGATGTCAAAGATCGCCCGACACCTCCCCCTCCGCAAGGAGCTCCTCGCCGCTCTTGCCCCTACCTGAGAGTCGGTGGGGCCAGGGGCGGTGGTAGGGGCGGCGGCGGTGGTGGTGCCGGGCATCGAGGGATGGGGCACGGAGGCGGCCGCGAAAGCTTCGACAACCTCCGCCAACTATACTCGTTCAACTTCGAAGGTGAAACCGGACTTGGGGGTGTTTGTGAATATACAGTAGACGAACCGTCTATTTTTTATGTTACTATTCCGATGTCGGCAGATCTACGTACGATGATGTGCGGTAAGATTATATCGGTAGGGTAAGCAAAAGCGTACTCGTAGTGTGTCGTCTCATAGGGTACCGGAACATGGCGTCCTGAAACGTGGTCGTGTCTTTCGGGTCATGCAGCGTAAGTCATGGTCAGCTCATCATGGTAACCGAGCAAGTTCCCCCCAACCCCCCCTTCTTCCTATTGGTTATTTTCGCCCTCCTTTTTTCTCTCCCTCCTAGTTGAAACTCAAAATCAACCATATTGGGTCACGTATCAGGCTTTCCCTCCCCCCCCCCCCCCCACTACGGTTCGTGCCTTCATTTATCTCGCGAGTGGGAGACGTATCAGCCTTTCTTCCTTCGTCGACTGGCGTCGAGGTTACGAACCACCTGAGTTCACTCTCCACCACCACCGCTCTCCAGAGCACTTCGTCCGCATAATCTCCGTATTTTCCAACCATGTTTCTCTTCTGTTGTAGTGAACGACACATGTGAATCTCACGGTCACAGGGTGGCTTTATCCACCTGCAAGTCTCTTCTTGAGGCATCTACGAACATCATCAACATTATTACAGGGGGCGCCGTGGGGGCACCCTTCATTTTGTGCGCGTGTGTGCGCGCGCGCATGTGCACGGAAATGCAAAGGGAGTTTAAAAGTAGGAGTTTTGATTTTCGAGGTGACACGGTGGTGCTGGTGTTGTATTGTATTCTGGCGTGTCTCTTTTGTTCTCAGCCGTGTAGTTGTTGTGTGCTGGGAACGTTGAATGTACGTAGTAGCGACCGTTTCGGCTCCCGCGGTGGGTTGCTCTAATTTGGCCTTGTCGTTCGACGCCCAACGCCAAAGGTCAGGGGTGTGTCTTGCTGGACTTGCGGATTGCGAGGCTGCACGTACTCGTATGTATGGTGTGCCGCTTTTATAGCAGCGATGTGGAATTTGGGGGTACATCTTCGACAAGAGTGGGTGCTTTTCTTGGCAAACGCGACAGGCGAACACGTTTTGCGGTATCGCCATGTCGCCTTTCTTCGCGCACTGGGAGTTGCAAGTCAGATTTCCTTGCTCGACCCCCACATGGGATCGGTGGGCCACCTGCACGGCCTTGACTAGAACCACATCATGACCACATTTCTAGGCTTACAAGAGCTGCACACTAACTGGTACCTGGTACAGCAGTAGCGCTGGTAGACGCCTTAATTTCCGTTGGATTTCGTGATACTTGCGTCATTGGGTTCGCCCCCCCCCCCCCCCCCGCATACGCTGGCTTCCTGCTCCTCCTTGACCAGTTTTGCCTTTTGCTGTTACTGCTGTAAATTACTGTAGGTCGGGTACGAAGCAGTGTGCCCCTAAGATATGGGCGCAGCTGTTCTAGGCTGGAAAAGCATCGGCTGGTTGTTTGCTGCCTTCAGCTATCCTCTACTGTTTCGCTCGTATTTTCTAAGCTGCGTTGCGCAGCAACCACCTTGAAACATCCGTGCTTTTAATAGCCCCCTTGAAACGTGCGTGCTAGTCATGTCAAAATATGTGTGCTAACCTTGAACATCTTTCTCCGCCCGCGCTCCCCCCTTGCTTGCTCGGTGGCGGGCGGTGAATGGCGCTGACTTCTGCTTTTGTTTCATCTGTAGCGAATATGCACCAGTCTCCAGGTCGGCACATGAATGCCATCATTCGCCTTCAGCAGCTCATGATGGACGCTGAGCACTTTTAGAGGCTGAACTCCGTTCGTAGGCGTTTTGAGGGCACGACAGGGCTCGAACAGGCAATCCTCGCCGGCGTTTGAAGGCTTGCGATTGGTTGAGGGGCCTTTTTGTTTTATTACGACCATGCTCGTGTGCTTCAAAATGTGTTTGTACACGATATCTTGTAGCGTCTGTGTTGATTTTGTTTGTCGAGGCTCACGCGAATTATGATTGCCTTTTCCCCCTCCGTTTTGTAGTTTTTTGTTTCGGGCACCGGATTCGGTGGGACGGAGAGAATGAGAGGGGGAGGGAAATAGCTTTGGGGTACCTTGGACACTCGGGTTTTGGTTTTACAAGGATAATACAGTAGAGTTTTTCGTAATTATTTATGGACCGGTGGTAAAAGCATCACTTATGCGCGGGGCATGGCGAGGGAGTACCCGACGCGGCCTTACGCTGTAACGCTCCTCTGAGCAGATGACTGTTTCCAGAAAAATGCGGTGCAATGACACACGTTAAAGATGTGCGCTTATAAAAGGCACTGGTGTCAAATGTTTCTTAGAACCCGATTCTTAGCGGAATCGGGGATTTGGGGGGGGGGGGGGGGGTGTAATATTTTGGGGCGGGGTGACGAGGGGAGGGGTGGCCGGGAGGGATTGGCGAGCTGTATGCACCCAGAAGGAAATCGGGGATGACAGTAGTATGGTCTTGTTTTTGCGTTCACGTTCGAGACGTGCTGTATTAAATTTTCAGCACTCGGCCGAGACAGGCCGGTTTGTTAATGGGGGCTAGAGAAGCGTGGGTGGCCGCACGCAGCGCAGGCAGTGACACAAAGACCCGTCTTGTTTCTGCACGTCTGTCACCTGGCCGGTTAGGAAGTGCCACATCAAAATGCGAGTATATCTAGGGTAGGAGCCGCTCCTAAAATAGATGAGATGTGGCCCGTGAGCGGGCGAGCGGTTGCACAGGGAGCAGGGAGCAGCCCTCGTTCCACGCTGTATGTCTCGGGATCTGCCCCGCTTGAAGTTGGGCCTCGCGAAAGCGCGTGTGGGCTGGGTTTGTAGGTGGCTTGTGGCCCCCGTGGGCAGGGTACAGTACAAAAAAATATATAAAAAGAAGCGTGAGTGGTTGTGAGCATGGTTCGCGATTTTTTTGCGATGGGGTCATAAAAAAAAGAGGAGGGGGGTTGTGATGAGGGTTTTGTCGTGATGAGAACGAGCTCGTTTAGGCGGAGGTCATTGTTGTTGCGGGGCGCTGCTCTCCCGCCCGTTTTTTTGTACCTGGTTTTTGCTGGACGCTTTTCGTCGCATTGAAATAGTTTCTCTTTTTGTTTTCTTTTGTTTTTGAACTTTTAATTTTCTTTTTTCTTTTTGGCAAGCTCGAGACAGGGCTTGTGGTAGGGCTTATGGCCCCACGCTTGGGGCAATTACGGAAATGACGGCTTTTGGTCGGCAAAAGAAGGGGCGGGAACAGAAGCGAGTCCGACGACAGCGGGGCACGTTCTGAGCCAATCGTAGAAACCTTCCTTAGTTTAACCTAAATACTCGTTTTTTGTCTCTTATATTATGTTATGCAGTGCGTGAAGCTGCACATTTTTTTTTTTTTCTTGCGGGAGCACAAAATAAGTGCGCCGAAGCCAACGGGCGAGCAGTCAGTGGTCGCTCCTCCGCGTAGCCCTGGTTTAATGGAGGGACCACGCCGTGCTGGTTACGGGACTATTCAGCGCATCATTGAGACGGGATAATTATAACCTTTTTCGGTGTTCTTGTATTGGCAAGGCGAAGGCCAACTGAGAGGGAGTCTCCCGCTGTATTTTATCGAGTACGCGGGGAGTATTTTACTGTCGTTGGAGCTGGAGGTAGCGGGGCTCATTGGCGGCGGTATCGGGATCACGGGCGTCGTTCACGCGAGAGATCAACGCACGCCTTCGGTGCAAATACATGCTACCATTTTTAGTTTTTTTTTAGAGCGTGCGTGGTAAAACATGAGGGAGTGGATCATTTTGCGTTGGGAAGGAGGGCAGTGCTCGTACAATGGGATGGGTTGCTTGCACGTTGAATTGAAGTGCAGCGTGGACGGTGTCGCTCTTTTCGATGGCTTCGATTTGGGTTATTTCTGATCCGGTGAGAGACCCACGGGGTTCTATTATCTTTAGAGGCGCGAGCCGATTTAGGAGTTGTAATCTCATCAATGATCAACTATCTGCCGATCGGTACGATCGGTGTAGGTGCTCTATTAATAGTCGTGCATATATTATGCGCTCGGGTGATTTTGTGGCAGGCGAAGAATTCGGGGTTTCCTGGTGAGGGTACGGGATATCCGTTGTTGCAAATATAGGGTGGCGACATTTATGCGTAGAGGGTGGCACACGCCGGAGGCCTTCAGCTTAGATGCATCAACTGGGGTATGGTCGTCAAGCCTAATAATAAATAAATCACCAAAAAAAAAGAAATGCTCGACCACCGAGTAAATAATGCGTGTGCGACTGCTTCTTCTCCTCCTCACGCACATCCTTCCTCGCAATATTTGAAACGTCGAAACTGTTTTGTTTTTTTTATTTTAGAGTCGTTGGCTATCTTGTACAGGGGTCCCACTTAACGATCCGTCCCGTGTTGACCGTAGTAGCTATATCAATTATCCTGAAGGTAGATATTTGAAGATGTACCTTGAGATCAAATATGTCATGATCAGGCATAAGAACTTCATTGACCATCGAATCCTTTTTACTCTCCCGTCACAAGTCTCACGGCAATGATGGCTCCCTGATATCATTTGTACGTAAAAAAACGCACACCCTCACGTGGGAATCCGCCCCTGTCCCGTCTCAAAAATGGCCAGTCGTGAAAATTCTGCTATGGGGGGCATTCTTACTTCACCCCAGCGTTACCTAGCCTGATCATTGCGAAATTGATAACCTTCATTAACCTCGACCCGTCTTCAAGCTAGCTGCACTGAAAGATTCTCTAACGTCGTTCTTCGCAGCGCGTCGCAGCTCTCTGCGCTTGTCTTTGATCCCGATTCGAAGCGTTTTTAGCTTTTGTTTCAGCGCCTTGGTTTTGACGTCATCTTGGGGCGTGTGCAGTTGACCCTCAACGATGCTGCCTTCGGACTGAGCCACCTTTGTGCCTCCTCTGTGTGATTGCACTGCTCGCTCCGCCCGTTTTAGACTTTGTAGGTGGAGGCGGATCCCCTGTAAAATAAACCAGAGTCACAAGAAAGTAAAGCAGTATTCGGGGATCAGACAGGACGATGTTTCCACCTCCGAGGTATGTGGCTTTCGACAGCGGGTGCTCTCATGCATTTTCCGGGCCTTTTTATCTCGAGTATGCACACGATGAACGAGTAGACATGAATTTAGCTTGGTAAACTGTACAAGGCGCTTCGCTCCGCGGGCGGCCTACGACGCCCGCTACGCTCGCTCAGGAAGGAAAACTACACCAAATTACTATGTAAAGCGGACACAGAGGTCCATGTTTGAGTATAGTTTTTTGATGATCGATCGCAATTGCAAACTGGCGACTTGAAAATGCCAAGAGTCCCGCCGCCATGCTTCATTCAGGAGAAAACAGCTCGGACGCCCTGTGCCCTTCGCTTCGCGGGCGGTTGCCAGACGTACGTGGCCCTCTACGCTCGCTCACATGCCGTACGTACGTACATACCCGAGGTAGGGTAATCCTTTTCCTCTTTGACATGCGTGTATGTACTGCTGTACGACGCACAGCCTTTTCCTCTTTTGACATGGAAAAAGAAAGCACAGCACGGCACAGCAGCACGGCACAGCAGCACCGCAACAACAATGGAAATGAAACCGAAAAAGTTGGAAAGAAAAAAAACCCCGTTCCCTCATGAAATAATTTTCTGTCTGATTGGAACACCTTGCACCAGTCAACAACAACAAAAAAAACGTTCAGCAGAGCTTCTCGCTCAGCCTCGTTCACCGCCCGCCCCTCTCGCGACCACCTCGCCACCGATTCGGTCCAGGCAAAGCTTTCCTTACGATCTGCCACAGTGAGCCCCGTCGCCCGCCTCGCGTTAAGCCCGGTGCTCACTGTGGCCGTCGCTCGCCAGCTCGACAATGTTGTTATTCAGACTGGGTATCTCCCTATGTGATGTTCAGTCCGGTCGCAAAAATAAGCACCGCTTGAATATTACCTTGCAATTTCGAACGACCCTTATATCTCGTACACACTCTATCCAAGATCACAAATGGAGGCCAGACAGAGCCCGTTCCTGCATCCTTCGTGTCTCGAGGCACACGCGACGCCTAGGCATGAAAGGGGCGACGGCGCTTCTTGCAACCCCCCCTCGACCCGCCAGCACCCGCTGACACCCGCGACGGCGCCGGGCTCTCCCGCGGCGCCGTGCTCGGACTACACACACGCACACGAAACGAAAGAAGAAATAGGGAAGAAGAGGACCGAGAGTGCCAAGAGAAATAATGGAGAAAACAAAGAACCGCACGTATCCCTTTCGGGACGGAGAACTGCTGGAAAGGCCCGCGCCGGCCAAAAAAGAAGAAAAACGAACATCAGAGCTTCTCTCTCAGCCTCGTACCCCACCCGCCCCTCTCGCGACCACCTCGCCACCGATTCGGTACGGGTAAAGCTTTCCTCACTATCTGCCACAGTCAGCCCCGTCGACCGCCTCGCGTGAAGCCCGGTGCTCGCTCACTGTGGCCGTCGTTCGCCAGGTCGACAATGTTGGTACTCAGACTTCGCAGATCCCTCTTTCAATTTGAACGTAGATTAAAAAAATAAGCACCCCTTGAATGATATCGTGCAACATCGAATATCTCGTACGCAAGCTATCCAAATCCCAACTGGAGGCCAGACAGAGCCCGTTCATGCATCCTCGTGTCTCGAGGCACACGCGACGCCTAGGCACGGAAGCGGCGACCGCGCTCCTTGCAACCTCTCCTCTACCCGCCAGCACTCACTGACACCCGCGACGCCGCCGGGCTCTCCCGCGGTGCCGTGCTCGGAGTACACGCACGCACACGAAAAGAACGAAGAAAAAAAGAAGAAAGGGCCGAGAAAACGAAGAACCGCTGGAAAGATCCGGCAAGTAAGTAGTAAAAGGAGGCGGTTTCGAAGTGGGAGCTCTGAGAGGCCAGGGATTTACCAACCGAGCACGCTCAGGGATTGAGATCTACCAGGTAAATAGTAAGTGGTTTTATATTCTGTACGAGTATGGAGGCCTGACCTTGAGCTGTTTGATCCGGGTGGCGTCTTCTCGTAGTTCCCAGTCCTTCACAAATACTTCGCTGATGTCGGCTGGACGTGCTACTTCATCTCTGACAATCGCCTCCGTCCAACGTCCCCTCTCCTGTCGTTCGGTGTATTTATACACAGCAGTGCGCAACCAGTGGAGCGGGAACGTTGACGTCAGTTGTGGTGACTGATGTTCATAAACATATGCCTCGTATGCGAGTACCTGGGGTAAAGTGTTGTGTCACTTTAGGGTCGATCGTAACGACGAGTGTTTTTTCTGTTTTTTTCGGTATTTTCCCGAGATTTCGGTATTTTTTTCCCGAAATATTTTCGGGAAAAGCCGAAACATTTCACCCCCCCAAAAAGTCGCCCCGAAGGTTTTAGGGGTTTTCAGGAAATTTAGGTACAAGGCCGTAGAGGATCGGGCAACCCCACCGCTCGAGCTATGCCACCACTCGCGAGCGCACAGAGCTGACAGGGGTCGTTCCTAAGGTCACTCGCAAGTCATGGCCGAACACAGAAGGCGCAATTATTAATAGCTTTCTGGGCTCTCGTGGCCGAGTTCACAAGGTGACCGCACCGAGGTGGCCGACCGACTGAGCTCGGTGACAGCAATAGCTGAGACTTTGTCGCTTTGGGCAAGCGTTGGGCGTTGTTGCGTGACGAGTTGGTGATGGATTTCACTCCCCAAGGCACCGACACCTGCCTACGAGTCAGGCCGATGACTGTGGGGCCACCGCACGCATGGGTTCCGCGAGCGCAGCTGCTGTAGGGACGGTTCTGTGCCGGGTGGACGATTATTTCCCGAGCCAACGGAGGCACTTACTCGATAAGATTCAACCCTCGCTGAATTTGGTAAAATGTCGAAGTTTCAGGAAAAAACGAAATACAAAACGTGTCGTTAAGATCGACCCTTAAGACCTATGCCAATGGAAACGCGAAGTTCAAAAGTTTTTTTTCAAATATATCGCTTTAAAAAAACAGCCGAAAAAATACTCGTACCGCCGCTGTGGGAAAAAAAAAGAGAAAAATGTTTGTTTTTTTCATTTTTTCCCCCCAACGGCTGCAGGTGGCGCAATTTGTGTTTTCCTGGTCGCAAATTATTGTCAACACGGTGATCGAAACGAGCTCGTGCGACGATCGACGCTCGATCTCGACATAGACTCAGCCCACGGCCAACCCACTCGGTATCTGGCATGCCCAACTAATATAGATGACGGCCTCGAAGATATCAGATGGATTCATGGTCTAGGGGGCGAGAGCTTGCCGGCGGCGTCCTACGGTATCCTCCCAAACCTTTAAAAAAAGTCTATTTTTTGCCATTCGAGACGGATGGAGAAGTTTTGTCTTCTGTTTTGTGCGAACCAGCGGCCAAATGTTTTTTTATCACACGCCTGGTCAGCTCCCGCCACATGACACCGGCCATGGTGTGAAGACGGTGACCCTAGGGTGGATCGGAGCCCCTAACGAGCGCACTCCGTGCAGAATTAATGACGCAATCGTTGGTTTTGTTGATCGATGTCTGTCGAGGACTCGGAAACTCGCCGCTTCGAACCAAAGATCGGCCAGAGTTTTTCTCAAGCCGATGTTGGCCCAACATCGGCCCCAGATTTGCTTTTTTTGGGCTTTTCCAAAAGTTAGGAACTTTTTTTTTTTTTACGTGGCCCATAGGAAGCGTGTTCTGATTTGTTTTGGCAGGTATCTTTGAAATTCAAACTTTTTATTGCAACTTCGCTGTACCATTGGCATAGGTCTAAACAGGAGGAATGTACTGGTACATACAGAGGAATACGAAACATTGTGGCACTTGCATTCACAAGCGAGTGTGCGGTGGGCATGCCTGCGGTACCGACGATACGTAAGAAACTCACCCCTTCCTGGTCGACAGAGAGCTGAAGTAGAAGATCGCGCTCGCGCATGCGGTTGCTGGTGCTTATTGCCTTCCTGTGTCGGCATGCATGCAAGGGGTGGGGCATCAGCGAGTCACACGCGAAAACATGAGGGGGTTTGGACGCAAGAACCGGCACGAACCGTTCACGAAGTCCTCCAGAGAGTGCGCAGCACTCCGTCCGCAACCTCAAACCTCCAGCCAATTCCCACTTTATGTCGCACGACGTGCATTCAGTACAGTGTAGGCACGTACTTAGTATACTTCTAAAATAATATCAGTCGTTCCGGAATGCTCTGTACTTCACATATACGTGTACAACAGTGCCAGCCATGCCGGAGTGTACTGTTGCTGTTGTTGTCGTTCTATGTACAACCGACCTTATGTTATTGTCGTTCGCGTGCTTCCGCCACTGGATGTGCGCCAGTTTGATGTGAAGATCGCCCAACACGTTTCCGTCGCCTGCAAGCATCCACGATTTCACAGCGCTTTCGTTCGAATCGTTGGGTGTGCGTCGCCGCCGACTTTCTCTTTGAGCCGGGGTGCAAGATCTGGAGTCCCCACTCGTACTCGCTCGCGTATGGGCAGCCAGGGGGGGAAGACATGGGCGAGCAGAGTCCATCGTAGGGCGAGTCAAAACTAAATTTCTTCGTGTCGAAGAACACACACCATAAGCGAACACCGGACAAGCCTACATCAGCGTCTCTTGCGTCCTGCACCCCATGAACCTGACACCCTGAGTCGTCGAGCCGTCTACTAGAGTGTAGAGTGTAGAGTCGGGGCGAATATAGGCAGAAAAAAAATGAAACGACACATGTTCTCCGTGTTCTACCAAAATGCGGCGAAACTAATGTTTAAATAAAGCCTCAGAATATTGTAGAACTTCCTGATTCCGTGTTTGTGTTCGTGTCTGTAGCCAGCGTCTGTAATGCTGTAGTTCGGACGTTGGGGTAGGCGACAGGACACACAATCATCGCCCCATTGGAAAGGGTGTCCTACACCTCTTGGATGGGCAATTGCTCATCGATTCTGAGTGAGTAAAGTAAGGGGCACGCCAGGATTTCGACATCAGAAGCATCGAAACCAACCGACCTATTGCTGCTTGTCTTTTTAGGCCTGTTTCCGGCCGAGGATGGACATGGGAGAGCTCCAGGTGCCCTTGGAAGGTTTCGAGGACGTCACGCCGATTCCCCAAGACGATGGGCCCGATCCCGTGGCCTCGATCGCCTACAGACATAATTGTGAGTGAAGTGATCCCGACGGCAGGCAGGTGTAACTGTTCGAGCAGGCCTCGGAGGAGACAGACTTTGCAGAACGAAGTTGCTCCCGCTCGTGTTCGTGCTCATATTTGCATTTTTCGCCACCCCCGCTCCTGCCCTGGCTCCCTGGCGATGGTGACGGTCACGACAGCCCTTGACTATCAATACTGCTGTACGAGCAAGTACGTCGACTGTACGTGTGTGTACAGGTATATCATACCATGCGTGCAGAGCAGCTCAAGTGCGCCTTCCTCCGCCGTACTATTTACGAGTGTCGGCAGTGACTGCCGGCCTTCGACGCTTGGCCAAGTCTGGATTAGTTTCACACGGATTGCCTCCAGAGTCTATATTAGTAGAGCTACAGTAGTAGGAGAGATCACCGAGTGCCTCGTTCCACCGAGTACAATTAACACACCGGCACGGAATTCGGCCATTGCGTAAGCGGCCTGGACCCGGAATGTCACATCCAGCTGTGGGTATACCAGGTATATCGTACACCCATTGGTGCTTGTGTGGGCTGGCTCCGACCATGCCTGCAGCTTCGGCCTGCGGCGTCGGCGGGCCGTTCGAAAGTCGCGCGAACCACCGTCCTTCCGCCGTCCGATGTTGGAAAGTACCAGTACCTGGATACGATTGCTGTACTTCTACTATTACGGGGGACCATTGTTAATAGGACCTATGGTATACATAAAAACCTATATATTTGACCATTTTTACTAACAATATTTGGTCCTATTTACTATGGTCCCCCGTAATACTGTTGTACGCGTAAGTACAACCAACTGTGCAGAGATACACAGCAGCGAGACACTGCTGTTGAGTCCGTTGCCACAAAACACGCCCGGGATGTCCCACTCGAAAGTCAGCTACTGTCGCTCAGAGGCTGGGTATAAATGTAAACACTCGAACCTTGCCAGCAACAGGCACCTACTGTGGGTCCTGTACACTGCTCTGTAGGCAGCACGTTAGCACAGGCGCATCGATCGTCGCGATCGATCGTGTCGATAGAGCCCAGCGTCACCTCAGGCGGGTAGGGGCCCTCGTGCCAGTGTTGGACGGATTTTACCACCGCCTGCTGCAGACAGTCCGCGGAAACCCTCCACAGCGGCAAGATACCAAAATTACCAGTATTGCTCACACGTTGATACTAAATCTTCCTAAGGTAGCTATTTGCGCACTTGGTCGCCAAGGGGTATCAGGTACCGTGGTATGTTATAAGCGGCTTCATCTATCTAGAGCCTTTCCCACCCACAGCATCCCGAGCCGGCCGAATCAACCTACGGTCTTTTCAAGCACAGCATCCAAGCTGGCCGAATCAACCTGGAGTCTTACCAAGCACAACATCCGAGCACTGATCACTGGCATAGGGTTTCGGGTTCGGGTTCGGGTCGGGGGGTCGGCTTTAGGCGTCAAGCAACGCAACCTCCATGATGGTTAATTGTCAATGTCTAGACCAAGCCCCGGAAAAATGCTCGTCGAGTGCGCATAATATACGTAGAAGTACCATTTCCTTCCTTTTCTGCATATTCACGTGCCCTCCGCCGGCCCTGGCTCCTTTTTGGCGCTTGTGGTTGCCGGGCGGGCAGCAGCCCCGCTAGCGCACTGCGGCGCATGTTTAGGCCTCCGTGGCGCGTGCTCGGGGCGTCCAAACTCGCGCAGGATGGCTCTTGTTCAAGGGGTGACGTTCCGCGCCGCCGATTCGCGCAGGACCATGGAAACCTCACGATAGAATTGTTTCGCTTCTGCTGTTGCTATGGCTGATCTGTATCACACCGTTGCTCAAACTCTCGAGCCCTCCTCTTTGTGGCAGGCGCGTTACCACGACAGCAATCGAACATCAAGCTCTTCCCTTTGTGCCGATAACGAATGGTACTTCTGTGTGTGCTTGTATAGCATGTATTCTGTCTTCCTACAGTAGGAATCAGGAACGGAAACATAAAACTCAAAAGCGGCGCAATTGATTAGATGCTGGGCAGCACCCACAATCCCTCTGAATTCCGAAAGCGATCGCGCACACCGTGCTCACCACAGCGACATCAACGTTACAACCCTACAACAGCGGTACGAAATCAGCAATACGACAGCACCCACGCTTCAGGCTCTGGTCTTTGGGACAGCCGCGGTGCTCTTTTTACTTTGTTCGTGTGTGCAGTGCTCACCAGGAGATTCAATCGTGACCACTCGAAGGCCCACCGTCGAACGCCATCCTGTGGTCATATATGATACATGTATAGGAAAGCCTGGCGAGCATGTAAGATGTAGCCCGTTTTCAACGTGCGACACCCCGGGATTTCCAAGGCAACCACATCCCGAAGGGGAACCTTGACCTTGTGACCGATAACCCACTGCCGTATATCCCAACAATATCGTAACTGGTACCTGGTAGTATCTTTGAGGTTGCTTCTGTACTGCACGGACAACAAACGGAAACTGATTCAACACTGTCTTCAGTTAGTTTCAATACGTTGATTGGGTCGCAAAGGGTAAGGCCAACTTTTGAGAGAAACCACACGTGCACGGTGAAGCCTGTTCCCGGCGTCTTCACCAGATCGTCTGACTTGTCGGTTTGATCGGTCGTGGTGTCGCGTGCGGTGCCTAAATGCGCTTGTGTCGTCGCGGGCGCCGGCAGACAGGGTCGCGGCCGACTACCTGCGGGCGTTTCAGGCCTCGGGGGAGACGAGCGAGAGAGCCCTGGCCATAACGCGGCTGGTGCTGGAGTACAACGCTTCGCATTACACCGCGTGGTGGTTCCGCCGAAGGTGAAGACGCAGTCCTAGGCAGAGCTTTCAATGCGTCCGTTTCAGGATGAGTGTTGCACAACGTCTGTGCTGGTACTTGGGAGCCATGCGTGGTCCCCCCCTCGATCTCAGGAGCGGCTCTGACAGTAGGACGCAGCACACCCTTCATGCGACTCGACCGTGACCCCACGGCGCTTCGCACGTGGTGCAGGCAATGTCCGCCTGGTCAGTGAAACCCGGCGTGCTCCGTCCCGGCATTGTAGGGATGCGGGGTTCTGTGGTCAAACGATATCGGTCATGCATGACATGAAAATACAGCCCCTGTTCCTGGAAGCATTGCGGCTTAGGTATCTGTTCTTGCGTTGAACCTCGAGAAGAAGATCAACCTAATGCGTGGGCCAATTCATGGATTAAAAATGGTGATCTTTTGCCGCTGTAGCATGTAGCAACACGCGCCAAGAGCTCCTACCAGCCCATAACACACCGCAGCCGGCGCCATACGTTCTATTTTTTGTCGCTGGGGCGTTCCCTTTGATGGAGGCACACGCGGGTGATTCCCTCGGTCGCGGATTCGGTTTGGAGCACGTAAGTCAGGCGTTACGTTACGTTTTTTTTTTTTTTTTTTTTTTTCATTTTTTGGAGCAAACGTGAGCTTTTAATTGTGACGGCGGCAAATGTTAAGAATCTCTTTCGAGCTGCCTGAACCCAATTCTACGTCCGCCGGCCGAGATTGACATGCACCAGTAACAGTCTCCACGACTTCTCAACCATTGGACACAAGTGGACGAAAGCCAAAAATATCCTACTGCGCGAGTCCCTAGCGACAGCGAGATGCTATCTTTGGCAGACAGCAAGCCTCCTGAGAGACAGTATGTTTGTCTGCCAGGTCGAAAGTAGCCTCAAGGCAAACGAACGATATTGTTGAGGGCTTCGTAGTGAGCAGAGGTTGTCGTTGGAGACGTAATGCAGGCTGGAGCGTGTTGGGGGGGGGCGGGGGGGGGGGGGGGGGGTGCCCAAAGGTTGATCGTCGAGCAATGCCACCACCGCTTTAATATTCCGATTGTCCGACTCGGCGCCTTCAATCGGCGGTTTAGATCCGCGGAGAATGAGGAACGATGTGTTGCTCCTTCTGGATGCCACGCTTCACCATGTTTGGGGTCGCTGCTGTATGCACTAAGCCCCATTGAGCACCCCGCCGCAGCTCTAGCCTTGTAGCTTCGATACCATGACTCATGAAAACACATTGTTGTTGTAGCGGCGTGGCGCATGCTGGGGGGGGGGGGGGGCGGGCGTGTGCGATGACAACAAGTAGCCGGAAGATACTAAAAACACGAAACAAAGAAACAAGAAACAAACAGCACGTGTCGAGCAGTAGTCCCCAAAGTTTGGGTATTTTTGTGCAAGGTTCCCAGCAAGTATTCCGAGGATGGTCGCTGGGCGGCGAGCCAATTGTCTATCTTACCGCTTGTTCTGTCCTTGTATGGTGGGGTGATACGGAGTGCCAGGTGTATATTTGCTCTGGGAATGGATCTGGCGAGCGAGCTAGACGTGGCGGAAGACATCGCGGGGGATAACCCTAAAAACTACCAAGCTTGGTGAGCTCACGACAAAGCTCAACTTGCGCAAGCACGAGTAGTAGCACTCTCGGCACGTCTTTGAGCAAACTGCAGTAGATCTCCAATCGAACACCGTGTCTCACGTGGTGGGGCACCGAAGTCGGTTGGAAGACGGCGTGCAAATTGACCCGAGAATCGCTAAGTGGCGCTCTGCTGACGTTTCACGTTCGTCATCATCGGTCGATTTTTTGTTAAGGTATCACCGTCGCGCATTAATCGAGCGTCGAGGTGAACCGGGAGACGAACTAGCGTACGTCGATCAAGTCGTGGAGGAGGACCCGAAGAATTACCACGCCTGGTCTCATCGACAATGGGTCTTGCAGGTTCGGAGAAAGGCATTGTCAGTTTGCCCATGGTTTTTGTGGTGTCGGAGTTCGTTGGGGCTCGCGCGCGGTGTCCTTGCCTTTTTCTTCACCCACCAATTTTTTTTTTCTGTGTGGTATTGAGGAGGGGTTGCAAAACCGTGCTGAGACGCGCCCTCCCCGATGTTTGTTTTTTGGCGCCTTCCCTGCTGTGTTTAGCTTTACTCCGGGCGCTTGTCTCAGATCGAAGCTCTGGCACGGGGTGCTCTTGCCTCGGACGCGGGTTGTTCTTGCCTCGGGCACGCTTGCTTCAATCTCGGCTAAGCGTGCTCTAATATCGATCGTTCTTGCCCTCGCCTGGTATGATTCCTCTTGTGAGGATCAAGCATGGAGTTGCGATTGCAGGAGGCGCCATTTTCTTGGTTCTTGCTCTTCCTTCTTTCCAAATGGCATGCCCTTTGCACCCCCTGCATGACATGAGTATCCCCCCTCGCGTGCCATTTTTTTTGCTGCAGGAGTTCCACATGGTAAACACGGAGGAGGGGCGGCAGTCGGAGCTCTCGGTCGTAGACTCCCTCCTCAGCCGAGACTTGCGGAACAACTCCGCGTGGAATCACCGGTGGTTCGTCGTGCATTCGACGCTCGGCTCTACAGGGACATTATCGGACGAGGTGTGAGGGTGTGACTGGTCTACTGCTTTTAGGGCATCGAGCGACTGCGATGAACCTATTTATGTGTGTGTGTGAACATAGGCAATCGTACGAGTTTGGCGGGAAGCCTAGACAGATAGATTTGGCGCGTCGTCTTTGTGCTTTCGCCGAGGGCTAAGCGTAACGAACGCATACTAGACGGCTATGATTTCGCCGTCGCCAGACCTGCCGAGTGCGTCGGTCTGAGCATGAGTTACAAGTATCAAGATAGCTGCGATAGCAGCGAAACATCTGGTGCCTTCAATTACGTTATTGCCTGTCAATACATACTTATGAAAAAATACCGCGTGCACCACATGCGACGGCGGTTCGTTCTCAGACCCGACCGCAAAACCCACAATTGCCACTTGGCCAATCGCGACAAACAGAACGTCGCCTCCCCAACCATGTTGCTTGTGAAAATGCAAAAAAAAAAAGTTCCTTCTGTTCTCTTTTCATGCGGAAGAACGCCTGCAACCGAGGATAAAAAGCAGCCGCAAAAGTGGTCGGTCCCCTATTCCTTTCAGCTGCACCTAACTCCCACTTCGTCTTCCTTTCGATGCGCATGGCAAACCCCACGCCCGCCCTCTGCTGGATTGGCCAAGCACTCACACCTCGTGCGTAACAGAATAGTTTTTTTTTGTTGTTGTTGTCGAAACAGACGGTCAAGTCCGAGCTGGCGTACGCGTTAGGGCATGCGGAGCGCGCGCCCAGCAACGAGAGTCCCTGGAACTACGTGAGGGGGTTTTTCAGAGACGGGGGGAGGTCTTACGCTGAGTTTCCGGAGGTCAAGGAGCGAGTCATCTTGCTGCAGGTTTGTAGAGCACTACTGTACTAACAATACGTATCGTATGCCGGCGGTGTTGGTGGTTTTTGTGTTGCTTGTTGCGCTGAACTTGGGCAGGCTGCGCCCGCCGACCGTGAAAAACTCTCGGCGCATAGTGGTCTAATTTCGCTCGTCCGGTGGTTCTGGCGCTCCTCAAACAGATTTTACTCGGGGGGGGGGCGCCAAGCCACGATTTTCGTTTGTTTTTTCCCGATGCCCAGCGTGTCGAGTTAGTCTACTCACTTCTCGATGAAGGGTTTCGATTTTTTGTTCGGGATGTTTGTTGACCTATTACCCCAAGGACTTGAGGACCTACAGACGTCAGTGCGGTCGAAAGCACATGCCCCAAGTTTTGTTTTTTTATTTGATATGGAAGATAAGGAATCCAGCGGTCGGCGCCGAGAAACTCGCTTTCCACGTGCTTTCGCGCGAGATATTCCCATGGTTCTGTCGTCTTGTTGGTGTGGCGGTGTTTGTCAGCCCTGCTTTGGGCGCGAGAGGATCCGCCAAATTGCCTCAGGGGTGCAGCCATTTCGCCTATCCTTTGTCCTCTTTCCGGACAGCGGCCCATGCTTTCAATCTTGAGCCCCGGTCTCAGGACCCCCTTGTTTTGCTCGGGCGGGGTCCCTATGATACCATTTTACAAACCCTTTTTACGTCCTCCGTCTTTCTTTTGTCCTCCCTCCGCCTCGGTGCTTGGTTCGACCACGCGACTGGCCGCTGCAGAAAAGCGAGAATGGCGCCAAGAGCTCGCACGTGCTCAGCATCCTGGCGGAGGTAAGAACACAAAAACACAAAACTGCGGGGGGGGGGGGGGTTTGCATCCGCGATTACATTGTGCTCCCTCGCCGCCCGTGCTCGCCACCGGGCGTCCCATCCACTTGGTTCTACGTGGACTCGGTTGCCGCTGGTGAAACGTGTTCTGTAGTCCAGCCGCGTTCCACCCTCGCGCCTAAGTCGCCTATGGTACCGCAGAAGCGTGGACGGCTGACCCGCCCTCCCCCCGTGACTATTGTGGTTGTTGTAATCGGTCTCCCACTGGCTGGTTACCATAATCTAGTACGCCCGATCGAAATATCACACCAAGCTCGCAAAATACGGGTTTTGAGGAATTTTTCCATCTCACAGCTTTGCTTTTTTCTTGCTTAAATGTTTTCAGATCTTGCCGGTGGCCACGAAAAGGCAGGGCAACGAACCCAAAGAAGCGAAGCCGAAATCCCAGGATGAAAGCCAGTTCCACGGCCTACTGTACCAAGAACACAGGCGACAAATGCCGCTCGCTACAAATATATGATACTTGATACTTGGCATGTCGCTACGCTCGCCGCACCTCGCGTACCACCCACTCGCTACAGTTTTTCGGGCCTGATGGTCGCCGGTGAAACGTGGTGAGATGTCCAACCTCCGTTACACCCCCAACCTCCAATATCACGCACGAAAACGTGGAGGGCTGAGCCACCCTGCCCGCCACCTGAACTTTCTTGGAACTCCGTTCAGATTTACGAGAATGAGGGGACGGAAGAATCGCTGAACGAGGCGCTGAACTTGCTCAAGTGTCTGCGGGACCAGTTGGACGGAGTGCGGGAAAAGTACTGGGAGAATCGCATTCGCGCGGTCGCTCGGCGGCTTCGTGAACTTTTTTCCTCTTCCGAGGCATAGGGCGGCGTGACTACCCTCTCACCGTTGGTGTGTGCTGTTTTTTTTTTAACGTTTGGTGCTGCTGTGTCGTAGAAGCTTCCCGTTCTTGGTGCTCAAGTGTTTCGCTTCTGGGCTCTGCCGGAGTGTTTTGTGTTGATAGCACGCGATGTTCCAACCCTTGGTTTAGGAAAAGGACGGACCTAGCTTTGTTTTTGGTGCGTGTGGGTGCACATAGTGCAGCGCTCCAGCCGCCCGTTTTGCCGCGTTTTGCGTTTACATAAGTTTTTGGGGGTGCTTCATGTACCGCGTCACAATTTTATATGTAGGTTAATTTTGTACGATCGATCGCCTTTTCAGTCCTGTGAATACTTACTTGGGCGCGGGTCACAAGGTAATCCTTCCCTCCTTCCTGGCCGACCAAGGTTCCTGCTCTAATTGTTTTGTGGCGTGCGGAGGTCAGAACTCCGAACGTACCCGCGGTGACCATGCTTACATACTGAAGGTAGGCATACATACGCTGAGCAATGCTCACGCTACTCACGCTAAGCATACCGACCCTAACCATACTGACGCTAACCATACTGACGTTAACCATACTCGCGATATACTCGCACTAGGCATGGTCACGCTAAGAGTCCCCACGCCGAGCCTGCTCACGCTAGTCATGCTCACGGTATACTTGCGCTGAGCATGCTCACGCTAAGGATGACCACGCTGACCGTATTCACTCTAAGCATGCGTACGCTAAACACACCTTTGAGGGATGCTCACGCTGCGAGCTTTCCGCTCGACTTTCTTGCCGAAGTTGGTCGTACTGTCTCCAAGAGGCTTTGGGACTTCCGACTCTTCTTCATAAAAGTACGACGCACTGTACTGGTAGTTTTTTCCCCCTGCTGCCGACAAACGAGTTGATGACCACACCGTTTGATGGTTGGCGCTCTAGTGCTCAGAAAGTATTTGCGTGTCGGTCGCTGTACTTGGTGTTCGCACGTGGACTCGTTTATCGCCGACATATAGGTTGTGCTCGGAAGGCAGCCTCAACTCTCTGGACGCAGGTGTACTCTTCGCCTTTCGGAGAAGGCGTGTGGTCGTAGCAACCCGCACCAAGTGGGGATACCTAAGCTAAACCTGGATCGATGTGTCGCTCTTGGATGTCATGTCGAGTGTGCACCATGTATGTCGTGCTTGAAGATGCTATTTAGCCCTTCACAGCGCACTCTGCACCGAAAAAACACCGAGGGACCGATACTCGGGGGTTGCCAACAAATATTCGCACGCCGGTGAAATTCCCCGATATGGAGTTCGAGAGACACGCGGACGGCAAACATGCCACATTTTTTGTATATCGTTTTCATCTCGCAGATGGGCATACTGCCGACTTTCCAGCTTCCCACCCAGATGTAAGCTTCATTCTCAGGCCTCTGCAATACCAAAAATTACCGGGCCACTGGTAGAATCTTCTGTATCTTAGAGCTACTGCAGAAATTGCATCCCCGACAAACATGCTTGGCCTCAGTACACCAACCTTGCTCGTATCGCCCTACACATGGGGATACTCCGGTCAGAAAGCCCCAAACGAATTCCCTCTCATTGCTTCCGGGCCCAACGCGTAATGCCAGAAGACGAGCGGGACTGTTTGCCCCACCCTGCCCGTCAGCCCGCGACACGGTCCCCGACTACTTTGTTTTGAATCAACCGCGCCCTCTTTTCGTCGATGATGGCGCCTGTAAGTCGCCCATTGATGGCGATCTAAAACCTTTCTGGGCTGATACGAATTAAGTTCTGACGATCCAGGAAAACGTATGGGAGGCCCATACGGAAAAGCGCACCCGGTGGCGTATTATCAGCGCCGAATACCAATACCTGGTACATCATAACACCTGACACATCCACACCTCGATATTAATATCGGTGCTGACAGGGTGGGGGTCGGGGAAGGACTCTCCCTGCTTGGATGCGATCAAAGGCCGTCGGTTCAACCCTCGCATGGTAGGAGCTCCGACGGTAGACATCGTCTGAGCCACCGCTGGAGGCTTCCCCTGCGATCGGGTTCAGACGCGGTCGGTCTGCTTTGTATAGCCGTCCGCGCCCGTGACTTATGCTCGTGGTCGAGACACCACTATTAATAGTGGATGACTTCGTGAGGTGATCCGAATGAAGACTCGCGCACAAGCACAACGCAGACTGGAGTTTTCATGCATCGGTAACGGTCTATGTTATACCCCTCGGGACCATCACCACGCCCTTGAAAACACCCCCAGGTCTTCTTCGGTGTGGGCGACCAGCAACGCGCGGTACCCATGCCACGCACCGAGCCAATATCTTGTCCCAGAACACAACCACCAAACATGAAGGGACGGGTTCAGTCTTTCTCGCGTTTTGGCAAACGGCCGGGAGCAGACTCGTCTGGCAGGCAACGTAGAGCCTGGCTCGCGATCACCTTGCTCTAGCTCTAGACGGGCGAGCCAGAAGGTCCCGCCTCACCACAAAACATCGCTGCTTCAGATGGGCCATTGGTGCATCTCGTCAATGCTGGGGTCGGGGCCGGGGATCCCGGCGGACGTTGGGCGTTGGAGGAGGAGCTTGGCATTCGTCGCGACCGGTCGGAACGTTTTACTCAGGTAGGGCGGCAGGGGACCAGCTCAGGCATCAGGCGGTACCGAGGGAGAACAGCCTGCGAACTCTGTGTATCTGCACGGGAAAGGCCACTCTAGTGGAGGCGGTACACCACACGCATCTTGGCGCCACGATTGGAACCATTCGAGCACGAGGACCAACGCCTATGGAGGGAGGTGTAGGTAGGCGGACTTTCCTGCCTGGTCATCCGGGACCGTGGCAGGACCTCGAAGTGCTGATCATATTGCCCGGACTGGTTGTTTGGGATGAGACTCTGCCTCAACCTCTCCGGGCACGGCCAACGGGGAAAACGAGCACCCACAGGAGTTGATACAGCAGGGAGGAAGCTGGGCTCACCCAACCACCCCCCCCCCCCATTGCCAAAGAGGGGGGCCTCAGGATCTCAGGGTGTTGTTGATCGTGGGGCGAGAAGCGGTGCCAGCACCAGCCGTACACGCAACACCCAGGAAGGGCTAGCAGGCGGGCAGAGCACCCCTCCTGAACGCTGATGCGGGTGGATTATTGTAGCGCCCTCTTCCGTTACCACCGGGCACGGTGCCGAACAGGTGCCAGCAGCACCCGTAGCAAAGGGCCCATACTCAGGTAGGGGTACTAGGCAAACTGGGAACCCCGCGTGAACGCCGGAGCGGGTGCATTGTTTTAGCACCCTCCTCCGTGAACACTGAACATGATGCCGAACTCACGGAAGTCCGGGAGGGTCGCCCCCCCACCCTAGGGGATGCCTGCTTCTCGCCAAGCCGATGTCCGCCGAAACCGAGTGCGCGACGACCCCATGGAGGTGGATCCTTTTCAAGTAGCGGCGAGAAATACCGACTGGGATACCGAAAGACCATCTACTCGCGGCACTCGACGTGCCGGCGGGCCACGCGCCTCGAAGGAGGCACCCCGGCAACGGGGGTGAAAAGAGGAAACCCACCTTCATTATCTACCGGTTAAGACATGCTGCCGGTGCAGCACCGTCGCTAGCACCGTCATTCGTGCCGAGGCGCGCCGAAGGTCCATTGCTGCAGCTTGCGACGGCTCAAGGACTTTCGGCAAACCGCTTCTCCACGAGGACACGGACTTGCACAAGGGAAGGGCAAGTACAGCGTGACATACATCCGGTGTCAATTGTTTAGTTGTGATATGGGACACTGGAGCCATCACCAGGTTAGTCGCGGCCGCCAGAGCCACTCGCCGCATCCGATAATAATCTTTCGGCCCCTCCAACGAAGACCCTGCCACCGGCTTCACGGGAGGGACTGGTACCGCAGTCATCGCTGCCACCACGGCTGTCGCCGCCTATGCTGCCGTCGTCGTCGCTGGCAAGGCTGCCACACCCGCTCAAGATCCTATGGGGACGAGGCCGCCGCCGTCGCCACCACCGATACCAACGGTCGTTCATCGCTTGACACGGGCGCCACTCTTGATGCCAGAGGTGGTCCTAGCGCTCGAGCCTCTGTTACCACGGCCATCATTGCCAACGCCGCCGCTGCCACCTCCTCTACCACTGCAGACGCCATCGCCGTTGCTGCTGCCGGCAGCGGTGGAAGGCCCTTGGATTTTGGGGCACGGTTTAAACTCGGAGACGCCGCTGACTGACGCCGTCTCAGTCAGCGTTACCAACTCTCACCTCGATCGAGGATTCGACGTGCAACGGGTCAACAACACTATCACCACTGTGTGCGCATGTGCATTGACGCCCTGACCGACTCGCAGGTTCACCTTCTAGGGTGCACCCACCTTGCTACGCCTAAATTGCTGCGCTAGCTTCTGTGTTGAGGAAATGGGGCTCAACCCAGATTGTCGGGTGTGCCGGGCACCAGTCACAATAACCGAGGATGACCGGCAGGTTGCCACAGGACCACGGTGATATACCTTGCTCGCGGCACTGGACGCAGCATGGGAGGCGATGCTGGTCGACGAAGACTGAGGGCCCCTCATCCAGATGCGCGAGAGGTCGATTTCCACGGGCGACCGAATGGTTTACAGCACTTGCCATGGGTTGGTAGAGAATGTCGTTCCCATATATGGGGGCTGATCGTGCGGCGTACACTTCCGCTACGCGATATGATTCGTTTAGGACACAACCACTGGTGATAGCATACGCTGGGCTACATTCCTGACTCCAGGTCTACTTTGCCGGCGCCGGCGGCATGGCTGTCGCACGAAGAAAGCGCTCAATGGCGGCAATCCTATCCCGCAGCTCGCCTCGGCCTACCGTGCTCGACATCCGACCGAGTACGCAATTTGTTCCCTGGAGGAGAAGGAACATACTGTCACAGCGCTCCGAGTGTAACGCGCGGCACCACGGAAATATAAAAGCGGGTGCTAACTCAGGACGGTATAGCTCGGCTCGTGTCTCTTGAAAGCTCTGTGTTTCTGTGGCGGTTCAGGGACGCGGTGCTGGTGAACGTGCGGGAAGAGACAGCACATCTGCTCGCTCGGAGAGGGGGCCACCACTTGGGGAACCTAGGGCGCGACATTGGGATGTGCGAGGGCTACATATTTTCAATGACACAAACCAAGGCGGTCTGACATTCAAGGGATATCCGGCAACAGTTTCTCGTGGGCACGGCATCGTGGGGGGGGGGCGTTGTGTAGGCGGCGGCATCTTATGCGCACACAGTGTGTAGTGGAAACCGTCAGGAGGGAAAGGGCGAAGGCACCACTTATGTGGGGCGCGCATGAGTGTACAACCCGCCATAGGAGACGGAGGACGCTAGATACGGCAGTTCAGGCCGACGCTGGATCCGCGTTGCGGCCGTGAGACTCGGAAGGAAGCCCGACGAGAAGGGTGGGCGGCACGAAGGGATCTGCTATTCCTGGGACTGAGATACTATGGGGGTACTACAGCAAGACCACTTGAACTATGCCTCCTTTGAAAATCCCCAACAACCATCCATTGCCGTCGTCACAATGCACCCGGGACTGGCAACTTCCCACCCCGAACTGCTTACCTACCACGTGCTCAGCCCCCTAGGCCATGCCATGGGGCGCACCGGCGGAACCGGCATTTAGAGGCTTGGCACTCGTTTCTGATTGAAGCCAAGTTGTTGTGCACCCTCATTTTGGCTCTACTGCACTCACAGGGCAGCCGAGGAAAGCAGCGCTAGAGGTTCGCGCCTGCCGAACGCGGGGACATCACGCTTCTGCTCCTTCGGTAGATGAAGTACCTCTGTAAGACATTGAAAGGACTCAGAAGCCCGCGCACGAAGTGATGATTGCGGCCAAGTTCGAGAATGCCGTCAGCAAGCCGCCAACCGGAGGGGGGGGTGACAGTAGAGCAGCGCGTGGCCTTCTCACTGAACCGCGCGCGCCCAGGGACGAGGCGACAAGGGGACGTGGGTGTGGGGGAAGACAAATGCGCATGGAGAAGACCGTGCCTCTGCCCCCGAGGTGAGGCAGCGATAGCAGCAAGTACCTGACTCCGAGAGGGAATAGAGTAGCCATAGGTGGCGCTCAGAGGCAAGCGTGTTAAGCAGGCGACCCTCGAGCTCATCAACCTCGCAACGTGCCATCAGGTGTAGGGAACGACAATTTTAGCGCACACTGTGACTACCGTAGAGTTGTTTTACAGGAATAACTTCTGCAGAAAGAGTTTGGCGCCGGCATGGTGACCTCCGGGGGCGGACTGACAAAGATTTCGACGCATTTACGCCGAAGGTGTAGCAGATCTTCCTGCAGTCCAACTGCACTGCCTTGGAATATAAATGCCACCCGGTCTGCCATACGTAGGAATGGTACAGGGGTGCTTTTTTCGCAGTCGAGTCCATACGACAGTGGCGGTCACGGTTGTAGGCGACCAATCACAGGTAAGGGTAGTTTGGGATCGGGGTACGACCGGGGGTGCAAAGCCTTCGAGTCCAGGTGCACATCACGACCGACAACCGACTGTTCTCCAACGCCTTCGGCACGGGTAAACGAATGGCTGTACATGCGGGGCAACAACTTGTGTGGTGGTACATCGATCATTTTTATCTGCCAAGAGTTACGGCGAGAAACCCGCTCCTCCTGCGTTTCAAGACGGAGTTGGAGAGAGGCGCAATACCAATTTCTCCAAGTGAGATGAAGCAAGGAAACTCCATGGGACGGGCGAAGTTTTGGTTGACACTTTTGCGGGTGCTGAAGCGGATCCGAAAAAAAGCCCACCACAATTATCGAAGCATGTCCGTCCTTGGGTGACAGCAGCACCCCGGAAAGACGCAGGTCACAACCAGAACTGTTGGGTTTTCCCCTTTCTTTAGCGCGAGCTGTCCGAGATTATGATTGCCAGCTACTCAGCCAAGTCATCCGCTTTGCCTTCAAAGGACGTTCACATATATATGTGCGACGGAAGAGACTACCCTTCTGGGGGAAATCGGCGTCCCCACCCGAGTGGGCGGCTGGTGATCCCATCGAAAACGACGTGTGCGTGGTGGAGAACGACTTGGAATACGTAGTACGAGGCGGTGGAATGAAACAACTGGTACATGTGTGTGCATCGCCGTGGCGCCTGGATCATATACGGGGATCTTTGTTAGCCAGTTGATGCAAGCTCAAGATTCTTGACAGTGTATGTGTCGGGCGGACGCTCGGGGCAGGTTTGTCTGTTGTGTGGTTGTGGTGTGGAGTACACATCGAGATGGGTCGGTACCTCGGGTCTACTGTTGTTCACGGAACGGAGTGACAGACCGTGGGTGTGTTGACCTTAAAGATGTGCATATCAATCACGCGGAACTACTCCATCTAGGCGAAGGGAACCTGGTATCCACAATGGCCCTCTCTTTCTTCGGGGCGTGCGGCTACGCCTCTGAGATATATTGTGTCGACTTGGAGTAGCAGGGCGACTTTTAGGTTATCTTCCTTAAAAAAACTGCGCGCACGAAACACCATACACATGACGCCATATTGACCAATAGAAAAAAATGCGGGCACGAAATGGCTTTCTCTACTGTATGCTACATTATTAATAGCACAATACGCACGACATAATGCATCTGCCGATGACTCCAACGTGGGGCGGACGGCCCGAACAGGTTTTCCTTTTGTGTGGTGGTTTGGAATGCGGACCGAGGTGGTGCGATGCCTCGGGCCGAAAAGTATTTATTGGGGGCTCCTCGCGGGCTTGGTCAGTTGTGACTAGACAAAAAGCCGACATCGCCAAAAATATCGCACCTGCCCGCTTGTTCGCTATCTATCAGCCTATTACTTACTGTTGCCCACAGTAGCATTACGCTATTGTACTCAGTGCAATAAAAATCGAGTGCCGGTATCACCGTCAAGTTGTCCGTACAACTATTATATGCGCCCCTCGATATATTTGCTTCGTGTAGGCTCCGTTGCCCACCGTTCATGGTTACGCCCCTCCCCACTACACACGCAGCACATAGAAGCGATGCCATCGCATCCTCCATCGTGCCATCCTGTTCAACAAACGTATCATGCGTACCGGGTGTACCTGGTACCCGGTACATAGGCTCTCGAGACTAGAGCGAAAACGCGCCGGGACAAGTATGAGGACGGCGAAATAACACCCGAACTTTTGTACACATCAAGCGGCGGTGGTCGATTCTTCAAAGAGTTTATGTTGGAGTTTCAGTATACACCTCACTATCCTGCTTGCCTGCATCAACTCATACCCCTCACACGTTGCGGATACGCTGACTTCAGTGCCTACGTTTATCTTGTCTTGACCGAATCGCCCTCTACTGGACGACGAAACTCTTCCGATCGCTCTTTGCTCATGCGGATGGAGGCGTTACCGCGAAAGAGACAGTGTAAAAAAAAACGCTTCTTCGGTATCAACTCCCGCCTATAACCCCCGACAAAACACGCGGTATTCACCGCCAAATAAATAACTCCGACCCCCCGCCGCGACCAATCACTGAAACGAGACGTCGCTCGGTGCACTCGGCATTTGGGACAACTGAGTTGGTGGAGAGCAGCGTCGCCGGGGAGCTAGCTAGGGTTTAAAACCAACCCTGCAACTTACACGTACGTAGATATTTACCAAGCCATGATACCTAAAAGGAGTCGCTCCGTACGATTCCAGCACAAATGCCGTCATAGAAACCGCGATCGTCGCCGCAGTAGAGGATTTTGCGTCATATCCCCGTGATAACCGTCCTCGTCCGACAACCCGCCGAAGAACTTACCACCGTGTTCCGCTACCGATAGATAGTTTGCCGTTGTACACTCATGCGCCACAAGTCGGACGCCACGGAATTGTTCGAGCAGTTTCTTGCGGATTCTCGTGCAGATGGTTTCCCTTCTACTGTGGTAATCGTCCGATCTGATGGAGGTGGCGAATTCCGCGGAGGCAAGTTTGGCGATCTGTGTAGATCACGAGGGACCAAGCACGAATTTACGACAGCCGACAGCCCCCAATTTAACGGAGTAGCAGAGCGCGCGCTGGGTTTGATCGAGACGGCCGCAATGGCGGGCCGAATCCAGGCTAAAGAGCTTTTTCCCGGCACGCAACTCCCGGCCACTGCGTCATTGTGGGCGGAAGCGTCCCACTGGGCGTGTGACGCCTTGAACCGCACTGCAACGACAGCTAACCCTGAGAGCAAGTCGCCGCATGAGATGTGGCATGGTAGCCCCCCCCCGGTAGTATTACTACCTTTTCTCAAGCCTGGCTACTGCAAGGTGAAGAGGGAAAACAAGTCACAGGTGAAAGCACAAGAGTGCTTTTACCTTGGCCCTGCACCCAACTACCCCCGAGACTCAGTACGAGTATTGACGAGGCAACGCACTGTACTAATCACGCGAAATGTCACCTGGCAACGCGTGTCGCCTGCACCACCTGTACCTGCCCAGGCGAATGACTCCCTGTCTACGGAAAAGGGGGGGTCAGAGGCGGACGACGTGAGCACGTCGGATCGAGGTGGTGGGGGGGGTGGTGAATGAGCTGGACGACGGTCTGGCTCACTTGAACGACCTCGATGTGACGTGGGGTTTTGACCTGGACGCGTTTATGCAGGAGCGCATACATCAGGTACCTGTCGCCGGGGGCGGCTCCCTCCAACAGTACGGGGCCGGACCCGGGGTCAGAGCCAACGCCTGGAGGGTGAACCTGCTGTGAACCAGCTAAAGATGGACAGAGGAGCCGCAGACGCGCTGCTTGCGGCAGCGCACGAGTGGTGGACGACGCCTGGGAGTATCCTGAATCGTACGTCATGGACGACGGAGGACGCAGTGGCCTTGATGGCCGGAGGACCTGCCGTGGAGAATAAAGGGGAGTTGAGCGTGTGCATGCCGAGTGGTTTCCCGGAAGACGTAGAACCGCCCCCGCAGTCCGTAGCAGATGTAGAGCGTTCCCGATATAAAGCGGCGTGGCACGAGGCCATGCAAATTGAGTTGGACGGTCACAAAACGACCGGTACATATGAAGCCGCGACACCGCCACGAGGGCGGAAACCAGTAGGCGCGAAGTGGGTGTTCACCTACAAGACGGATAAGGATGGTATGATAGTAAAGACAAAGGCCAGACTTGTGGCTAAGGGTTTTAGCCAGGTGCAGGACGTAGATTACTTTCAAACGTTTGCACCAACTCCTTCGTCAGCGTCAGTTAAAATTCTGGCGACTGTTGCCAACGAATATGGTCTGAAGATTTTTCATCTAGACGTCGGGCAAGCTTTTGTTCGCGCGAAACTCGATGCCGAGATATACATGAAACTACCCGGTGGGTGTGGTGACATGTCAGGAAGGATCGTCCGCTTGAACAGATCACTGTATGATCTAAAGCAGAGCGGACGGCAGTGGGCCGGATTATTGGTGGAAACCGTGGTAGAGTACGGTATGGAGCAGTGTAGACCTGACCCGTGTGTTTTCCGCATGGTTGTGGACGGCAAGGTAGAACTGATATTGGCCGTCCATGTAGATGACATCGTGATCGCAGGATCGGATGAGACATGCAGAGATTTCCATGCCGCGCTAGTTACGAAATCCCCCACAAATAACCTCGGCGAACTGACTTGGTATACTGGTTGTGCTTTCAAACGCGACTGGGAGTTGGGAACATTGGAGATTACGCAGAAGGCGTTTATAGAGAGCATGCTGAATCGTTTTGGTGTTAACTCATCCTCTGACATCCCCGCGACCCCCGGTGTGGAACTAGGTCCAAGAGAGGAGGGCGAAATTGGAGGAGACTGGCCGTACAGGGAGGCTGTGGGCAGCTTGATGTGGCTGTCGACCATGACGAGGTCGGACATCTCGAACGCTGTGCGTGCTGTTGCGCGCCACTCCCACAACCCAACGGAGAGGCACTGAAAGGCAGTTTTGAAGATTATGGCTTACCTCCATGGGACCAGGTTTATGGGATTGACTTTTGTGCGGGGTTCGGGATTGGATTTGACAGCGTATAGTGATGCTGATTATACCGGTAAGTCGAACGATTGGCGCTCGGTATCGGGGACGGTAATTACCCTAGGGGGTGCGGCCGTCAGTTGGGCAAGTAGCACGCAAAGTTGTGTTACGTTGTCGACAGCAAAAACAGAATATGTCGCCCTGGGTGAAGGGGTGAAGGAAGCTTTGTTTACGGGCGCGGTGTTGTCGTTTATTTGTCCAGAGCTAAGCGGATCATATGTTCGGGTTTTCGAGGATAACCAGGGGGCCATAGCGTTGGCTGAGAACCCTCTTAGTTCTGCGCGGAGTAAGCATATTGACGTGCGTTTTCATTTTGTCAGAGAGCTACTTCGTGCTAAGAAGATCGACATTCAGTTCGTAGCTTCGGAAGAGCAGCACGCGGATGTTTTGACGAAACCCCTTGCTGCGACCCCTTTTAAGTATCATCGTAGGTTCTTGTTGAATCTGCCCTTGGACGGCGAATAAGGGGGTATGGGCATAGATCGATGAGTACCATGTTTGAGTGATGCGAGGAATAATTTGTCAGGTCGCCAACCCTGCGCTACTTTGAGGGGCATGGGGGAGTAGGGCACAGCTTGGCATTTTATTTTCTGGCCATGGTCATTGTTTGGAATGCGGCCGTTGTTCAATTGCAATGGTTTGGAGTATATGTGTTATACAGGGGGGTTTTACCCGGTGGCCGGGTTTCCTCCTGCGGGACTGTCGTTGGCTGTTCTTAGGTCCTAGCAAGTCTTGAATGTCTCTTCGGTCTCGTCACTGCTGTGAAGAGCCAGGGAGGGTGTTCGTTTGGATCGTTCCCGCAGCGACGGTTACAAGTTGTAGAGGGTTGCGTATATCTTCGCAGGCGTTATTGTGAATTTTGCCGTGTGTTCATGAGGAGAGTTCGAGCACTCCGTTCTCCGCTCCGAGCTACGAGCTAGGCTCCGCTCTCTCTCTCCTCCTCTGTCCTCTAATACAACGACTATAAAGAATCTCATCAGACCACGTGGTGGTCAGGGCATCCAGGTTTGGACTCTGCGAACACACACCCCCACCCCCACCTCCTAGAGTCGGCACTGACGTGTCGATGACGCCCATCCGAGCATCAAGAGCCACCGTCCTGGCTGAACCCTGCTGTAGCGCGTCCCCGAGATCCAGAGATGCTGTTACAATAATCCTTTGCCCATTCGAGCGATGATGCTTGGCGTGATCCTACTGTATACCTCGTATGTATTGTGCCACATATACTCGTTCTTGATCTTCGTCGATGGGCGTAACTCTGTTTGCTGTGAAATAATGCTCGGCAGCTGCTGCGGTAATAGTACGTGGGGATTTCTGGCGCTGTGCATGCGTATAACGGAGGTTTGCTGATACGTGACGACAGACTCATTCTTTACAGACGCAGATATTTCGTATGCCACATTTTCATATTCGGGCCTCGACGATAGATAGATGCGTTACTGGACGATTCTGGCGAAGACCATCGGGGACAAATGCGGGATTAAACTGTGGTTGGCTTTCACCGAGCATCGATTTCGAGGTTCGGGACGGAAAGAGCCTGCCCATAGCTCGCGCTCAAAACTAGTTCAAGGGCCCGTACCGAGAACAGCGCTCGTCTACAACGCTGTTTTGTTTTTTCTTCAGTAATGCACGTAGTGTCTGACCGATACGCGCTCACGGTCGTAGACTCTGCTTCTCCCACACCCACATAACCTCTCTTCAGGCCACGACCTTATTATTCCACCCCTCGCCCCCGCACCCCCCTTCTTGTTCGCGCGTACTCTCTCGGCGTCGATCGCTCTGCCGCTAACTTCAGGTGGAGGACGCATAGCCGGTTCGTCTTGTGCCCTCTGCCGGCTGCAAGCGTAAATGGAACACGTTGGAGTAGGTTTAGCAATCTGGGAGAAGGGATCTTTAGGGGTGTTTTTGACTTGAAAATTGCGTAGCGCGGTCTGCACTTCGGAATCGTCGTTCGCAATTGAGAAGATTCCTGGTTCGATGCAAACGCGGCGCAGCCGCGTTTATGGGCAGTTTTGGCCCGTTTTGGTTGCGGTTTGGGGTCAGGGTTAGGTTTTAGGGTTATAGTCAGGGGTTGCCTTGGGTCTTCGCCCGTACCTTGATCCCAACAGGAACCAAAATACCTGAACAGCCTACCAACCTCAAGACTATTTCTCCCAGATTGTAAGGAGACCTCACACGTTGTCACTCTGACTCGAAGCACTGCAGCAACCCGCCAGGAGTGGCGATTTACAACACGAATGCCGATCGCAACGTATCTACTCGAAGATCGCATAGGTGGCAACATACTGACCGCCTTGAACAACGGCTGAGGCTGACATGGCTAGATTTTTGTTTGAAGTTCTAGGGCTGGTCCAAGCGGCGAACATGTGTCCAGACCAACCACGGGTGGTTAAAAAAACACTGGGTTGCCGTGGACTGAAACATTTTATTTTCGATTTTTTGTTTGTGTACAAACCGGTTTCAGATACTCCATAGCGTGGCTGCAAAACGTTTCGCGCAAATAATGTTCGAAGAACTGACTCCGTAAGATCAATATCAAGCCATACTTAACGCTGAAAGTTGATCGTATACTGAAACTATGTAATTACCAAGCAGCCCTATTTTTCTTCACTTTTACCGCACAAACGTCCAAATATTTAATGTCCACGCCGTGGTTTGGAGATAGACCCTGAAAATTGCACAAGTCTTCTACGAATTCCTGCCAAGCCGTTGGCAAGTGAGTTTTTGTTTTGATTTCCTCTGACCCTAATATCCCCAGAAATGCAAGAACGAAAACACGTGGCGAAAAAAAATATAATCGGTAACGGGTTGGCAGGGGTCCATAAAACACGTGTTCCAAATTTGAGGGTCTTATCTAACGGCGTGAACATTGGACGTGAAATGAATTTGAGGCGGTAGGCCTGCACCAGCCTGCACATGTAAAGCGGGTTGCCCGTATGAGGCGTTTGATGCGGTGGTGAAATGTGTCAGATTGACCGCAGAAGGCAGCCACTCCAGTAACATCTGTCGGAGTTAACCAACTGGTTGAATAGCTTCGTTTCCGGAGAGATGAGGCTCTCCAAGGCTAGTATAGGTTGATCATAGGCAGTGTCCAAGAGGACAGTACAAGGAGAAGAATATAAACGAGAGAGTGCGCGAGGAGCACTCGTGTCACAGCTTCGAACAGAGCTCATCAAAACACGAGACCCCGCCCTAGTAACATTCGGGTAAATTCGAGCGGTTTGTTGGGGTATCGCCGCATGAAGCATGCAAACTGCCTTCACATCGTGAAAGTACCACAACAGCTCATTACGCTGCTACTGTACCCTGCGAGCTACCTGGTATCGTGTACCAGAATGTGTGTCACCGACAGCGAATTGATAGGCTACTGACTGCTGTGGTGCATGCCAGTGCTTAACACGACCCCTCGATGGAGGAAACATACTCGCTATATATAAATGATCGAGCTATCGACTACAGCAGAGTACATGCATCAACTTGATTGTTAAATACTCGTGCTTGGTACCACTGCAAGTGTCAACCTATTCCACTTGGTTTTCACGAAATGTCTTCCTGGTTGGTGTGCTTGTCTGCACGATTCTTCTGCATAACTGCGCGTAGATTCCGTTTCGATGTCCCAGCAAGTTTAAGTTGTAATTCTCATATTGTAAAATTGAGCCTCTGGTGCGGTAATTCCAAATGTGTCTGTCCGCACGGCTTAATTTTCGAACACTTTCCAATGGTCGATATACAAGGTCGTTACAGATGATATTCGTACGATGTATTCGACCCTTATCGACCTTATATACTGAAACATACCATACCACCAGGCAGATTTAGCTATATACTACATCCACGACACCGTACCATCGTACCATACCGCCAACATACACCATACCATATACGGTGTTTCTCCGGTACCATACCGTCAGCATACTAGACCATATACGGCGTTTTTCCCATATACCATACCACCAACATACCAGGTATACCATATCATATACCGTGTTTTGTTCGTATAGTATATCAAACCGCGTAGTACCATCATACCATATACCAACATACGATATCACATCAAGTACACAAGAAGAGCATACGTTGAAGGTGCAAGGTGATGAGACAATGAGTAAGGTGAAGGTGCAAGGTGGTGAGGTAATGTATGAGGAGGCGAAGGTGCAAACGGAGACCGATGGCACCAGGGAGCAGACTGCTATTTCCACCCGTGGACATCCAGGACATCCAGTGCCCATGCCTTATCCTAGACACATAATCCGACGACTTGGGTGATCAGCTTTTCGTATAAAAAATGGCAAGCTCTCTAAATTCAAGATGTTCTCGACGACAACAAACAGCTGCACAACGATCGATGAGTTGGATGGTGACACAATTGCATAGCGTCTTTGCTTCGCGCCCGACGCACGGTCAGTGGGTGGCACATATCTCCGTGGCCAGACAACAACAGTCGGCACGCGCGGGTTAAGGTCTAGAGACCAAGAGAAGCGCACTCGGCGCGCACCTCTCGGTGGATACGTACTCGTAGACTACAGTAGCAGCGGCACAGCAGCAGCAGTCGGTCACTTTGTGAAGTACAAAATACCATGACAAGTTGAATTTTGACGCACACTCGGCACGTCTCTCCGCCGCCAGACCAAAGAAAGCCAGTCAGAGTTGGCTCGGACGCTTGGGTCTAACGCGCAGTGCAGCGCACCCAGCTCGTCTATTTGCAGCACCAGATCACAACAACAGCAGTCGGTCTCGGCGTTTGCTCGTTTTGTGCGCGCACTGTAAATCTGATTTCTCCGCATACTGTTTCGATTTGCGAAGCTCACAGCTGAAAACGCGACCGGGCCAAAATCTGAAGCTCAAAAATTGTATTTCACAACTGACTGGTGCTGCTGTAGTCTACGAATACGTGTCTACGGAGAAGTGCGCGCCGAGCGCACTTCTCTCGGTCTCTAGGCCCGAGCCCACGTCAGCCGACTGTAGTCTGGCCACGGAGAGACTGCGAACCGGGCCCACCTTCTGAAACTGGTTCAACTACTCCCTACTCGTGCACAGCTGCGATGCTTTACAGGCTGCCTTATACAGTATGATATGACGGTGTTACAGCTACTGTCTACAGTACTACGATTGCAGTGTGTGCCAATCCCTGAAAAGGTGTCCAGAGTCAAACGCGACAAATTGTGAAGCAGTTCGGTCAAGGTTGCGGTGCATTGTTTCTACGCACACAAGTATGTACGCCGTAAGCCAACTCGGTTCACCCATCTGCTTCCCCGTCGCCCTCGCCCTTAATGGTTGGCTACGTTTACTAATCACTCGATGTTGGCGACTCAGGCCAACACGCCATGAGGCAGGGCGGAAGGATCTACGTCCGGTGCAATTTACAGCAACAGCAAATGCGTGTCTGGTGCAAAGTCTTAGCCCCAGAAAAAAATGCCCTCCGTGCGAAGTTATGCTCAAGCAAATATTTTATAGCGAGGGCACACATGGACAACAGGCTTAGCTTATTTTTACCCTACGGAATAACACCCATCCTAGTACAACAAAATATCGCAAGCACATCCTATAGCTTTCAAAAGTGGCCATTTTTTATTTTCTGTCCGCAAACCCCAATATCTAACACGTTGAACGTCTGGCACATCTAATCACTTTGTCTGGAAACGGAAAAAATAACTCAGTGTACCTTGCGACCAATCACCAGCAAAGAGGGGAGGCCTGTCGTCACATCGCACGACTCACGAAAACCCCATGCACAGACGCGCACGCAGACACCACGAACTCCCCCTCACCCAGCACCTCAACACTAGCAACACCCGTGCCAGGATCCAACCAGGCCGGCGAAAACGCCGTACCATTCAGCACTCTAGGATTTATATTGAGAAGAAGAAAACGTCTCTATGATACCCAACTCCACAGGGTTACCACACGCGTACCAGGATCCAGGCAGGTCAGGAAAAGCACGGTATTCTCTTTAGTGCACAGCTGCTGTAATACACAACAGCCTTTCTACTGAGGTGAGAAAAAAGTCGCTATCAATATGATATATAGCTCGGCATTTTTCCTCCCCAAATGTACGTGAACGCTCGAACCATGATACCCGCCAGGTTCAACAAGTATACAGAAACAAGCGCGCTGACGGTGTCTATTTGGGAACGCGCGCTGACTGTGTCTGATGGGAAGCATGCACGGTGGTGCCGCATGCGCCCTTCCAGGAGTGTCATCTACTGCTAGCACGACACACACATGCCACCATCTCCGTTTCCCTTCCCCGCGACCTCGGTTCCTGCACCCACCTCTACCATAAGCAATCATGGCACTAACCCTAACCCTATCGGACCTTCGCGGTCAAGCTTGAGCTTTGTCATCTCTCGTGGTCATACAAAACCCCTCGCCACGCCAATTCGCACAACGGCCCTATCACCGCACTTGGGTGCTCCCGCTGCAGCTCCGTCAAGCCCTCCGCGTAGGCCGGGGTGCATCGGTAAAATGACACCTGTTTAGGTGAAAGATTGAACATCGCGCCATCAGCGTGAAACGAAACGAAGCAAACGCAAGGTCGGTGATACACGCGCCGACAACGATCCAGACAATGAAAGGGGGGGGGAACACAGAGAGGAAGGGGGGGGGAATCGCTCGTGGGGGCAAGACAAGACAAGGAAGATTTGGGGGCGCCTTGTGCCGACAGGTTTAAGGTGATGCTTGCAACGAGCCGTAGATTACCAACAGCTTGGAAGGTGTGGTGTGAGCCATTCGGCGGCAAGAGTCAACCCCAGATATGCGACAACGAAAGGTAGCTACGCCGCATTTACCCTGCAGCCGCGCTAGGGGTCGTGACGGGGTTGCGGATAAGGGGGCTTCGGCAGGGGCTGCAACGCGATATTTTCTAAAACGGTACCTCCTTCGAACGCAGGAGCCAGAGCCAGCAACAGACCGAACAAATATCGCGGATGCCATTATGGGACGCGAAATCTCAAAACAGGCTCAGCAGAACACACCAAAAACGGGCTGAACCTGAGGTACTAGTTGCACGCGACGCCGAGCGAGAAGCATCTGTACCTGGTTCGTGGATTCGTCGTAGCGAATATCTACGGCAAAGGGCTCTTCCCAGCACCGCCCATCGCCCCCCTGTCCTTCCGCTCCCCCCGCCCCGCCCCCTACTCGACCCTCCGCTGCCCTATTGACCGTAGAACAGGCCTCCTGCAAGAAGACGTGCCTTCGGAGGACACCTGTTACTCGCCGCATGGACACCTGCGCCCCGGCCCGCGACGTCACAACAACCATGGGGAGGAAGGGCCGTGAAGGCTCGCAGGAGGTTCGATAAAAACGAGAAGTGGCAGGAAGAAAAATACAACGGACACCAGGTATATACAAAATAGAGGGAAAACCGCGATAGGTCCCACGTCCCATGCCGACCGCATGCTCCGAATAGTAGCGCGGGCGTGTGGATTGACGGAGCGAAGTTATTTATCACCTTCTCCACGTCCCTTGCCCCGTACACCGCGAGGTCGCGCCGAAAGGTCTCCTTTCCCCCCGCCAAGCTCGGCGTCACGTTGTAGGTGGAGTACTGGACATATCCAAATTGCACCAGGTGCCACCTTAAGCCTTGAAATATAGGCCAGGCGTGCAGTGTAAAGAGCGCAGCCGATAACACGCCGAGCGACAGAGGAGCGATAAGTTTCCGCGACGGCGTCTCCAGTTGCAAATCATCGCGTCGTAAAAAACACGTGCCGACAGGACAACGCGCACCTTGTAATACTTCGTACCTGGTACGTCATATAGTCGGAGTGTGTATATATCGTGGAAGCTTTCGCGCCTACTACAAGAGCGGATCCCGGCACTCCCTTGAACTAGGATAGGCATGCAATGCGCAGCGACGCGATGCTTCACCGAAACCTAAGCACGTCCCTAGAGAAAATGTCGACGCAAACTGCAACTGTAACTATGTCCGTCCTGAACAATGCCGATTCCCATAAACGGTCGAACCGTCACAAAGAAAGTAGTACATGGGGTACGATGGAACCGACGCCCACGCAAACCAGCAGTAAGGTAACATAAATCACAAGGCTGCCCAACTACGTACCAAACATGCACGTGCGGAGAACCTCTCGACCCCTGCATCCCAAACACCACCCCCCGACAACACCCACATCCACCTTGAGTAGTGTACAGCTCTCCCAACAGCGTCTTCTCCAGCTGCTGCAGCTTGAGCTCGACGACGAGGGCGTTGCTGGTGGCATCCATGGGAAGGTAGGGGATGACTTTATCCACTACCTTCCTGAAGCGCAGCCTGGAGCAGCGGACAGCGACAGCAGTATCGAGCATGAGGGCTACGGCTGACGAGCACCAACAAGCTGAGTTGCCGCAGGATCAGCTCATCTCCTTTGCGTCACTTTGCCTGTTGCTGATATCAGCAACACCTATTTGGCAGCCGCGCCACTTCGCCTACTGCTGAGTTTTTTATAGACTCGCCGTAGCCGAGCCGGATCGTCCAACGCCACTCGGGCTCTAGCGCCGCGCCTGATAGTATGGCATCGACATATTTGCATTCCCCTCTCTCACCTCTCCCACTCCTCGTCCAAGGCCTTCTTTACCTCCGACTCGAGAGTGCCCTGCCGACAGGTAAGAGGCAAGAGGCGCGGCGCGGCGAATAAGCAGTTTCGACCTTAGGCGGCCATAATAAATGTACCGATTTCCAAGCAGACCCTTTCTACGATAGAGGTAGCACATTTCCGCTATTTTGTTTCTGAAAGACGGGGTTCCTTGAGTCCAAATCGTCGGAATGCTAATCTTGACTTCGGAATAGAACGTTTTCTAGACTCGGGCCATGGGATTATTCACCGCGATGCAATTTGATGTTTGCTGAAGTCAGTTTTCGAGTGAGGTATGGAGCTTCCTTAAGTGAGGAGCCTCAGAAGAAATAGGGTGAACCTCGATCGTAGAACGCCTCAGCAGTCGCACTCGGCGAGAGGGGCCGAACAATGAGGCGGGATGGCGCTACATACTGCAGGAGGTGCCGGAAAGGACAGGAAGGGGACACGCTTGATGGAGGGAACCGCCAATATAACATTGCAACAACAAAACAGCAATCAATGAAAAACAAATCAAACAACAAGTAAACACGAAAAAAATAAACGAACTTGGGCTAAAAAGTGAAGACTATAGCCCGAGCTTTTTTTTCAACACGGCCTACGTTCAGCAGTTCCCATATGCCCTCGCGGGCTCTTCATCCCTCTTGTTGCGTCGTGCTTTCTGGTGTTTTCTTCTTCCCATTCAACATTCCATGAAAAGCGACGAGCAAACTGTGAGAATGCCGATCGCAAGGCAGTCGGCAGAAGCAAGAAGACAAATGTGAAAAACACGCCTCTCACCGGGGCAATGTCGGAGCGTCTGCTGTACCTCAAGACCGCCGAGTTTATGCCCTCTGCCCCGACGTCCGACACGAGCAGGAAGATGGCGCGGCCGCTGTCCACCGTCACGGACCGATTGCCTTCCTCGTACGTCACCGTAGGGTGCTCCGACATTGCCTCCATCAGCGCTGCCGAAACGCGTCGACGTTTTCGTTATTGAATCAGAGTTGCCAAATGCGTCCACGTTTTTTTGTTGAATGTGCGGCTTGGGCCTTATACTCGTACATACTACCATACCCACGGTTTTAGGGAGAAAATGGTTGAAACTAGAGTTAGATCATTTGTTGCCGTAGTAGGAAAGGGTGAATAAAAGATCCGTGGGTACCTTCGCCATGCTTGAACGGGCATGGCTGCCGTGGCATCTCCGAAAACGTCCCACCTGGGGACCTACTGGTAGTATGGTAGCCTTGAACTTCCGATTTCGTGAAAGCATCGACACGGCGACTGCAACGCCTCCATCAGTTCTAACAAGCACTCATTGCGGCCTCGAACACTCGCTGTAGGAGGGACAAAAACATCACCAATCGACCGACCGCTCTTCTCACTGGTACGAAACAGAAAAGACGAACACCATACCCAACACGACCCCACTCCACCCGCCCCCCCCCCCCCACCGTCAAAACAAACCAATTGGTCCGAGCGACGCATGGATCGAAAAGAAAAGCACGGCTCGAAACCCGGAATCACCGGCTGCTCGCGCGAGTCACCGGCCGGCATGTGTTGACGCGTTGCATGCTTTGCAGAGGCGAAGGGGGGAGTCGGCTCTCACCATCAAGCGTGCCCGGCGCGGCCTTCTGCAGTTCGTCGAACAGCACCACGACGTTTCCCCCGCAAAAATCGAGGCGTTGGCCCACCTTCCTCCGAATTTTCTGGTGGTAGTCGTCGACCCTAGCCGGCGTTATGTAGTCTCCCCCGCTGCGTCGCGCGCGAAGACGACACCACCGTAGGAAAGGGGCCGAACGGCGAGACGCGGACATCGAAACGAAACGTACATGCACCACCTCAAAAAAAGGGTTGCTTGTGCGCCCGGCGCGGCCGCGGTGCAGTTTCGATTGGTCGCGCACCGTTCATGCGAAACACTGACGCAAAATACAAGAAATACGAAAATAACGTGTGCCACGCGGCGTAGCCGCAAAAAATGAAAAGCACCTCGCTCTTGGAAGACCTTTTCTTCCCGTCGGCTGGCCTTGCGACCATGTTCAACGTCCAAACATCCGCGGTACGAGAAACGACACGCTCGAGCGAAACGCCAAGGCCGCTGCCCATTCATCGCCAAACTAATAAACTGAATTCATGTTACCTCTCAGGGCTCCTTCCTTGCCGCCCTACTCGCTAGAGACGACGACAAAACGCGATCGTTTTTTCCCCTCACTTTAACACGAGCAGCCCCCTGGGAATGTCCGTCGTGCCCCCGCTAATGCGGCATCTCTTGGCGAGCAATCCCTCCGCCAGCACCCACGCCGTCTCCGTCTTCCCCGTACCGGTCGACCCTGTCAGCGCCAACACCAGCGGCTCTAACCGTCCCGAAAGCTGACTGACATTTTCAATTTTACGCACCGAATTGACATGGAAAAATGGGAAAACCCGTCGCAGGGGGGGGGGTGTAATCGATAGGAGAGATGCACTCGATCTCATGCATGGCCGTAGTCGTATGATCATATACCCTCGCAGCCCTACAATGCCGGGACGTTGGGGGGCGGGGGGGGGAAACCGCGGCGGGGATATAGTGTGGGTGTGGTTTTCCACCATTACACGAACTGAGATAGGAAAAAAAGTCACAGGTTTGTATTACCCCAGAGTCCAGAGCTGACGTACCGGGAATGCCGAAAATAGACCAAATGCGGAAACCGTTACCAAGAACCGAACCGCAAACGAAAGCTACCAACAGGAACTCTAAACGTACAAAAATAGGATTTCCAGTATTGTGAAGGCGTTTTTAGCAGGGGCCAGTACAAAAAAAAACGAAACCGAGAACTAGAGGGGAAAAAACACACGGCGAGGGAAAAATACGCGGCGGTGTTCGCGTGGAAACTGTCGGCGGTCAATACCGGCGTGTTGCAGCATCTGCCGCACGTGCTGTGCCCGTCTGTTGTTCGAGCGGTGTGTCGTAATTAGCTCTCTGCCGAGGGTAACCGAGGAGGTTTCAGGGATTCCGTCATCAGGGTACGGGCGAACGGCTGGTAGAAAGGTGCAACCTACTGTTTGCCGGAACCTGATACCGGTGCGTTGTCGGGGAAGTTTTCTTTCGGCAATTTTCGCGTTATGTACGCACGAAAAGAGACATCCTAGAGATGCCATGCATGCGAGTAAATCATGGCAATACAATGGCTCTTGTGCGCTCTCGCACAACGCTGGTCTGAGGTTGGTTCCGCCTACGGTCGTGTATTTTTTAGGACCTCGGCGTTGCCTGTCGTGTTTCTACAAGATGGCGATGGTACCTGCGACGTCTGCTGGGCGTGGGTGGGTGCTTCGAGCTCTCGTTCTAAGCCTCTCTGCCGGTCGTTCAACCGTCGACTTCGGTCACAGCACATGACAGCAAATTGACGAGACACAGAAAGAAACAACAAGAGAAAAACAAAAAAACAAAAAAAGTGGGTGACAGCAGTGGGAAAGGAGATACAGACCCATGTGGTAGGATAGTTATGTTTGTTCCCATTCTTGAACACCAACAACCACCGCTACCGCAATGTGCCCCAACCGTTTCGGGACCAAGGTACAGAGACCTAAACCTTTCGCACCTCTGGCAGATATTCGATCCCCACAGTTCATGATCTAGATTTTTTTCGCGGCGGATAGATTCTTCCTGATCTGTCTGACCTTGCTCTCATGCTGACCGCGTGGGGGGCGTATAACCTGCGTGATTTAGGACAGGTTTTCTAGGTTGGGTCTGTATGTACTACAGAGACAAAAAAGGCCGTCACGACACAGGTCAAGCATGAGGCAAATCGTGCGCTGTCAAGGGTGTACGGCCGCGTGTTTCACACTAAAACCTACCAGTAGCTTGGTGTCAGTCAAGGCATATCAAAGCAAAAGTCGCTGTCTGTCAAGGGATGAAAATGCTGTCTCCTGGCATCTTTGACACAGACCCCGCTCAACCTCTCGCAATGGCAGGCTAGAATATAAATTACCTACTATAGATATAAATAGATAAATAGATAGATAGATAGATAGATAGATAGATAGATAGATAGATGGATAAATAGATAGATAGATAGATAGATAGATAGATAGATCGTGATCTCAAGAATGTCCGAGGTGTGGACTATTTCCCGGTTTCGGTCGTATCAGAAGCCTATGCAGTGTCAACGCGCCGCAGCACGGGTAGTAGGTTGCTGAGCGCGCGCTGTCCAACCCCTTCCAGCTACGTTTCGGCGCTCGACGAAGCCCGGCAGCCTGTGAGCGTTATTTTCGCCCCGGTCACTTTGCCGCTCCAACATCCCAAATGGGCTACTAGTCTAGTGCCCGTCAGCGGGGTCCAAACCCAGCAGTTGATACTTTTTCACCCTTTTTTCATGCGACAAACATGATCGGCTCCAATCAAATCGTGGTATCACTTTCCTCTCTTTGTTTTGGTGGTTCTTCCCGTTGGCGCAAGGGATCGAGATTTTTTAGTTGGGTATGCTCGACGGGCGAACAACATGTGGATATCGTTTGTGCCCTCTCAGATACAATAAAGTTCGAAGAATGGAGAGAGAGAAAGAAACACAATTTTGGCATCTGAAACGAATTTGCCCGTGACTTTGTAGTGTCTCCCGAAGTCACCCAGCCCCGTGGGATGCCCATCGGAACTGTTACGATGACAGGTTATCATTTCCCACTCACAAGGTTGGGTGTAGTTGTATGCAAAGTGAAAACAAGTACGACTACATACGTAGCACTGATCGCCGCTAGAATTACCGCGAGTGCCACGCGGAGAGAGCTGTCGACAGGTACTCCACGGCCAGCGGCTGCGCTCGGATGCGCCTCTCTAGAGCCTCCTTGGCCGCCTTCGCCGGATCTTCCACAAACGGACACGTCCCTGTAAACAATAACGAGTGGGCACAGTAGCGCAAAAATAGTGCGAAGCGTAGCATAATGAAGTCCACGCTGTGCGATGGCCGGGGGCACGCGAGGAATTCGTTACTAGGATGGCGCTGTCGCTGCGGGTGCGGGGATAGTTTTTCGTTTTGAGATGACCGTCGCCCATCTCCACCTGTTCTTCGATGGTGTTATCCCGCATGCGCGCGAAGACATGAAAGCAAGCTGTAAAGATCCGATTTTGACCAATAAGAAACTGCGGACACGAACATTGTTCTCTCTAGACTACCTGGTAGTAAAATAGTACCCGGAGTGGACTTGATTTCGTTATTATGCTATTCAGTACGCAGACCATGCAAATAGAATCGAGCATATATCAGTGATGACTGCAGCTGCAGAGCAGAGCCAACGATATGCGTCGCCGTGCTGGTCCCCAGTATACTGCAGCTAGAACTGTTCGTTAAGGCTGGACGCTCGCGAGGACGTCACTCCGGAAATGTGTAGAGTGTTTCGGGGAATGGGAGCAGAAAGCCCAAGCGGTCCTTACCTTTCGGTCCCTTTCTGTCCAGATTGGTGTAATACCACGTGCTTGCAACTAAGTGTACTACTGTGTATAACATGATGCCAGGTACAGGTACGAGTACAGCAGAAACAGGAACCGAGTCCTTCGTTGTACGCACCCCGTGGTGGCAGAAAAAAACGCATTAACGACGGCGCAATTTTGATGTCGCCATTCCGTCGATTTTACGGTTCCTAAACGAAGCCCTTCAGTGGTGCGACTGCTGTACAGATTCAAGTTTGACATCGATGCACAGGTCCTTCCCTCGCACTAAGTTGATGACTCGCGCGAACTATCCTCGCGTTTTCGGGTTTAGCCGCCGTTGCCGCGGCGAAAAGAAGGGGTTACTCTTGCTCTTGGTGGTTGTCTTCCTCGGAACCTACGGCCAGCAGACATGATACCGCTGCGACAGCCCGTCTCTTCAAGGGCACCGCCTACCCGGCTGACATACTGAAGCCCCGCAAAGACGTTTTATGTTCACCTAGCTGATGCTTCCTCTCCTCGACATGACCTGACCTGGTGAAGAGCGCGAGTATCGCGACCCTGCCGCGTCCACCCACAGGGAAGCGCTCACTTCCTGCCGGTGTTGCTGCTGTTTCGATGCTGGTGTTATGATGCTGCTGCTGCCGACCCCCGCTCTCGTCACGATTCACGCATCTTTGGTGTGCCTCGGTGGGTGTCATTGGTGATATCAGGCACTGTTGCTTCTTGCTGCAACTTGATATACCTTACCATGTACCCTGGTATAGGATAACCGGTGTGCGGTTTTCGGCGGTTTCCAAAATCACACGAGGTTTCCATTTCGTTTTGCAACTTTTTATACTGATGCAAGTGGCCTGCCAGAAAATGCCTCCATAAACTTAGTAGGGGAAACCCAAATATTTTCGTGTGGTGCAGCAACGCAGCATGCTGCATGCAGCTACTAGCAGTTCGCGCTTGTAGCATGGGAAGCAATGGCAACGCAGACCTCAAAAGAAAAGGATCAGTCATTTACTACTACTGCCTTGATTGCACAGGGTGCCCCGGTCAATGTGAATCAGTCTCAACAGTCCCGACTGCCTGTTACTACGTATGTAGCTATTACGGAGGCTACAAACATGGGCATCGCAGCGGAAATTCCGTATTTTACCAGATTTTGGCTGGGGGTGGACGATAGGCATGCGTCTCCTACTTTCATGCCTTGCAAGGTTTCCAAGGTCCCGGTGTTGGGGAGCGGTTTCCACCTTTTGCCGTTTTCGGTTATAACTGAGGGAGTTCCATATCAATTTGCGGTGATACGCATTCTTGATTTAAATACCAGTAAACGTGTTTGGAGTCATGGGCTTCTTGACATAAAACGGTCTGCCGGGGCAAAAAAGGGTATTTCGAAGTCATGGGGCCGTTTGACAGAAAACGGCCACTCGACGACAGGCTTTCAATCGCACAACGGACGGTCAACTTGTTTCGAAACGTGTCGGACGAGGTCTCAGTGAGTGTAGATGACGGCCTCGAAGATATCATGTTGCTGAATGCTCTAGTGGGCGATGGGTTGCCTGCGGTGGCATTCGTTCTTCATCTAAACGAGCGCAACATGTATACGTGCCTGGCATTGTTTTCGATGGAAGGGACATGGGTGACGATGCGTACATACGAGGCCTCTCCTCTGTCTCGCCCATTTGCTGCGTGGATAGTGGATGATGACGGACAGATGGATTCGTGTCGGCTCCGAGCTGGCTGTTGTGAAGAGAGTTGGGCTCGTCCTGCTGGACCACCCGGCAAGTTTGCCCTCTCTCTACCTGCTGTAGCTTGATACAGCCCAGGCGTTTTGTATCCTAGGAAAAAAGAAATGAGGTCTTGGGGCGTTTGATGGACAACGGTATACTGTGACGGAAAACGGCATTCCCTAATAGTGTGCTTGTTGGGCCGCTCTAGTGAGCGATGGGTTGCCTGCGGTGGCATTCGTTCTTCATCTAAACGAGCGCAACATGTATACGTGCCTGGCATCGTTTTCGATGGAAGGGACATGGGTGACGATGCGTACATACGAGGCCTCTCCTCTGTCTCGCCCATTTGCTGCGTGGATTGTGGATGATGACGGACAGATGGATTCGTGTCGGCTCCGAGCTGGCTGTTGCGATGAGAGTTGGGCTCGTCCTGCTGGACCACCCAGCAAGTTTGCCCTCTCTCTACCTGCTGTAGCTTGATACAGCCCAGGCGTTTTGTATCCTAGGAAAAAAGAAATAAGGTCTTGGGGCGTTTGATGGACAACGATATACTGTGACGGAAAACGGCATTCCCCTAATAGTGTGCTTGTTGGGCCCTGAGCTGATTTTTGTACCGTCAACTGGCGTAAAAACGACCGGAATACCGTTTTATGGCGATTTTGGCGGGGTACGAACAAGCTTTCGTCGGACACATCTCAAGTTTTGCTTTCGCATACAAAAGACCCAGTAAATTGGAGAATACGACAGTAGTGGCTGATTGCACTTATTCATAGGCAGAATGAGGTCCCGAGGGCACGTGGAGTGCGCGTGTGGGAGGGGAGGGGGGCGATCATGTGGAATCGTTTTCCTTGTTACCAGGTACCATGTACTCGTATACTCGTACCAGTACGTATCATATGTATGAGTGCATTCGAAATCCCGGGTTTTCGGCCGGCAGGCTCACGTTCGGTGGCTCGTCATCCTCGAGAGTGAGAAAGAGAACACTCTAACTTGGAGCTAATCCTCGTCACGAACACATATCCGGTACCAGCATACAGTACACCAGTACACTAGTAACGCACCTGACGAGCATCTACTGCCATACTGGTACATGGTAACGTGACATACAATAGTAATACATTATCGTCAAATATTATGCACTCTGCGGGTAGCTTCATACGCTGTATACTAATTCGGTTGTCATACGCACTATTCTTTGCTTATATTATTTTTTCCGAGGTATTTCTTCCACTCCGTATCAGTTATTGGAGCCTGTCCTGCGACCACGGACTGCATTGTACATTGTGGCGATGAGTTAATGTGACACCAACAACAACAGCAACAACAACAACAACAACAACTACTACAGAGTGCTACTGTAGTAGTAACAAGGGTCCCGCATGGGTGCCTGCTGGCACCCATGCTCCGGATAGGAAAATTTACCCCAGTGCCAAGTCGTGCGATCACTTTTAAGGAAGTTGACATAAATGCACCATTCGATCTTGTTACGAACAGGATCAGGGCACTGCCAAGTGGTGCAGGGAAAAGGCACTGCCGAGTGTCAGTTCTCAGTTTTCGTATCTGTCTCACTCGAATTATAGACCAGCTTTTATAGCATTCGTTTGGGGCGTTATTATTTCTGTCTTTTCTGCCAATGTTTTCTGAAGCCCGGAAATCACAACCGTCTAGTATTTATTATGGGCCAGGAAATCATCGATGATTTGGAGCTCAGTTGCTGCTGTCGGGGGCAGAAATCAGCTCAGTTCCGAGGGGTTTCTCGCAGGACTGAGATTGCTTTAATTTTGTTCACGATGATAATATATTGTAGTACTGCTGCCCTTTGGCTGCCCAGTTGCCAAGTACCCAATACCCATGCCTATATCACCCCTTTCTAAGGCGAGCTGTATACCTACTTCCAACGGCGCTTGTGCAGAGGAGATGACTTCTCCCGCACACGAAGGCGATAGCAGCTGCAGCACCACATAAAAGATAGCAGCAACAGCACAACAACAACAACAGCAGCAGCAGCAGCAGCGGTATGTAAGGCATCGCAGCAGACAGCAACTAGCAGTATACGCATAAATTACGGCGAAAACAGGACGCGTACTTTACGCGCATTATCGCACTCAATCCTGAGAACAGCAGGCAGCAATCGAGATACTGCAAGTATGATGAGCAGTATCGAGCACGTACCGGATACCTGATACCTGATATCGATCGGCAACTCGGCAACCGCAACCGCAAAGTACTCGTATTACTGCTGACGACATGGGCAGTATTCGCAGTCTAAATCCCAAGATATTATTCATCGGCGAAAACAGAAGACGAGCCGAGTTCTAAAACACCAACACAGCAATCACCGGGATAATATACAACGATCTGGTACCAAGAACGGTGCGATACCCCGAGAAGGCGCGTACAGTCGTCCGTCGAAGAGAGAGGGGCAATGGAAGGCAGCCAACGAGTAAGGCAAGACCGAGGTGGTCGATCAGGCCGATGGTGGCCCGCAAAGCAAGGGAGTCGGCAGAAAGCGGTAGCATCAGCAAGGCCGAGAGATCGAACCTCGGAGAGAAAAAGAGATAAGATCAAGTCTGTCACGTATACAGTATACCAGGTAAATAATAAGCTTTTATAGGTATCGCACCCAAGAATACATGAGACTGTAAATACGTAGTAGGTCTCGCACACGAACACGGGACTGTCAGATTGTACCAATAAAAAATCCCCCGAACAAAGAATCAATTAACCCTTCAATCGTTCAGATTCTGAGTCCACAACTGACTGCAGTTCACGCGTGCGTAAATCTCGCACATGGAAACGGGACTGTCAGCGCGTACCAATAAGAAATCCCCCGAACAATTATGAACCCTTCAATCGTTCAGATCCTGAGTACACGACTGACACGAGTGCCACCCTTGGAGCCTTTTTAGAACAATAGCAACATAAATTTCCAGGACCACAGAAAATAGAAGCTCCGTGTGTCCTCTCCGCAGCAAATATCCCTCGAGTTCGGGGTCGCCGCGCTCGTCGGCGGCGCGAGACTCCGAGACGCGCGCACGGGAGAACACCCGTTCGTTGGAGGCCGGCGAGCGCGACCCTCGAGGAAAGCCGTCAAAAAAGCAAGCACGAAGGAAGTAGAACCCTTCAATCGAGGTCGAAAAAGCAAGCATGAAGGCAGGGAGCCGAAGGCGTCCGGAGTCCCAGACAAAGTTCAAGACTAAATCGGAAGCGAAGGCTTCGCTCAAACTGAAGATAGAGCTCCGTGTCTCCTCACCGCAGCAAATATTCTTCGAGTTCGTGGTCGAAAACGGGACTGTCAGTTTGAACCAATAAAAAATCCTCCGAACAAATTATGAGCCCTTCAATCTTTCAGATCCTGAGTACAAGAGCCACCCGTGTACCTTTTGGAACAATAGTAGGGGGAAAAGAGAAGATGTGCCGAGTTATCAAAATTTTACAAAAAAAAACACCAACAAAGCTAAATCACCGGGATATGCAACGATCTGGTACCACGAACGGCGCGATACCCCGAGCAGGCGCGTGTAGTCGTCCGGCGGAGAGACAGGGGCAAGGGAGGGCAGCCACCGAGAAAGGCAGGACCGAGGGGTTCGAACAGGCCGATGGCGGCGGCCCTCAAAGCAAGGCAGTCGGTAGAAAGCGGTAGCATCAGCAAGACCGAGAAATCGAACCTCGGAGAGTAAAAAGCTACTGGTACTACTGTAAGATGAAGCTTGTCACAAGAAGCTCTTCGCGGAGCGACAGCACCTAAACAAATTTCCAGGACCACAGAAAATAGAACGTCCGTGTCTCCTTTTTCCAGCAAATATCCCTCAAGTTCGGGGTCGCCGCGCTCGTCGGTGGCGCGAGACTCCGAGACGCGCGCACGGGCGAACACCCGTCGGAGTCCGGCTCGCGCGACCGTCGAGGAAAGCGGTCGAAAAAGCAAGCACGAAGGCCGGGAAGCGAAGGCGTCCGGAGTCCCAGACAAAGTTGAAGATAAAATCGGAATTTTAAGGTTCGCTCACAGCGGCCGAGAAGGATTATAGATATATCTATATAAATACGAGATACTGCTGTTGTACTATATACTGCTGTTTTCTGTTGAATACCAGGAGTACAGACACCGACAGCAGGCAGTCCCCTCGAATACTGCATGCGGCCAGTGTTGCAAGACGACAGCCGCAACCTTTTGGAGAGGATTATCAGGCAGGAAGGAACGAACACAACACCAAAAGTGCCATGAACTCCAGGTGCCGTTCGTGGTCGCTGTACAGCAGTAGGTCGCCAGCATACGTACACACCTGTAGGTCGCTGCACAAGCACTGCTGTAGTACAGTATTAATAGTATGTACGAGTACCTGGTACGGAAAACCGTTGGTGTGATACGTGATAATACGCCGCAGCTTTTACGCATACCAACGCGGCACACTACCATTATAGCCCACCTGAATCACTCACCATACCCAGCGGTCTCCATGGCTAAGTCGATGCCCCACCAGCTAAGTCTGCTCAAGATTCCAAAGGCGTCGGCCACAGATATCGTTGCGCCGCTCGTACTTGCATCAGCAGGAATAACTCCGGCGCCCTCGCCTGGCATAGCTTGGGCTTGCACCAACACGGCCATTGCAGCAAACCATACTGCCCAGTGCTTCCACCTGGTGTTCGCACGATCTGTAACCCGAAGATGCATGGGTGGTCAGTTATGGTGCCCAAAGAGATACTGGCATGGGATAAGCGTGTGCGCGTGCTACGAGTTTATACGCGTGCGTACGGCTGCGGCAGGCGGCACTCTCGTTCGTTTTTGAACCACAAGGGTTTCGATCTAAACCAGAAGCGTTTTTGTAACCGTCCAAATTGCAATGCTGGTTTTCAGATTCGACATTCGATATCCAACGTGTCGACGAGTCGACGAAGCGTGCTCGTAGCGCTTGTACGCTACGAGCGGTTACCGCCTCAACATTCAGCGCTGCCTCTGAGCAGCACAGCAGTGTAGTACGAGGGTAGTCCACAATGATGTCGCCTGTGGCGTCCACGCGCCGGTTCTTCGTGGATAAAATGTCGAGCGAGTCAGCGGCCGGTAGCCCGGCGACCAGAAGACCGCCTAAACTCTGGCCCGACGCAGCAGCCGGGAAAGTGGGGTCGGTCAAGGTATGGAAGTGTCTCGCCTTGTGTTTGCGAATAGAGTTTTGGGCATTCCCAAATGTGAGCACCCACTACAAGTCCGCACTTCAGCATGATGGACCTACGGCATCGTATGACTCTACGTACCATGCTGTACCTGTACCGTACAGTAGTCACCTCGACCTTTGTCATATTTTTTGTATGAAACACATGTTTTCTTCTCTCGCGATCGCTTCGTGTTTATCCGCTGCGAGGAGCCGCAGCAGAAACATGCTGTATGGTACGGTGCGTACGGAGTATCCCTTCCAATACTCCCATGTCGGCGTCTGACGAATGTGCCCTTACAGTAGTAGTTGTTCCGGAAGCGAAGTCGAACGACGTACAGAGAGCGCCAAAAATGTCCACGGTCCCTGCTTGAGTTCCTTACGTACGAACAAACAGCAGTCGAATCTCCACCCCCGGACGAAGCGAGTCTTCAGGTCATTACTGCAATAGTGCGTAAACTTCGATCACGGACCACACGTGTGGTTTGTATGAATCCCTACGCCGCCACTCTACAACCTCGCGGAACTCGACCAGACATTCATCAAGAGTGGAGGCAACTTGAATGCGCGGAACAAAGACACCATGTGGACCCTCCTCCACACTGCGAGTCATGCCGGGCAGCACGAAGTGGTGGAGGCTCTTTTGGCTGCGGGCGCGAAATTCGACAGCGAGGTCGAGGGAAAATACAACCCGCTTCTCCTCTGCTGTAGCTGCGGCAGCGACGGCATGGTTTGTCCGGTCGTGTTGGCGCTCGAGAAGGAGGACGTGGAGGTCCCTGGGCGCGCTGAGTGCGGTCATGTAAAGGTGCGAAAGTTTCTCACCCGTGGACAGACCATCGGTTTCCACTTGGTGATCTACACCTTTCTGGGCAGATACCCCTGATTTGTATCATCTACGTAGCTCATGTTGCCGGGTCGGAGCTGTGTAATCTATCTGGTGAGCTCCACAAAGTACTACGAGTAGCACGTGCTTCCCGGGTTGGATATGTGTTATTCTGCAGATCCTGCACGAGCTCTCATAACAGCAGGTGAGGAACTAGATCAACTATCTGTACATAGATAGATCATGAGCTGTCTGTCCGAGATGTGGTAAGTTCCATACATGCCCGTAGCCGTTGTAGTCTATTGCCCAAGTTCTGCTAAATAGTGTTCATTACTTCAGTACGTAGCCTTTACCGTGGCATCACTCAACAATTATCTGCCGTTCGTAGGAGGAAGTATGGAATTGGAGGAATCATTCATTTTTTTTAGTGTGCTCGAGCAAAATACATACGAGGTAAAACACGTCTCTTTTTTTTCGAGACAAAGTTACTGTGAGTAGGGGCTAGGGTCAGAGTTGGGGACACGGCTCCGATTGCAAACAAACAGACAACCTCAGAAAGTAGGGCACACCCTGCTCGTGCATGCGAGGTCTTGACCGGTGACCGGTACAACCAAACACCTCCACAAACCCAGAACATCTCACTCATTCGAAGGATGCAACACAGAGCCCGCCACCGCCACCACCACCACCACCACCCCCCACAAGTCCACGCAATATAAGTCAGCTCTACGTAGGTGGTCACGGTCGTCGAGGAATACGTCACGGGGAAAAAAAACTAATCTCGCTAACGTCCTCTACCCCGCCACCACTACCACGCCACTACGTAATTTTTTTGTTTTATCTTACTTGGTATACTTTAACTAAAGATTGACGTACTGTAGTAAATTTAAAGTCGGCTCCGCTATCGCGCCTTTCTTTCTGTTGGCCACCCACAAACGCCCAAAAACCAGGCGGCCGCCGCTCTTCTCAAGGCTGGAGCGGACACGGAGGCTGCGACCGACCAGCTCTTCACTCCCCTCCTCATCGCCGCCTTCAACGGCAAGCTCGAGCTAGCCAAGCGTCTCGTAGCTGCGGGGGCTAAGGTCGAGGCCGAGAACAAGCAGCAGTTCACCGCCGCGTGCATCGCCGCGCAGCAGGGGCACGTCGACCTCTTGGGGTTTCTCCTGGACAGGTCAGCGTGTCGCGAGAGGCGGCGCAGGGCGGGGGGTGGCGGGAAGAGGACGTAACGGTGGCCCTTTTTCCGCCCATCTCTTTTCTTTGGGTGTCGTGAGTTCGCTGGACTTGACTACTATTAACCGTAAGCAGAACCAATAACGGTGTGTAAACATCGAGGGATACCTCTTTTTTTTAGTCCATTGTTGGTTCTGATCAGCATGGTCCCTCGTAAAAAATCATCAACGATGGGGTGGCGAAGCAAACCAACCGATAAATAGACTATACGTGTACAACGAGTTTGGCCTTCCAGGTGCAACACATAAAATCCAGCAACACATGAAGGCACGCAAACACCTGACCGTGAATGTCCAGCCAACGACTTTATAGCCCTACGTAATATCAGAGTACACGAAATACGTTTTTTCATGTTCGATTCGTTCTGTTTCTCTTTGCTGTTTTCCACGTTTCTCTCTTTCAAGGCATGCCCGTCGCGTCTAGTACGAGGGCATGGCATTGCATCATCTGTGCTCGGCTTACTGCACAACAATGTACTGTACGTATTACGGGGGACCATAGTTAACAGGACCTACGGTACCCACAAAAACCTATATATATGACCTATTTTTACTAACAATATTTGGTCCTATTTACTATAGTCCCCCGTAATAGTAACTCTGTGTTTCCTAGGTTTGTCACCCCAGAGCCTGTATCTCTCTAGGATTGAAGGACCAGCACGGGCACGGGTTGTCCTGGAAATCGACGGGTAAAAAGAACGGTTTCACGTGAAAACACACACACACATATGCATCGCTTGATCATTGATCAGCCGGCAGATACGCGGTACTCGTGCGAGTAGAAAATTTTGGAATTAAATGTCTACGAAAGAGAAACGCGTACGATGGGGATCGCACTATCAACCTCGTACCCCTACGTATAGCCATGATTTTTTATAGGCTTGACTTCCAGATCAGAAAACAGGTTTTAGGAGTGATTGCCAGCCAAATCACAAGGTCGCGCTTTGCTGTATCAGGTACCAAGTAAGTATGTATAATGGCGTTACCCAAATGATTCCAAGTGTAGACTCCTGCGAACGTTGGTTGTGACGAAAACACGTTCACACTGTCCATCGAGCACTGATTCATCTCTGTGCCCTACAACTGCAGGGATAAAACAATTGTTCCCCTCTTGGAACATCCCGAAACCAAACTTATATATCAGATAATCAGGAGAGGGAAACCCCTTTCCCGCTGCTGCTGTGTTCTTACTCGGAACAGGAAAAAAAAGGCCCATATACGGGTTTAGATGCAACGAAACGCATGTCCTATAACTAATTGGAGAGCTTGGCCACAGCGGCCGTTCGCAGTCGGTTACGGTACGAGTACGAGTAGTGGGAGGGCATTCTTTCCATGAGACCTATGTTATTATTGAAATTGCAAAAATGTCGATATTCTGTGCTTGCCCCCCGCCCCCCCCCTCCCGCGTTATTGCTCTTGCCCGCTCCATGCATCAGCGGCGCCAATGTTGAGGCCAGCACCGACACGAAGCTTACACCTCTCATGGTAGCGGCGCAGGAGGGCAGGGTTTCCACTGTTGAGTTGTTGCTGAGGGCCGGGGCGCGAGTGAAGGTAATCCCACCCCACGCACACACACACACACCCCCCCCCCCCCCCCCGATCGCACACTATGCCGCTGGTTTGCGAAGAATGGTTGCTTGTGTCTCCACTACAGTAACTTTCTACGTATCTCGAGGGTGGGGGGGGGGGGGGGATAATCAGAACCCACAATGGACCCGAAAACCATGTATTTCCCTATGTTTTTCACTCCATATTTGGTTCTGATTACTCAGGACGGAAATGTAAGGACCACTCGTGCGTAATTATTAATTCTACGAGGTCATTATATATTCGCCCAGAGCGGTACTACGATTAACTTACTATTGTTCCACTCGCCCTCCAGCCATGTTCGGCCCAAACATCATTTCCTCGTACGTAGCCAGCCGGAACGAAGAAAACCTGACCGAAAATACGTCTCATGTGTGCTCTGACGACAGCCTCCTCACGTGCATAGGTCGTCAATCGCCCATGCACTCGTGGTCGCCACGGTAAGACTGCACACAACGATATGATATCGGGGGGAGTTATCACATGGGGAATGTTCCGAGCGTACTGTATGGCCTACGTCGCGTTTAGGCAATGATTATCACGTGGGGGGTGCTCAGAGATTGATATATATATATTATATATATATATATATATGTCTATATATATCCTGCGCCACTTCAAGGATGGGGGGGGTTCAGACCATGATGCTTAGCCCGCGTCATCTTAAGCCCACGTCCTTTGAGGGCTGTGATGATCACCTCCGGGGTACTCAGAGCAACGTGTACTTCGTATACCCTACGGCACTCTAACGCAATAAATATATTGAACACACGGGGGAGGGGGGGGGGCAGAGCGTGACACTCAGCCTACGTCGCTCTTAGGCTATGGTTATCACACGGAGAGTACGAATTCAAAGCATGATACCTAGCTTTCGTCGCTATAACGCTATGATGATCCCATCGGGGCTATTCAGAGCATGCTGCGTAGCCTACTTCGTTTTTTTAGGCTGCGACGACTGCCGCTGCGCCGCACCGGGTGTTCCACACGTTTTTAGCCCTAGCAGTGGCTGTCCCAACAAGGATCGGTCTTCTAGTGACAGAGGTTGGGCGTAGCTCCCAAGCCCAATAATAGGTGTATTTTACCCAACCACTCACACCTCCGGAGCTAGTCTCCCTCAACCGGCTTCCACTGAAAAACAAGCTGCCGTTTCACTATCCCCTTCGGGGTAAAGATGTCAGGAGACAGCCTTTTCACCCCTTGACGGACGGCAACTTAAAGCCTCGACATGCCCTTGACTGACACCAAACTACTGGGTTTGAGTCTGGAACACCCACCCGGCCCTACACCCCTGACAGCGCCACGATTTGCCTTGCTTGACATGCCTCCTGACATGTTTTCCCTTCGAAACTCCGAGATAGCGATCAAAAACAATGGTTGCTAACTCCGCGGGTGTTATCAGCCATTTAGGAGCAGCGTGGGCCCCCCAGCAGCAGTAGTTTGTACGGGGTAGGGAGGGCCCTATTGCACCCATGCCGTACGACTCCTTGCGGCAATGATTGTCACTCGGATACCCGATGTTGTAGAATATCGTCCCCCAATCACGCAATGGCCGCTGCCACAATCGGCCCTTTTTTATCATCAATATTCTCCTCTCTCAAGTCCCACGAGGGCCAAAAGGTGGAATATCCCCATTGAAGCATACATCGCCGCCCAAAAAAACGAGCCGCTATCCCCCCAGAAGGTAAAGTTACAATAGATGCGGATAATGGCGTTCCCGAGAGGGTGTTGGTTATCCGAATAGCATGTCCACGCTTATAAAAAGCGACCTTCAGTGCCTGCTTCACGCAATAAAAAACATCGCCAGCCACAACATCGACCCTTCTTGGGCTGCAGTCCCGTTTTGGGGACAAACCACGCAAATTAGTCGTGGGTTGTCCCCAAACCGGGACTGCAGTACTAACAGTATCAACCCCTACCGTCCCCAAAGAGAAAAAAAAACGGAAGAAAAATGAAAAGGAAATCACACCGAGTTGAACAGCGAGGATACCTGGCGAGCAACACTAGCTTCAGGCTTATAACGAGCATCTAAGAAGAGGCGATACCGTAAAGTACCAGTATGTCGTTTTTTTCAGAATTTCTCCCTCAAATGTTCTGGTGGTGTATATATATATAATTATATATATATATATATAAGAAGGGGCGAGACCGTAAAGTACCAGTATGTCTTTTTTTTCAGAATTTCTCCCTCAAATGTTCTGGTGGTGTATATATATATATATATATATATATGTATTCACTCTACAAAAGGGGGGGGGGGGTGAACAAGTTGGTTCATATGTACTAATTTCTTTGACAATTTGATGTACACCTGAAACGCTGAACAAATACCTCGAGACCAAGCACCACCCCAGTCACCTTTCCCCCGCTCCTTCCCGCCTCTGCCGCCTCTGCAGACCCGTAACGACAGAGGTGTCGGGCCTCTGTCCCTCGCGAGCGACTTCGGGCGGGCGGACGTGGTGCGCCTTCTTCTAGACGCCGGCGCCGAAATGGAAGAACGGGACTCTCGCGGAAACACCCCGCTCATGCACGCCTGCCAACAGGTGGGAAAACCACATACCAGGTACAGCAGTAGCAACGGCTCGTTGGGATACTACGGTACTCCACACGTACATGCCGTACCCGGGTGTGTATAGGACGTACAAGACAGGGTGGATCTCGCTGACCGATACTATATTCACCTTTTTTCATGTTAATGTGCTTGTCATCCTCAACAGTGTGTAGTACGAGTAGCACGAGAATCAACGTTGATCACTCATGAGCGCTATTAATACCACTCTGGGCTCTGGTCGGAAATATAATAACCGTTTGGTGTTCATATTGGGGTATATATGTACCTTATATTTCAGACCAGGGTGGTACGCGATGTGAATAAAAACGGGGAATAACATTCTCAGCCAGAGGCCCAAGTGCCATAGGAAATCGTGCCCTGGTGAACATTCTTTACGTTTGTCACTGACGTCAACCATCGTGAACTGCGCGTTCAACCATGGTCAACTAAGCTGTGTGCGCTGGTGGTTGCGTAAAAAAGACAAAAAAAAACGCCACGGTATACGTATAAAAAGGGGAGATTTTCAGTCGGCCGGCGCGGATCTCCGGCTTCAGATTTCGTACGTGCTGCAAGGAGGATATCCGGCTTCATTCACCCAGCCAAAAAAACTAGGCATACCCGCCCGCCCTAAGTCACTCTGCCCCGCAGGTTTCCTAGTGTAAGGGTTAACTCCGGCCTCACCCATCTCGACAATGAGGCATGCTCTCCACGCATGTCCTAAGTCACTCTGCCCCGCAGGTTTCCTAGTGTAAGGGTTAACTCCGGCCTCACCCATCTCGACAATGAGGCATGCTCTCCACGCATGTACCACTGTGTTTCCCCTCTTTTATTTTTCCTCTTCCCATACATTTGTCTTCGGCGCTCTTATTTTCTATTTTCTCTCTCCTTCCTATTAATAGTCGTGACCCAGATTCGGGTAACATAGCAGGCGCTCCTCCCCCCTCCCTCGACACTGCGGTCCGTGCCTTGATTTCCATCGCGAGAACACTTCAGCCACTTCTTCCGTCCCGGAATACAAGGACCGTTTAGACTCAGTATTAACCCTTTTAGGACTGCAGTCTCGTTTTGGGGACAATTGGGGACAAATTGCTTGGAATTTGAGTGCCTTGTCCCCCAAACGGGACTGGAGTTCTAAAGGGGTTATTGTAGAAGATTTCCATACTTCTCGGGGCAGAGAGTAGAATAGTTCAGGGGGCCGTGTGAAAAAATAAAATAATTTATAACAGCTCGCCCCGGTCGCAATAAACTCATTCGCACCCCACTCCTACATGCTCTAAGTCACCATAAACCCATGAGACTTTCTGTATCGCTCTCAATGTAACCCAGTTTATCACTCTAAACGTATTCCAGGCTGTCTGTAACATTCCTTATGCTTGCTCACGGCGAAAGCTGGCCATGTCCCCCCTCCCCCGTTGTTCCTCGCTTGTCTTTGCTTAGCTTGTCTCTTACCCCGCTTGTGTGTGAACGAGGAATGCTTGGCGCGTTGGATATGAATATTTCTCTATTCATTTTTGTTGTTGTGTGAGTGTGTAGTGTAGGCATAGTGGGTTGCTTTAAGGGGGTGTAAGTGTTTCCCTCCTGTCAAGAAGTCCGTCGACTCCGACAGACTCAGGGCTAGCCCACATCATGTTTTCTATCCTCGGAATGCCAACGAAAACCCTGCCTACAACACGCGCCCCCACAAAATACCGACCTATTTCCTCCGTGAGGTCACATAGCACCCGCAGCACGCTCGATCGCAGGACTAGTATCACATGCAGGCATGGCAAATATTAATTCCGACGAAGTGCTCGATCCCACACATGGTGAGTGAGGCGTCTGTCCATCTCTCGTACATACAACGTTTCTTCGACTTACGGTGCACGCTCAGAAAGCGATTGCAAAGAAACGATGTCGTCGTTGATGGTGGTGGTATCGTTGTCTCTGTATGTTGCCGCCGTCTGAACTGACTTGGAGTTCGGTGTGGGAAATTGCCTGCAGTGTCTTTTCTCTTTCGAAAATGTCGAAACCACGGCTTTTCTCGGCGCGACAAACAGGGACAAACCAAAGCGGTGGTCGAGCTCCTGCGGGCGGGCGCTCACCCCTCCGCTGCAAACGACGACAAGGAGTCGCCGCTGGCTCTTGCCGCGAAGAATGGCCACGAAGATGTCTTGGTCTTGCTCCTCGACACAGAGGTGAGACGGTCCCACCTTCCGGGTGAAGCTTTCGGTTGCATCAGATCGTCCGTGCGCGCGAACGTGTACGTACGATAGTAGGTCGGGAAAGGGGGAATGATTTTCAAGTATATATCTTTTAATGTCCTACACTAATTCCGAGCAGTTTTGTCTCCGCGCATATGGCCGATATACCGCCACCTCATCAATGGAGGGTGAAACTTGTTTTTGTGGGGAGGTTGACATCGGAAGCTCGACTATGATAAAAAAAAAAGTTTGCTGCGTGCTCTCCATCGTGCTACACGCCGCTTGGACACTTTACGGAACACCTACTAAAAAAACGAGCAATAAGAGAGGCAGGATTACAATTGCCGGAAAAAAACAATTTTCGGACTCGTTGTACAGAAGATGGTGAAGGCGCACACATTCATTGTCAGAGAGGAAATCCAGCCTGAACCCGCCTTCTTGCTTCTTACTCGATGTTATGTAGTGTATATAACAAACTGCTTGCGTCTCCTCTTGATAGCGGAGCAACGCCGCAAAATATCGAATGACGTATTGCTGTGATCGCGACAGGTCAGCATGAAAGCGTCCAACCAGAGAGGCTTCACCGCCCTCCTGAGGGCTGCGGAGGGGGGTCACACCAGCGCCTACAAGGTGACTTTTTTTTTCGCTGGAAGACAATTCTTTCGCGCTTCCCACTTTTTATGAGCGCTGAACGACACTTCCGTTCACGCTTCCACCTGTTTTAAGCGGTTCATCCTTACCGCGCGCAACATTCTCATAAAATCAACACGACAACACGACAACTCTTGGCTTGGGGCGATGTGCGAGCCCCACATGCACCCCAGAAAACGTCAGGACGCTCTGCGACAGCTGCAAGCTTAACGAAGAAGACTATCGTCACCAGCCTGTGGTTTTTACCACCGATTTCCCCCGAGGTTCTGCCGCGGTACTCTCCCGGGTGGCTATCTCCACCGCACCTGCCCCTCTCGGGGGTCAGGTTGGGTCAACGTGCCCAAGCGCCAGTAGCAACAGCAGCCTTTGCTGATGTTGCAACGGGGGCTATAGGTTAAATTGACACACGACACGAAGTGTGGTGAGCTTGAGCATTTATTTTACCAATCCGCCGGAAGATTAAAAACAATAACAAAACATCTGCGACGGCACGAGCGTGCACAGTGCACATGCCCAGGAAAGAGAGCGCGGGCCACGGCCCCAGCCGATTGTCGACTACAGTCCGGGAAATGGCGACTGTCTTGCTTCCTGTCCTGTTACGGGGGACCATAGTAAATAGGACCAAACATTGTTAGTAAAAATAGGTAAATGTATAGGTTTTTGTGTGTATCGTAGGTCCTATTTACTATGGCCCCTCCACCACGAAAGGTTGCGTCCGTAAGCCAAATATGATCTAGGAATGTCACGTGGGCACCACGCATCACGCATCACGTGACGTGTGTGGATTGCCGGTACGTCAGGGTTCTGAGTCGGCTGACAACACGTCGCCGACTATGATACTCACCACCCTGGCCGGAATTATAAGGATCGTTTAGACTAATTTTACGAAGACCAACCAGTCCCTATGTCTTCGCACTTTCAATTAGTTGCGCGCGTGCGGTAGTTGGTTTGCGGAGTTTTCTTGCTGTATACGTGTCTGACTGGCGCGTTTGCGGCTCACCGTGTGTGTGTTTTTAATGACGAGAACCAAAAACGTCAGCTGGTTGGCATGCTTCGCCACCCAACTATTAATAATATCTAGCCTTATCGCCTGTAAGGCATGCCTTATTCAGTGCACAACTAATGAGTAGCCGTCAAGTCCAGACAAGCCACTTCGCCAAAGCCCAACCAATAACTATTAATAGTCGTCAAGGCCAGGCAAGCCATGCCTTACTCGCAGACCTGCGTATTTGTGGCGGCTACCCGCATAACCAAACCCCCACAAACAACATTCGACTGTCACGAGCCCCCCCCCCCTCCCCTGTCCCTAACCCCTCCCCCACTACAGGGCGAATTATAGTATCACGTCGTGTCCATGGTAAGACACCCAAGAGGCGGTTACATAGTACTCCCATTGCTGTCTCTGGAAGTGGCTACACCGGAAATTAAATTAAGTCGTTGAAGCTTCCATCCACGTGCAAGTCCACCTCAAAAGCGATTCTTAGTAGGATGCAGTGCACTCTTCATGTGACTCGCCTGACACCTCACAGAGCTTCGCGCTTGGTGCAAGCAATGTCTGCCTGGTCGGTGAAAACCCGATGTGCTCCGTCCCGGCATTGTAGGGATGCGAGGGTCTACGGCCATAGGACTACGCCCGTGCATGAGATCGAGTACATCTCTCCTATCCAGTACACACCCCCCCCCCCCCCGCCGGCCCGATCTCACGTAACACGTTTGCTGTTGTATTCAGGCATTGGTGGATCGGGGCGCAGATCCGCTCGCCGTGACAACAACGGGGAATACGGCGTTGCACCTGGCAAGCGAAAGAGGTCACCTGGGGATGGCAAAGTTTCTCGCGGACGCGGGGGCGGACATGGAGGCGTCTAACAGCCAAGGGTTCACGTGAGAGAGAGAGGGGGCGGGGGGGGGGGGGGGGGGGGGGGGGGGGGCAAGCTTATAGGGACAACGCGGCAAGCGTACACCGTATGATACCAATGCAAGAAACGCGCTGAGAGGCGGAGACTTCGGCGGCTTTCCATTCCGTCGATACTTCGGAGGCAAGACGCGTAGACATAATATGACGATGACTACGGCACCGCCCCCATTTTTTTTATTCCCTATCCCATTTACTGTCTTCTCCGCCCTTCCTGGTCCTACTCCATCCTATTGGCAGTCGTAATTCAGATTCGGGGTCACATAGCAGGCTTTTCGCCCCCCTCCCCGCTACGGGTCGCGCCTTGCGTTATTTTCGCGAGAATACTTCCGTCCTTCCTTCCCTAGTCGACTCGCGTCTAAAATTCCCCGTGAGGCACCCCGGGCAGCTGCTGGAGTGGGAAACGCGCCCGAACTGCAACGTCGGTAACGGCACGGCAAACGCGCAGCATTATGACGCTTGTGCTGCTGCACGCGCTTGGTAGACGCTTGACAATATTCGCCCTTCTCGTTTTTTTCAGATTTAGCATTTTCTTGGGTCTCAAACAAAGGCGGGCGACGCGTGTCGTCGATGTGTAAAAGAGCCTCCGCAGTTTTTTGTTTTTGTTTTTTTCTCTGCTTGGGGAAGAACTACTCGCTGCTGCAGCTGCAACCACCTCCACCATTTTTTTATGGCAGACGAAGCAAAAATAGCACAAGAGCGAGAGGGTGGCCGTCTCTCTGCTGTAACATTTCGACATGTATACGGCCGGCGCAAAAACCAGCCGCTGGCCGTGCCAGCTAGCCGTGTTGCGTTCCGATACTTCTTGGTGGAAAAACGGAGCTCGATTTTCCAGCTGTCGCATGCATACCGCCATTAACCCTACTGTTACGTATACGGCAGGTATTGGAGCCTACGAGTAGAACAGCGACAAAGAGGCCGTAATTTTGCATCGACCGCCTGGGATGCGCTTGTATACACGAGGACGTGTACCCTCAAGCCGCGCATGTGTCGTGTACAGCAGTAGCTCCTTTACGTTGCACTGCCGGATGGCCCTGCCTTACACCAGCAGACCGGGCTGATTGTCTCGTGTTTCGTTATGTTTAGTTGTTTTTGTTTCTATTAATAGTTCCATACCAGTATATTATTACTGTTCTTGTGTTTGCCATCTGACAAGGTATAGCGCTAGTTGCAACCACACCATCCACATGCTAAAAAAGAGGATCCAGAATCCAATTACGTCAGATATAGATGGTTCTATTTACAGTCAGACCTGACTGAGTACTTGACGAACCTACACCAAAAACGTAAACCCCGTTATGAGAGACTCTCTGCTGCAATCGCTTCCACCCCCCCTTTCCTTACCTTCTTCCTTGTTTTTCTCTCTCCCTCATAATACTAGTCGTAACTCAGATCCGACGTTATATGTAGCAGTGCCTTCCCCCCCCCCCCCCCCCCCTAAGGTTCGTTCTTTGCATTTTTGATCGCGACAAGACGTCAACCCGCTCTTCCCTCGTCGCCTCGCGTCGAACGACCAATGAAATAATGGTAAAATCTGCAGGGCACGTTTTCCCTCTATACTACAATCAAGCGAAGCGCCGAAGGGGCTCATACAGAAAAGCCCCTCCAAAGGCCTACGAAGCACGTTTCGAGGTTTTACCTTGTCGCTCTTTCAAGTTGTTTTTTCGGTGCCGTGCCCGTTGGCCGAAGATCCATCCGCGCACCCTGACGGCTAAACTAGCCGCCGTTACGCTCGACGTGCTCCAACCGCCGCCACAGCGCCCTTTTGGTGGCCACTCAGCATGCGCACGGGGCCATCGCGAAGGAACTTCTGAATAAAGGGGCGAAACCGGACGCCACCACGGCTCGCGGGTTCACGCCGCTGATGCTCGCCGCCCAGTACGACCAGCAGGACCTGGTGATGGATCTGCTTGACAGAGGTGCTCTATGGCGATGCACTGCTGTACGTACTACGGCCGTGTCTCTGATAGTTGTAGACCCACGGACGTATGTAGACGTGTACGCGCAGCGCGCTGTGTGCTGGGCATCTGGTTGCGGACTCCGCCGGTATACATGGTGTAGGTTGCGCTACTCCGAGTGCCGATCAGTGTGCTTCCTGCGGTAGATGTCTCGGTGCCTCGTCGGGTTCATCGAAGCATCTATCTGTTTTTCAGACGGTATTCATGGACAACTCGATCTCCCCCTCCCCCCCGGTGAAATAGAGCTATTGTATGAGTACGAGTAAAGTGCTTGCATGCCCATTTTTCGCTCTTCACCGGCTCGCCCTGTCCGTCCAGCCACCGGCACTCCTAAACATCTCTTCTACATGCTTTGATCCGTTTTCTGCTTCATACACGTTTTTATCCCCTCATTCACCCACCCACACACACCCACTCCCACCCATCTACCCACTCACACACGTCACCCATCCACCCACCACCCCACACCCACATCCACACCCACACCCACCCACCTACCCACTCACACACGTCACCCATCCACCCACCACCCCACACACCCACCCACACCCCACTCATTCACCTAGTTTGCGCGACATGTTTATCTCTCTACGCAGTGCGAGGCGACAGCGCCGCCTTCCTCCCCCTTCCCAGTCAGGGACGACAGCGGAACCCTAAGGGTATTAACACGAGTACACGCTTCCCTGATAATGCGTACACCCCCCCCCCCCGCGCGCGCCTGCTGCTACCGTGCCCAACCGCCTTGCTGCCATGCCTACTGCATGTATTGTACGGACAGGTGTGAACATAGCCGCGGTGCAAGAGACCGGCGACACTCCGCTTAGCCTCGCCGCATATTTCGGCAGACTGGGCGTGGTGAAAGAACTGGTGCGTCGCGGGGCGGACGTGGGATGCCGGGATCGCGACGGTTTGGCCCCAGGGGAGGCGTTTGAAGACAGCGTGAATGCTACGTCTCGGCGTCGGATTCAGGTGCGGTCTAGGGTTCGATTTCAGGCTCAGTTTCAGTCGGCTGGTCGGTTGTTCTGAAGCGTTGCCACAGTCGACACCAACTCGCTTCGGCCCGGAGAAAGTACTGATCTTCCGCGGAAATTACCAACGCGTGGTGTCGACTAACGCATGCACGACCTTCTGATAAAGCGGAGAGATCGGGTGGGGGGGGGGGAGGGGGAAGGGGGGGGGGGGGTCGTGGTAGTCACGAAAATCGCATGCCTCAACTAATCTCCTACCCCCCCCTTCTCTCCGCAAACATCTTTCCGCTCGTAAGGTTGCGCTTTGGGGAGAAAAGGAAAAGAAGAAGTGGGAGCACGACAAAAAGAACGCGAAGGCCTTGTCGCCAACCGGTGACATGCCTGCCGCGGCTGAGGCCGCCATCAGGTACGAGGCCGCTCTGACCCGCGATTGCGAAAAAAACAGCGCTTGCCGACAACGCGAGACTCTCTCTGGCCACCATGTGAGCGTGACGCGGCTCGTAGCCGTTTCCTGTATCCATCGATATTTATCGAAGGGAGCGACGGACCGCAGCGCCTTGAGCAGCTTCCCGGGCGTATCTTGCTTGTCTGCGTGATGAACCGCGAGAGCGGAACCACCGCGCGAGAGGGAGAGAGGGGGCCCGAACAGTCCCGCGCCTCTCGATCGTCCAGTTTCGCTAACCAAACGCCACCAAAGTGCAGAGCCTCGGGCTCGGTTGTCACATCTTTAGTCGATCAAAAATATATCGCGGTTCTCAGAACGCCTGAGGGCGGCGCATGGTCACCGCGGCATCTGGGTGGGAACGCTTCAGCGGAGACGAATATAGAACCCTCGGAGAGCGACCGATCCATAGAAAGCCAACGAGGGGAAAAACATTATGGCCCAAGGAGCGAAGAGCGTTTAGCTGGCGCGAAGTAGGGCAAGGAATATCCCCAGGTGTCTTTAGTAGTAGTAGGAGCGGTGATCACTCTCGAACGGGATGCGTGGTCAATGGTCAAATGACTATTACGGGGGACCATAGTGAATAGGACCTAATATTGTTAGTAAAAAGAGATAAATATATAGTTATTTGAGTGTAACGTAGGTCCTATTAACTATTGTCCCCCGTAATAAGGCGAGCAACCAATTAGTACGTCTCCCCCCGAGACTACAAGCCTTGCGCCGCGATCAATGCAATACTTTATATCAAAAACGGTTCATGCTCCCTCTCCCTTCTGTTGGAGCCTGGTAGGTATTGATAGTGATCTAGCTGATGGAAGGGCAATAGTCCGAGAATAATCCGAGAATTTGCTAGCCTCTCTTGCTACTCCTGCCGCCATGTTCCTCGAAAGGCGAGACAGTTTTGAGCTCAGTTTTCCCCACCACCCCGCCCACCTCCTCAACTCCCCGCAACCCCTAACCCTCAACCCCGGGTTTCTCACCAGTCCCTGTCACCCGCTTCTGCCCATCAGCGTTCCGCGAACGCGCCGTCAGCTCCTGGGCAGAGCAGGGGGTGGTGCCGATAAACGACACCGGCAATCACCCCAGACTGATGCTCTTCCCAAAATATATTACGCCCACCCCGCTCATTCTAACTATTTTATATACAGTACCACCAAGTTCGATGCCCCCCCCCCCCCGGTGTATGGTCATACGACTACGGCCATGCATGCATGGCATGAGTACACCCCGCCTCCTTGACCGCCCCCCCTTCTCGCCCCCCCTGCCCTCCGCTACCCCCCCCCTCCCCCCCCCCTTCGTCAGACACAAGCGATCGTCAGTGCTTGTGGTCTCACCAATCGGAGCAAAGGAGGGGTCGAAGCCCTGGAGCGCCCTTCACACCGCGGTGCACCGGGCTTCCGCGTCGGCGGTGCGAGAGCTGCTTCTCGACGAGGACGTGGACAAGGAGGAGGAGATCGAGCGAAAGTTCACGCCGCTTCTCTTGGCGGCCCAGGACGGCCTGGTGGAATGCATATCGGAGGTGAAACATCGTGTGGGGGCGTAGGGACTGCCCCGAGAGGTTTCTTGCCGTACGGTGGCGTGGCTACAGGGCATGCCCCTCTCTCTCTGCACTTGCTTGTTGCACGGCCACAAGATCGTACGTATAGGGGCCTCCTGCCTCGGTAGTTTTTTGCTGCACAGTGGCGAAGACTGCTAAAGCTGAGCTAGTGGCGGATGTGTGTATGTGTCCGTGTGCTCGTGCTCAAGATTCGGAAGGGTGTGGGGCAGGACGACCGCCTTTACCCTTTGGTTCGGAGCATGAACGGTGGTTTGCGTGACGGCGGGCGACTTCGCTACCGACGTGTGGAAACACAACCTAGTCCTTGACAACGCTGGGCCTGTACCCCAAGCCCCTTAGCCCCTTCTCGACGGAGCCGAGGCGAAATGGGTCCGTCATGCATGAAGCGTCCCACGTGGATCATTTTAGGTTCACTAGACAGTGGCGATGAAAGGATCACTATCCTAAGAAGTATGGATGGTGGCAAACAGGCGGCGAGACGGGAAGGAGACAAGATAAGGAAAACGTCTATATAGGATACATGGAAAAAACGTACCAGGTAGTAAACGCCCAAATGTTGGAGGTATCTCTATTGAATTGTTTGGAGTTCGTGGTCAATGGTCAGATGACTGAGGCAAGCAACGAACGAGTACGCCCGCCCACCCCCCCCCCCCTTGCCTTCCGTTTTTTCAACTACGGACAACGGGCAGTTGATTGAAGCCGGCGCCAACGTTGAGGCTAGAACAGACACGGCCTTTACCCCTCTATTGCTGGCGGCCAAAAGCGGGCACCTGGAAGCAGTCAGGGAGATCAGGGTGGCGGGCCGCGCGGACGTAGAGGGTTCGAACAGTCGATCATTCACACCGCTGCTCCTCGCCTGCCAGAACAACCACCACGAGGTGCGAGCTTGTACTACTACTATTAATAGCATCTCACAGGGAGACAAAAGGTGTGTTTCTCGAAGAGTGATGTTATGATACTGCCGAGCGAGACGCGCCAAAAGGCGTGTTAAGGTGAGGGGCGAGGGGAGAGTGTAATCGTGCCATATATGGCTGTAGTCGAATGGAGGACGGGGGGTGTACTCGATAGGAGAGATGTACTCGATCTCGTGCATGGCCGTAGTCGTATGTCCATAGAACCTCGCATCCCTACAATGCCGGGACGGAGCATGACGGGTTTTCACCGACCAGGCCGACATTTCTTACACCAAGCGCGAACCACCGTGAGGTGTCAGATGAATCGCATTTAGGGTGAGCTGCGTCCTACTAAGAACGGCTTGTGAGGCAGACTGCATATGGATGGCAGCTTTAATTAGGTCATGTAATTTCCGGCGTAGCCATTTCCAGAGATAGCAATGGGGGGAAAATCTGCGCGAGAGGAGAAAACAGCGTATTGCGCGGAAGCATTCGGCGTGAGTACGTACGACCAGCTTTGAAGCACATGCGAAAGATGGCGTGCCAAGCCGCCTGATACGTTCAAAATCGGGGCGGTTAGATACGTCTGACAAGAAGGGAAGACACGCACGCACTCGCATGGCAAATAACAGCGCGCGAGGTTCTCAGAGGGTGTCGTGTGAACCGGCTAGATGCTTCCAGGAAGCTGCTCGACGCCCTCTCCCTTCTTCGCATTTTGTGAACGCCTCTAAGAATACATCCACGATTTCGTCAAAATACAAAACGCCATGCACCACTTTTTTTAATGTATTTTCACGCTTTGTTTTTTTTGCCGCGGTGCTCGAATCGTGCTCTGCAGGTTGTTCGCGAGCTAGTGGTCGAGGCGAAGGCCAACATCGAAGCTCTCACGGACCAGGTGCGCCCGACACGTCACTCTCTTTTTCCCCCAGCCGCGCACTTCACGAGTTTTATTTCGGTTCCACACGCTATAAGAGACACAACATCGACGCCGCGCCGGCCCATACTTGAAGCGGCGCGGTGCACGTCCCAAGCCTCCTTACTCCCGCCCCACAAGCTATCGTTTTTGGGACGCGAACTATCCACCAAACGACGAAAACCGTGCGAACGCAGGGTTTCAAAATGACCAGCGCCTCACGGCGCTTCGAGCTAGGTGCAAGAAATGTCTATCTATGCCGTCGAAAACCCGGCGTGCACCGTCCCCGCGTTGTAGGGATACGAGTATCTATGGTCATACGACTGCATGCATGAACATGCGTACACCCCCCGCTCACACACACCCTTGTTCCATGCCTCGACTAACGACTGATATTGGAAAACTGAAGCGTGTTCCTCATTTTTTCGTCTCGCGCTCATCCGCGTGCCAGGGGTACACCGCTCTCCTCGTGGCCTGTCAATCCGGGAACGTGGAACTGGCAAACTTCTTGGTGTCCCAGGGGGCGGCGCTTGGTGCCATCACGGCTCGGGGGATGTCGGCATTGCATCTCGCAGCCGAGATGGGGACGGCGGGCCTTATCCGAATGCTTTGCGACGCTGGAGTGAGTGCGTGTGAATATCGTCTAGTACCTGGTATGTGTGTATAATGTATTTCACTTTTGACCGATCTTTCAGCTCCCCGCGATATCCAGCACATGCTATATAGGGTCCGTGCTGTTTCTTCCTCACACTACTGCTGTAGAAGAGGAACAAGCCCTACGGTTCCAAGTCTCTGTGGGTTTCAAGCGCTGCGAGACGGAGAGCACATGGAATTACGCGTCACGAGCGCTCTTCGGCAGTAAATGAATGGCGGGCATGTACAACGATGCACACCTTGGAAATATCATGGCTTCCTACTTCGTGATCTTGACCTTTGAGGGCAGACCTGTCCCCGATTTTGTGTGGTCTACAGTAGCTGCTCCTTTTGCCGGCTGGGAGCCGTATAATCTGCATGATCTTATGCAGGTACATGTTTCCTGGGTTGGGTCTGCACTATGCGGTTCCTGCACAACCTCTCACATTGGCAGGTGAGGAACTAGATGATCTATCTGCAGACAGATCAGATAGATCATCACCTGTATGATCTGCAGATGATCTGTCGGAGGTGTGCAAGGATGTTCGAGCCCTGAGAGAGAAGATCATAACCATTGTACACGTAGTAGCTATTTCCCCGCCTTGACGTCATAATCGAATTGCTACATGTACAACATGACGGTTGAGCTAGCAGTGTTATACAACGAAAACCACAACCTCGAGCTTCGCCTGGCTGTTAATCCTGGGCGGCGGAATTTCCCAAGGGCTGCAACCTTTAAAGCAAGCACTGTCCCGAGCAGGCATCATCGCGTATTGACATCCTCGACACAGCGTGTCTGTCTGCTCGGCCAGTCTCTACGACCACCGGCACCAACCTTTGCAATTTTTTGAGAGGGAGTATATTCACGAGTGTTGCGTTTTTGCCAATTACCCGGGTACTCGTAAGTACTACCCGGCTTGCAAATACTCGTCACGGGTACGAGCAACGCTTTATACTCGCCGAGTATTTGGGGCCCGCGTACCGGGGTACCCGGGTACCCGGGCACTCGGTTAACCTCTTTAAATGAGTACCCGGGTACCCGCTGATTCACCTTGGAAATTCCGGAGATGGCAACTAATTGTTCGACAATGAAGGATAGACCCCTGAGTTACTCAGTCAGCGCTGACCTAGTAGCTCAGTGGTCTATCAATCATAACCGAACAAAAGAAGTACCTTTGGGCTCGATTCAGCCTCCCGCCGATACCATCCTCCGGGGTTGATCAAGCCCCTGATCAGAGCCTGGTTTTTCCTCCATATGGTCTCCCTCCCTACTGTAGTCGTGTGTTCTTTTACTCAAGTGGTTCACTCCACTTCCGACTTTCTGGTCGAGTGTTCTTTTATCGTGGTGTTCTCCACTAGATTTATCTTTTTTTACCGACGGCAGAACAAGCGGAAATACGATGTCTGGCTGGACTCGAACCCCGGACATCTTTTGTTCGAGATGTAATGAATACACCACGGAGCCGCTGACCGAGTAGCTCAGTGGTCCATCCAATATAACCAAACACTGGTCACCTACTAAATCACGTCCTCTGGGTAGTATTTGGTACATATGTTCTCGAGGAAACCCTTTTCAAAACGAAAATGCTGTCGCATGCCTCACATCTCACACCATACTAGAGGTGTTTCCTTTTTACCAAATGCCCGGGTACTCGCGAGTAACGCTCGGCTTGCTAACACCCGCCACGAGCACGGGCAGCACTTCATACTCGCCGAGTATTTGGGCCCCGGGCACTCGGTTACCCGGCTGTTAGAAGGGTACTCGGGTTTTATACGGGTAGCCGCCGTTAAAAGAGTACCCGAATATCCACCCAAAATGGCCGTAAATACTAGCGAGTACCCGGGTATTTCCCCCCCCTAATTTGGCGGGTACCCGTTTAAGACGGGTACTCGTCGGGTAGCATCTCTATTACGGGGGACCATAGTTAATAGGACCTGTGGTGTACATAAAAACCTATATATTTAACCATTTCTACTAGCAATATTTGGTCCTATTAACTATGGTCCCCCGTAATAGCATACTCGGATATTCTTAGTAGGTTATCAGCCTCATGTCAGCGCGGCCGGCGCGTCGGGATCCTTCGTTGACCCGGAGCTGGAGCAGCAGTGGAGAATTTTACACAGCAGTTCTGCAGCGGCCCGATACAGCTCGGTGCCGTAATCTCAGCCGCCCAACACACTTGTTAGAGAGGCACCATATATCCATAGTGCTGACTGCTAGCTCAATGGTTAGCTGACTCCTAGCCTAGTGGTTACGGTTTACGTCTGAAACGGCTCGGGGGCGAAATTAGAGCAAGATTTCTGATACCCTTGTTTTGCTTTTGAGCGCAACTAGCGCAGCACAGCTCATACCGTTCAAATCACCAAACTTTCATAACTAAACCCAGTTGAGCGACGCCTCACACTCTCCGCTCCCCCCCCCTACCCCCCCCTCCTCACCGCTACTCGAACGCAATGCACGCGTACACACTTTGTTCCCCCTTTGCGTTACCCCCCACGTCATTTCACCTACTCCTCCTCCCCCCCCCGCGACTGATGCTCGTAAACCAGGCCCCACTCGAGACTGCCTCGTGCACGGGGGACACGCCATTAACCTTGGCCACGTACTTCGGCCACATCGAGGCGGTGGAGGAGTTGCTGTGTCGTGGTGCCAACGCCGATGCCGTCGACGAGGATGGCCAAGCCGCAGGTGGGCTGATCGCTAGCGCAACTTCACGCCCACAACTGCAACAAACGCGGGCCTCGGCCCAAAGACATCGTGCACCGTTTTCATTTCGTTTCGCTGCTTCTCGCACACGCTTTGTATATGCTCGTACCTGGTACGAGTTTGAGATTATTCCTATCTGATGATAAGCACCGTCGTTTTACGAGGGCCATGTTTCCATAATCTCCAAAAACAATCCAGGTTTTCCTTTCGCGCAAATTCTGTATCTTTCAGAGTTTCCTCATTTTTTTTCTTCCAGATATATATGTACAATTTAACTTTCCTGATAGTTTGCCCTCTGTTAAATTTCACAAATCGCGACAGAACGTCTCCGTATCTCGATACAAATTTTCCAATTTTTTCCAAGTTTGGGAATTTCGGGGGGGGGAGTGCTCTCGGATTTTGTGACACAGCCTCAGGTATGCAAATTTGAGGTGATCTATTCGCAAAAAAAGTGCATTATTTTCTGGCTCTACACCCAAGTAGTTTGCCCCCATTCGCTTCTCTGTGGGGACTGCGAATACAAAACCGGCTCAAGATTTTTCCCATCTATCAAGTACCGGTCTGCGAGTTTGAGGGGGACGTTTCGCAGAAAAAAACGGGCATTATTTTCCAACTCTACCTCCAAGTAGGTTGCCCCCCAAGACGTCGGTGCATATCTATAGGGGTTCAACCCTTTAGTCAAGAGTGCCCCAGTCCCGTTTTGGGGGCGAGCCACTCAACAATTTGAGTTTTTTTTTTTTGCCCCCTAACGGGGTTGCAATCCTGAAAGGGCTAACACGCGGAAAGGCCTCGTCCGCCCCTCTCTGGGGACTGCGACAATCGGACACATCGTTATAGAGCGACGACATTCATGATAAGCATGAACAGCAATGGTGAAATTCCCTAATTCTCTCTCTCTCTCTCCCCCCCCGCCCCTATATGTTATACCGTAGGTTGGGTTGGCCTCGGTTGGCGATGACACTGTAAAATACGCCGCTCCCTGCTTGAGCAAGACAACCAGGGTACTGCTTTTTGTTTTCAGTTTCGTTTTCTGTTTTTTTTTTCCTGTTTTCTTGTTTTTGCTTTTTTTTTGCGGCCGGTCACAGCTGGTGGTCGAGTTTGATCATTTGTGCGAGTTGAACAACCTTTACTCTGCACCAGGGGAATGATCGTATCACGTAATGTTTATGGTAAGGCACCCAAAAGGCGGTTTCATAGTACTCCCATTGCTGTCTCTGGAAGTGGCTACACCAGAAATTAAATTAACCCATTGAAGCTGTCACCCATATGCAAGTCTGTCTCACAAACGTTTCTTAGTACGATGCAGCTCACCCTCCATGCGACTCGCCGGAAACTTCACGGCGCTTCGCGCTTGGTGCAAGCAATGTCTGCCTGGTGGGTGAAAGGCCGGGATGCTCCGTCCCGGTATTGTAGGGATGCGAGGGTCCATGGTCATACGACTGCGGCCATGCATGACATCGAGTACATCTCTCCGATCGAGTACACTCCTCCACCCCTCCCTTGCCTCGTGTCCTCCGCCCCCTCTGCTCGCGATCGCGGTCAGGCCGGTCCTTCGACGACAGCGTTGACGAAGGCACGCGGACAAACCTCAAGAGGATTCTCAGAGATGCGCGCAGTCGGACCAACCCCGACGCGGGCATGGTGCGCGACGAAGAAGAGCAGAGCGACTGAAACTCGGAAACACTTCTGATCGGCATTGTCGCCGAGGGCAAAAGGGGTACTATTTTGACCCCTTCGGGACTAGGGAACTCAGAGATATACCGACCAAACAAACCGTATGACTTTGGTCGAATCAACCATTGAACCGTCTACGAGTAGAGCTGTGAGCGCGTAGAAAAGTGCGAGTCGGACCATGCTGCTTGCGCCCGTGTCATAGCGTAAGACTCCTTGCATTGTATGAATACTTCGGACACCAGATTTCATCACCCCCCCCCCCCCCCTCCCCCCCGAACAAAAGCAATTAATTGGTCGATGCTGCAAGCGTGATTTTTTCTTTTTTTTTTACTCTTCTCGTTGGAATCCTTGAAGAAGGGTCAAGGACCGGAAACAACCATAACAACTTCATCAACTGCATCGCATAGCAACCGGTGTGAGCGCCATGAGCACTGCTGGTCTCAGCCAGCCTGAAGTGCGCTCGCTTTACTTAATAAACCGGGCTGCTCATCGCGTTGCGGATCGCTACTATTTATTGTTCTGCACAAACGCGTCTCGAGCGCTACAATATGCCTTTCGCGCCAGAGGATATTACCCGCAGAAAAATCGCACCCACGATCACGGATTATTATTATCTTACCGCCGCGGCGCGGTTCACTCCGGCAATAGAGCACTATCAACCAACTGAAAAAACTAACTTGCAGTGTATCAGGGTATCACTATCAATAGAGACAGACGGCAAACAGCGGGTTAACACTCCGCCGAAGCCACATGGGACACAACCCCTGACTTTCGGCCGATGAATCCATAAATCAACCAATCGAATATCGAATGTGATAATCCGTCCGCAGCCCTACTCCTGCCGCACGAATTCTGCTGCAACATCTACTTCCAACGTTTGGCCAAGAAATGGGCAAAAACACGCGCCCATGACGTCACACCGCGCGCCAGTAATTGACCCTCGATGCTGGGCGCATGGTGAACTCGTAGCGCCTCGGAGGACAAGTCACGATTCCGGGTGCCGGCAAATGTCGACCAAGGATCTTCCACCAATAAAAAATTCCAACCAGAAAAAAAGGACCACTCAGAAAACTGCGGGGACGAAAAATCTTGCTCTCTCTCTCTGTTGCCAAACATTTACTAACCGAAACATAACTGCGTCGGGCTCGGCCCCTGCTGCGACCCGAAATTACTCCACGTCAACGGCGCCTTCAAGTTCGAAAGACAACGACCACCCCGGACATGATCCAAAGACGGGTGTCTCCAAGCTGTGCTTGCAAGCAGCGACCACGCCCACGTGTACGCAGGCGGGCGTGTCTCTTAAGGTGTGCGCTAGCTTTCATTCAGCCTTCCCGAACAGCGTCGCCAGAGTGCCACCCCTCTCCCCCCGTCGGTGCGGCCACAGCGCGGTGTTTTTTTTTTTTCAATCCGTTTCACGCGAAACGTGACTGCATGCCGCTGAAAGGCATGCCCACTCCACGCTTCAGGCCCGTGTGTCCACCGCTGCCATTATACGCACAAGGTATTTCCATCGCGGTCAACCGCAGTCAACCACGCCGACCGACTAACTCTCTCTGAAAAATCGTCGAAAAAAAAAAAGGACACATGTCGGGGAAAGGTGGCCGCTGGAAGGTAGCTCCAACCCCTTCGCGCGGGGAATGGTGGCACGGCTGAGGGGAAGCGTGGGCCCTCGACGTCTCCCGTGGCGCTAAGATACACCCCCCCCCCCCGCCACCCCCCCCCCCCCCGTTTTCGCCGCGATGCCGCCCTGACGGTTTCCCTCAGCGAGTGCGCCGGTCACCCCCCTTCTCCGGCGCGCATCAAATAATCAAAACCATCAACCACCTGTGCCTGCTCGCGGACGGGGGAAAAACGAGAGGGAAACGGGCGTCAGCAACAGTGCGCACGGCGCCCGACCACGATGGAACCGGCACAGCGGAGGGTTGGCAACAGCAGTGTTTGCGATATGAACGTGCGTGGCATGCGACTACAGCGGTGCGTGCGAGCGTCCCGTCTATGTCGCTGCCGTTTTGTCCCGGCCACGATTTCCCCTCCATTTTTATTTTTCAGCCGCCTCTGTCTGGGGGTTATTCCTGTATGTTTGTCTACCGCGGCGCACACCACGAGGTGACGCCGCTGCCGCTGCGGCGATTGTTCTAAACGCCTCGCGACTGGTACTTGGAACACCTCCCACCGGCGCGAGCGGTAGTGCGGGGCATCGCGCACAGGCTGAAACAGAAACGGAGGGTACACCCGTTTTTCACTGTTCACGGTACGTCGGCACTCCGTTTCACAAATTCTTCCTCCCACCTGGCCTGCCGAGCGCTTCCTCAACCCCTCCAGCAATCCCGGGCGAGTATCAGGAGCTCCACCTATCCCTTCCCTTCACTCTGTGTCACACACGTATCGCCAGGATTTTTTTTTTCGAAGAAAACGAGTGACAGCCGGGCACTGTCGCGAGCCGACATAAAAACTAACCCTCCTCGTCTTCGAATGCGACAACGCCTCCCTGTGGGGGTTTCGCGAAATCGAGTAAACAGCACCACTCTGCCCCTAAATGTATGGAAGGCTTGTGCACACATGTTCTATATTCAGGGACACAGTGGTACTGCTCTGTGTGTGCGTTTTCGGGATGTGATCAGGTGATGGCCTCGTGTTTTCACGTCGCCGCCATTTGTCGGCTGCCGGCGCCAGCGTTGTGTGGGTGGAGACCCCCTTCCTCCGCGCCTTCACCCCGCCTTTTCCTGTTCTTCTCGCTGTCTCGTTCTCGCCCTCCTGTCCACCCTCCTCCCTCACCGTCCTCATGCCTTCTATCGCGGTCGCCCTATGCAAGGTAAAATATGCGCACAAAGAGTGTCCACGCGTGCAACCAAGCGCGCAAGTCGGCTGTCAGACGAGCTGTTGTGTATGTGTGCTGGGTACGGCAGGTGGTATTCTTGCCGCGTCAACCAGTCGCTTTCATTTTTGCTGCGTGCTGAGTACTAAAACTTCACACGACTGGGTATGATGCTGCAGCGGTCCAAACGCCGCTACAAAATGCCTATACGTTCGCATGTACTGCTGCCGTTGTGCCAGGTAAACAGAGGGTGTTGATGTTGAAGCTGCTGTTTTCGTGCCACTATCCGTAAGGTGCCTGATGTCTAAATATTTGAGGTGCGCCCGCTTAACCCTTTTAGAACCGCAGTCCCGTTTTGGGGACAAGTTACTCAAAATATGAGTGGGTTGTCCCCAAAACGGGACTGCGGTTCTAAAGGGGTTAACACTCCGTATTCCTCTATCTGATATACTCGCACTGCTCATTGGACAACTGCTGTAGTTGTGTCGCTAGTGTCATCACGATCCGCTCTTGTACCAGGTACCAGGTAGTACAATATCAACAACAGACCTGTCAATCACGGCTTATCTCCGCCCTAAGCGGTGACAATATGAGCATCGACACCGGCACGTGCACGCATTTCTGTGTGCCGGCACGCGACTTCACGAGATAACCACGCACGTTTTTTATATAAATCTACCAGGTATTTTGTAATACCTTGATGTCCTTACCCTACGTTACGTACGAGTACCTGGCAGGATGTGATACATATAAATATACCCACTGCTGTAGAACTTTTACATATTTTCTCGAGCCCTTTTCTTGACGGAGAAAGGAGCGACGCCGTGAACAACACCAACTCTAACAACCGGCCTTGTGGGTGGCACACCAGTGGGCGGGTGCGAGTATCCTATACCACTGTTATAACTCACTTGGTAACAAATACTATTAATACCAGTAAATACCACCAGGTACGTGCGAGTATGAAGTTGCTATTTTCGACCTGAGGTACAGATATGCGTATTATTGCCGTCTGCTGCTTTGCCTCGAATATACCTGGCACAACTGTAGGACTGCAATCGAGACGTGTACAACGAGCGCGATTCGACACGATCAGTTGCGTAGTTCAAACCTACAACCGACACGATCAGTTGCGTAGTTCAAACCTACAACGGAGCTCTTCTCTCGAGCTAGAGCGGTCGTTCTTCCTCGACACAGCGGCTAGGGTCACGGTTAGGGTTTTCGTAGGGTACGGCAGTAGACATCCCTCCAGCCCTATACGAAAACCCTCATACGTACGAGCACATACCGCTTACATAATATTTTGGAGAAGGCGGCTCGGCTTTCCCAGCTCGCGGCAAGCACCCAGTCGCCAAGCTGTGGCTCCCAAATATAGCAAATACCTCCACTATTAATAACAGTGATGTAGCGTCGTATTGACCCTTTTAGTACTGCAGTCCCATTTTGGGGACAAAGTTTTACTATTTGAGTGGTTTGTTCCCAAACCGGGACTGCAGTACTACTGTTGTATCTGTTGAATGGAGCAGTATATACTGGTACTGCAGCAGCAAATTGGACCGGTGGGATTAATCTGCTGATTGGTACCGCGCGCACATACCCTCTGGTGCGCTTTTGTACTTGTGGTACCGCAGGAGTTATGGAACAGTGGTAGGTTACAGCAGGAGTTACAGCAGCGGCAGAAGCAAGCAAGCAGCAGCAAGCAGCCATACAGCAGAATCGTGCAGCAGTAGCACACAGGCAGAAGTAATAACAAATCTAAAGCAACCTCGATCAAAACTACAACGGATTCCGTACGCACTGCTCTACGTAGGATATACAACTACAATAGTACAGCTACGAAGTACCGGGTAATCGGGCCTCGCAGCCGTCGACATCACGCCCAGCCGCCCGCCACCACCACCACACACAACCGATGCACAGAACTGAGAAGCACAGCTGTATTCGTACAGCCGAGACACAAGCACGACCAGAAGACACTTCGGAGTATATACCCACATGCATGTCCCTAGTACCTGCCCGAGCTAACTGGTACGTACCAGTACCAGGCATCAGGTACGTATAGCATCAGCTCCCACCTTGTATTCCAGGACTTGTATTGTTTGCTTCCTGTTGTTCCTGGCGGCCACTTTTACTGCCATGAGCACGACCAGAGCCAACGCCCGATCGAGGCCGCGGCCGCTTTCCCGTTGCCGCGACAACGCCCGTCACTGTTGACGCGCAGGAGTCGCAGAACCACTGGCACACTAGAGGTAGGCCCGAGGCGGCGTCTATGTCAATATCTATCTCGGAAGCCGTGATCAGGCAGGAGCGGTCCAAGTCGAGCTGGTAGCCCAGGCACCAGGGGTGGTACCAGAGTCTGCAGCTGTTGCATCTCAGGGCAAAGGAGGGGGGGGACGACGGTGACGCCGAGCCTGCATCAGTAGTTTTGGTTGAAGAACAAGTTGGATCACCCGCCCCGTCGCTCCCACCACAGATTGCGCACGCCGATGAAACGCTTCCGTCTTCCTGCTGCATGGTGACGACCTCTGGAGCGCGGTGTTCAGAGCCAGAGTTAGCTCACCGACATCAACCACAGCTTACTTACTGCAGTGTGTGTGACTGGCGAACCGCACTTTTGAGAGGTGGTTGTCTGTTTTTATCCCCTTTCGAAAAACGCAAATCAGATTTCAATCAAAACTTTTTTCGTTCAACAGCTCTTCCGACGGTACGGAACCAAGTACACGTACGCTTCTTGTTGTTTGGGGGTACGGACTGTCTTTCCCCCCGGCTGACTGAGCAATCGAGGGAGCTTTCCCTGCGCGCTAGACTGCCGGGGTTCATGCTGCTTCTGCTGCGAAGCGGACGGCGAGGAGGAGCATTGTCCTGGCTGGGGGAGGTGGTGAACAAAGCGCGAAATCCTAGGCATGGCGGATGGGGGGGGCACGAGGGCTACCCTCGAGCTGTTGATTCAATTTCACGGGTTCAGGAACATTGACCTGCGCTCCAGAGGGTGAGTGGTGCATATACTAGCGGCAGAGTAACATGGGCTAGGGTTAAAGGATGTGCGCGGCTTGCGTCGGTAGTTGTAGATTCGAAATCAAGCTTCCCGTGTTGGCTGGCTGGCGCGGAACGCGCGTTGTTCAAAAGTTTTTTTGGACTTATTTTTTAGACCCCCAGGTCCCGCTCAGGTCTACTCGATGTAATCCGATGTGAACTGAGAACAGCAGATTATTAGACAGCCAGCGAGCGCCCACGAAGCTCCCTGTTGCACTACTTGCCAGAAGCCACCGCCGCCCCTTCCACCTCGATTGATCACGCATCTGGGGGGTACCTTCCGCTCGTCTTCGACCGTCTGTCTGGGCCCAGCCCTTCCCTCCGGTACCTTTCATACCATCAGCGTCAGGGTCTGGTTCGTAAAAAAAGTCAACGAGATGCCAGAAAAAAAAGTTGGTACGGCAGCATCATCAGTCAGTGCAGTATCAAGCTTTTAAAAGTGACCAGCAAATAAAGTACCCACAGGTATCCACGACAACGACAAAATAACGTTGGCTTTTTTTTTGTTTGTTCGCATCACATCATAGCGTAGGCTGAGCGATCTTTCGTCGTGACTCTACGGCCAGACCCGACGGCTCGCAGCGGGGGGCACAACCAGAGAGCGGCTCAACGAACGGGTCGCGAACGCCCCTGCTTGCTAACGGGAGACCTGCACAGCAGCACGAAGCAACGCCAGTTCGACACTCAACTTCCTACTCGTACCGCAGTTTTGTTTTTCGTTTTTTTTTGTTGCGGAAGGCTCTCTCTTATCAAGCGCCCAAATTACTTTTTGTCGTCTTTCCTCTTCTTCGTGCAGTGTGTGTGCGTATCTCCTCGTGATGAGTGGGAGGGGGGGGGGGTTGTGAGACAGCAGTGGGCGACGGACGTATGCGTATCATGCATCGTAGCCTTGGGCTTCGACTGTTGTGTTGATGGGCCGCAGAGACGACGAGGTCGCAGACGGAGAGAATGCGGCAGCAGTATGCATGCCTGTTGCTGTTGCTGCTGCTGCTGCTTCTGTTTCTGCTTCTGCTCCTGCTCTGCTGCTGCCGTCCATAAAAACTCAAGGAGATTCCGTGAAAATGAGAATGTATCGTGACATAAACCGAATTTATTTTCGTAGTGGGCGACAACGAAAAAGTCCCTGCGCGAGTATATTATACTCGTGAATAATTGTTGTTGTTGTTGTTCTCACATTAACTCTCTGACGAAGGAGTCCGTGGTCACACATTATGGTAGCTATACACTCTGTCGAGTATTCTGTTCTGTGCTCCATTGTATACATGTCGCCCGCGTATTTTAAGTGTCGTACGGATTTTATCCGATTTTGTTGTACGAATGTGGTTTAGTTTTCATGTTCGACCGACGGAAACATAGAACCGTATCACACGAAGGCGTACTATTAATACCTGTCGAATAAACACAGCTGAGACCAGACCAGCAGCAGCATCTACCAAGCCCTCTATTTCCAACATGTTTCATCACCTGCCACCAGGGAATGTACAGCAGTATTACTAGTACGTAGCGGGGTAGCAGATGGCGGTGTAGGACGTTGAGAAATCGAAAATCGATACCAGGTATGTTGTGTTTCTTGTTGCTTGATTCACACGCACGACGTATGATATCGCACGAGATGAAAACAGAAAAAAATGGAAACGCTGCAGCTTTGTTTGACTTTTTGTTTTCAGCATCCTGTGATCCTGGATTGTTTGCTTCGCCATCACTAGCACCCGTTTCCACAGCAGCACGCGCTGCAGCAGCAACACGCACAGCAGCCCCAGCAGCAGCAGCAGCAGCAGCAGCAGCAGCAGCAGCAGCGACAATAGCAGCAGCAGGGGTGGGCGCTAGGCTGCGTAGTAGGTGTGCTGGCTGCTGCCTATCTGTAAACTTTTCGTCCGCTCGGTCGATGGTTTCTTCTTTTTTGTCTCCTTCATGACAACTGTACTCGTAGACGTGGTAGAGAAATCGACTTGTGTACAGAATCAAGAGCGTAGAACCTCACGTGTGTTTTCACGGCATACAATAAGGATGCGTTTCGTCCGATTGTCACCGGTGGCGGCTCGAAAACGTGCCAGGTACTACTTTTAGTACCTGGTACCCAACACTGCTGCTGCTGCTGCTGCTGCTGCTGCTGCTGCTGCTGCTGCTGCTGCTGTTTTGGTGTACTCGTGCCGCGAAGTATGAGTATTTAATCTACTGGTGTTGTAGAGCGTAAATTGTAAATTGTTCCGACCTTGAAACAGACCTTTTTTCTTTTTTCCCTGTTTTTTCGAACGACGCGTCTTAATTAATAATACGCCATACGAGTACAGCAGTACGTAGTACATTTTTCATTGAACTTTCAAATGTTCGAACGCATTGAAATTTCGCAAACGAGTACGAAGATCACACTCACGTTCTATACATCACCCGTATTGGTTCATGTCGTATTGCTAGAGTACCTATCATTAATAATAGAGCTGTATGATACGGTACGAGGGTGTTGTGTGTTGTTTGTAGCGGTCGAGTGTTGCGTGCTGCGTGTTCGTTTGTTGTGTCTGCCGTATTTGTTACCTGGTATGGTACAAGTTTGTACAGGTTCGTCGTAAAATATTTTAGGAGTCAGGAGGCGTGTCTGGGGGGAAACGTACGGCTGGCCGACGTACACACTATAACCTAGAAGTTTGGCGCCCGTCAAGGCACTTTCAGACCTGGTGCTGTCTCAAAATGCTGTCTCTTGACATATTTTTCTTGGTGAAAGACCTCGGCCCTATGTGTATGCGAGTTCTCGTATGTACGTTTGATACTGGTATGTGCGTGTATCTGGTGTACAGCAGTGCAGTACCTTGAATAATCATGGGATGTACCAAGTACGAGGACAACTCTGGAAACCTTCGAGTGCACACCCCGTAGAAACGTGCGGTCGAAACATCACTATTAAATATTACTAATACGGTAGTATGTACCATGTACCGGTATCACAGCAGGTTTGCACAGGTGAGTTTGGGGTAGTTTTTCGATCTCACAGCTTCGGTTTCATGTTTATTTTTCGTCATAATGGCGCCGGTACGACCCTGCTGCTGCTGCTCCTTGGTCATGTGGTGTATGTACTCCGGATACACGCTTAATGCACGTACAGCTGTCTTCTGGTAGGTAAGTTACTGCCAATGACATCAGGGGATGTTTATTTTGCCGTTTCTTCTTCGATGCCCTCCCTCCCGGCTCCCGGAGATTTTTCGTACGAAAATAAAATATGGTGGATTGCAAATTGTTCACGTGAAGTTGTGCAATTTGTAGGGCAGTTTGCGCGCGAGAGTTCTGCCACGGGACGAACAGGCGACGGGGTCAACGCGTCCAAACATCACAACATCCAAACCGCCCGGCTAAACAATACCTACGAAAAAGAGGGGTGCCTGTGTGGATGAGAGGCGTTGCTGTTAGTGGTAATATCGATAGTTTCATGGCTTTTGCTTATTTGCACGAGTCAAATCAAATTCTTCATCCTTTTACCTTAAAATGCTGGTGCTGCTGTACGACTGCCTGGTGTACAGGAGACAGCAGTATGCACAGGACACATATTACACCTATTAATACGTACGTGTAGTAAGAAACAGAGCTCCTGGCCCAGGCTGCTTTCCTTGTTAACCCTTTTAGGACCGCAGTCCCGTTTGGGGACAAACCACTTGGAATTAGAATGGTATGTCCCCAAATCGGGACTGCGGTACTAAAGGGGTTAAATAAATAGTGGGTTTCCCACTAAAATGCAGCACGGTAGAAGGGTTCCCGGGTTTTTTACTATCAAATGTGTTATCTCCACATCAACCCGTTGTTTCCACCCGACTACCTCAGTACACGCAGTGTCGGTCCTGATTCCTTACGTATCCTACATAGATTTTTTAACTTCAGCCGTTGACCCGATCGCATTTTCAGATGTGAACATGACAAATCGAAACAGTCTTCATATGCGGAAAAAACAGATTTATTGTGCCTGTAGAGATTCGAGCAAACGCGGAGACCAACGTTTTTGTGGTTTGGCGCCGCGAAGAGACGCGCTGGGTGCGCTGCACTGCGCGGAGGACCCAAGCGTCCGAGCCAAGGCTCACTGCCTCTGGTCTGGCGGCGAAGAGACATGCCGAGTGCGCCAGAGCCAACCTGGCTTGGTATTTTGGGTTCCATTTTGTGACTTACTGCTGTTACTGCTGAAAGTATACTCGTACGTGTCCACGGAGAGGTGCGGGCCTAGTGGGCTTCTCTTGGTCTCTAGGCCCGAGCCCGCGCCAGGCGACTGTAGTCTGGTCACGGAACGGTGCGCCGCCCGAGCGTCGGGCGCGAAGTAACGTCGCTGTACAGCTGTGTCACCATCCAACTAATCGATCGTTCGGCTGCTGTTTGCTGTTGTGGGTGATAACATCTTGAATTCAGAAAGCATGCCATTTTTCGATTTGAAAATCTGATGACCCAAGTCGTCGGATTCTGATGACCCAAGTCGTCGGATTTTCTAGAAAATCGAAAATCCGACGACTTGGGTCATCGGATTCTCAAATCGAAAAAAATCCGGTCGGATTTTGCATATTCGGACTTCATACGCAGGGTCATTCGTTTTTGAGATCGAACCATACAAATCTGAAGCTCAAAATCGAACCGCGTAGGAAACAGCCTGGAGACCAAAAAACGAAACAAAAGTAGTCGCGAATGAACAATAATGGGTAAAGCAAGCAAAATGCCAACGAACCGGGTACGACAACCAACACAACACAGAACACGCAAGCCAGACCAGAAAATGAGAACAAGAAGGCAATAAAGATGAAACAAAATATTTCTGGAATAAGAATGAATACAAACGACGCGGGGGTTAGGGTTAGCACCAGTACTGCAGCAGTACTATAGCAGTAATACGGGGGCTCCTGTACTATTAATAGTGTCAATAGTCCAATTCGAGGGTGATAGAGCAGTCTGCAGCAGTACGTCGACATGTTGATTTACCGTTGAAATACCAGTATTTGCCCTTTTCACGCAGCTGGCAGCGAACGTGCCAGGCACCAGACCTGAGCTGAAAAACTTCACTGATCGGCTATTATCAAATTTTACCGATGTCATACGAGCAGGGTGTGTCGTACCTACGAATTGTACTGCTGTTTTGTGTGTTGTCATGGCATGCAACCGTTATTTCTACTCAACCACAATGACGGGGAACAGCAGTGCACCCAGTGCCCATAATCCATACCAGTACGCTCGTACTGGTTATCCATCTTACAACACAGAGACGCAAACTGTGTGGTCACAGATGCTACCAGTATGTAATATTGATGCAATCCTAGTCCTCTCAGCGTCATCCATCCATAACGGAGTACATGTAAGGTCACTTGTGCACGAGTAGGAACCGTCCGGAACCCCAGCGTAGCTGTTGGTTCTGCTGTAACATCAGTCCCGGAGTGGCTTCGTGAAACGCCGGGGTGTTTTTTTTCGAAGCTGTTTTTTTTTACTGTTTTTTATTGGTTTGGTTTTGCGGCCTGTCGAACAACTTTGAGCTTCCACCTCCAACGCCAACCTCCAACGCGGGGATCTCTTGCTTCGAACCTTTGGTGTATTTATTCCCGTTAGATGGCCGTCGGTCAGTACTAAAATCTAGTATGCTGTAGCCGTCGTACTACGACAATATACTGATACGTATACAGTAACAGCGATATACTCCGTACAGCAGTAAAACAGCAGACTACGAGTATTACTGCGGTAGTTGATACAGCAGTACACAACACTACGAATTCGTCGTACTTTTAGTAGTCGACGCTGGTTTTGACGACATTGATGCAGTAGGTACAATTGCACAATTATCCCGCACCTTTACGAGTGGGTTGTCCCCTATCCCCAATCCTGTGGGTCAGGTTTTAAAGGGGCCAATGCAGCGGGGTGTTTCACGCGAGTTTTTTAGTCAAGAGGCGTGTTTCATGTTTCGAGTGTTTACGTTGATGATTGAGTCACGGGTCTCCAAGCGAAGAAGTATGTTCCCCAAATTTTTGGCAGCCCCGGAAGCTGAGCAATTCCGTCCTCAGCCCTCAGACGTTATCAGGAGGGAGCGAACACTGCATCGCGAGCCAAGCGGCATGTACCAGGTGTGATGCTTGTTCTTGCCATACATATGTGTTGCGTCATGCCACCAGCCGATCTCCCCCCATGACGGCTTGCCTCTACAGCAGTAGGAGCTGCATGTCTCTCGCGCTGTCTTCGCGTTGAGAACAACATTTGGCTGCTTTGGCTGCAGCTCTTTTCTACAAAAGAGCGAAATCAGCAACTACACTCCACACCAGCAGCGAATATATACCATCTCTGCCCGCTGCCGACGGATATTTTGAGTATGGAACGTGGTGTACTCATCTCACATACCACATAGGAGGCTGGTGCTCGATTTGGCTGCTGTTGATCGCTGTTGTGGCTTGTGGGCCAGGGACCCGTCGCCGCCTGCCGTTGGCCAGGTTTGCTTTTGGGTTGCATTCTGTGCCATTTTCAAGCTTTACAGACCTCGAACAGATCATCGTTTCCCACAGTTCACGGTCTAGATATTTCAATGCAGATAGGTCTACTCTTAATCTCGCGTGTCTGTTTGATCTAGCTCATGTTGCTGGATGGGACCCGTATAATCGGCATGGTCTCGGACATATTTCCTGGGTTGGATCGGTACTATGCATAGATCCAGCACAACCTTTCACGGCAGGTGAGGAACTAGATGATAAATTTCCAGATAGATCGTGATCTGTATGATATGTATGATCTGTAGATGATCTGCCCGAGGTGTTCCATTTTGTTATTTAATCCGTTTCGCCACTCTTCGACTTCGAGCCACACAGCTCCAGTTCACTTACCAGGTATAGAGTAGCAACTAGCGATATATGTCGATCTCCCATACGTCGCATGGAGAGCAACGTTCGCTTGACTGGCGTGGTGCCTTGACGGCAGGTCGTGGATCACGGAAAAAACGCTAACCAGACCACTATATTCAAGCCCAAATCAACAGCAGCTGTGCACGCTAGAGCCAGTACAAATAAAACAAGGGAAAAGGGGGTTGCATCGGCCTACTCGTAGCCTACTCTGCAATTAGGGGCTATACCGAAAAAAACAGAGGACTTGGAATAAATGGTCCACCCCGCTACTCTTTTTATAGGGTAGACACCCCGCCGTATGCTCCGCTTGTCTAGTTTATACCCGTCTTGTCCTTGCCTTTCCCTGAATGTGTTTCCAACTTCAATCGGATTCGCTCTCTTTTCTATGTACCACAGGTGCCCCCTGTCAAATCATGTCTTCTAGATATGGTTGAGACCCAATCTCGCTCCACACACCCCAGATTTCAGTATTAATAGTATTAATAGTGACGTGCTGATGGTAAATATTCCTAAGGTAGCTATTGACGCACTTTGATTGGCTAAGGCTAAGGGATACACTTTATGCGGCTCAAAATCAACCTACAGGTTTTCCCAATCACAGCATCCCCACCCGGTCGAATCAACCCATTAGTAGAGTTTTTCCAAGCACAGAATCCATGCCGGCGGAAGCCGGAGCAAGCACAGCATCCGAGCGCTGATCACTCCGATTGGATGAGGTTTCGGTTCGGGTGGGTCGGCTTTAGGTGCACGGCCAAACCCCCCGTAAATAAATATTCACCCTGTATCAAGGTGTAGCCACGCTTCCCAGATGTCTTGCGATTCTCTATACAGAGTATAAATTTGATCCTAATGTTTCACGGCAGCAAGTAACAGCTGCAAGAATATTACTTTTAGGATAGGAGTGGTGCTTCAGGCACAGCGAACACTCTACGAGAGGCCAGTAGCCAGAATTCAGGCTGAGATTTCCGTGGAGATGTGAGTAAGAAATTCGTGAGCGGATATCTAAGGCCAACGCAAATAACTGATGTGACAAACGTGCCAAGATCGACACATAATTTTCCCGGCGCATGCTTGACTGCTGTGAAGTCGTATGACTGCTGTGAAGCGACCAACGTAGCCTCCGACCCTCCACCCACCCACTCTACAAGATACGATTTTGTGGGGCACGTCCTCTTGTCAAAGGCCTATTCATAGTATGAAACACGTACCCGGTATTATATATTTGAAAGTTCTCCTGCGGGATGTGGTTGACTCGACGTCCCGGAGGTGCCACTATTAATACTACGGGGGACCATAGTTAATAGGACCAAATAGTGTTAGTAAAAATGGTCAAATATATAGTTTTTTTAATGTAAACCATAGGTCCTATTAACTATGGTCCCCCGTAGTAGTTGAAGAGGGGGAACATGTATCATCAGGCGCCCCTGTTTACTCCGAGTGCTGCTGCTGTATGACAGGGTGAGGGCTGGGCGACTTGTAGTTGATGTCGAGTCGTGGCCATGGTTTTGCGTAGATGTATCGATCTGGTGGAACAGACGGAAGACAAGAGCACCATCGTGGCTTTCACGCACGCCAGAGTTTCGAAGCGCTGCTGTTCTTGTACCGCTGCTACTGCTGCTGCCGCTGTTGCTGCTGCTGTTCTTGTGTACTATGGCTGCGCGATTGCTTTCGAAATCGCGAGGAAGTGTGTGCTTGTGGATCGTTCTGCCCCCTGTGCAGCATCCAACTCATTGCACCTATTTTTATATTTTGTACTCGTTCCTTTTTCCCACAGAAGGTAGGCCGACAGGAAACACAGCACGCACACGCACACACAACTTAGATGCACCGTCGGTGGCCGTCACGAAAGGAAAGGCTTGACATGGAGCCACTGTTATACCGTGGCTGCCGCAAGATAGAGGGGTTGAGGGACGATGTGATAAAAACACATGGTGCCGCAAGCAAAGAGCAAAACATCTGGTTAAAAATTGTGGGGTTTCCATCGTCCTGCCTGGTTCTTAGCTCGGCGGAACGCCTCCCTGCGATTCGTCGCCAGATTGCGTGACTTTGAAACGCCCAGAGCACGTGCCACGGAGCCCGACCGAAACCCACACGTGCACCATGGCGTACACGCGGCCCCGCTGGCGAGAGCGCGAGGAAACACCCGCGGCCGGAAGAGAAGTAATTGCCGATGCGCAAAAGATGTCCATTTGGTACTTCCCACTCTAGACGTAAAATATAAGCAGCACTTGGTATGAATATTAGTGTATAACAAATCCTTAAATTTACGCCCAGAGTTGTATAGATGAAATATGTGGCCACTCACAAAATGTATGTGGTCACAGTCTACGACGCGGAGACAACCATAGTACCAGGTGCCAAATAACCGTGAAGATGGATCAAATGTCAACGCACTGGGTGCGAAAGGGCACAGCAACAAAAAACAACCCAAACAGTGAGTAAGTAAATCCATGGTGTGTACGTACGAAAACGAAAGTGGTGTTCGCGTTCTTCACATCGAATTGTTCTTTTCTTCCCGTCAACATCCGCTACCGTATGCATTCCCAGTGTCCGTGCTGATTCTTCGTTCAATAGATAGGTTGTGTTCGGTAGGGTACAAATAGAACCATACCCGGGGCATTTACCCGGGTATTACCCTACAAAGAACTTCTTCAAGTTATGTATGACATCGATACCCGCACCCGGAAGCTATGTGAGTTCTGTATGGCATTCATACCCGTCCTGTACGCAGGTGTCACAACACCTGGGGTACGGGTACACAATCCTATATCCGTACACGGCCTTTTAGTAGGGTAAATACCGGGAAAACAGGGTAAATACCCGGAAAGTAGGGTAAATACCGGAGTATATACCCGGTACCGGACGCTTTGTAAAATACCGGGGTGCGGGTACAGGTACGGGCACGACATCAATATACGATTACCCACCGGGAATCTGTGAGCTTTGTAAGGCTTCCATACGATACGGGGAACTTCTGCGACTTCTGAAAGATTTCCGTATCCGTACCCGGAATTTCTGTAAGTTCTGTCGAGAGGACTTCTATACCCTTACCCGGTATCCACAACTCCTACAGAACATAGCCTTGAATTATTTATCCTGTCAAAATCGTAGAGAGATGAATAAGCTCTGTGCGTAACAAAACTGTTACCAGGTACACGTTAGGCTACTCTGTAGTGCAGGAAGGAGAGCAGGCAATGCGATGCTACGTGGCACCGTGCTGGCTACGACGTGCACACCTAAGGAAACGAAATGTGCCATAATCCTGAAGTCGTTTCAGAATGAATCCCCGATAACTAAAAGATGACAAGAATATATATTAAGAGGAACACATGATGACATGTGTACAGTAGGGGTCCCGCTATGCATAATGCCGGTGGAGTAGTGGCGGCTGCCCGCTGTGTTGCCCGTGAATTCGCTTGGCACAGATGGGATCAACCAGTGTGTCAGTGTGCGGAATAGATGGTGCCGGTTGGCGCTATAAATAGTGCTGGAAATGTTGGCTGGCGCATGCATACCAGCACAGCAGTAGAGGAGAGGGGCCACAGCTGTGCTGGTACTGCTGTAAGTGCTGCACGAAAGAAGCAACACCCAGTGAGAGAGAGAAACACCGGAGAGGAAAAGGATGGAAAATACGGCGAAAGAGATAAGTGTGTTTTGAGGGCAAAAATTGTACCTGGTAGGGCGTAGATTCTCGCCTGCGTTATGTATGGTGTCAAACCGGGAATCGTCGCCACATGATCCGCCGTCTCCGTCCTACTTTCGTCGACAGCGATGCCAGCTGTCAATGCTGATGCTCTAAGCTGCTGGTTTCGCTCGCCCCCAGGAAAACATAGCAAAAACACAACAAACAGAATACGAACGTACTGCTATTCGAGACAGTGACTCCGTTGCACAGCAGTTTTCGCTTGTTCTGTGTCGAACTCTGCATGCAGCACAGGTTTCACGTATTTTGTGTCGAGTCTGAACCGTTCTCTGCTTTTTGCCTCCGCCGGCAGCAATAGCATTATGGCTGACCCCCTCCCTCCGGGTTTCCTTCACGCTAAGTTTGGCGTTCACTGCTGAGTGCCGTTGCCAGCTCCTCTCCGCCTCCTTCCCGTTCCATCTCACCATAAAACAGCCCGCCGCCCTCGACAACCCCCCGGTACCACCTGCCACCCTTCGCACGTGTAGCCATTCTGGGCCACAGCACCGTCTTTACTCCGAATAATAAAGGAGTTGTTTCCTTGGATCCCTTGGTCGTCCGGTAGACATTGCACCCAGTTCTTTCCTGGCCAGCCTGATCCCGGATTATCCCCACCGGCCACCGCCGCAAACATCACCAGGTGTGCTAGCGCCTGCTCATTTGTTCGACCGCTGTATGACACGTCCCCCCCCCTCCTCAAAGAAGAGTAGTCTTATTCGGATGGTCTCCTCGACGCTCTGCATTGTGTGCCTCGTTGAGGGTTCTGGAGTTCGACATGAGGTAGCTGGTGCGTTGTCGGCGCTGGGACCCAGTGGTTCATGGGAGGAGGTGGTGGTGGTGGTGTTCCGTTCGGAGCAGAGGTAACTAGCTTCTGGCCGAGAGTCCACGTCACACACACGTGTACAGCAGGGCCTGCATCGCCTCGTCCTTTTAGCATGCGCCCCTTTTTGGTGAAAGGAGCGGCCGCCACGCCGTACGGCTCCTGCTTGAACCGTGTGTAGCAAGCCCACGCTGGTCGGATCCGGCGACTCTGTGTATCGGGAATAGTGTCGGCGCATTCGTTGGCAAGGCTACCCGAGGTGCAAGGAGTGCGTCGATTGCCTGTCTGTGCAATGGCACGCCGCTTCAATGCCTACCATAGTGGTGGGATCTGGGTTCCTTGGTGCGGCGTCCTCAGCATGATCGTCTCCGTTTTCTCCACCGACACGGGGATACCTCCTGCTCCGAAAACGACCGCACTTCGTACTGACTGTAGATTGAGTAAAAAGTACTGGTGTACCAGATACCACGTGGTATCGAATTCTAAGAAACTTTTGCATAAAACATGGATAGACAAACGAACCTTATATTTATGACCAGAGAGGTATCGTCAAAACCTGGCACGTCGTACCTGTAGGTTATAATTCTTCAGGCTGACTCTGCACCCTCCTCGGGGACAATATTCCGCCGATTGGAGTCTGTCCTGCGACCAGAGACTGCGTTGTGGTGACGAGTCAATGCGAGAACAACAACAACAACAACAACAACAACAACAACAACATTAGTACGTGTAATTTTATTAATAATATTGTCAATATTTGCTTATATGTACCAGGTATACATTTATTTTACGTTGAAACGCGAGCGTGTGCCCTTCAGTATCGTTGGATTTTTCCAGTACGCACAGCAACGCTAGCTAAACAAGTAAATCTGGGACCACTCAACCCGTTGGTTGTTCGGTGCACAACATCGAAGCACGAGCAGCACCATTATTGTAAATAGTACGAGCACAGTTTTCTTCTCTCTCAGCATTCTGTGACCACACAACTTTTTATCTCTGTAGCATAAGGAATCAGGACGGACACTGGGTGTACTGGTGTTGGTGGAGTAGGGTAGAAAGAACCATTTAATGTGGAGACAGCGCACAGCAGTGCCTATTTACGAATTAAAAAAGCTACAGCTGTGAGATCCGAGGATGTCGTCGGAACTCATCTCTGCAAAAGCGGGGTGTGATACTTGGATCAATACCATGTACCAGGTATACAGTATTAGAGCCAGAGTTGTATACTTAATGTGACAACAACAACAACAACAACAACAACAACAACAACAGCAACATACATCGGGGGGATCACGACACCGCGCCATCTTTTTCCCTCTAAAGTTTTTTTCCTTAATTCGTGACTACCAGCACAGCCGTTCCGTAGAGCAGCCGTCCCTTCTGAACCATGACGCACGTGGCTTTCCTCAGATCCAGATCTGCTCGGCTGCGTACGTACGTACATATATATCGCTCTGACCTGAAATGTAAGGACTGCTGGATGTTCATGTTAGTGTTACTTATATTGCCGACCTGAGTGGTACGAGGATATCATTTATTAATATTACGGGGGACCATAGTAAATAGGGCCAAATATTGTTATAAATAGTGAAAACAGCGAAATACATACCTAGTGGGCTTTAGTGTGTACCGTAGGTCCTATTTGATATGCCCCCCCGTACTATCAATAGTAGCACCCGACGGTAGCAGCACACAGCAGGAGCAAGCAGTGGCAGAAGTGTTTTTTTTTCTTTTTTCTTTTTTCTGGGTCTTGTTCCCGTTTTCTCCCTCCTACGAGTATTGATAGGCGTTGCTCAGACCCGGGGTCACATAGTATGGTAGACTCTCCCTCCCCCTCTCCCACTGCGGTTCGTGCCTTGATTTTCATCGCGAGAACGCTTCAGTCATTTCTTCCCTCGGCGACTGGCGTCTAATTATTTTTGTGCGAGGAGGTATTACGGGGGACCATACCGTAGCAAATACCCTGGTAGGACCGAAGTTTGTTAGTAAAAATAGCGAAATATATAGGTTTTCGTGTGTACCGTAGGTCCTATTTACTATGGCCCTCCGTAATAGGGATTGCGGACTTGCGGCATGCCGTGATGGCGTGATGTCATTCGATTGTCGGGCATCCCGTGTGATGTCGTGAAGCCGTGATGTCGTTTTCTTTCCCCCCCGGTAAGGTTTGGGGGGGGAACGGCGCGCTGGCTGCCCCGACCGAGGATTCCCGCTGCAATGGCAGGGAGTAGAACTACAGCAGAAGTAGTACGTCAGTATATTAACCCTCGTCTGGAAGTGGCCGCACAGGAAAACAAATCAATTTATTCGAAGCTGTTATCCCGTTTGCAAGGCCGCCTCGCAGGCGGTTTTTAGCAAAGATGCGGCCCACCCTTTACGCGACTCGCCCAACATCTCACGGCGCTTCGCGCTTGGTGCAAGCAATGTCTGCCTGGTCGATGAAAACCCGACGTGCTCCGTCCCGGCATTGTAGGGATGCGAGGGTCGTGTGGTCATGTATACGACGGCGGCCATGCATGATATGATTACACCCCCCCCCCCCCCCTAGAGATGCGAGGGTCTACGGTCATACGACTACGGCCATGCATGAGATCGAGTACGTCTCTACTATCGAGTACACCCCCCCCTCCCCCCAGCGCGTGCTGCTGACCTCAGGAGCAATGGGGCCACGGCGGTTGATCTTGGCTGGGACTATTTGTTCACCCTGTCAGATAAATTCACGAGTCAACTCGAACTCTTTGGCAGACCCCGCTCCCGCTTGCTGATGCCACGTCGCCCTGATCCCATCCAAATCTGAGCCCTCCAGCTAGCTCTGGGTATACAGTATATACTACCAGGTATATACAACCAGGTATATATTTAGTGTCTGGCCTGTGGTAGGCTCTTGCCTGCGATTACCGGTAGTGCAAGGGGTCCGCGAAAGACAAATCCCGACACCACACCATTAATACCCAATTTCGAGACCCAGACAGGGGGGGGCGGGGGGTCTTCTAAAACCAAGTGAAATACAAGCATGAAAAAAAAAAGCTCGCTTAGTGTAATTTCGTCCAGAAAATCCCACCTCGTTAGTTTTTTTTCATTTTGACACTGGGAAGGAGTGTAGGTCGTGTTCCCTAGTTGTCGAACGCTCTCGGTGGTGAGCCCGTTATTGTTATGCGTCGCGCCTCTTTCCTGTGTTCTCCCTGCTCCTGCCTTCTGTCCTCATGGATAACCGGCTTGCCCTGAGGTTTCCTGCTGTTTTGCGTGTTGGTATTATGTTTGATGGCGAGCAGTCGGGGTGTGTTGTTTGTGTCTTGCGTCCTCGGTCCCTGCTCCCTTTTTTTCTCCTGTACCGAGCTCGTGAGAAGTGGCGGCCATCAGCTGCTGCTGCTGCTGTTGCTGCTGCTGTTGCTGCTGCTGTTGTTGCTGCTGCTGCTGCTGCATGGTGTGGCAACGTGGCGACAGAAAAAAGCGGGAACAGTACCCCGGGTGTCGTTGCTCCTGGCTGTACTGCTGCTGCTGCTTCTGCCGTAAAACGCCAAACCCGTTCACTACAGCAGGGCCTCTTGTACTCGTACGCACGTAATGATGCTCGTAACGATACTGGCAAACGACTTCTTTAGTTCGCCACCAATTTGTATGTTACAAGGTAGCTCTCACCAACACGTTTTTCAACACGCGCAAGGGGGAAAGACAACGGCGCCAGCCTGAATGACCGTGAGCGGATCGACTAGAGTACAAGATGTTAAAATCGTCCCGTAGCCTCCGCCCCCAGCTAAGGCCGACTCAGACGACAGCATTGTGTATACCTGGTATCAGCGTCCGACTCAATGGTCGCTTTGCTCCCAACCGACAAATACGAGAACCCCGGAAACACCGAGAGTGCGATAGGCAGCTTTTTATGCCCGATGGGAAGTGTCGTCGACGAGTAGTCGCGAGGGTCGTTTCCACTCTCAACCAACTTATCCAGCTCCGTAGTACGTCTGGTACGGTTGACTTTTTCACCAGTCTGTTACTGATGCGGCTGAAAAAGAGGTACCATCCCCTCCACGTCGCCACCGCAGACATGGATGGTGTGTATCTGCCGAAACCTTGGCCGCATTCAAATCAGCATGGACAGCGAGGGAGGATGCGTAACACTCCTTGCGTGCCCACCCCCGGGATAGAACCGCGCGGAAGACGTTGAGATTTGCGCATGCGAATCTGCAGGAGGTGATTGCCGCAGGAGTGCACGTGTGCTTTGGAGAGTACCTCGCCGAAACCGAGAGACTCACTAGCGAATAATCACCAGAGAATATTCTACAAGCACCTGAAGAGTATGGTGGGATTGGAAGGGACAAAAGCGAGGAGCGAGCAGTTCCTTAGGGACGAGGATGGCACGCTGTTGCGGGAGGAGGTGCGAATTCGTGAACGATGGTCGGGGTTCTACCACAAAATTTTGAACACGAAATCGCTGAAGCTCGATCCCACGGTCATCGACCTTTTTGCCACCGCGACCGCTTAAACTGTCGCTCGGAGACGAACCTTCCATGGATGAGATGACGGAAGCACTTAAGGGCATGCCAATTTGGAAAGCTGTTGGGCCAGATGGCCTCCCGGCCGAAATCCTGAATAACGACCACCCCGTATTCGTGCAGTGCTTTCACAACGTCCTTGTCAATGTTTGGGTGACGGGAGATTTCCCCCAGCAATGGAAACATGCGATTATCAAGGTCCTTCACAAAAAGAAGGACCGAACTGATTGCAACAACCGCAGAGAGCTTTCGCTGTTGTTTCCCACGCAGTCGAATTGTTGTTGAAAATCGCCGCTTCCCGCCGTAGCGTCTACTGTGAGACCGAGGGAATACTCCCGGAGGAACAGTAGCGGCTTCCGCCCCGCGCGATCAGCGATCCATCCTCTGTTCGTCGCGCGCCCGTTGCAAGAGCTCGGACGACAAGAGAAAAAAAAAAACTCGAGCATGTGCAATCGTCGATCTCAGTAGCCTTTTCGGTGTTGTCGACCCGCAAATCATACCAGATGAGGTACCAAATATAGTACGAGTTGTTGAGGTGGTCCGCACATTTGTTGTTCGTTTTTCCCGAACACGCCGCGAAGTCGCGCTTGGGTCGGAGCCATATTAGCCTGGGCTAGGGTCGGGGTGAGTGTTACCACTAGGGTTGGGTGGATGCTTTTAAAGAAGAAGCACGAGAACACTAAAACCAGCCTAAAAAATAACCCTATATGAGGCGTCATGCATGTGGTGCTTCATTGGGGATTATTTGTGGGTTGAGAGCGGTAAAGGCGCCTCGTCGATCTGCAGAAAGCGCGCGACTCTGTCGACCGAGAGCTGCTGCGGGAGGTACTCACACGCTCTGGCGTACCAACCAAGATGCTTGCAATTTTCCGCAGTTTCCACGAAGGCATGCGCCGTACAGATGACGGCGAGCACTCCGAATGGTTTTGATGTTACGCAGGGGCTGCGGCAAGGCCCCGCGCTATCACCGTTACTGTTCAACGCCTTCTTCGCGGCTGCGATATATGTGTCGTTCTGGTACGCTTCAGCAAAGACGAGGCCATCGTGAGGGATTTGGTTCAACTCAGTGATGTTTGAGTAGTCGTGACAGAGGAGCAGGAGCCGTCGGCATGCGTGCGAAGGGCTGTATGGGGCGTGTTGTACGCCGATGATGCAGGAATTGTCTCGAAGTCGGTTGAAGGATCCGCTAAAAGGATACTGGTAACAGTCATCGTGACTGTCTTCGAAGCAGCAGGCCTCACGGTATCGGGAAAAAGTCAAAGATACACGGCTTCTAAGAGCACCGAACCGGACAACCCTCACCCCACCGCTCGTTGTCGAAGCAGCAGGCCAGGAGTATAAACAGACGGCCCAGATATAATATCTTGGCGGTGTTACCCACGAAGACGCTGACGTCCCGCTCGAAATCGACCGACGGATCCGTCTCATGCGAGCATGTCTCAAACGGTTTGGCCCGGAGTTGCATTATAGGATGACCGCCCCGCTTAGTCAGAAAGTCCGAATGCTGAAGGCCGAGGTGATTGAGACCCTGCTGTACGGGTGTGTGACGCTGACCCTCAGAGCGGAACACTTTGCCAAGCTTCGAACGGCTCACCACCAAGTCCTGCTGCGAGTCATTGGCTTCCAGCGCCGACTTCATACCGACCACACGACCCTCTCGTACGCGAAGGCCCTCAAGATGACACGTTGCGAGAACATCGAAACGACCATCCGTAAACGGCGGCTTTTTTCTGCGGGGGCCTTGGCGCGGTAAAGCAAGGAGCGATTACTCAGTCGGGTAATGTTCGGGACGATGGCTGGTGGGGAGAACCCGAGACCTGGCTCACAGCTTAAGACTTGGCGTAGATGCATTGTCGAAGACCTTAGGTATGTTTGTGGATTTTTCGTATTTTTTCGAACATATCTCGTGGTACAAGCACTTTTCGGCGAAACGCTATGTAGTCGACACGTCGACACGGGAAGCCCGGCCGGACACATTGATCGAGATCCGGGCTCGATCCGTGCAGTGTGGAGCGCGTGGCAAGCGCTGAAAGTTTTTTTTGTCGGCGGCCGTGGATGAGACGTTTTCCCTGGTTTCAGTACGAGAGGCGTTATTTTGTACGTACATACCGGTAAAATGTCGTCAGCGTTCAGCCCTTTCACGAACACACATCCCAGACATGTACGGACCAGGTAGATAACAGACAGCAGAGAGAGAGCACAACGTTTCGACGCTGCGGTGCGTAGGCACCTACAGGCAACACCGTGCGTGTGTGACACGCCTGTTTGCGCTGTACTGATGTGGCGTGTTGTGTTTATCGGAGCCTGCGGTCCGTAATCCACCAACCACCTCTCTTTCCTGCTGATTTTATGTGCGACGCACGGGTCCACGCACATTCTGGGCAGAAATGTGAGGACCTTTTGGGTCAAGTATGAGTATCTCAACTGCTGTCCTGTATATTTCTGACGTTTGGTGTTTTTTGCCCGAAGCACCCCCGAGAAATCTAGACATCAGACAACATGCGAAGAAGCCAAACGTTGCAATCCCGTCTATCAATAGCAGCACAAGCAGCAGCGGGCCATACCGCGCACGCACGTATCGCAGGTCCGTGTTGTACTGCTGTTGTGGCTAGTCGCTTCATCGGAGCCTGCGGCCCGTCATCTGTCATCACCACCTCTCTCTCTCTCTCTCTCTCTCTCTCCTGCTGTGCTGATGTGCATATATATTATTATTATTTCTCTTGCCATCCGACAATGTGCAGCATGATCTTCAACATGGATCACTCATAACTTTCCCGCATATATATACATACCTGGTATATATACGGGTCGCGAAAACTAACGCCGGGTGCTATGGGTCTCCTGCTGTACACGGCTGTATCTACAGCATGCAGTATTAATAGTATGCAGATGTTTCATAACCTGTAACGTCGTACAATAATGTTGTACGGAGTATCATATATGATACCTGGTACCTGGTACATGATACCAGGTACCAGGTACATACTATTATTACTACTGACTGTAATACTGCTGTACGAGTACATGCTATCCCCATGGCACTACTGCTGTTAATAGTTGGCTCGTCCGGGAGGGGAACTTTGTATATCTGCCTGATACGTACGTATTACCGGTGTGCGTATAATATTTTGTAAACATGCGTGTACCAGTATATGCTTCTTCTGACTGCTGTACGTGATTCTTAAATATGTGTATTTATAGTGGACGAGTAAGGTGTAAGGGTTTTGCGGAAAGATTATTCTTGATGCAACCGCTGCGACTACTCCTTCTGTGTGTGTGTGTGTGTGTGTGTGTGTGTGTTCTTCACATTAAACCGTTCTTTCTACCCGTCGACATCCAGCACAACCAGTGTCCGTGCCGATTCTTCCATCCTAGAAGAGATACAAGTTCTGTGGTCACAAAGCTACGCCACAGAGATACTACGTTGCCACGTGTGCAGTGTGAACTGCAGTGGGCAATGCAAACCTGTGCCAGGTGTTTATATAGTACAGAATTTAGTACGAGTATTTACTGTTTTTAATAATAGTATTAATAGTTGACGACTCCCTGGATGACCCTTGATGCGTTCGTACATACGTACCTGGTATAATGTATACGCTAAGAAAAGGACAGCCCGTACCGCACAACTACTACTACTGTATGATCAGAGGCCGTATCACATGATTTTGATGGCGTGTACACGTATTATATACGAAATACAACAAGGTTCATACTCGTACTGCTGCACAGCTGTACACGAGACGTGCTCGCGCTGCTTTTTATTTTTGGGTCTTGTTATGTAACATAGTTTGTTGCAGCTTGCCGCACTGCGCTGATACAGCTGTCGACGAATGCAGCGAGACGAAATGACAGATCGGGTGGCAAGGTATCGGTTCGACTTATTAAAATAGCCCTTGAACTATACCAGATTACGAAGAAGTTTTTTGTTTGTTTCTTGTTGAGGTGTTCGATGGGGGGGGGGGCGCGACAGCAGCGGTACTGACACGTGACACCAACACGTAGTGACCAGAACAGGGAGAAGACGGCACCGGGTGTGACAAGGTTCCCGAATCGGTTATTTAGAAGAGACGGGGGGGCATGTTACTACACATCACCACCTTCAATAATATTTCTCTCTTCTTTCTCGCTTCTCGCCTTGTTTCTCTCTGTATTTAGTTCTTCCCCCCCCCCCCCGCGCCGTCTGGTGCAAGTAATATCTGCCTGGTCGTTGAAAACCCGACGTGCTCCGTCCCGGCATTGTAGGGAGGCGAGGATCTACTGTATGGTCCTACGACTACGGCCATGAATGATGATGAGTATACCCCCGCCCGCCGTCCTTACGCCGGTATCTTCTCTCCTTCGTGTCGCTTCGTCTGTGCAGCAGTTTTCTGTTCCTCTTGAGCACGCGTGCGCTTCTTCTACTGCTGTTGGCAGCTTTGCTGATCTCCCTTGTGTCATTCGCACGTTCGGAGACCACAAGAAGAGTAGACGTACTGCTGTAGTCTAGGCTTCTAAATCGGCAGCGGGTAGGGTCGTGCTCGTGTCCCTAGGCTGGGCCCGGCGTAGCTAAAGATGAGATTTCTAAAAATGCACGTCAAGCTGACGGCACTCACGAGTGAGCATCTCTCTCCTATACTCTTGCCTCTGGTCGAAATTTAAAATGTGTTATCCGTGGGTAGAGCCCACGACTATAAAAAGCGTTTATCCGTCGGTCGTCATTAAATCTTACCAGCTACATTTCAATCTGTCCTACCAGGTATATATGTACGGGCTTTGAAATGTTACGCATTTCAGAATTCTTTGTTTTGTTGTCTTTTCGTTTATTCTTTTTTTTTTTGTTCTGGATTTTGTTGTGGTGTTCTCGTACCCGTTACGTTGACATTTGACTTGTTTTTTAATTTGCGATTATTGTTGGTCTGTTTTTTCGTTTTCTGTCTCACACAGTCTGTTGCTAAAGAAGAATAAATGTCTTTCCAGGATGAGGAGTCAGGACGGAACACTGGGTGTACTGATGTGCCAGTAGCTTGGGTAGGAAAAAACGCGTAATGTGTAGATAACGCACACCGCGACAGCCACCGGAGGCCATGCGAGGCCTGCCGCAAGTTACAGTAGGCCTCACGCCCCCCAACGTGTTTCGTCGCATGTGAAAAAGGCGTTGCCGGGGTCTCACACGCGAAACAAAACTGACCCCCATGTTTATGTTTTGTGTCTTGTGGAGGTTTCGGGAGGCGTCTTGAAGCACTTGGGGATTTCTGCGCGATTTCGGGGCACTAGTTCACGCATGGCGCGTATATCTCAAGCAAGTGTCTTCGGTTGGGTACTGCTGTCTATATACCGAACTCAACGGAGTGTCGGGTACCGGTTTTGAGGCCGTACCGAACTCACCGAAGTTGTTCGGTACCGGCATTGAGGCCGTACCGAACTCACCGAAGTTGTTCGGTTCGGTACCGGGTATTGAGGTCGAACCGAACCTCCTAGCGAGATGTCGAGCGCCGGCGTCGAGTCCTGAGAGCGCCTATTAATTGTTGTGTGTGTGGGCGCAATCGGATGCTATTAATTGTCGACAAGGGAAGAAAGGGCCGAAGTCCTCTCGCGATAAAAACGCCTTCCAAGGCAAGAACCGTAGTGGGAGGGGGAGGGGGGAGAAGAGCCTGCCATACTTTGTGACCCCGGATCTGAGTTGCGACTATTTTTGAAAGAAGAAGGCAGGGTGGATATAATAAATGGGGTCGGAGAAAAAAAAGGGTGTACGGGTCAAGCATGTTGTGGGGGGCGCCTTTGGGCACCGGTTGCAGGGGGGGTGCGCGCAGTACGCGCCCGACTTTCTCAATAGACACCCTCGGAATACCGCGCTGTGCCAACAGCAGTACGACCGCAGCAGCAGTACCCCTTTGTCTTTTTTCTCCTTCCCGCACTGCCTTCCGTATTGAAATATGATGCTGAAGTACTAAACGTTACACGGAATATGCACCCCTTGGTTCGGTTCTGTGGTGTACTGCTGTATACCTGGTATAGCATTTCACATTCCCACGGATCGGTTTTTGTCGAATTTCATGTGAAGGTTTTTTCACGGTTCGGAATCGCACATGCCTTTATCCTACTGTTCGGTTCGGTTCGGTTTGGTTGGGTTCGGTTTTATTGTTCGACAGCGAAAATCCTGCGGTTCGATTCGGTTCCGCGGGAACCGAACGGAACCGAACATATCCGAACCAAACGAACCGAACCGAACCGAACATACCCGATATTACCCGAACCGAACCAAACCAAACCGATGCAAACCGTAGCGAGGAACATTATACGTACTGCGCTAGCTATTGGCTGGTAAATACTGGGCTTTGAATCGGAGCGCCAGTTCGGTTGAATTTGGAGCGAACTCGAGCGCGCGATGCGAACCCCCTATAGCAACTCCCCGGCCGGTGAGGGGGCGGATATAGCCGGTGGAAAACGGCATGAAAATATCGGCGAACCCGCCGTCGTCTCCATTTATGCGATCCCGATATCGATTGAAACACAAGAATGAATCGGATGAATCGGCTGCGATTCACTACCATCTCCCACACAGCAGCACATCAGCATCTCTATTCGTCACGTACCAGGTACCAGGTGTAGGCGTACAGTAGTATTGGCTTGCACACAGAGGACAATTGATTTAAGCATGGTTATTTTTGTTTGCTCACCAACACTGTTAATAGTTCGCTACGTGCGTACAGCGCCTCGTAGAGCTGCAGTCCCATTTTTGGGACAAACTACTTAGGTTCATTCTTATCGGAGAACATATTTTCCACAATTTCCAAAGTTTGGAACTATTTTTTAGATATGTATCAATATACGGAGGCGTTCTGTCGCTATTCGTGAAATTCTCCAGGAGCAAAAAAAACAAAAGTTCGTTAAATTTCACACACTCCGAAAAAAAAATGAGGAAAATATGAAAACATGGAAGATTGAAAAATTGCGCGAAATAATGTCGAAAATTTGGGGGGAAAAGCTCTCCGATAAGAATGACCCTTAGAATTCGAGTTGATTGTCCCCAAAACGAGACCGCAGTTCTTTAAATAAAGTATGATGTTGTTCGAACAGCAGCAGTTTGTGTGGACTCCTAAAGTGGAGGATCAGTATTTTGTACCAGGTATTTTGAGGCATACCTGTGGTACCTGGTACTGAACTGCTGTTTGTAGTTTGTAGAAATTGCCAGAGGTTGAAGTACGTTTATTGCCCAGGACGAAACGGCAGAGGGCATCAGCTGCTTACAGATACAGTATTACGGGGGACCAAAGTAAATAGGACCAAATATTGTTATTTATAATAGCGAAATGCGTACCAGGTAGGTGTTTGTGTGTCCCGTAGGTCCTATTTCATGTGGTCCCGCGTAAATAGTACGAACCGGAACCCTGGACAGCGACCAAAACAAAACAATGGTTGGTGATTCGAGGGGTGCTCTTATCAACCATCGAAAAGGAACAGCGTGAGCTCGTGAGCACCCAGCACCAGTACGCCTTGATGGGATCATGCTGCCTGCGCACGTGCCGTACGACCACTTTCATCAACCGTTGTCACTGGGACACTACACATCTTGTATCATGCCCCAGTCACACGGTTGATGCAGCTGCTGTAACCGTCAATATTTGTTGCCGTCCTTTATCGTCTCTGCTTTCCCAAGAGGCCTGGGGGCACGACCCGCGAGGATAGAAAGGATTTTGGGGTTACGCGGGATGGGAGGCAAGCGTCCACAGCAGTGATACGTATGTGGTACCGGTGGAATTTACGTACATATGAAATGTCACCGCCAAGCACGAAACAGCAGACAGCAGCTGCTCATGCTGTTGAATACGAGCCCTCGGGCATCACTCGCGGCGAAAGAAGAGGCCCACAGATTACGACTAGAGGCAATTATCTATTCGTGGTGATACCTGGCATGAAGGGTAAATGCCAAGCACGTGCCTAGCAGCAGTCGCCAGCTGCTGTTGCTAACGGTTCTGCTGCTGCTCTACCGGTGTGTACTTGTTTGTGCACATGCGCATGCTACAACACCGACAACACGCTCGCGCCACTAATATTGTAGATCCAAATTTATTTGGTACCAGGTACGAGTGTGATACATGCGAATACGACATTTGTTTCTACGTACGTACTGCTGTGGCTGGCGTCGATCGATCACCTCTTTTGCCCATATGACGTTGTTGTGTTTCGTTTTGTCCCTTCTTGTGTCGAGCGGAATGCGCGCCCGGCGCCCCGATTGTGTGACTCGTACAGACAGGGAGCATTTTTTTTCACTTTTTTTTTGCTCCATCTCACTTACTATTCCTGCCCTACCTCCCGCCCCCTCCCAGTAGTAGCTCCAAGCCGGGGGTATGGCGGGCGCTCCTCCTCTCCCACCACTACGGCACGTGCCTTGATTTTTATCGCGGGAGCAATTCTGCATTTTATCCCCTCGTGGACTCGCGTTGAATTCTGCAAACTCGCGCTGGCGCTCTCATCATTTGTTTCTTCACGTTTCATCACAAGGAAAAAAATCCGCCTTGGGCTGGGCTCGAAAGGACGACCTTCGCGTTCGTCATCACGAGGTCTAACGACTGTTACGGGGGGCCATAGTAAATAGGACCTACGGTGCACATAAAAATCTATACATTTCCCTATTTTCACCAACAGTATGTGGTCCTATTTACTATGGTCCCCCGTAGTAGATGGGAGTGCAGTTCTAAAGGGGTTAACTCGGCTCCCAGGGCGGTTCACGGGTCATGACCCGGCCCGCGGGTCGGGCTAGGTGGTCTTCAAAATCTCACGGGTCGAGTCGGGTCGGGTTGGGTCAAGCGGTCTTTGAAATCTCACGCGTCGGGTCGGGCTCGGATTATAATTGGCCGGACCCAACCCGACCTGACCCGCGAGGTTCCGTGAACAGCCCTGGTGTTTACTGTAGTATGAACCCCTTAGAGACACAGGCATAGCGACTACAATGTGATAATTGGGGCCGAATCATCCGGGTAGTGTCTTGTCTAGTGGGCCTGATTCCCGGTGTACCTGGTGGAGCAGAGCTGGCAATGGCACGCTTGCTGTACAACTGCGATCAGATTGAGGGCTGTGGGGTGGTCGTGATTTTTTGTTTTGTCGTGATGTTTTTCTCAGATGTGCATTCGTGCATTCTAACTCGTACCGACATTCGTAGGTGTCTCGACGAAACGCCGCCGCTGCCGCCGCAGCCGCCGCACGGCGGCCGCTTCGCGGCTGGCTCAGCACCGACGCCTACTACTGTACGAGTATCATGATCCTGCGCTCAAGTGTCGTTAGAGCTCGGGCGCACCGTACGAGTCCTACGCCCGTGGCAGGGGCTGATTACTTGCATCGTACCTAGTCGCTGCTGAAAGGGACGCTTGTTTCGACACTGCTGTCCAAACCCCTCTTGACTACTACTACATGCAGTCCCGTTTCGGAGACAAACCAGTCAAATCCCAAGTAGTTTGTCCCCCCAAAACGGGCCTACAGTCTTGAAAATATTGACTATGGAGGTACGTACAACAATGGGGTTGTAACGTATTTGCTTGTTGCGGGGGGGGGGGGGGGGGCATATTAATAGTTGTAAATATTCCGGGGTGGCATAATAATCAGGACCAATCACACACACGAAAACCCTTGCGTTCCAGCATTTTCACCAAGCGCATTTGGTCCTGATTACTGTCGTCCCATGTATTAATAGTAATACATACTGGTACCAGGTAGGTGTCCGGGGGGGCATAGTAAATAGGACCAGATATTGTTGGTAAAAATAGGTAATCTTGTACCAGGTATGTACCATAGGTCCTGTTTATTATGGTTCCCCGTAGATAGTAATCAGAACCTACGATGGGCCTGAAAAAGCATGCACCCCCTATGTTCACACGCCACTTTTGGTTCTGGTTGCAGTATTACGGGGGGCCATAGCAAATAGGACCAAATCTTGTGAGTAAAAATAGGGAAATATATAGGTTTTTGTGTGTGCCGTAGGTTCTATTTAATATGGTCCCCCGTATTGGTGTAATGCGGGTCCTGTTAGTGCCGGTATATATGCGCCAGCCAACGATACCGGCACCACAGCGGCAACCGGCATCAAGTACTCCGCACACTGCCACATATACCTCGCAGCAGCAGCAGCAGTGGCACTCCTTTTTTATTTTTGATCGCGTACCCGAGAGAGGAGTGGTGTACAACAGCGGGAGTATGGACAATAGGAGCGCGGTAGGGTTGGCCTGCGTCTGTGTCTCCTCCTGGTGTTGGTGTGTACACGAGCCGAAGAACTGGCGTGTCGCCCTGGTATCCCGCTTTTTTTGGCTCATTTTTTTCGATGTGTCTTCCCTCACACACGATTCCTGCCTGCTGTACGCGTATCACACACACAAACGCCGGTTCCATGGCCGTGGGGTAGCTGGAGCTACTACCCCGTCAAACACACGCCGACGCAACGAGCAAACACACTACCCCTTGGACGAATTTCTGAGCAGGCTTGTTTCGACGGCGGGGAGAGGGGGGAAGTGTCTTGTACGCCGAGGAGAGGGATATGCGTCTCTACGGAACTATCGTCGAGATTTTTGCACGCCTCGAGCATATCATCGATTTCCCACAGCATTGAGCTACAGCCTACAGTACAGCACGTAGCTCTTTCGAGGGCAGATGGATGTATTCCTGATTTGTACTATCTACAGCAGTAGCTCATGTTTTGACGGGTGGGAGGCGTATCATCCGCGTTGTCTAGTAACAGATACGTAGGTTTCCTGTGTAGGGATGTGTACAACACAGATCCTGCACAATATCTCATAACGGCGGGTTGGGATCTAGATGATCTATCTGTAGATCAGCTGTATGTAGATCAGCTGTCTGATCTGCCCAAGGTGTGGTAATTTTCCATGAGCCACCGGTTTTTGTTTCGTGTGTGCCCCCCTTGTGTTCGGGATGTTACCGCTATGGCCGCGAATATAAGCAACTCTTTGTCTTGGTGTTAATTAATAAACGTTCCTTATATTTTGGCCTGGAGGGTGTGTAGGGTACTGTGCTGGCACCGGTATTCATTGCAGTACCAGGTGTAGTGTTGGACTGTACGCAGGAGCAGGGGGTTTGTCGTCATCACGAGGTCGTTCAATGTTCTATGGTGTATCGTATGTATCTGGTCTGAACGAGTGCCTGCTGCTGCTGCTGCTGCTGCTGCTGCTACTGCCTCACAGTTATGTCTGCCTGACAGTGATTTGTTTGGCGCGAGTGATGGAGCTGTACCCTACAAGAGTAAGATCTCCTGCTGTCGTTGTTTTCGTTGCTGCTGCTGCTGCTGTTGTTGCTGCTGCTCCTCGCCTCTGCTGGATGGCTGGTGGGTGCAACGTTAGGACCTTCTCATCTCGAGTTGGTGCTGTGTTTCTTCTCATCTCGACTTTTGGTGTGCTCGTTTGGCGCACATCACACTCTCGCACACATCCCTACAAAATCCTTGAATCCTCCTACATTTTTTTTTTAATATTACAAGCCCTCCGCATTCCCTACAAAAACCCTAATCGTCCCACAGTTTGAGTGCTACACACCCTCCTCATCACTACAGATGCTTCCTAAAAATATGCCTATACGAGCATTCCTCAATCTTGTTTTCCGATAATATTGCCCAGAAGAATTGAAAAGTCTTCCCCACTTCCAATTTCCTAAATATGAACTGTCCCAATCCCCCCAATCGCCCCCCTCGTCCGCAGGATATTTTGCGTGGAGGCAGTTGCGTTTCCCCTGTCGTGCCCGAGCTCTCCGGGAGTTCCGATCCGTACGTTCTGCGACGCTTCGGCGAGGCGTTCTGCAGCCCGGGGGATCAAGGTCATCCCGGTCGAGGGGGATGCAGACCAGCGTGGAGCGTCTGGGATAAGTGCGTCGGGGTTGCCGGCGTTCACGACCAGCCTGTTGCCGATCCGCTTCACCAATGTGAGGGGGAGAGGGAAGAACGGGGGGGGGGGCGGGGGGTGGGGGGCACTCATTTGTTGCTTGCCTTAGTCATTTGACCATTGACCACGCATCCCTTTCGAGACGGAGCACCGTTCCTACTCCTAGTAGAGGCATATCCAACATTTATGGGGGGGGGGGGAGTATCTTTGTTGTTATAGCATGCCTGTTTACGCTGAATGTGTACTTGTTTTATTTCATTCCTGCTTCTTGACGGCCTCGTTGCCCCCGCCCCCCCATTGGTCACACGACTACGGCCCTTTGAGTGGGCCTCAGTAGGTTGCAGCTCACCCTTCATGCGACTCGTGCAGCGCTTCGCGCTTGGTGCAAGCAATGTCTGCCTGGTCCATGAAAATCGGACGTGCTCCGTCCCGGCATTGTAGGGATGCGAGGGTCGTATGGTTATACGACTACGGCCATGCATGATCCACCCCCCCCCCTCCCCCCGATATATGGTCATACGACTACGGCCATGCATGATAATGAGTACCCCCCCCCCCCCCCCGTTGTATCAATGCCTCCTTCTCTACCTATGTCCGTAATCCATTGTCTGTATGACCGCGCCCCGGCAGGAACAAGTCCAGCTTAACGAGGGGTGCCTCTTCCGCATCCACATGGACGCCGACTGGCTTGAGACGGACGTGATCGCGATCGAGTTCCGCCTCCTTTCTCGGTCTCTTCCGGACCACGAAGTTCCCACGGAGGAGGGCGGCGGCAAGGATAAGCAACCAGAACCGCTCAAGGAGGTCAGGAGGATTAAGGAAATATCGCTATCGATGATGCTACGAGCTCGACGGGACAGGCGTATACCTGGTACCTGGTATATCGTAGCCAGTGTTACGAACCGAAAGTGGGAATGTCCTCGTTCGGTTTTCCGGAGAGGGGGGGAAAAAACGGTCGGTTTCGGTTTTATTAGGTAAAAAAACGAAAATGTCGGTCGGTTTGAGTGTGTGTGTGTTTTTTTTTTCGCAAAAGGAGCCGGGTTTTTTTTCAAAAAGTCGGTCGGTCTTGGAAGAAAAACCGACAAAAATACGACCTAAAAAAACGAGTTTCGGTTCACAACACTGACTGTACTCGTAGCACTTTTTTTTTTTTTTTCGCCCCCCGAAATGTTTTTGACCGATTTGGGGATTCTCAACTCATTATCGTTTTTTGGCAACACTTTGTTTCGAGAGATCAAAAGCCTATTAATAGGCTCATCGGGCCAACCCTTTAAGGGCCCCAGTCCCGTTTTTGGGGACAAATTACCTAGAGTCTGAGCGGTTTGTCCCCAGCACGGGACCGCACTCGAAGAAGGGTTCTAGCGTGTACACCGTACTCTTCAACCCCTCTTATTAGGACTACTTCGGGGGGAAACACTTTTTTGGCGATAGCACTTGGCGATTAATTACAGCAAGGAAGGTCGCCACTGCGTGGTCGACGGATGGATGGTCTACACAGGTGGTGTCCGAGTTTTGCATACAGAGGTGGAAGGAGTCGCACGCACATGCAGCTCAACATTGCTCCTATCTTTTTAACGCTGGGCGCTTGCGTTGTGCTCCGCAGACAGTTGCTGGCACCAAGGTTCATCATTGTTTTTTGTCGCTATCCCGGGAGCCCCCCCGCAGGGTTCTTTTCTCGTTTTTTTAAGACCGCAGTCCCGTTTTGGGGACAAACTACTCATAAGTAGAGTTTTTATTTCCCCCCCCCCCCCGGAACGAGACTGCGGTTCTTCGGCCGTTTTTTTTAGTGGGTTGATTCTGAGCTCCTTGAGTGAGACGGGCCTCGGGGAAGACTGGAGATGCACCCCTCGTCTACCCTGGGAGTATGAGTAGCATGCATTTTTTTCTTCGAATTGTTCTGCGTTCTCGTTGTTTTTCTGCGCCATTTGTCTTTTTTTGCTTTTCGGATACACAGCGAACCATTTTTTACCCCCTGCTAACTCGTAACTGCTGCCTTCGTTCGGCACGAACTATTTTGTGGGGGGCCATAGTAAACAGAACCTATGGTACACTCGAAAACCTATATATGTACCTATTTTTACTAGCAATATTTAGTCCTATTTACTGTGGTCCCCCGTAATACGTTTTCATTGTTGTTTCTTACTGGTATTTTATTTACTTTCGTGCTATCAATAGGTCATCGCGATGATATACCTCCGGAGGGTGGAATGATGACACTGCTGTGTGTGTTTTGATCGTCCCGTCGTCCGCCAAACAGGCTGTCTTAACCCCTTCAGAACCGCAGTCCCGTTTTGGGGGCAAACTACTTGAAATTTGAGTGGTTTGTCCCCAAAACGGGACTGCGGTTCTAAAAATGAAAATACGATTGTATTAAGCAACATGAATTCTTGCGTGTGATGTCGCTGGTTCGTGTCCCCCCCCCCCCTCTTCCCTATCCCGATATGGTTCGGCCCGGCAGTTGGGCAAGGTCGTCCTCCACGCCAAGTGCGCGTCCTCGAGGGGTGGCCTGCACCGGTACCACCCTCTCATCTTCCGGCAGCCACACCTATGCCTGCTGGATATGACGCTGCACGTGGTAAGCCAGGCATTCGGCTTCGTACCTGATTTTTTTGCCGCGGACGCGATCGATCCTCCCCCCCCACCGCGACCACCACGGACCGCTCGCTCGCTGGCTGCCGGTCGGATGCTGCTGCTCTTGACGTTGTTTTGCGGGGGATGCTGTTGCTGGTGTGGTGTTGCTCGCGTGCTGCTGCTCGTCTGGTACTTGCTTTGTCAGGCGCTTGCTTGTCTGCTGTTGCTTGTCGGATGCTGGTGGTCTGATGCCGACGAGGTGCCGCTGCTCTAGCGGTAAAAAAAACGCCTCGCGCTGTTTCCGAGTTGCTCCTCCCCTAAATGGTGTACGCAGTTCTGGTCGGGCTCAAACGGAGAACGGCTAAAGCGTGGCGTCGAGCTTTATGGAACGCGCGCACGCGAGCGCTACCCGCGAGTTTCGTGTCCAGCGGTTGGTGTTGTTAGTGTCATCGTGGTTGATGACGAGGGGGAGTTAGTGCCCACGCCTGTTGTGCTGCTGTGTCGGGGATGGAACACCTCGAGGCATCATGGATATAGAGTAGTCGATCCTCATCTGTCTTTCGTCGACCAGGCCGACGCCGGACGCGGCCGCAACCGAATGTGTAGAATGTATGACACAAGCACAGGCATTACCGTGCGAAGCAGTCCCCATCTTCTCGCTCTCCCGCGATGCTCACCGCCCTCCCTCCCTCCCTCCCCCCCTCCCTCCCTCCCCCCCTCCCTCCCCCCCTCCCTCCCTCCGTCCCTCCAATCCCACCCACTCAGGCGCTCACCGGGATCAACCACCCGGGCGGTCCCGCGGGGCTGGCGGCGGCCATCGCCGCCCACGCCTTCCCCACGGAAGACGGCGTAATACCCGCCCCGCGCCGCGCCGAGTCTCCGGCGAGACAGCCCCCCACCTCTGCTGGAACTCCCCCGCGCGGCCAGATGAAGGGTAGGTCGCAGTCGCTGGGTCGAATGTCGGCCCAGGAGAAGGCTGCCGCGGCCGTCGCGAGCAGGCCTCGCTTTGTTACCCCCGGGAGGACGCGCAAGTCTGCCTTCGCCGCGCGCGGCCGCTCTTCCTCCTTCGGTGGAGGCGGAGGTGCGGGAGGGGGTGGGGGCGGCGGCGGTGGCTCCGGTGTTATTCCGCTCGGCCCTTCTACCCCCGCGCGGCCGGTGCGGTCCCACCGCATCCCGCTGTCTACGGCGGCGCTCGAGGCGGCGGCGAGGGCGGTGGGGCTAGCCTCTGCCCTGGGCTATGCCCCGGCGGCGCTGGACTCCAACGAGGGGGGTGCCGCGCGCGCGGTGTACCGGGCGGCCGAACTGCTGTACAGCAGGCACGCTCTGGGGCTGAGGTGGTCGAAGGCTACGCTGGAAGCGTCGAAGACGGCGGTGGCGGCGGCGGCGGGGGGGGGCGGGGGCGGGCAGACGGCGTCTGCGACCGAGGTCGCGGCGAAGCGTCGGGGCAAGGGCAAGGGGAGGAAAGGGGGAGGGAAGGGCGGGGAGGGGGGAGGTGGGGGGAAGGGGAAGGATGGGGCGGCGACGGGGGAGGTGGTGTCGGGGAAGGGAGGGGGCAAGGGTAAGTCGGGGAAGACCCCGCCGGTGGGGAGGGGTGGGGGCTCGGCGGTGGTGGTGGTGGTGGCGAACGGTAGCGGACATGGTGACTGTAACGGACACGCGGTGGACCGAGCTGCGCCTGACGTGGTGGCGGCGTCAACTACCACGACGACCGCCAGGGGAAGGAGTCGAAGTGCGCGGGACGGGGTGGCTGCCGGTAGCCGGCGCGGCCATAGCAGCAGCGGGGGCGCCGGCGGCGGCGGCGGAAGCAGCAGTAGCAGCCGCAGCAGCAGCACTAGGAAGGTGGCGGGTAATGCGGACGGGGGGGGGAAACACGGTCCGGAGACATCGTCACCGCAACGGCCGCCGTCGCCAACAACGGCGGGGGTCTACAAGGGGTCGGTCCAGGTGCCTGAGGTCGATGCGTCAACCGAGGTGCCGAGCGATGCCACGCCGAAGAGCGACGCCGATGGAGAGGCAGAGCCAGCAGCAGGAGAGCCAGAAGCAGCGGAGGCTGAGGTCCCGCAGGAGTTGGAGGCGATAAAGGCGCCGGCGGGGCTACCGGCGCCGCCGCCGTCTTTGCGGGCGTCAGGTGACGCGCTGCCGCCGCCACCGCCGCCGCTGCTGGAGAAAGAGGGGAGCAGGGGGCGGGAAGGGAAGACTTCGGCCGTCCCGCGAGGGGCAGCAGCGAGGGAAGGGGGCGGAGGGGGTAAGGGGGGCAAGGGGAAGAAGGATAAGGAGGGGAAGGTGTGGACGTGGGGTGAGAGCCCGCCGAAGAGCAAGAAGAACCTTTCGAAGACTCCGCTCCCGGCGGATGTGCGGCAGCTGTCACGGTGAGTGCAGGCTTCGCGGGGGTAGGCAGGGGGGGGGGGGGGCAGACCCTTGGGGGGAGGGGGGTGTATCATTAGATGAGAGTCGTCGCTGTCTGTGGGTGGAGGTGGTGAATGAGATGGACAGAGTGGTGGGAGCTTGAGTCGTCGGGGCGGCGCCGGTGAGTGAGCGGGTGTTGTGGCCCCTGTTGGTAGTGGGACGAGGAGGGCGATGAGGACGAGGAAGAGATCGGGGAGTGGAGACAAGGAGCAAGAAGAAAATAGATCAGAGGAGGCGGCGGTGGCGGCCGTTCTGCGGTAGAGTTCGCCCGCCCGCGGCAGGGGCGTTGTTTTATGCTACCCGTGGGCGTTGGCCGCTTAAGTGCCTCTGTCCGCTGCGCGATGGGGGGTGGGGCGAAGGTCCGGATAGGCGGGCGATTGGGCTAGAAAGAGGGGGAGAGAGAATGTGGACTTTGTCGCAGAACGTTGGAAGTACCTATACCAGGTAAGTCATATCCCTCGAGACCGTGCACGATCGCTTCAAGTTTTATTTCCATCACTTCATTCCCGCACCGCATGGCATGAGCACCCCCCCCCCCCCCCCCGCTCTGGCCTACTATTGTCGTGAAACTCCCTCCCTCCCTCCCTGCGTTCCCCCTTCGTTGCCTCCTTCCCCTCCTCCCTCCCTCTCTCCTTCCCTCACTCCCTCACTCCCTCCCTCTTCCTCCCCGCCCGCTCGCCGTCCCATGCTTTCGATGTGTCATGTGCGATGTGCGAATTGGGTCTGGGGCTGGGTCTGGGGCTGGGGCTGGGCAGGATTATTCACACGCGGCTCGGCGAAGAGTCGGCGGTGTGCGGGAAGGCGTGGTCTGCTTTCACCAAGGCCACCTTCGAGCGAGGCCGGAAGGGCCTCTTCGGCCTCAGAGAGGAGTGGCTAAAGGACACGATGCGCGCTTGGAGCGGACAGGTAGGCGTACGTTCTTGGTAGAGGTTTGGGGGAGGGGCGGGGCGCCCGCTACCAGCAACGTCTTTTTCCCTAGTCGTTCTCTCCCTTTTCTAGTCTCGGGTCGTGATGCCCTCTTCCCGTCGGCTATCGTGCGGGTTGTTGATTGTTTTTCACCCCTGGTTCTGTGGGCTTGAGAAAGGGACATACCTGGCACCAGTATGTGCTTGGAGTGAGGTGTTTCGGTTCCTAGACCCGTTTGCCTCCGCCTCCGCCTCCTCCCCGCACCCCACCCAACCCAGCTCGACCCGACCGAACCCCAACCCCAACCCCAACCCTTTCTCCCTCCAGTTCTTGGAGATATCGTCCGGAGACCGTACGGCCCTTTCGCGCTTGAACGAGTCTCTCCTCAACCCCGACGGCTTCTGTCCCCTGAGAGCCAGGGCAGGCATCCGCCTCAAGCGCCGTGCAAACCCCACCGGGGGCGGAGGTGGTGGTGGTGGTGGTGGCGGCGGCGGTAGCGGTAGCGGCAGAGGCAACCCGCGTCACCGCCGTCACCGCAGCGCGATAGAGCGAGCGGTTGCGGTGGGGGCCGCTCCGAGCGGCTCCTCGGACGTAGCGCTTCCGCTGCCGGACGGTATCGCCCGGTTAAAGGCGATCTCGACGTTGAGCGCTTGGTCGGATGCTAAGGCCAACTCTGCCGCCGCCGCTGCTGCTAACGGCGGGGGCAACCCGGTTTCTTCCTCAGCGCTTGTGGTGAGGGCCGGGTCGGGTGTCAGCAACGCGAAGAACCGCAACGACGAGGAGGATGATGACGATGACCACCCGCCGTTGCTTGACGCGTTGGAGCGGAGCACTGCCGGGGGGATGGACGGCGATGGCGGAGGGAGCAGAAGCAAAGACCGGGACGCGTCCACCACACGCCCGGCAGGGTCCCCGCCCCTGTTCACCCCCAAGCGGCAGTCCACCGCAATGTCGCTGTCGTGGGGGTCGACTTCGCCGTGGGTGCCTGGCAGCGCCCAGCGCTCAGAACAGGGGTGGTTGTCCCGGCTAGCCCTAGCAGGGAGCCAGACGCCTCCAGCCAATTCTTCAGCGGCGGCAGCAGCAGCGGGGGCGGGGTCGGGTAGTGGGCACGGGGAGGTGGTTGGGGGGGGGGGGAAGGGGGGGAATGATGGTGGCGTCGTCGCCGCGTGCCGGGGGTGAGTTGGTGGTGCATTTTCCGGCACCACCGCAAAGCCTGCTGCCGGTGTTTGACAGGGAGTTGCACGGGTTTGATGAGGCGGCGACCACCGAGGAGGACCGCTGGGGAGAGCTACCGTTTCTAGTGGTGGAGTCGTGGGGGGGGCTGGGGAAGGAGGCGCCGCCAGGTGAGGGGGGGGGGGGGGGGGGGGTCTGCGTGTGAAAATCAGGGGTTTGCGGCGGGTTTTAGGCTTGTAGGGAGCGGGGAGGGGGGGGGACTGGGACTCCTAACATGCTCGGGGTAGGGGGTCTTGGGAGAGGGGGATGTGTAGAAGGGGGGCGGATAAGTGGAAGAAGAATATGGAAGCTGCAGCTCCTGGCGGGATGGCGGGAACATGGCCATACACTGCGGTGTTGTGGGTTGTAAGGAGCTTTTGACCGGTAGCGGCTAACGGCCCCTACGGTTTCACATTCATGCGCCACTCGTGCATTCCGCCGCTTCTGCTTGTTGTTTCACACGCTGCTGATTGGTTCCCACCACCGCCTTGTTGTGTGCTGTTCGCCTTGTGTGTATGTGTGGCCTTACCTTGCCCCCCCCCCCCCCCCCCCCCCCCCCCCCCCTCCCACCGCCTTCTATTCTCGTCCCTCCCTTTTCAGAAGCAGCGCCTCTTTCCCCGATGGTCGGCTCCAAGGAGTACCGAGTCTTTCAGGGGATAGCCTCCAACTCAATGTGGGGAAACCCCATGGATAGGCCGCCACTGCTGCCCAACTCTTCGGCGCCTGGCACCAAAGGCAGCGACAGCGTTAAGGCGTCCACCCTCTCCCTTGAGGACGGAGTGGCGGCCGAGAGGCCCCGACTGAAAGCCGGCTCTAGGATACCCTCGGCCGCGGCCGCCGCGGCTGCCACCGCCGCGGGGGCCACCGCTGCCGCCGCCACCACCGCTATCGTGACTGTCCCCGTTCCCCCCCCCACCGTCACCACCATCGCTCTCTCATCGGTGCTCGCTCCGGCGGACCTCGGCGCACTAACCCCAGCTCCGGCGACTCCGGGGGGGGGCGACAGCTCTTCCTCGCCCCCGCCCGCCTACGACGAGCTCTCCGGCCGGCGACCCCGCCCGGTCCTCGTCCACTCTTCCTCCCTTCCGTTCCATGACGCTCCTTCCGCGTCTTCGGGAGCTACGGCTGGTGCCGCGGGGGGTCCTGCTGGTGCGGAGGTGGGAGGGGGAGCGGGGGGTGGTGTTTCGTCCCCGGTCGGCTCCACGCGGAGCACTGGGAACAGGAGGGCGTGGTCGCCCAGCGGGGAGGGAGGGGGGAGCAGCATTTGGGACCAGCCGGAGACTCCGAGACAACCGCGGGGGCCGAAGTACTACGCGACCCGACGGGTGAGGCCTTCGCGCGCGCCGAGCTTGCCCCCCAGCGGACCCGGCGGCGGTGGAGGAGGAGAAGGAAGTGGGGGTGGGGGGCATCAGCGGCGTAACAGCAGCGGCAGCGCGCTTCTCGGAGTAACGTGGGGAAGCGATGGTGGCATGGGGGGTGCCGGGGGTTACTCCTCCAGCGGAACGGGTTACTCGTCGTCGGACGACGTGTGGAGCAGCAGCGACCAGTGGTCGGGCCTGGACAGCGCCAAGCGTAGCGACAGCCTCGGTGGCGGCGGCAGCGTGGGCGGCTTCGGCGCGAGTGGCGGCGATAGGCGCGGCCGCGACGCCAAGAGAAGGACAAGGCGCGCCGAGATCCAGAAGAGGATGTGGGGGAAGCGGCCGTCATGGGCCACCGCGCTGCTGCCGCCGCCGGCCTCGGCGGCAGCAGCATCGGCAGCGGCGGCGGCGGCGGCGGCTGCCGCCTCCGCTGCAGCGGCGACGGCCACAGCGAGCCCTGCCCCCCCCGCGCGTGGAGCGGGAGGGGCGGCAGTGGGCTGGGAGACCCCTCCTCCCCGGACGGAGGCCGGGGTCAACCATCTCATCGTGCTTGTGCATGGGCTCGGGGGGCGGCCGGCGGACATGGCCTTGATGAGGAGCTATCTGCAGACGCTCATGCCGGAGGCTGAGGTAAAGATGGGGATAGTTGGCGGGTTGCTCTACCCTAGATGTTATTCTACTATTTAATAGGGTTCAATCAACGGGATGATATTTGCCTGGTGCGAAATAGGGATGGAATGCTTGTGCGTGTGTCCCGCGGTGTGTGTGTTTTGCTCCATCGCTTTTATGTCGTTTAGATTTTTGCTTGTTGTTTCGCCAAGGATTTTTTTTCCGGACGGTAAGTTTTATCTTCCATTACTCGTATAGTATACGTACGTATATGCCACATACCTCTTGTGTGTCTTTGGATATATATATACATTTGTTTTCGTTTTTTTTTTTCGTTTTTGCTGTTTTGTTTTCGGAGAATCGCCGCGAGGGGGTGTGTCCTGTAGCTTTGCCGCGGCCTGTTACCAACCAGGTAGAGCTCGGACTGGTTGCACCGTATATCACCCTTTGATAACTAGGACTGGGCACTCGCTGACTCAAGTCAGTGGCGATTATATTGTCATCAAAACCAATCAGTATACTGGGTTTCAGCAGTGCACTGTCTCTCCTCTCACCCCCCGAAACGCACTTTGGGGGCTTTTGTACTATAATAGGGCGTGTTTCGTGGGCGTACTTGAGATAAAACAACTGGCGGTTGTAGTGGCCAGGTCAATCAGTAGATTACTACTCTACTGCCAGTGCGGACGTGCTGTGCCAGTGCCCAGCCCTGATGATAACACACACCCTCGGATTAGTTTCGAAGCTGGATACCAGGTATATGAAAATGCGCCAATGGAAGTATCTCGTCGAGGTCTGGCAGTCACATACAGTAGTACTCCCATTGCTGTCTCTGGAAATGCCTACACCGGAAATTAAACCAACTCATTGAAGCTGTCATCCATATGCAGGTCCGCCTCAAAAGCGGTTCTCGTAGTAGGATGCAGCTCACCCTTCATGCGAATCGCCAGACACCTCACAGCGCTTCGCGCTCGGTGCAAGCAATGTCTGCCTGGTCAGTGAAAACCCGACATGCTCCGTCCTGGCATTGTAGGGATGCGAGGGTCTATGGTCATACGACTACGGCCATGCATGAGATGGAGTAAACATATCTCATATCGAGTACCCCCCCCCCCCCGTAATTTTCGTTTGTTGTTGTGCGTTAACCCTTTTAGTGTCATTCAGTCCCGTTTGGGGGACAAACTTTGAGTGGTTTGTCCCCAAAACGAGACTGTCATAATGGTAAAGGGTTAAGGCATGCTTTGGAGAAATTCGGCCTCCGAAGTTCGTCCCAGGGTGTGTGTTATCTTATCACACGTGTGTTATCTTATCACACGGGTGTTTTCTTATCACACGGGTGTTGTCTTTTCACCCGTGTGTTTTCTTATCGCCCGTGTGTTATCGTTTGTGTTATCTCATCTCACGTGTGTTATCTTATCACACGGGTGTTTTCTCATCACACGGGTATTATCTTTCCACCCGTGTGTTTTCTTATCACCCGTGTGTTATCTTTTTACACGTGTGTTGTCTTGTCACACATGTGTTATCTTGTCACACGTGTGTTATCTTATCACACGGGTGTTATCATATCGCACGTGTTTCACCATATAAATCCCTGTAGAAGAGACCCCCCCCCTCCCCACCCTGCTTTGACCACGGAAAAGAGGAAAGAGAGCTCTCGTCATTTTTGCTCTGTACATTAAGTGCACTATTGACGAAAAATTAAGGGCAGTCGGGTCATAAAAAAGAAGACGCACGGGTGGGTCCTTACATTTCCGGGTAGCGTGGCATGGGACTACTGCAGAGCCTCCTTGGCCTACTGCTGTAGCTTATCGACGGAATTGTTGAGATTTGTTGTTGATTTTCCTGGCTTAACGGTGGAATCGTTAAAAATTGTTGCTGACTTTCCTAACCCTATGTAACCCTAAAGCAATCAATAGCCCCCGACCGCCAGGAAAGAAAAAACGTTCTCGGAACTGAATATGAAACGGGAACTTCTCGGAACGAAAAGATGTAATGGAAAATTCTCGGAATAGAGATATACCGGAAAAGTCTCAGGGTGAGAATACGTTATGGAATTTTCTTGTGAATGAAGATACACAGTATTAGTGGAAAGTTCTCGGTGTGAAGATTCGATGGAAATTTGTCGGATCTAAGATGTTAAGGAAATTCTCGGATTCAAGATCTAGTGGAACTTATCTCGGAGCGGAAGATGTACATGGTGGAATTTTTTCTCGAAGGGAAGATGTGGTGGAATTTTCTCGGAATTTGGTAGGGATTTTTCCTCGAAGTGAAAAGATGTGGTGGAATTTTCTCGGAATTTGATGTGGAATTAATACCAGGTAACATGTTCCGGCGGGGCTATAATAATGCGGACCATCAACCATTTTGAAGAAGCTGGGTGCAACTCGTCAAGCAAACACTACGTACTTGGTTCGCGCCCCCTGCGGGCGAAAACTTGTTTCACTGCGCCTTAACCCTTTTAGAACTCCAGTCCCGTTTTGGGGACACACCACTCAAATTCCAAGTCATTTGTCCCCAATTGCCCCCAAAATGAGACAGCGGTCCTAAAAGGGTTAACCTCGGCCTCAAACAAAAACGAAAACGTATAAACAGGTGATGGTGGCGACGTCGCTCCAAGACATGCGCAAGGATAACCTGGGTGTGGAGTCGATGGGGCACAGGCTCGCCGAGGAGGTTCACGGCCACATCACCAGGCAAGTGCCTGCACAACAGGAGTAGTCTGTGTCAAGAGGCGGCAATTACTACAAGGGGTTTCCCGAGACAGGTGGCGTTGTACGACAACAGGGGGCATACAGAGAAGAGTTCCCCAAGAATGATGACGAACGGCGAGGAAGGGGAGAAGGGTTCCTACTGTGGAAGCCGATGTGGGCGCCGCCCTCGCCTGTGTTTTGAACAGCCGCCCCTTAAGTTTTCGGTTATTTCTGTGAAGTCGTATTGTATTTTATTCTCCGCCGTCGATTTTGTGTGCTGTTGTCGTCTTGTCTTGTCTTGTCCTGTCTTTTCCTGTCCTGTCCTGTCCTGTCTCACACAGTCTTGTATTTTATTGACCTGTTTCGCCGTGCCGTGTCTTTTCTTGTCTTGTCTTGGACTGTTGCTACTGTCGTTGGTCGTGGGCACCTCTAACTCCCCGACCCCTCTCCCACTCCCATCCCCACCCCCCACGCCCCCACCCTCCCCCAACAGATTCTGCCCGTACTTCACGAGCGCGGTTGTACCGGCTCCGGTGGTGCCAGCACCTGCGACGGCGGCGAAGGCCGGCTCCCTCCCCCTCTCCCCCGTGACACCCATGCGACCGGCCCGGCGCGGCAGCACCAGCAGCAACGGAAACGGTGGCGGTGGTGGTGGGGGGGGGGGCAGTGTCCCCGCGTCCCCCCTGCACCAGCACGCTCACGGGAAGCATGCGTCGCCGGGGGCAGCCGCAACGGCGAGGGCGATAAGCGACGAGCTTGGTGGCGGGCGGGGGACGAGTACGCCCTCGAGGCCTGCCAGGGAAGGGAAGGGTGGGGGTGGGGGAGGGGGAGGTGGGGGGGAGAAGGGTCGGAGCGGCGGTGGCGGTGGGGACGACAATGGTATGCTGAGCTTCGTCTGCTTCTCGATGGGAGGTGAGGGGAAAAACTCGGGGTGGAATGAAGGGCAAAGGAGGGGGCGGGAGAGCGGGGAAGGGGGAAAGGGGCGTAGTCATTCGTTGCTTGCCTTGGTTATTCGGCTATTCATCACGCATCCGTTTTCGAGACGGACCCCCGTTCCCACTCCTGATAAAAACACCTCCAACGTTTAGGCGCTGATTAAGTTTTGTCTACCAGTATGTAAGTATGACATTCGTTTGTTCTGCCTATATACCTTATCCCCTTCCCGTTTTGCCTTTTGTGGCCACCGTCTCTCTCCTATGATGGGGGGGCATATCAAATAGGACCTACGGTGAATGCAAAAACCTGTATTATCCGTATATTTTTACTAACAATATTTGGTGCTATTTACTATGGTCCCCCATAAATAGGGATATTTTCCCCTATATTTTTTACCAACAATATTTGGTCCTATTTACTATGCCCCCCCCCCCCCCCCCTAAATAGAAAAGCCATCGTTTTTTCCGCTATTGCCTACCGGTAGTATTCTTCTCCGTTTGACATTCTTCATTACTCCCTCCTCGAGCACGTCCCGTTCCTCCTTGTACGTTCGCACTCTCCCACAGTGCGAGTCCTACCCTCTTTTGCTTCCCAACGAGGGCACATTCGTGCATGTTCCTCCTCCTCCCGACCTCCTTGTACGTTCGCGCTCTCCCACAGTGCGAGTCCTACCCTCTTTTGCTTCCCGACGAGGGCACATTCGTGCATGTTCCTCCTCCTCCCCACTACTGGCATACCTCTTTCTTCTTTCTGGCGGGTTCAGGTCTCCTCCTCGAAATGACAGTCTCTGCGTTTTCGAGTAGTTCATTGGGCCGTGTAAATACGTTTCCAGCGACAGGTTGATGAGCTGGGGTGCGTTCGTATGTTTTTTTTTAAGTGGGGCGGGGGTGAAAGTATCGAGGTGCAGCCGGCGATTCGGCAACGCGTGTGACTGGGGCGTGTTTAAGTCGAATGTGAGCCCCTAGCGGAATGTCAACATAAGTGGTCCTCTCTTCTATGCTGCGCCGTGGGAGGCGCCTTACGACGCGCTCCTGGAGTTATTTTGGGGGACTGGTTGGTGTCTCGGCCGAAACCGGCAATCTCCAAGCGCTCCGGGTTAGTCCCCCTATTTGTTCTGTTTACCCTCCTTCCCCTGGCGTCCTCGATGTCTTCTTGTTTTTCCCGCCGATGAAGAGTCGACGGTCAATTGAAAGTCAACGTCTATTTGATCAGTCAACGATCAACTGAGTTGCCAACGGTCCAATGAGCTATCAACGGCCACATGAAGAGACAACGGTCAAACTAACAGCCAACGGTCAAATACGCAGCAAATGATCGAGCGAAGCAGTCAACGGTCGAATCAAACAGCCAGCGGTAAAACGAGCAGTCAACGGTCAAGTAGTCAGCAAACTTTCCACAACGAGCAGTCAGCGGTCATATAGGCAACGTACGATAAGTAAGCAGTCAACGGTCGAATGAGGAAGGGGTGGTGACGTGGAAATATATATATTTGAAAAAATCATACGACAACTGTCGACGTAAAAACGTCAACCATGGTAAGGGCCTTTCATTATCGCACATGCTATAATTTTCAAGCTTGTTTTCGCGCATTTTTTTCAAGCTTCCACATTTTCCGGGTCTGTTTTTCCAAATACAAGAAATTTCATGTTCCTGATACTTTTCGCCCTGTTGAACTTCGCAAATTGTGACCTAACGCCTCCGTATTTTTTTAACGCATCTGTGTATTTATACAAGTTTCCAAAAATACACTCCGATAAGAACGGCCCTAACTGAAGGTTTCGTTGTTTTTCGCGCCAATCTCCCGCAACAGAATCGCCACTGCATCTCCAGTGGGGATACAACGAACGAAAACGAATCAAAACAAGAGCGTCGGCATGCTCGACACCGTGCATGTTTATATCGGCATGTGACTCATATTGCCCCCCCTACTTCATCGACTCCGCCCGTCCCTGACCACATCGCCCCCCCCTCCCCCTCCCCTCTCCTTCCCCATCCCCCTCGCCTGCCTATCTGCCTACGTCTTGGAACTCCCTTCGGTGCAGGGCTGGTGGCGCGGAGCTCGCTTTTGGAGCCGGCAATGGTGCCGTATCTGGCCAGCCTGCGGTGTTTCGTTACGCTAGCGTGTCCCCACCTTGGGCAGTCTTCTACGCCTCTCTCGTTCTTCAAGACCGGTGCTTGGGCAGTGCGAAAGGTGGGGGAGGCGGTTGGTGGGTGGGTGGGTGGGGGGGGGTGTACTGATGTCATACACGGCCGTGGTCGGGGCGTAATTGTTGCACACCTAGGCAAGAGCATGGTTTCCCACAGTTCATTATCTAGATATTTCAATGCAGATAGGTCTATTCCTGATATGTTTGATCGGTATGATCTAGCTCATGTTGCTGGGTGGGCGCCGCATATTCGGCATGGTCTCGGACATATTTTCTGGGTTGGATCGGTACTATGCACATATCCTGCACAACCTTTCACAACGGCTGGCGAGTAACTAGATGATCTATCTGCAGATAGATCATGATCGGTATGATCTGTATGTCCGAGGTGTAAAATGTCGTGATGATTTAGATGGTTTTGGTTGAGGTAATGTGGCGGTGATGGTGATGATGTTTTGTTGGGTTGAGATGGCGATGGTGATCGTGGCTGACGAAGGCTGAAACGGTGGTGCTGGCGGTGGTGAGGACGAGGATGGCTATGATCATCGTCACCGTTGGGATGATGGTGTTGATTACGACGGTCAAGGTGGTAAATGGTGATGCTGGCTGGTTATGGTCGAGATGACGGTAACGATTGCATCATGTTGGGAATGCTTGATTGCTGTCTTTCAGGCGGTGGCGTTTCAGGAGCGGAACATCTTGAGATTTTTGTCTCATCATCAGCTCGTTTGTGACGTGTAACCAAATAGCTCATAACTCCGCACGGCTGAGTGGCTTACGCTAACCATCCTCCGATAGCTGCCGAAAAACAGATGTCTCCAGTCTTGCCTCCCCTTCGAAAGGTTGATCCTGCTGACCATGCCCCCCACATGCTCCGTGTTGGTTTTGTCTGCTTGTGCGCTGTTTTTTGTTTTGGGGGGGGTGGGCGGCGGTTCCAGTTAACCGGGCTGCGTGTGCTGCATGAGCTGGATCTAGACGACGCGGATGACCCTCGAGAGACCACCCTCTACCGTCTCAGCTTCTCGCCTGGTCTGGAGAGATTCAGGTATTTGGTAATTTGGTGCTCCGGAACGAGTGTTTTTTCTTGCGCTGTTGTCGGTGGTGGCGTCGTTATGGTTGTTGCTGTTCTGCTGTTGTCGTAGTTGTCTTTGCCAAATTGCTATTTTGATGTTTATGGATGACAGCGCGACACCCCCCCGCCTCAAGGCGCTTCGCGCTAGGGGCAAGCAATGTCGGCCCGGTCGGTGAAAACCCGACGTGCTCCGTCCCGGTGTTCTAGGTATGCGAGGGTCTATGGCCATACGACTACGGCCATGCATGATATCGAGTACACCCCCCCCTCCCGCCCCCACTCCCCCCTTCTCTCTCTCCCCTTTCGCCGCCCCCCCGCTGCTCTGCCTACCCCGAACCCATCCCCCTATCCATGCCCCTTTGCTGTATGTGCTTCCTCTCACACGCGTCCTCTCCCGCTCCCACCTCATTTATTTCTTCGTACCAGGTATTTGTTTTCCCTTCGAGAAAAAAAACTTTTTTTTTCCCATTCTATGTTTCTTTTCTAATGTTTTACCCCTGTTTTGCCTTCTTTTTTTTTCGCAGGACCATCGTGTTCGCCGCCAACCCCCGCGACGGTTTCGTGCCGCTTCACTCGGCCGCGGTTAGGTCCCCCCCCGACGTGGAGGCGAGATCTAGCCGCACGGTGGGAGTCTCGGCGGAGATGGCGAAGATGCTCATGTCCAAGGTCGACGAGAGAAGTAACAGGGTGGTTAGAATGACGCTGGACGCTCCTCGGAGTAAGCAGGCTCAGGGCGCGTTGGATACGGTGATTGGGCGAGCGGGACACATGTGCTTCATCGAGTCACCGCAGGTCGCCTGGCTCATTTCCCTAGCGCTGCTGCCTTTCATGGAGGAAAAATACAAAGAATGATCGAAGCGTGCCGCAGGCGTGGGTTGTACACCCGGTGGGTTGTATCTGGGGTGTCAAGCCTGGTGCTTCATATCCAGGATATATGATGCGTGTATGGTACTCCTGCTGTGTCATCCCTGGAAGCTTCTTCCTGGTGAAGCTCATGTGGTAGAGTTACCCGGGAATATTGTACCTTCTTGTGGAAAATTCCTGGTTTGCCGCTCCTGATGTGGTACGCCGGCTATCACACTCCCGGTGCATAATTTCTGGCACGTGTGCACGGCGCCTGGTACTTCTTCGCCCGTGGGTATATTTTCCTGGTGTATTGTGCCTGGCATGTTGTGCCTGTGGAATGTTTTTCCTCGTATATAATTCCCGGTATAAATATTGCTTGGTGCCAGGTATATTCTACCTTGCATACTATGCCTGGTGCTTTATTCTTGGTACATATTTCTGCCTCGTGGGCAGAAATCGTGCTGCTGTATATGCTATAATATGGAAAAAAACGAAACTTCGCCTTTTGTTTTGTTTTTCTTTCTGTCTGGCTGTGTGGTTAGTGTGTTCGGGCGTGTGCTGTGTTTGCGTTCTTTGGCGTGTGTTTGATGTGTCGGTGTGTGTGACGTGTGTGATTGGGTTTTATTTTGTTTTAGGGGGAGTGGGACAGGCAGGACGATGGGGCTGGGTGAAGTGGGGGAGAGCGGGGGGCAAGAGCGAGGGAGGGGCGGGGGGGGTACTCGATATCATGCATGGGCGTAGTCGGGGGTGTAGGAAAGAGAGATAGAGGGAGGGGGGTATTCCGTCGATACGCGTCGTCTGTGTTTTGTTTAGTTCGTTAAGCGCATGAAAAGCCTCAAGAGGGGTCCCGAATCGGAGTGGTCCCCTAAGAGTACCGGAATGGTCCCGGAACAGTCACCAAACAATCCTGGAACGCGTCCCGGGGAAAAAAACAACGTGTGCAAGAAAGAAAGACCAGGTGCCGCATAACGTGCTTGTTTTGGTAGTGCCAGCAGCAATTTTTTGTTCTTGTTTTTTAGTCGCATTTGGAACAAAGAAAAAGCTGACTCGCCCCCCCCTCCCATCGGGCGGGGGGAGAGGGGGGGGGCGCGTAGAATGGAATGTGTGTGTGTGTTTTTTTTGTGAAACCGAATTAACGATCGATGAAACCGAAAGAAGACCCTTCCGTCTCGCAGGTTTCGTGGAGGCAATAGTTGTCTGTTAGGTATAGGGCCTCGATTTTTCGCTGTTCGGCTGAAATCATTTTAAGAGTGGGAAAAGGGGGTGTCAGGGCCAAGCGGTGATGGTGATGGTTTTGGCGGTGGTGGTGGTGGTGCGGATCTTGGGAGTTGCAGAAGCAGAAGCGGGCGGTGTTGCGGGGACGAGGGAGTCGGAACAAGGCAGGGGGGCAAAACAGATGACAGCAAAATCGAGGTTGTCTTTTATTTCGTGTGCCGGGAGAGGGGGAGGCAAGAAGTGCCTCCTTTCGAGTTGCCTCTTCCTCCTCCCCCCCCCCCCCCCCCCCCCCCCCCCCCCCTCTCTTCTCCCGCCCTTCCTACCACTCCCTTCCGCCCGCCCCGATCGCTAGTTATTTTTCTGTTTTGGGCGTGGCAAGGGGGTTGTGAGTGGGGTGACACCAGGCCATTGGGGCGCACCACTCTGCCCAGGACTATAGTTGCCGTTTTGTACCCACATGAGCGTCAAGGCGGAGATGATGTTTTCGGTCACAATGGCAGTGGCGTACGTTTTTTTTTTCGTTTCGTAGCTCCTGAGCGGGGCATGCGCCTATACTTGCACGCGGCGTGTGGTGGGCGCCGGGCTGTATAGGTAGGGTTTGTGGAGAGCCGAGGAGGCGTATGCCTACCGTATTGGTGACAAACACGCAATATTTTCTACACACCCCCAACGGACGAATCCTCCAGACGCCTGAAATTCCCGACGAAAACGGGGAGAGTTTGCAAACGCCGAGCGATGCACCCACGCGTCTGTCTAGTGGAAAGATCTCGTCCGAGATCTTTTCAGTTATGGACAGGCCTCATCGAGATATGTCCGGCTGTGGGAAGGTCTTGTCGAGATTTTTTCGAAGCCCAGCATTTTCGTTTTTTTGGGTATGCCGCACTTGTTTAGGAGGACATCGGCTGCGAAATTTCGCCCCAGGATGTGCGTTTTCGTTCTGCGTGTTACTCGGTACGGTATATACAGGCGGAGCCGTAAAAAAGCATTCCTATACAGGCGGTGCGTGTACCCACGCCATGGATCGTGGCGCGGCGCGGGGAGTGTACTCGATTTCCATGCGTGGCCGTAGTCGTATGGCCATAGACCCTCGCATCCCGACAATGCCGGGGCAGAGCACATCACGTTTCCACCGACCAGGCAGACGTTGTTTGCACCAAGCGCGAAGCGCTGCGGGGTGTTCGGTGAGTCGCATGAAGGTGCATCCTATAAAAACCGCGGGGGGGGGGGGGGGGGGGGGGGGTACGACGTCAGAGAAGGGACGAAAAATAGAAGGCGTAGGTCCTGCAGATGACAGGACTGGAGCACGCGAATTCGGGGGCGGCGCATTCAACGCACACGTACGATATGGGACCGGGTGGGGTTCGGGGGGATTGTGATTGGTGAGGGGGGGGGGGGCTGCGGGATAGTTGCACCCCTGTTTCGAGAAGAAAGGGTTGCGCTTCGCCGCCTCGGGGTATCATTGTTTTACATGCCCATGCGGGTGTCGGTTGCTTGGTTGGGCGGCTTCTCCTTGCTCTTCTTGTTCTTTCCTTTTTATTTCGTGTTTGTCCTTCTGGTTCTTATTTCGATTCTGGTTTATGCTTCTGATTGTTGTATGTTTTTTCGGTGGGATCTATGCTATGGTGATGCGACTGCAGTGCGTACTAGGACTCCCCGTACATGCTCTGTCCTTGTTTGCGTTGTTGCCCGCTCTGCGCAGAGGAGCTAGTAGGGAACAAGGAGTCGGTTCGATCCGTCACCTGGCTGATGTGGTTCGGTGTTGTACTCGCTTCCGGTGGCGAGGTCTCGGGGGAGATATTGCTCGCTGTACACGACATACCTGGTATATGAGGTAACGCACAAACTGAGAGATTCCGTAGCCATTGCTTTCTGATTTGCCCGGTTGGGCCGGTTGGTTGATTGACTACATTTGGTTGGTTGACTACATTCGAAGTAGAAAAAAAGTATCTGATTCACCGATCAACAGCAACTGCTGTATTTCGACATCACCCATCTATCTACCCGACGAAGCGTTTTGACATGTCTCTCTCGTACGCACTTCCTACGACGTACGCACGCACGTACGTTTTAAAGGTTGAAAGTAAATGAGTATTTTTTGGGCTTCGTTGCGGTGTTGGTGGTGGTGTTGGTGGCGGCGGTGCCGATACCCTTTTTTTTTAAACGGAGGAGCTGGCGGGCGACGAGTGAGCCCTTCTCTGCTCTTGCTGGAAACATCCTCCCGTTTCGTTCTCCCGCTTTATCATTTCGCGGCGATGGAAGTAGTATAGTCCTGCGCCTTTGTCCCTCCCCCCCTCTCCCCTCGGCGTTTGCCGCCTACTGTGGCAGTCAATACAGTCTGCCCGTTGCTGCCGCTGCTGCTGCTTGCTGCAAACCTACTTCGTGGTGTGGTCAGCAGTGGAGATTGGTTGTGCCCGAAGCATTTGTTGTAGGACAGACAATAAATGCAGAGTGGGGGGTAGACTTTACTAGTAGTAGAGTAGCAGGAGTGGTAGCATTGATTCATGACACACAGTTCGGTATTTGGCGGTTTTTTTTCGTCGTACGAGGCAGATTAGTTGATTATTATTAGTGTTGGTAGCGCTCTCGTGCGTACGCGCAGCAGGTAGCCAGCCAAGCCAGTCAGTCTGTCAGCCAATTGGTGAAGCAAGCCCCGCGCTACCCCGCTCCGGGTATAACTCAGTTTAGCAGTGATCATAATAGTTAGGATAGTCTGGGTTAGCGTTCCGATAGCACTCGCGAGTGGGGTGGGATGGGAGGAAGAGACTGGTGGGGTAGGGGTATATCGCTCTCGCGCTCATCCAGTTCCCATTAAACCCTTCAGAACTGCGGCCAGGTTTCGGGGGGGGGGGGGCGTACTTGGGATTATAGTTTTTTTTTTTGCACTGAGCGGGTAAAAAATGTAACACAACGCACGGTTGTTGAGTCTATCGAGTACGTGTAAGTAGGCATGTTTTTGGTGCTTACGACCTGTTTTTTGGTTATGTCGGAGTTGCTGTATGTTCCTTTGTAATTTCCAAGCCCTCTGCTGGAGCTGGGTGCTGGTCTTGTTGCACGTCAGCCACGCCATACATTCGTGTTGGAAGAAAAAATGGTACGAGTATCTACTACTGTATCTACATCTATCGATCTATATATGTATCTACGCTTAAGGTCTACGCATATGCACATTCGATAAACCTTCTGTGCGGGTTTCCACAGTCGCCTTGAAGCTTTTATGGTTAAAATCTTGCGTTATCGTCGCGTGCAAAAACGGGAAAACTCGAGAAGTCACGAACTTTCACATGACGCGTTCATTTATTTGTTAAGACGTACCTCTGTACTGCTGGTTGGTAGAGTCTGATATGAGTATGATGGCGCTGCAGAAGTTATTACGTTTTTTTGCCAACACTGGTATGTACAGTAGTATTGATAGCACGATACATACAGATCTATTTACCAGGTACATTCTCAGTTTGTCGAACTGAGTCTCTGTTTTGGTGAAAATGCAAAATTGTCTGTCTGTCTGTCTGTCTGTCTGTCTGTCTGTCTGTCCGCGGAGCTTATGTTTTTGAGCACTTTCCAACGCCCGATATATGAGCTCGTCACAGATGATATTCGTACGACGTATTCGACCCTTACGGACCTTATATACTGAAACATACCATACCACCAGGCAAATTTAGCCATATAATACATCCACGACACCGCACCATGGTACCATTAATAGTAGGCCGTAAAAGAGTCTGGTGCATCATCACTACTTAGTAGTCTAGCAGCACGAAATAGTCTAATTCGCATTAAGTTCAAGACGAAAAGTAGTTCGCTTTTAGTGTCCAATCCTCTGTGCAGTACAGACATGTAGAATGTTCGTCTCTGTCGATCACTTTGTTACCCTCGTATATTTCGTCCCCCCGATTTAAGAAACAAAGAGCTACTGTATAGGATCAAAAAGCGCCACTCGCTAGCCTGCCTACAGAAATCACGAACATCACCTCCTGCGCTATTGGACTACCCCTGCAATCTTAACACAGGTGTGTGCATACTGCGTTTTTCATATACCAAGTCTTGGAGCAGAAGAGGCCAAGAACATGTACGATTATCATAGTGAGACTCACCAACAAACACTTACGTATGTACTAATGTGCCACGTCAAGATCTCCTGCAACATTTGCAAGGAGGAGTATTTCAAACGTTTTTCAGTGTCTTGGTGGTGCGCCTTTCACGTTTAAACTGTTGAGCCGGGGGGGGGGGTTCAGAGGCGAGGGGAGACATTCTGCGATATACAGATATCGGCCGACGTGGTTTCCCGTATACATCACCGCCGTATGGACCAGGCAAGCCACAACCTATTGATGGTTGTTGGGCGGTGGGGCGTCCTTCTCCCGCCGTGCTATCGTACTGCTGTACTGGCATACCACTCTGTCCCGTAAAATGGTAACCGTATTTTACATTAAGAAGGCGCGCGAGCGCGAAGCGCGAGCCTTTTTTTGTTCTTGGTTTTCCAAGGAAGAAAAGCAGACGTTCAGTCTGAGAGCCGAACCCCGCCTGCTGGGGCGCCGTCTGTGCCGGTGCCGACTGTTCTCTCTCCTCACTCGCACCAACTCCAACTGCGACTTCACAAAAAAAAGACAAGCTAACTGAGAATAATAGCGCTCGAACGCATTTCATCGAGGGCAGTAACACATGCATGAGAGGAGAGGTCATTCATAAACTAATTTGTAAGCGACGATGATGCGGCATTTAGTCGTTGTCCTCGATGCAGTGAAGTATGTTTACGTACGTACGTGTGTGTGATTTGCAGAAGAAGGTCACTGATACCGCAGGGAAGTGGTATGGTTGGGACAAAAACGTAAAACCTTCGTATTTATAGGGAGGTAGTGTGTGGCGCTCGTGTGCTCAATTGGGAGAATCTAACAAAAATTCATACCCTAGTTTATATCATACGGAATCGATTGTACAAGCAGAGAGTAAAACAGGCACAACCACAAAAGTCAAAGCACAAACTCTACAACTCGAAGACTACCTCATGGTACTACTACTACTACTGCTGTAATACGCGTGTGCGAAAAAGCGAAGATAGAGAGAGTTTTGTCTACTCTGTAGTGTGCTGGTTTGATGGCCTGCATATATATAGACACAACTTGACAACAACAGACGAATGAATCCACACGAGCATGCAAAAATATCACACTCGTACGTCATAGCCACACGACGAGATACAACGCCACCTACTACTGTCGCCATACAAAACCTCGCCTGGGTACTATTTAGTCGGCGTCGAGACTTTTGGCTTCAAGAAAGGACTCGACCATCTTTAGCGGTTTGGGACTTAATACGGACAAAAAACCCAAGACTGCAAACTCCAGCTTTTTTAAGTCGAGAAGTCGAGGGAAGTACTTGCAGTACATATATATACGAGTGCGTGTACAGGAGTGTGATATTACGGGGGACCCTAGTTAACAGGACCTATGGTATAAATAAAAACCTATATATTTAACCATTTTTACTAACAATATTTGGTCCTGTTAACTATGGCCCCCCGTAATAGATGCCACAGGTCAGTGGGATGAACGGCCTTGGGATACCGTGAAATCGGTGGGGTACCGTAAGAATTCGTTGGGGATACAGTACCACCGTGGCAATTCGGCGGGATACTGCTTGCTGCAATGCTCTCGTCCCATTTATTATCTTCGCCCATCTTCTTCTCTCTCCTTCCAACTCGTAACTCAGATCCGGGGTCACATAGCAGGCTCTTCTCCCCCCTTCCCGCTACGGTATACGTGCCTTCATTTTTATCGCGAGAAGATTTCAGCCTTTTTTTCTTCCCTCGTCGACTCGCATCGAATTGTGCCTACCCACGCTGCAAGGCGCTCTCAACAATTAATAGAATCCTTTTGATTTTGATTTTTGCAAATAAAGTCAAAAGTCCGACCCACCTGGGGCTCGAACCCAGGACTCAAACACAAGTAGAATTCGAGGTTAACCACTTAGACCAGCGGGGCGACCGTACATTATAGGTGAGTGGTATTTACTGTAGTACAACAACAACAACAGCGCATACAGTACAACAACAGCAGCGGCAGCATCAGCAGCAACACGACGGCTGACCAAAAACAATCATCGAAAACTGTGCTGTTGTGCTACAGGTATAATAGGTGTGCAATTGTTAACAGTAAGTTATTAGTTTGCGGTGTGTGGTGCACAATTCGAAACATTTGAGGAACAGTCTCTGGACATGGAATCGCCGACAAAAATGAAACATTAACATTATGACCACCAGTCAGCGCTCGAGAAATTGGCCATGCGAAAAAAAAACTTGTGTACATCATGTATGTATATATCTGTATGTAACAGGATTTATTTGATGTTGTTTTGGTTGCGTGCTATTGACAGAGGAGACCATACATATATAATAGTACATTGTTAGTGGCTTCGATGGAATGCATTCGAGCGCTGTTCTCAGTTTGCTTGTCTTTTTTTCGTGACGTCGCCGATGGAGTTGGAGCGAGTGTGGAGAGAGACCAGTCGGCACCCGGTCCGACCGGCACAGACGGCACCCCAGCAGGCGGGCTTTGGTTCTCAGACTGAACGTCTGATTTTCTTCCTTCCTTGGAGAACCAAGAACAAAAGGCTCGCGCTTCGCGTTCGCGCGCCCCATTGTAAAATACGGTTACTATATTACAGGACAGAGTGGTATGCCAGGACAGCAGTACGATAACACGGCGGGAGCAGGACGCCCCACACCCCCCAACAGCCATCAATAGGTTGTGGTTTGCCTGGTCCATACGGCGGTGATGTATACCGGAAAAAAAGCCCTCCCGGCTCAACAGTTTAAACGTGAAAGGCACACCAAGACACTGAAAAACGTTTGAAATACTCCTTGTAAATGTTGCAGCAGATCTTGACGCACCAGTACATGAGTGTGTGCATACGTACGTACGTGTTTGTTGGCGAGTCTCAATACTACTGTATGATAATCGTACATGTGTTCTTGGCGTTTCTCCTGCTCTTGATATATGAAAAACGCAGTATGTATTTGTTTAATTGCTTTGGTCATATTGCAACTAACTAACTATGACTTCGAAAAATGAAAAATTAAAGCAAGATCCTCGAAGATTATATTATACTTGTTTGAAACGAGGGTCTCATGCGCGTCAATCCGTCAAAAACACAAAAACACGAACAGCATGCAAAAACACGCTCGAAAACAAACAAATAATGTGTCGACTTTTATCGGGGCCAAACCACTGTGTTGTTCATGGGCGAATACACCTGTAACATGTTGAAAAGGGCTACAGCTTGCAAAATGGTAGAACGTGCCGGCTTTTATCGTTGGTTTTGCCCATGAGCGTGTCCAAATCACACGGACTGAGGACACAACCTGCAAGAAGAAGAGAACTATGTGGTGCGCGTACCATTCTGTGCTTTGTTGCCAAAGCCAGCAACTCTGTGCCGGGGCCTAAATGGACAGCCGGTCCCGTGTGCCAGGCACGAAGAGGCTAATCGACCGAGATCACCAGCACCCCATCCATACTCTTCACAACTCTTTTTTCATCTACACATACAGCAGTTTTCTTGTCACCATCTTCCCGCACCCGACACGAGTGTTAACAAAAACAGCAGCTACATGATTGCATTCTATTGCCGAATCGGAAAATCAATAAGTACCTTGTACGAGGTACCACAGGTAGGTACGAAATATTTCAAAACCCAAGTAAATAAATGCAAACTCCCCGCTTCTCTTCCCCCTCAGTAGTACAGAGGGTGTGTATAGCACGAGTAGTATGAAGGATTTTGAAGCCGGGCGACGTCCCAGACAAAGGCATCTTGTTGGATAGTTTTAGTTTACACACCAGCAGCCAATTGTTTTTTATAATACGACATGCATGCGCACTTTTCCGACGAAGCACATACAACAAGAAGTATACGTAGTAATATTATTTGGTAGTCGTAAAGATTTTCTGGGCATTTTTTTTCATACGAGTAGTGCGGGGGTGCTGTGCCGTAAAAAGTAATCCATTGCTGCATGCTGCTGTACTGTAAAATACCTGCTATAGTATGCGAATGGAAACGCAAAGTACAAAAGTTTTAGCTCGTGAGACGATAGATGCTCGATCTCGATATAGAGTCAGCCCACACGGCCAACCCGCTTAGTGGCGGGCAAGATCAACAAGTGAGTATAGATGGCGGGCTCGAAGAAATCTGGTGGATCCATGTTGGAGGGGACAAGAGCTTGCCGGCGGCGTCCATCCCAAACCTGAAAAAAAAACAGGGTTTTTCGCGGGGCATGACCCGACCCGCGTGAGTCGGGTCACGTGGTGTTCAAAATGTCACGGGTTGGGTCGGGTCGGGTCAGGAAGTGTTCAAACTCTCACGGGTCGGGTCGGGTCGGGTCAAGAGGTTTCCAAATCTCGTGGGTCGGGTCAGGTCGGGTCACGAGTTTTTCAAATCTCACGGGTCGGGTCGGGTCGGGTCAAGAGGTGAAGAAAATCTTACGGGTCGGGTCAGGTCATGACCCGCGAGAAGCGGGTCACTCGCGGGTCGGACCAGCATGACCCGCGAGTTGTTTTCTACTGACCCGCGGGTCAGACCCGCGCATTCGGCTCGCGGATCTGACTCTTGAATCACTTCCCGCTCTCTTACCCAACGGCTTCTCTCGTACCAATACTCAATATTATTCCTTTGGTATGACATTAAAACATTAAAACACCGTCAAATTCGTATACGCATGCCAGCATCCATCTATTATACCCACTACAGCCAGGTTATATATATCGCTGCGAGGCACTAAAATTAGTACCAGGGTATTAAATTGTTTTTGAAGTCCCGACCCATGGGGTAGATCCGCGGGTCGAACATTCGGGTCAAGATAAAGGTTTGTGGGTCAAGCTGACCCGACCCTCATGAAACCCGTACCTCACGGGTCAATCGGAAGGTGGCGGGTCGGGTCGGGTCAGGTCAGGAAGTTTTGAAATCTCGCTGGTCGAGTCAGCTCGGGTCAGGAGATTTTCAAATATCACCGGTCGGGTCGGGTCGGGTCAAAAGGCTTTCAAAATCTCGCGGGTCGGGTCGGGTCAAGTCAAAATGCCTCAAACATTTCGCAGGCCGGATCGGGTCAGCTGACCCGACCCGACCCGACCCGACCCGACCCGACCCGACCCGTGAGGTTTGACCTGACCCGCGAAAAGCCCTGAAAAAACCCCCATTTTTTGCCCTTCGAGATGAATGCATTTTTTTTCATACGTAGTGCAGGGTGTTGTGCCGTAAAAAGTAACCCAGTGCTGTTGTACTGTAAAATACCTGCTATAGTATGCGAATGGAAATGCGAAGTACAAAAGTTTTCTTTCAGCTCGTGTGAAGGTGTTACCTACTGAGCTATAGGGGTAAAAGATCGATCAATCACCCAGCCCAAGGTAATCCTTATAACACTCTCCCCTCCCTCTGAAGGGCGGGATTTTTGGGGCGTCGGAACCGTATATATATACGTCCGTACACTGACCTACCCGCTTCGTTTCATTACCTGGGGATCCAGGGAGATGCGTTTTTTAGGTGTGCACGCGCAAGCGTTTCTGTAAAAGAAACGTTCGAAGTGGGGTTCGAACCCGTGACCTGGACGACGTCAAATGTGAAGGTGTTACCTACTGAGCTATAGGGGTTCAATTACCCAGCCCAAGGTAATCCTTATAACACTCGAGCGACGATAGACTCTCGATCTCGACATAGACTCAGCCCACGGCTAACCCGCTTTGTGGCGGGCAAGATCAACTAGTTATATGACGGGGCTCGAAGAAATCAGGTCGACCCATGTTCTAGGGGGTAAGAACTTGCCGGCGGCGTCCTATACGGTATCCTCCCAAACCTTTTAAAAAAACATGTTTTGCCATTCGAGACGGATATAGCAGTATAGTAGTACTCGTAGAGTTTTTTTGTCATCTATTTTGTGCACACCAGCAGCCAATGTGCTGCACTGAGCGTAGGACCCAAGCGTCCGAGCCACAACTCTGACTGCCTTTCTTTGGTCTGGCGGCGGAGAGACGTGCCGAATCAACTCGTCTTGGTATTTTGTACTTTACAATGTGACTGCTGCTGGTGTTGCCGCTGTGCCGCTGCTGCTGTAGTCTATACGAGTACGTGTCCACCCAGAGGTGCGCACCGAGTACGCTTCTCTTGGTCTCCAGGCCAAAACCCGCACGGTGGTATGGGATAGGGGATATGTTGGTGGTATGGTATATGGGAATATGGGAAAACCACCGTATGTGGTATGGTATGTGTGGGCGGTATAGTAAGGGAAAAACACAGTATATGGTATGGTACGTTTGCGGTATGGTACCATGGTACGATGTCGTGGATGTATTATATGGCTAAATTTGCCTGGTGGTATGAGATGTTTCTGTATATAAGGTCCGTGAGGGTCGAATACGTCGTACGAATATCATCTGTAACGAGCTTATATATCGGCCACTGGAAAGTGTTCGAAAATATAAGCCTTGCGGACAGACAGACAGACAGACAGATTTTCATTTACTAAAACAGAGACTCAGTTCTACAAATTAAGAATAGGACCACATATAGCTAGTAAATATAGGGAAATACATAGATTTTTGTATTATCGTAGGTCCTAGTTACTATGGTCCCCCGTGCTATCTAAACCCCGAGTTACGGTATCAATAATTGAAGCATCGACGAGGCTGAAGTTATGCTTCTTTCATGAACAAACCAACGAGCGCGTGAGCCAGAGAATTGAACAAAGACAATTTGTACTGCTGTGGTGGCCACGGACGGTGTGTCTCCGGGACTCTACTGTAGCTACGAGTGCATACGAGCGCTCGCGATTCCGATGCTTCCTCTTTGTTGGTTGTTGATTTCACCGACGCGGAGGGGACGCGTAGATTCGGGCAACCACCAACAGACAGCCTTAAGAGGTTGATGGTGAAAAAAAGACGCTACCACTCTCGCCTCAGCCGGGAATATTATACGAACCCGTTTGGACTCTGATGTGAGGATCGAACGCGGACTGTATATCCCCGACCAAGGCCTCGTTTGGCCGGAATGTGCTAGCGCAGAGGCAATCAGTTAAGGAGTCAAACCGCGGTATCTCGTAGCACCTTTTGACGGTGGTCATCTGGATCGTTTTCGAGGTAGGTATACAGGAGTTTAGGCATGGCAAGCTCGGCAGCAGTGATAGCAAACAGCTGAATTCGCATCTAGACCGACTGTCCGATCACACGCGGCGAGGAGTGAAGCTTGCTGACGACCGCTCGATTCGTGGCTGACTGGCTGCACGCTTCTTGCTCGATGTGTCGCGCTCTGTCCGGTCCGAAAGATGTTTACGTCCTGCGCCCCCAAAGCAAGAAGTGCTGCACACGAGGAAATTTACCAGATAGTATACTTGTAGTCGACCCCCGTTCCAGAGGAAATGAGTACTAGATACCATGCACCAGGCACCAGGCATACCATAACATCTCCGTTCCGCTATTAATACATATATATATACATATATATATATATAGGTGTAGCCAATGTCGTCACAAAGAAAAGAAAGGGCACTTGGAGCAGCGTGCACGAAACGGACTCGATTTCGGCATCTTATTTTGCCGCCCCGGGCCGTTTCTTTTCTGCCGACTCTTGCCTCCAAAAAAAAACAACTCCCAGCATAGCATACGTAGCTGCTGCTGATGATGATATGCGTGCCGTCGACGGCAAACAGACAAAACACCGTGTGCTTCCGACTATTTTACGAATAAGGAGCGGATTTTTCCAAAAGTGCATCCTGTTCGACAAATAACCCCCTCCTCCCCTTCCTCCCCTCTCCCCTCTCTGCTCCCCCCTCAAAAATCCTGCTAACTACGCGAAAAGAGGAAAATCGCTTGTGCGGCAATTCCACGACTTCCACTTCTCAAGCACAGTTTTATTTTTGTCGATCGAGTGGCTGACGTGCCCAGCCTCGCGCGCTAATAAACACGTCATACGTTTATTAAGAAATGAAGCAAAACAAACGCCTGCCGTGGACGATTCTTGTGAACTCCTCGCAGTGTCGACTCTTCTTCTTGATGGGGCACACCCACGTCCTCTCTCTCCCTCCTTGTCACTCTCTCGCTTGCCAGCGGGTGGAGAAATGGAAGCGGAGCGGCCGTGATACTATGTACCTGTGCTGCATACATCACTCACGACTTGCCCTCCCCCCCACCCCCCGCGCCGTCGTTGATTTGGCTGACGACCCACTCCATCCCCTCTTGAAGCCCCTCGCCCGTCTTGGCCGACGCCGCTTGGATGAACCACGTGCGGTCCCGGATGGTGTGGAGGTTCAGCCCTTGCGAGATCTGCAACAGAGAAAAAAAGACGCACGCATGTGCGCAGTAGACCCTCGGGTCAAGTCGAGTCGGGTCGGGTCGGGCGGGAAAAAACACTGACATCGTGTGAGCCCGTCGAGGGAATGCGTGTTAAGGGTTTCAAGAGGCGTTCCCGTTGTATGCGTATCGGGGATACGCAGGATAGCACGGCTCTGTCGGGAAGGTGTTTTCGGTGTCGGGGATAATGGACTTCTTTAGAGGAGTGCTACCCTGAGCATAACCGGTGGGCTCAACTCTAACCCTAGTCCTATTGTTTAACGAAAAACAACGTTGGTGTTCCCCTGTCAGCGGTTCATCGGGGAAAGCCAGAACTGGATGATGAGCGCCGACAAAGGCCACCGCTCTCAGCCGAACAAGGCCTTCATATCAGCGTTCGTTCGCAGATTACTCAAGGGAGTTGCTAAAACGTCGACCGGCCCCGCCAGAAACTGACGATGCTGAGGTAGCAGAGCTGTCGCGAGGAACTCGCGCAGCAAGATACTTGTAAATGCCGTCAACTTGTGTGCGTGCGGACGGCGTATCGGCCGTTTCCCTACGCTCGGCGGCCAGCAGAGGAATTCACCACATCGATCAGTGCGCCTACTGAGTGTTTCGTCTTTCGAGATAAACGGTTATTTCTATGATACCTACTCGTATAAAAATCATCAACGACATCCATCCCACCCAGAGGGTCCGTACTGACAACTTCTGTTTCCCTGTAAAATGGACCAATCAATAGACCATAGTTATCGGTGCCTGCCTTTCGACCACAGACCAGATTATGGCGATTATTTGACGATAGAAAATGACCAACTACCCCCCCCCCTGCCCCCGTGTCTTCCATCTCGAAAGGGATGCGTGGTCAATTTTCAAAAATGACTAAGGCAATCAACAAACGAGTACCTCCCCCCCCCCCGCCCCCCCTGTCTTTCTTCGCTCCTTTCACGGTTATCGCGTGTTGCCCAGCCCCACCCCCCTGCTGACGAGTGGGTAGCAGTTTTTAGCCCAAAATAGATATATATGACTGACGGGGTTTCTCAGCTGAGGAACCACCCGATAGCGGTGATCTCATTTTATTTCCAAACGAATTCAACATATGTATACCAGCGACAAGCCGGGGCTAATTAATCCCTTCAGGACTGCAGCCTCGCAAAGGGGACATATTACTTGGAATTATATTCATGTGTGCGTATATTTAGGGATAGTATTACGGGGGACCATAGTAAATTGGACCAAATATTATTTTGGTAAACATAAGGAAATGTGTAGGTTTTTGTGTGTACCGTAGGTCCTATTTACTATGGTCCCCCGTAATAGTGCCACACTAAAAGGGTTAAGCGTCCGTTTTCGACCTCAAAAATCGTTTTTTTTTTCTGTGTGTGCGATACAGAAGCCCCTTAAGCGAACAGGCTCAGGAAAAATGGGTGCTATACCGCTCTGATGAGCGTAAATATAAAGAATGTTTGATCTACATACTAGTGTCGAAAGGGTTGTTATATTTCCGCACAGAGCGGTACCTGGTATACGATAGCCCGACTGAATCACACGTGCGCTGGAGGCAAGGCCCGTGGTAACAACACTCAAAATTTATCAGGGGCTATTCAGAGCGAGGGAGGTGCCGAACGTACCGGGAACGCCATGAAAAAATATGCTTCGAAGTATCAGGTATATTTTTGGGTTGTTGCGCTGGAAATGAGGGGATAGGTCGTAGGGGATGGTTGCTGCCGAGAAAGGAAAAAAGAGACGAAACAAAAAAAAAAATGAAAATACCGCATCCTCCATAAAAAATCTGAGACATACTGCAACAAGGTGTTACTGTGTATTTACGGGGGGGGGGGCTAACGTTGAAATCATAAAACCACGTTGGACAACAAAAAAACGCTTGTATCCCCCCATGTTTACACGCCATATTTGGCTGTGAATGCAGTAATGCCGGTCCCTCTATTGTGCCGGTGCTGTATGCACCAGCCAACAATACTGGCACAATAGCGGTAACCGGCACTATTACGGGGGACCAAAGTTAATAAGACCAAATATTGTTAGCGAAAAGGGTAAAATATATAGGTTTTTAAGTATACCATAGGTCCTATTAACTATGGCCCCCCATAATAATCCGCACACTACCACACTGGTTGCTCTCGTCTGTGCCAAGCGATTTCACAGGCGCTATAGCGGGCAGGCGGCGCCACTCCACCGGCCCTATGCATAGAGGGACCACCTACTGCCGGACACACTCGTCCGCACCTCGTCGGAAGATAGAGCGCTCAGGAGGTCTTGCTTGTTCGCGAAGATAAGCACGGGGATACCCCCCAGCTTCTCCTCCTCAAGAAGCTGCCCCAGTTCCACCCCCGTCTGTGCGTACAGCGGAAAGTATGAAGCGATGGGGAGGAGAGGAGGAGCGGCGGGAGAGGGCGGAGCGAGAGAGGCGGAGAGGGAGGGGCGGGGGGGCAGCGGGGGGGCGGGGGGGCAGCGGGGGGGCGGGGGGGGCAGGGGGCACGGGAAGGGGGGCGGGGGGTGGCATGAGCGTAGTCGTATGACCATAGATTCTCGCACCCCTACAATGCCGGGACGGAGCACATTGGGGGTTTTCGCTTTTCAGATAGACATTGATTGCATCAAGCGCGAAGCGCCGTCAGAGGGGGAGGGGGGGGGGGGGGGGTGTACTCGATAGGAGATATGTACGGCATCTCATGCATGACCGTAGTCGTATGACCATAGACCCTCGCATCCCTACAATGCCGGGACGGAGTGTGTCGGGTTTTCACCGACCAGGCAGACATTGCTTGCACCAAGTGCGAAGCGCCGTGGGGTGTCTGGCGAGTCGCATGAAGGGTGAGCTGCACCCGACGAAGAACCGCTTTTGAGGCGGACTTGCATATGGATGATAGCTTCAATGAGTTTATTTAATTTCCGGTGTAGGCATTTCCAGAGACAGCAATGGGAGCACTATGAAACTGCCCCTTGGGTGCCTTACCATAAACACTACCAGGTGCGTGATACGATCATTCCTACTTGTGCGGAGTAAAGGTTGTTCACCTCGCACAAACGATCTAACTCGACAACCAGATGTAACCGACCGCCAAAAAAAAAAACGGTACCCTGGTTGTCTAGCTCACGTAATGAGCGAAATGTTTCACAGTGTCGTTGTCAACCGACGCCAACCCAACCCAAACTATATATTATAAGAGGGGGGGAGGGGAGAGAGAGAGAGAGAGAGAGGGAGATAGAGAGAGACCAAGGGCCATCAGAAGCGGAGAGAAGAATTACTGGCAGCGCCATGCTGCAGATCGCCCCACAGGGTCGAACGTCAAGACGCGTTAGAAAGGCATGTTTCAGGTACGTACTCAAACCCGCTTTTTCTTTCTGCCAATTGCATCCTTTGTGGGGACGACTACGGCAATGCGGCCACACAGACATAACAGGCACACCGCGCGAAAACTGAGCCCAGATCGGGAACAGACTTGAACTTGTAAGAGCGGCTCGAATGTCCGGACCACGAAAATATGGCAGCGTCCATTGGCCGACAATAGACCCGTCGAAGGGCTACAGACGCACGACCCAGCGGCTATTAACATAGCCGTTGATGCATGCAACGAGAGGGTTGCACACCATATTCTCTGAGATTTAGATACTCCACGTCAGGAGCTCCTAGCCCCACCCAAAAGCTGGGACCTTGAGAAGAAACGAAAGTAAAAACTCTACCGACGAGGCCATGCCCATGGCAGTGCATCGATAAAAGTCTAAAGCGCAAACTATATTACAGCGATAAGGCACACCAGGTACCACCTGGTATGGCTTATGGGGCAATTGCCCATTCGAGGAGCCCTTGTCAGTCACACCTATTTGCCTTGCGAGGCAAAACAAGGGCTACCCCTATCGTAGAATGTGCGTCTGCTGATGGCAAGCGAAAAGGAAACGCAAACGCCTACCATGGTATGTTTTTTTTTTTGTCGAACATAAGCCATGGCACGAAAATAGTGTGCTGTAGATGGGCAAGAGGTTCATAGAGTTGATGATGGGTTGCAGTGGGTTGAACTAGGAAGACAGAGGCTGGGAAGGGTTGATACAGTGAGGAAGAAGAAATTCTACCGTACTACTCTACTCGCGAGGGGGTACGAGCAGGGGTTGGCCATCCTGGAGGAGGTCGGCGAGTTGAAAGAAGCAGAAGAAGGAGGAGGAGGAGGAGGGAGGCAAGAAGTATTCGTGCCTTTGCTGTCGCGGAGGAGTTATCGCTTCCGGTGGCACATCATGTGGACAAAAGCGACGACCCAAACATCTCTCACTCCTCGTTCCCCCTTCCGGATTTTCTCTTGGGAGTTTTACGCCCGGCCCGCAAGCGGCACTTCTCGACATGAAACTTCTTCCACACTTTCCGAGCACCAGCCATGCAGCTCTTAGCCCCTACCAGTGCAAGCATGTGCTATTTATACCAAGCCGTTAAGGCTGTACCAACGAAAAATTCGCGCGTTGGCTCACTTTTTTCGTGCTGGCTTCCCTAGGTTTTCTTCTTTCGAGGAGTGTTTATGGGTGATCAACGTTGAAGCTGCTGCGGTCCAAAAGGCTATCGTAGTCCAATAGTCTACTGTCGAGCAATACATTTGCTCTTTGATTTTGCTTCCCCTGGTATTCTTATTTCGATTAATGTTTATGGTTTATCAACGTTGAAGCTACTGAAGCCCAATAGGCTATCGTAGTCCAATAGTCTACTGTCGAGCAATACATTTGCTCTTCGATTTTGCTTCCATTTGTATTATTATTTCGATGAATGTTTATGGTTTATCAACGTTGAAGCTACTGAAGCCCAATAGGCTATGGTAGTCCAATAGTCTACTGTGGGCAAATAGTTTTTTCTTGTTGTGACTTCCCTTGGTTTTCTTATTTCGATGAATGTTTGTGAGTGATCAACGTTGAAGCCAATTCAGTACAATAGGTTATTGTAGTCCAATCGTCTACAGTGGGCAAACAGGTTTGCTTCTTTTTTTTTTATGTCCCTCGGTATCTTCTTTCGAGCAAGAGTATACTTGAGTGATCACCGCTGAAGCCTATGCTACACATAACAACATATTCGGCTGGCGAACGCAATAATCATGTCCCTAATAAACAAAAGTCCAGGGCTACGCACGTTTTTCGTTCATGCTGGGTAAAAAGCATACCACTTCTGTCAATCCGTAACAAAACGTGGACACAGACCGTTTGGACAGTAACATGAATACGCCAAACGGTTCTTGAAATTTCCGAACAGAATGGATTGGTAAGCTATATTTCAGTTTTTCTTGAACCTCGCGCCCCCCCCCAACCCGAAACTCTCACATTTTTTTGCGTCTTACCTCGTCCATGCGCCGCCTGTCCGCACTGTCGATAACGTAAATCAGGGCGTCGGTCTGGTCGAAATAGTTGCGCCAGTACGGCCGAATAGACTTTTGCCCTCCGATATCCCAAACGTTGAGCTTGAAGTCTTCGTGCATGAGGCTCTTGATGTTGAAGCCCTGTAAAGAGGGCGTGAAGAGGTAGGGGGAGGGGGGCATGCCGATAAGTTTATTTAGCTCATGTGAACGGTGACACTCTGCCGCGTGAGGGAGGGGCCCGTCTAGTCGTGGGCCGACGATTTATGTATCAAGCCGAACCCCTGAACCTCTCCTCTTCTTCTCCTCCACCGCTGCTGCTGTCAGACGAGTATGTAGCAGCTGTTGGCCCTCTCCGTAATACTGATCACAAGTACACGGTTATTTTCTGCTTCATCGTGAGTATATAGTCCCTCTCCGCGATAAACACGCGGTCACTTTCTGGTCCATTTTCTACCAGACCACTATATATACCTGGTATGTTCGTATTGTTTTCGTTACAGACTCGATCATTAATCCTTACCCTACCATATATATAGTGGTATGATAGCCTTTTTTTGCCAAAATTCTTGCTGCGTGACGGAGCGGGATCATTTACCCAACACCGTTAGAAGATATACCAATAGTGTTTTACAACCAATAGTGCTGTACAACATGATTCGTGATATACCTACAGTACAAGTAGTGACCCTTTGGGATCAGTCATCGGGTTTGCACGTTTTTTTTGCTTTTTTCAAAATCCTATTTTTGGATGAGGTAGAGAGCTCTTCTCGATGTCAGGAAAGGCCTCGAACAAAGTAGGTGCTTTGTACCCCATACCATACCCTACTGCAAAAAGTATCCCGCACTCATTCCGAGTCGTCTGTCTCGAAAAGGGCGGTGCAGTTATAACGGGCGTTAAGCGCGCTGAGGTGGAGGTGATGGAGGCGTGTTTTGCTTGTAGGGCCAGTACTGTTGGTGGGCTTTCTGAGGGTGCGTTCTATACTAAATTCGGTGTTAAAACGCCTGAATTTTGATCATTTCTAGTAACAATCTCAGCGTGTTTTTCTTATTGCTCGTTTCCTTAGAACATACCCCTCAGGACGCAAAAGTTAGGATCAACGGGTGACAATTCTAAAGACAAAGTTGTCCTTGTGTTTTCGTCCAGAGTACAGGCCGTATAGGGTGTATCACCTACTACCTGGTATACTGATTCTGTCTGCACCCAAGGGTTAAGGGGGAAATGTTGTTGTTGCTGTTGTTGTTGTTGTTGTTGCTGGTGTTGTTGTTGCTGTTATTGTTGTTGTTGTTGTTGTTGCCCTATTGCTGTACGTCGTTGGAACAACTGCTGCTGTAGCTGGCGTTGAAGCCGTTGTTCTATATGATACCCCGTGTGCGTGGCGTTCGCCGTGAGCACACGGTAGTGGATCTGCTTCGTACAACTTCCTATATGCCGATACGAAGTACGTACCGAGTAGTACGTCGTGATAGGAAAAGCGCTACCCGACCCGACCCGACCCGACCCGACCCGACCCGACCCGACCCGACCCGTCAGATTTCGAAACCGTCCTGACCCGACCCGGGGGTGGCTTGTTGGGGTCATCACCCGTGAGGAGCCCAGGAAAAATGGCTGGAGACTTTCGGGGAGAAAACGAAAAAGTCGAAAGATAGATGATGATTGATGATTGATGATTGATGCTTACAGCATGGGCGAAACGAAGAAGCCCGAGCTCTGCCCGCGGGAGGGTGGTGTTTATGTAGGGAGCTCGATGTGCCCCACGCGCGCAGCACGGCAATACTCCTACGCGGCACGCTCTTTCTGCAGTATAGACACGCGAGTGATGTAGGATGATAGCATCGCACTCCCTCGTCGCGTTTTTTGGCTCGCCAAGTGCATACTGTAGTCTGTCTTCGTGGGTTATGAAAATCCGTTTTTTTCATATTAAATTGAAGATACGGCTGTACCAGCAGATTTTGTGAAATAAAATGTGAAAAAGAAAAAGAAAAAGGTAGGGCACAGCCTGGCTCACAGAATAACTCTTTCCTGTGACGAAAATTAAGAGTTTTTTTTTTCAGGGTGGGTCCTAAGACCTATGCCAATGGAAACGCGAAGTTCAAAAGTTATTTTTCAAATATATCGCTTTAAAAAAACAGCCGAAAAAATTCTCGTACCGCCGCTGTGGGGAAAAAAGATAAAAATGTTTGATTTTTTCTTTTTTTTCCCCCAACAGCTGCAGGCGGCGCAATTTGTGTTTTTTTGGTCGCAAATTGTCAACACGATGATCGAAACCAGCTCGTGCGACGATCGACGCTCGATCTCGACATAGACTCAGCCCACGGCCAACCCACTCGTTATCTGGCAAGCCCAACGAGTGTAGATGACGGCCTCGAGTATATCAGGTGGATCCATGGTCTAGGGGGCGAGAGCTTGCCGGCGGCGTCCTACGGTATCCTCCCAAACCTGAAAAAAAGTCTATTTTTTGCCATTCGAGACGGATGGAGAAGTTTTGTCTTCTGTTTTGTGCAAACCAGCGGCCAAATGTTTTTTTATCACACGAATGGTCAGCTCCCGCCACATGACACCGGCCATGGTGTGAAGACGGTGACCCTAGGGTGGGTCGGAGCCCCTAACGAGCGCCCTCCGTTCAGAATTCATGACGCAATCGTTGGTTTTGTTGATCGATGTCTGTCGAGGACTCGGAATCTCGCCGCTTCGAACCAAAGATCGGCCTGAGTTTTTCTCAAGCCGATCTTGGCCCAACATCGGCCCCAGATTTGCTTTTTTGGGGCTTTTCCAAAAGTTAGGAACTTTTTTTTTTTTTCAGGTGGCCCATAGGAAGCGTGTTCTGAATTTTTTTGGCGGGTATCTTTGAAATTTAAACTTTTTATTGCAACTTCGCTGTACCATTGGCATAGGTCTAAGGAGGGAAACAAAAACGAAAAGAAGAGCGGAACAACAAAACGGAGAGCAGAAGTAAATAGCACGTGAGTTTTATTGGTCAACATAAAAAAACAGAAGTAAAGATCCCGATACCCTCTTTTGTCACAAATCGTTTTTTTTAGTCCCAGAGCACTTAATTGTTACGATATGGGCGTGAAGCAAGCGGAATATGGGTTGCCCAGGGGCGAAAAGGGGCGCATGAGAGGAGCTCGGAGCGTTGGGGGGCAGTTCCGATAAAATTTCTGCGATCGATTGGCAAGCGCACGATGGCCGAGGCACGTGTAGTGCATGTGGCTGCCGCACGGCTTGTCTGCTGACGGCGCGGGCATGTATAGGTAGGGTACGACCAAGGGGTGCCCTCGCAAGAAACCGGGGGATCAGGAAGTGGCTGTGGCGGCGAATTTTTCGACACAAAAACGTCTGCCATCGAACAGCGATGGCCGAGGCGCAACTTCTATTACGGGGGACCATAGTAACCAGGACCAAATATTGTTGGTAAAAATAGGGAAATATAGGTTTTTGTGGGTACCATAGGTCCTATTTACTATGGTCCCCCGTAACAGAGCGCTCCGGAGGGAGCGGGTTGGACCACGGGCACGACCTACCGTGGAGGGTGTCTCGCGTGTGCGAGTTGTGTCCACGATCCACCGGCGTTGTTGAGAGCTGTGGTGGGGAATCATCTGCTGTGGCGGTTGAGTCATTCTGAAAAATTGCACCGCGTAAAAAATCGATTCGGCTTCTTGCTTATTATTATATTTATTTTATTTACGTTTTTTTCCCCTCGAATGGACTCAAACTGCTGGTTTTTTTTTTACGAAAAAGCGAACGTCTGTCGTTTAGTTCGTTTTTTGTTCTATTTTTTTTCGTCGTCAAGATCGGCCCTTATGGGCGTTTCGTACTGCTGTACTGCCTGTGTGTATTGCAGTTTTCCGACCTCCGAAGATAGTGCGGGACACAGTCAGGCTCACAAGAGATCTGGACAGATTGCCGGTTCCCACTTCATCTACTGTAGATCGTTCAGGGCAGGTGGACTCCTTATTTGTATCCTGTTATGATTGACTGTAGCTCATGTTGCCATGTTGTGTAGGAGCCGTACGATGTTCCCTGATCTGGCGCATCTTTCCTGGGTTGGATCTGTACCGTCTACAGATTCTGCACGACTTATCATAGCGGCAGATTTAGGAGGTCTAGATAATCGATACCGTGGCTTCGTCCGACGTGTGAAGGAGCTGAAGACACGCGCGTAGTATGAAGTCTTGCAAACCTCGGGCAGACATATTATGATCTATCTATCCACAGTTAGCTAATCTACTCATAAGTTCCTCACCTGCCGTTGTCAAATGCTATGCATGATCAGCACAGCATACAGATCCCATCCAGACAGTAGGTGCTAGATCATACAGGTTGAACGGGTCCCGCCCGGAAACACGAGCTAGATTATGCGAGATCGGGAATAGCTCTATCTGACTTGAGGATCTAGAGCATCAACTGTGGGAATCAATTGTCTTCATCTGTGCTAGGCGTGGGGTCTTGTCGGATATACGATCCATGCTCATACAATAACAACAAGGCCACGCCTTTACTCTTTCCACTTGTTTTATCGCCAAATATGGGCCTCAAAGTGACCAAGCGTCCCCAACGGTCTGTGTGGGCTATTGTAGTAAGCGCGCACCTAATTAATACTTCTGGTGTGACGACACTATTAATACTGTAATCGAAGAAGACAAAAAAGCCCAGGCATAACGTATCGTTCCTGCGGGGGGGGGGTTGTGTATCAAGGGAACGGTGTACGAATTCGTACAAATGGAGACGGCGGCTTCACGGGGATCACAACGGAAGTTCAAGAATAGTATTTTTCGAAAAGTTTTCGTGCCACCACCGACAGTTCAAGCCCATAAACTGACGAACTCTCGTCTCGCACGGTTACACGGGGCGCGCACACCCTCAAGATAAGAGCGATTGCGTACATAACGAGGATGCACCGTAGGCAATGGTGTGACCGCGCACAGTAGTACAAAGCGCGTTGGGACGAAGCGCGTTGGGTTCATAGCGGAGTACGTACGGACGGATAGTACCGGTGCGGGGTGTATATAGTACCGCAGATGAGCAATGACCCGCTCAATTCGTGGCATGGACGCCGTCTGCTTCAGGTCTGTCATCGTTACTGCTATCCATAGCGTATCGTAGATCACGTCGTGCGGCGACCGGTCCACAGCCGGGCGTCCAGCCCCCCCCTCCGTTAGAAACAGCTGCGGTAACTATTATCAGTCATTCGTACACAACACAACTGTAGTTCGAACTGCCCTTGCCGAGTTGCCGACACCGCTTTGGGGCGCCATTTTCCGGCACCGGTTTGGAGCGCTATTACGAGGGGGTAGTCCACCGCCGCGGTTCGTCCTACAATTTTTGTTGTTGACGGCGTGTCGCATACCACCGTCCATCGTCGACGTGAGGTAAGCCCCGAGCACTGTGGTGAAATTCGCCAGCGGCAGGGACTCTAAAACAAAAAAGAGTGCGCGATTCTTGACAACAAACAGGTGAAAACCGGCGAGCAGTTTGGGTCCATGAGTATTGGTGTCCTGGTGCACAGGATTGTGGAGCACAGGGTTGTTAGATAAGCACCGTCTCATCTGAGCTAAAATTAAGCGCTGTACGCGAAACCCAGTGGTTGTGGTGCGGTCTATCACAGGGTAGTGGTAGATGCCTCGGCGACATTCCCTTGTTGACTCTGGGCTGTATCGTGGGGAACTACTGCACTGCTACTTACTGCTGTACACACCAGCTTGCCCCTCCTCTTGGTGTGTTAGAACAAGTGTTTTTTTTCGCCTGCGACATACCAGGTATATTCTTCAGTTTTATTGACTTTTTTACCCGGTTCATGTACAGCAGTACCTGGTAGACGTTGTTGTTGTTGTTGTTGTTGTTGTTGTTGTTGTTGTTGTTCTCACATTAACTCATCGCCACAATACAGTGCAGTCCGTGGTCGCAGGACAGGCTCCAATAACTCTGGAGTGGAAGAAATACCTCGGCAAAAAAATAAAACAAGCAAAAAGTAGTACACACGATAACTGTAGCATATCTACACCTCAGACAAAACAAGAAAAAAGGAGGTCCGCGCGCGTACGTATCAGATACATGCGATACGCTGTACAAGTCGCCACAGAAACCGAGAGGCGTATGGTACCGGAGTGGTCGACTATCGTATACCACTTCTGTGAGCGGAATATAAGGACCGTTTGATATTCATATATGCACTCCAACGGTCCTTACACTTACGCCCAGAGTAGTACCTGGTACGATACGATTGCTGTTGCACTGCAAGGGCTTAGGCTATACATGAGACCTCACGATGCAATAGTGACAAATTACATGGAACTTGAGTGGGTTGTCTCCAAAACGGGACTGCAGTTTTTAAAAGATACACGCGCCACACGTACAATCATGTTGCCGGGACAACGATGAAAGCGCCCTGCAAACGCTGCCTTTACATACCACACCCTCCTGCACCCACTGTGAACACCTCCCCCCCCCCCCCCCCCACCACCAACTATGTACCCGGCGGGGATCTTGTGCGTGCAAATCCACGCGCTCAACATTGATTGGTAGTGGGGTATCACGCACGCAAGGACCCTTTCCCAGTGGTAGCATGGCATTTTTATATACCAGGTATGATATAGAGCACCAGGTAACTTGTATGCATTCGTAGACTCACATAGACGAAACTGATACCTGGTCTGCTTCAAGTAGGTACCTACGAGAACTACTTTTCATACCAGGTACTGCTGTACTACGAAGTAGGGGGGGACAAGCGGCAAGACGCACTCCACTACGTACAGGCTTCGGGCCGCATGCCGCATTGTTCCACTCTCTGTCAAGCTGAAAGGTCATGAGATACGCAAAATCGCGAAGTACTACAGCAGTACGGGTACCTGGTACTGCTGTGCGTACTGCAATGTAGCACGCTAGTCAGAACGAAGTTGCTCGCATCACCAGAGGGTGTTATCTTTCTGGTACCCCAGCTACGTATGGTACGTACCAGGTACCCGAGAGGTATCTATCGTGTTTTCCCGGTTTCACGCACTTACGGTACGTACATACCGTCGTACGTTCAGCTCTCAAATGTGAGCATTGAAAACCTTAATAACCCACTTGGTTTACTGCGGAGAGTAAAACTACTGCTGTACTACTCTAGTGCACACAAAGAAGGCGTTCGTCTGGGCATCACCTGGGTGGGCATGATGTGGGTGATATCCTCCTCCGAGAGCTTCTTGAGGATCGTGGTTTTGCCTGCGTTGTCCAAGCCCAAGACCAAGATACGAGCTTCTTGGTCGCTTCTCTTCAGCTTGCGCAGCAATGTCAAGAGCCCCATCCTGTTGCCTTGGCGCCTCCGGCTCTCAAATGGGGCACGGTTGCACGTGGGGAAGACTGCAGCCTCCTGGTTTCCTTACTCTGGCCGGGTTCCGCAGCGGAGGGGTGTTGCTGTCCTCCTCGTATTCTTGCTTTCACACCGCACCGACAATCGAACTGCTGTTGTTGATCTCTCCCCGAAAGACTCGTCCGGTTGGCTGAGTTGCCTAGATGAGGTGTGCAAAGCAGCAGACGACGAAGGAATATCCCCACGCCCAAATAAGCTCTCGAGGGTGTAGGAGGACGGCGCTTTGCCGCTTCTCTCGCTCTCGTTCCTTGTCTCTCTGGTAGATTTCGCCGTCCTGTCTCTCTCCCGGTATGTACTGCTGTGTTTGTCGTCTCAGTTTACAGGAGTCCGGTAGACGGTAAAGCGACAAAGTCAACCAAGCACAATCAGCAGCAGCCGTTTCGCAATCACAATAACGCCGCTAATTGGTCAGGACAACCCGCTCATCGGTCATTCCCATTGGTGAACATATTCCGAGAAGTCGCCGCTTTAGGTGATCCGGCACAAGAGGGGCGGGGAGGCAGCAGAGTAGGGAGTCATTGAGCGACCACAACAAACAGTCATCGGCACTGCTTGAGCTGCAGGCGCGCTTCAGGCTGTACGGAAAGCCGCCAGGTCTGTATGGAGAGGATCGAAATCAGGCCCCGCGCTCTCTGCTTGCTCCTCTTGCCCCGATGACCGGCCGGAACCTCTCCAAGAACGTCCCTCTCTGTGCAGGCGAGCTCGAGTACCCCATCACGGTCGCGTCGCGACATGCCAAAGAGACGAGGTAGGCCCGTAGCTGCCGCTGTTGGGGGGCCTCCCAGAGGGAGGAGGCCCGGTGCCGCCGCTGATAATAATATCGACGCGGGCCCTCCTCCGGCGCAGTCCACTCTAGGGGAAGGCTGGCAGTCGAATGGAGCAATCTTTGTCGGTCCTGTCAGCACTGCTGTGGGCTCAGCAGGAACTCCATGGTTCGGGCCGCAATTACAGCCAGGTATGGTGATGGCGGGGGGTGGGGCACCGATGTACCTCAACCAGTACCAGCCGGCCTCGGCGGCCGTGTTGGACCCACAAGCTTTCGGGGCGGGTGGCTTTCCCTATAGGGGACCGGGCGCGAACTTCGCCGGGGAGGTTGGGTTCTCGGCAGGGTTTCCGTCCGATTTTCCCGCCGAAGGCGCCGCTGGCCGGGGGAGGGACCTCTACTCCCCGGAGAGTGCCGTCCCCATGGTCTCCAACTACCTCGTGTACCCCTCGCTGGCGCAGCAAGAGCAAGCCAGCATTATGTCGCCGGAGTTCTTTCCGGGCCCGGCCAGGCCCCACGACAATGGTCCCGTCGACACCTGGCGGGGCAATCAGCCCAGCGCCTCGCAGCTGCAGCGCCCGCCGTCACAAGGTCCTTTCCAACTCACCAAAAAAGAGAAAAGGTGGGCCCGGGTAAGACGAGAACGAGAAGCAGCAGCAGAATCAGCCGCAGTTGGTCAGCCCAGCGCCTCGCAGCTGCAGCGGCCGCCGCCGCCGCCGGGCGCCGCCGACCCTTATGTTGAACACAATGAGCCTTTCCAACTCACCAAAAAGGAAAGAAAGTGGGCCCGGATGAGACGAGATCGAGACGCAGCAGAGGCGGAAGTAGAAGCAGCAGCTGAGCGAGAGGAAGCTCTGAATTCCGAAAACGCAGGCAATTTTTTCTCCGGCAGGCAGGGACAGCAGAGCGAGCAGAGCCGGCAGAGCGAACAGAGCATGCGGGGCTTGCAGGCCCTGCAGGCCCAGCGGACACAGCGAACCCCAGCAGACTCGGGCGTATTAGACGGCGGTGGTGGTGGCCGGCTTCGCGGTAGCCGGTCTGAGGCTTGGGGGTACCGAGATGAAAGTACGAGTGCCTCGCGAGCTCCCGGCGGTCGGGACAGGGCGCGCTCGACGAATGCCGCGCCGTCTGGAAGGGAAGGGGGAAGGCGCGGCGGGGGCATTGGAGACGCGGTGGAGCAGTCGAGGCTATGGTACGACGAACGTAGCGCGCGACCAGCTCCGGAATCGAACTTCGGAGAGCAAGACCGAGGAGAAGGAGGAGGGGGGGTGTGGGGAGACGGAGAGCGCGGTGGGGGGGAGGAAGGAGGAGGGGGAGAGGGGGTGGGGAGAGAACGAGGAGGCGGGGGAGGGGGAAGGGGGGGGGGGGGGGTACGGATACGGATACGGGGGGAGAGATACCGAAGCCCGGCCCTCTCCTTCGCCCTCTCAAGCCGCGGAAGAGGGGGAGCTGCCGGAGCTGCAGTCCCTCACCTCGCGTAAGGGGCGCCGCCGGCGATGGCTGCCAGCCGAAGGAGCCGAAGCATCGACGCCGGTGTCGTCACCGTCGCCGACATCAAGACGAGCTCGAACGAAAAGGCGGAGGTTTGGGGAGGGCAGGGACGGCCCGGGGCTCGGAGAGACCGGCGCTCCAGTAGGCTCTGTCGGCGATGGTGGTGGTGGTGGGGGTGGGGGTGAGGGTGGTGGGGGTGGGGGTGGGAGTGGTGGTGAGTTTCCGTTTGCCCCTTTTCTCGATGGAGCGGGTGGAGATGGGGGCGGGGGCGGTAGTGGCGTTGAGAGCGATGGGGGTGGAGAGGGTTGGGGTGGGCGCGGGGGTGGGGGTGATAGGAGTGGGAGTGGTGTTGAGTTTCCTATGGCTCCTTTCCGTCGCGCGTCGGAGCAGGTGCCCCCGGAGGGTGAATCTTGGCAGGCGCCCCCGGAGGGAGAATACTGGCGGGCGCCCCCCGAGGCCGAATCGTGGCAGGCGCCGTCTGCCGCTGTAACTTGGCTCGATCAGCATTATCCGCGCGCGCAGGAGCCGGCACAGCCGCCGCCGGCAAGTGCTGACGGGTGGCAGCAGCAAGGCTGGTGGAACCCGGGAAGCCTGCGGCCTGAAAACGAGACTCGGGCTGATTTTGGTGTGCAGCGACAGGATCAACAGCAACAGCACCAACATCAACAGGAGCAGCGGGACCAGGAACAGGAACAACATGAGCAGCAGGAGCAGCAGCAGCAGCAGCAGCAGCAGGAGCAGCAGCAGGAGCAGCAGCAGCAGGAGCAGGAGGAGCAGGACCAGCAGCAGCAGCAGCAGCAGCAGCAGGATCAGCAGCAGCAGCGGCAGCAGCAGCAGGACCACCACCAGCAGCAGCAGCAAAAGCAGCAGCAAGAGCAGCAAGAGCAACAGCAGCAGCAGCAGCAGCAGTATCAACAGCAGCATCAGCAACAACTATATCAGCAGCACCAACAGCAGCAAGACCTCGAAGAACCTCAGCATCAGCGACAGCAACACAACCAGCCACGGGTTGCCCCATGGTCCGTCACGGCAGAGGTGGCGGCGGTTGTGGCATCGGCTGCTGCCGCTTCTGCTGCTGCTACTGGTACTACTCCTCCGACTCCTGACCCTATTCTTACTCCTGCTCCTGGGCCACTTGCGCCGCAGAATCCAGCCGAGCACCGCGAGGCGAGCTCAGCCGGAAGGCTGGAAAATAGATACGTGGAATCGCTGCCACCACCACCCCCGCCGCACGTGGAACCGTACGATCGTCCCGCGACGAAGGTTCCAGGGTTCGTATCGGCGTCATCATCGACCACGGAAGGGCCTTCCGAGTCGGAGGGGCTTTTGCAACAACCGGCGGCACCGGCAACGTTTGGGGAAGCTCCGGTGGCCTCGGGGGCTCCGGACGCGCCTGCATCGCTAGTAGCGACGGCGGCGGCAGCAGCGCCGGCGCCGGCGCTCGAGTCTGGCGTCGGTGCCAAGCGTAAGGGTGGGTTGAGGGCGAGTGGACAGACCTCCTGGCGATCGGCGTCTATCTTGTTCCCGCGGGCGGCACCGCGACCCCCACGGGGGATAAACCGGGAGCAGCCCGCGCGAGCCGTCGCCGTCGCCGCGGTACCGGCAAGTGTCTCCGCGTCGACGGCCCCCGCCTATGCTCCGCCGGGAAGTTCGACGCCAAGCTACCCAGCGCCGTCTAACGTCTCCATCTCTGGCACCCCAGGCGGAGCAGCGGCTGAGGCTGTTGCTGCTGCTGCTGCTGCGGCTGACCCTGCGACCCTTCCGCCGCTGCCAGTTCTTGGGCCGCCTCAGCAGCAGCAGGTTTTACCGTCGTCGCGGGACAGCAGCGCGGCAAATGGCGTTGAAGTGCCGACGGAAACTACCGACATCGCCGCCGCTACCGCTGATCGAGCTCGGAACCGGGCGAGGGGGCGGAATGCGGAAAAGAAAAGAACGGCGCTCAGAAACTGGCGCTCTGCGTCGCACGATCACGCGCTTGTTCTCGTCGGCGCGGCGAGGCTGCCTCGCAAGGTGTTGGCCAAGACTATGAAGATGCCGGGGGCGTGTTGGGTGGACAGGCACGAGCTGGGGCAGCTGTGCAGTTTGCCGCTGGAAGTGAAGCCGGCGCTGGCCAAGTCTCTGGCTGCGCAGTTGCCTCCGTGCGCGTCTTGCGATGATAATGAGGAAGGGCGGGGTGAGTCCGAGGGAGGGGTGTCTTCTCTCTTTTGTTTTTGGTGGTGGTGGTGGTGTTTTTGGTGGCGTTGCTGGTGTCGACGTCGTTGTTTTTTGTGCTGTTCTTGTTGCCGTAGCTGGTATTGCTGCGCATCGTGTGCATTGTTCGAGGGACGTGAATAGCCACAGCCACCATGCTCGTTGCCGGTGTTTTGTTCCGCTCGCGGTACGGAGGTAGTCTCGTTCTTAATGGCAAGTTAGGTGGAATGCTCGCATTCGAGGTTACTTTTGGTGATTCCTTTTTGTGCTGCTCTAGTCCAAACATCTACCGGTAGGCACGTATAGCTGACGGGGTGACAGCGGAGTCATATGCCGTTGGTTTCGGAGCATCCGCGCAGACCTCTCGGAACGAGAAATAGCCCTTACACTCCACTCCGTCAACGTATGCCAGCGTCATGTTGCGAAACGGGCCAAAAGTAGGCCTCCTAGCTTGGAAAAAAACTCACACTCTGTCTGCATTGCTCCCTCCGCCATTCCGGCGTCCTTCGCAGACTTGGTGGTGCTGTTGACGTTCGAGTGCGCCCTTGACAAACTAGCGGCGGTGGCTCTGCTATCAAAGCTGCACGTGGACACTTCCGACTTCGACGACTCGTCACGGCTTCAAGTGGAGCTCGCGCTGTCGCAGCCTGCCCCGCCACCGCCACCACCGCTGCCGCCATCGCCACCGCGGGAGCTCCCGCCACCCCCGCCGCGAGAGCCGCCGATAGATGTAACGGTAGACATAACTCCAAACGACCCGTTCCCATCGGCTCTCTCTTCGACCGGAATCGAGGCGAAGGTTGCGGTGAACGGGAAGCTACCTGCGGCGGCCGCGGCTTCCGCTGAAGACGCGCCACCAAAGGCTCCTCCCGTAGTGACGCCCGCGATGGCCACGAGGGACCGAGTGCTCAAAGCTCTCCAGGCGGAGAGGCTCATTTCGGTGGAGACCGCTAAAGCGCGAGCCGCCAAGGCCAAGGGTAGTACTAATATCAAGACTAAGGTGGGGACGGCAGTCACGACGGGTACCCCGCGGTCGAAGTCGGCGAAGAGGGCAGCTGAAGCTAGCGCAAAGCCTGGGTCGTCGCCGCCCCGCCGAGCATCGCCTGGAGCCAATTCCAAGTCACTACTGAAAGACCCCGGGGTATCGGGGAAGGCCAAGGCAGTGCCGGGGACTCGCGGCGGCGACGGTGACGGTGACGGTGACGGCAGTGGCGGCGGCGGCGGTGGTAGCGATGGCGAGCAGGCGAACACGCGGAGCAAGTCGACCCGCAAGGCGCCGCCGCACCCGCAGGTGGCAGTGGCTGAGACCTCCAAGTCCAAAGCTTCGCCCAAGCCGCCGCCGTCCGCCGACGCCAACGCCAAGGGCTCCTCGTCAGCCGCCCGTGCGACTCCAACGGACGAGACTTCCGCCGCCATCCCATCCGCTGCTGGAGCTACCGCCGCTGCCGCCGAGGGTGCTGACGTTGCTGCTGTCGCCGGAAATAAGGGTCGTCGGGTCGTCGGTGTATTCCCGGGGAGGCGGACGCCGTCGCCCGTGCCGACGCCGCGAGGGGTGTCCTCGACGGGGGCTAGCAATGACGCGGGAGCCGCGCCTTCGACTTCGGCAGCGTTTGCCGTTCCGAAACCAGCCTCGGAACCTCGTAATCTGTCACCAACCCGCCGGGGCGCCCACTCGCCCACCCGTCAGGGCGCACAGCTGTACGGGGGGGCGATGCGCGGGAGCAGCAGCAGCAGCAGCAGTAGCAGCGGCGTAGGGGGCGGGGGCGGCCTGGCAGTGGAGAGAGCGTTGCCGCCGTTGAAGGCGGCTGGCAAGCGGCTGGTGGTGCTGATGCCGTCTGGACCCCCAGATCCCACCGTGCGGCCGTGGCCGTACCGGTTCAGGGGCGACTACTTCCAGCTGCTCCAGCGGGACCCCTTGATGGGTGGGGCGCTGATGTGCGACCCTTCCAAGAACGCGAGCTATGTCGGGGTCATGCCGCCAATGGAGGTGGTGCTTGCGGGGCTCCGCGAGGAGCAGCCGCTGCTGCAGCAGCTGGAGCTAGAAGCAGCGGCGTCGGAGGCTGCTGTCACCCCTGCCGTCGCCGCTGACTCTCCTCCTTTTGCCGCGGCCGATTCTCCCCACACCGCCGCCTCCTATTATCCTCCCCCTTCCGTTTCGGCTGACCTTCCTACCCCCGTCTCAACCGCCGACGCAGCCTTCATCACCGCTGCCGCTGTCGCTGTCGCGGCCGCCCCCATCCCAACACCTGCCATCGTGGTTGGGGGGCATGGTGTTGACGTCTCCGCGAGCAAGCCTTTCGACAGCAGGGAGGCGGGTGCGGCCGAGTCCGGCGGTGGTTCGGCCGGCCCGGAAGCACTCGCTCCGTTTGGCGAAGAAGCTGCTGCCACGGCCACCTCGGCCGAGGACATTCAAAAGAGTGCGCCTGCCTCTACTGGGGTCGTCGCTGATGTTGCCCTGGGTGGGATCATCGCTAGTGCTCTTGGCGCGCGTGAGCTTGTCGCTCGTGACCAGCCTGTCGTTGGCGTGCCGCCGGCGGCGGCAGCGGTAGCCTCGTTAACAGCAGCGACGTCGCCATCACTAGGGGCGTCGGGGTCGCGGGATTTGGTCTCAACCGGGACGGCGGCCGTCGGTGGGGGAGCGAGTCCGCTCTTGGAAGCCGTGAAAGGGTTTGCACAAGAACTCGCTATCTCGGGGGCGGAGAGTGGTCCGCCGGGGGGTGTGGGTAGTTCGGTTATGGGGTTGCGCGGCGTGCAGATTCGGGAGGCGGAGGAGGAGTTGAAGGCGCTCCGGGAAGTCAAGATCCCCAGGTTTGTGGTATATGGGTTGAGCCTCGTGGACATCGTCGTCGGTGTGGGGGTTGCTGTTGTTGCTGTTGTTAATATAGGTAGCGACAGCGGTTGCTGGTCGAGCGTTTTGGCTTAATTTCGGCGGGTGTTGGTACTCACGCGTTGCGTCTGTCGTTCCCGTGTTCTTTCTGCTTTTGCTGTGGACGCGACAGGGCTGAGGCTATTGCGGTGCGGTGGTTTTGGGCATATGCGCGGCGTGGCTGTATCCTACCGTTTGCGTCCTGGTTTGTTTTTTTCATGCTGATTCGCTACGAGTAGCGGTTATAGCGACGCACATTGTGTCTATATTTATGCGTGCAGTCGGCCTCGTTCTCCGCTCCTGCTGCTACAGCAGAGGCCACGGTACTGTAGGCGCGATGGCAAGCACCGCTGTAGATAAAGTAGAACAGTGCAGAGTGCGGTGCGGTGCTGTGCAGTGCCGCAAGATGCCATGCCATTCGCGCTGTCCTCGATGCGCACTTACTTCGAGCGCGTTAGGGCGCAGCAGAAGCGGTCCCCTTCGACCCCCCTCTCCCCCCTCCCCCGTCCCCCCATTCCCTCTGTCACGGCCTCCTTCGACTGAACACCCCCATGGCAGAGTGATGGAAGCTCTGGCTGACGTCTCACAGCAGCGGCGAAAGCTGGAAGCGACTGCAGCATCCCTCATGGCCAAGAGTGCCGCCGCCAGCGCCCGCTTAGCCCAAGACTCGCGCGCCGCCGCCGCGGCGCTGATGGGCGAGCTGCGCGCGAGACGAGAAGCCTCAACTCCAAGACGGCACCACCCTCCGGCGCGCGTTCAGGCCGGAGAAGAAGGTGTTGCCAAAGGCGGAAGTATCGCCGGAGCTGGTTCTGGAAAGCGGGATGCCTTGGAGGGGTCGCCACTGGCGACGCCCGATGTGCTGGCAGGCGCCGGTGCGTTGGCGAGCGCTGGGTCTGCTGCCGCCGCCGCCACCACCACCACCACCTCCGCTACCGTCACCGCCGCTGTTGCTGCTGCGGACGTGGCTGCCCCGACAAGGATGACGCGAAGATCAGGAACGAGAGCATCGTTAGCCATGGCGTCCGGCGCGAGCAGTGCCGAGGCGCCGAAACGCGCGGCGTCCGGGCTGGGTGCCGGGGCGCGGGCGGCTACGAGCCGAGATCCCAGAATAGCTCGGGCGGCGCGACGGTCCTCCCGCGGAGGGTCTGCCTAGGTCGGCGATGTGGAGAGGAGTGTTGGCATCGACCGCGGTAATAGTTTTCGGGTAGTTTTCGGGCTGCCTTGACTGCTGCGTTGTCGTCGTTGCCGTTGCCCTTGCGTTGCCTATCGGAGGTGCATGCAAGCCCCCCGCTGCCCCCCCCCCCCCCCCCCCCCCGCTGTCCCTCGCCGCGCTCTGCGCAGCCCGACCTAGCAGCAGACGTGACATCGTGAGCCAGCTACCAAGAGAGAGAGGATGGGAGTAGCTGTGGTCACTCCTCAACCTTACTTGGTGCTCGTGTCTCGAAAGTTCTACTTTTCCCTCGAAGCGAAGCAGAGACCGCCGGCGTAAGGATGTTTCCCTTGTTGTCGGTCGGGTCTCTGGCTGCCTTTGAGCGAGCCGAGGCAGCAGCGGCGGTGGCATTTGGTGTGACTTGTGCCCCACCAGAGTTTGCCATTGCCGTTCCGTGTGTCTCGTGGAAGGGTTCGTTTTTGTTGTTCCACCGTCTCGAGGGACCTGTTGTATTTTTGTCCGCGGTTGTTGGTTAGGGCGGAAGCTTTTTTTCCAGCGTCCCTGTGGTGACAGCCGCATTGATTCTGTGCGCTTGCTTGCTCCCTGTTCGCGCCGATTGCCCCGCGTTTTTTTTTTTTTTTCGCGGCGGCGGCGCCTGCGGCGCCTCTGCCTGGCGTATCTACCCGCGACCCGCCGCGTTCTTCGTGTGTCCCAGCTTGCGAGTTGGCCTTGCGAGTCGGCGCAGACAGAGCCGCCCTCGAGCGGGGTTTGTTTTCGTTTTTTCTTGTGGGGCGTCGATGGTTTAGAGCGCACTACCTCGTTTACCTGTGCGGTGAGACCACAGACGATTGTTTTGAAGAATGTACAGCACACCCCCGCCCCTGCCCATATCGGACGGTGCCCCCCCCCCCCCCTCCCCATTCCCTCCCCCGTCCCATCCCCTTCCCCCACCGTCCCATTAACCCCGCCCTGACTTGTCGCCGTTGCCGTGTCATGCCATGCTATGCCATGTTGCTGGCGACGGTGACGGTGGCCATTTGTTTTGCGGATAAGCGCTTCCGGATGAGTGTCTGAGGGTTGCGCTTGAGCCGCTCCCCCCTCTCCCCGGCCCCCCGCTAGTCTAAGGCAGAACAGCAGCGCTTCGGTGCCAGCGTGTGGTTCTACGCGGGCATGGGCAGGGGGGAAAGCTTTTCGGCGGGCGCGGGGGCGTACAGGTGAGCCGGTTTTCGTGGCAATGCACCCGTCGAACAAGCACGACCCGCGGGGGATTTTTGGTGTTGCGCTCGTCGTGATGTTTTGTGGTACACGGGGATTGGAATTGTCGATCGTTTTGTGTGTTCATTTTGTTGTTTCCTTGTGTTTGGTGGCGGAGGGTGAGGAGAGATCAGTTTTGTCGAGTCGGGTGGGTGGACTATAGAGGCGGGGTTGCTGTCGGGTTTTAGGCTTTTGGTGATATGCGATTGGGCGCAGAGCTTAGCGGTTTCGGTGCTCACCGAGACGGTTAACGGGCGGTGTATGGGCAGAAACCCGCTCGCGCTGCGGAGTTCTGTCTGGTGCTGCGCCGTTGTATTTGCGTATATGTCGTTCTAGAGTGTTTGCTACTCGCTTGTCGCTTGTTTACCCGGCGACCTTCGTCGCTCGTTTTGTGTCACGCTATACCCTCTCGCCGTGTTGGTGTTACCCCTCTCTCCGCCTGTCCCAGCAGACGATACCCCGATGCCGTTCCTTTGCCAAGTGTACCGCCCTCCATCGCCGCCGCCTGTTAACCGTGAGGCTTTTCATGGTGGTCTCGGTCAGCGCAAGCTGATTTTTATCCTCACATGCGGGCGGCGATGGTCCTGCGCCGCCCACCCGCGACGGCGTGGCGATCACGACGCTTGTTACGACCCACCTCGGTTGAGCTCTTGACCTGCCTGTCTTGTTTGTCGTGCTGCTGCATGCTAACTAGGGACCCAGGACCCTATTTTTTTTTTTTCTTCCCGCTCGTGTCGAAAGCAAATCCCCACGTGCAGGGTTTTTCGGCTCTTTGGCGACGAGTACACCCTTGGCGTTGACTGGGACAGCGCTATCTCTTCGCCTTAATTCTCGCCGCTCTTTTCTCCTGCTCTATCGTCTCCAACCCCCCCCCCCCCCCCCCCCTCCCCCCGTTCCTCCCCCCTCCCTCGCGTGCTGAGACCCCTCCCCTCTCTAAAGTCTTCCCAAATTTCTACTGTAACCTCTGTTGTTTCTATGTTGTCTCCTCTCTTTTTTTCTTCTTGCCCATCTGATGGGGACACACGCGAACTCCATTCACCGCACTACCTACACACGACGGGGGGTTTCTTTTTCTTGGGTCGATCGGCTTTTTTTTTCGCGGCGACGGCGGCGGATGATCTATTATGCTGTTGCGGCTTGACTGGCTGTTTTACCCGCTGGATCTTCCGCTCCGGTCGCTTCTGTTCTCGATGTGACATTGCCGTCGCCGAATGCACCGCATGTCTGGTATTACGCCGCGCGTCTGATGTTGGGTCGCATGTCTTGATATTGCACCGCACGTCTACCTTTTGGGGGGTGTTTTTTTTTTTTTTGGGGGGGGGGGTGGTGTGGGGTGTTCGCCGGTGACCGTTGTTGGTGTGGCGCGCTTTATCGCCGTTGTCTGACGGTCTCTTCGTGGTCTGTCTATGCGCGGTTTGACGAACGCATCATTTTCTTGACGCTTCACGTCTCTCGCAACTGGTTGGTTGGCGATCGCCTCGTGCGATGGTTTGACATGATTTTGGCGTGATTTTGTTGCTTCGGACGCGCGGTTTATCTCTCTCGCTGTGGCTTTGGTCGCTGGCTTAAACGGACGTTTGTGGTCATGTCCGGTTGGGTTGTAATGCGCACGTGCGTATGCGATTGGGGGGGCGGGGGCGGGGTTGGTGGCATTTTGTGCTCTGATTTTATATATACATCGCTTCGCTTCATCTTGCGATTTGTGATTGGTGATCTCGTGAGCAATCAGTTGTTTCGGGGGAAGAGATTTGGGACTGTTTTTTTTTTTTTTTGGGAGGGAGAGGGGGGATTGAGATTTGGGATTTTTTGTGGGGAGGGGCGGGGGTTTTGACGGGGGGGGGGGGGGTACAAGGTAGGGAGATTTATTGGCGTTGTGACCTACAGAAGTTTTTTCTCGAGTGTTTTTTTCTGTTTCACAAACCTCGCACTTGGGGGGGGGGGGAAGGGGCGTACTCATTTGTTGCTTGCCTTAGTCATTTGACCATTGACCACGCATCCCTTTCGAGACGGAGCACCGCGAGGGGGGGGGAGCTCTGCCGTTTGGTCGACAATCGGGAGAAAATACCCGTGTGTCTTGTACCTCAAAGTGCCCTGTGCGGGCGAACACCGCAACAACGCGCCCATAATTAATCTGGAGTGTTAGGAAGATTTATCGGAAGCCAGTCTTGAGCGGGCTAGACCTTTCGATGTGGTGTGCTGTTGTAATTTCCCGGTGTTTGCTATTAATAGGCGTTTTTGGCGGGGGGGGAAGTAGTCCGGTGATGGTGTAATTTATATATTTTCTGCAGTTACATAGTGGTGCGATTTGGTGTGAATTGAAAACCATTGTTCTATGACAGCATATTGATACATGGTTGGAACCAATCCTTTGTTCCATCGTATGGATATGTGGTTGGAATTTTTCGTAGTTCCCATCATACGCATGTATGGTGGGGATTGTACCGTTGTTCTTATAGCCAGGATATGGATAAATGATTGAATTAACGGGCTAGTGGATGGGAGGGGGTAGCGTGGGTGTCCATTCCACTGATGGCCTCGGCGCTGCCGCCCGCCCCGCCCGTTCGTTTCCGCATTTCTTGGCTGTTATGGGCTGGACTACTTTGGTGTACGAGGGTGCCCCGCAGTGTTTTGTGTGCGTATAGACTGCGTGTTACATAATAATCTCAGAGCTAACTCTAGTTTGATGTTTAACCCATGTCCGGCTCGTCTTTTTGTGGCGGCGGTAACCCCAAAGCGATGGATGCTGCTGCTGATTATTGTGATTTGTTACAATGTACGAGTACCTGGTACAAGTAATGGTCCCAAAGATGTTTTGACCTTTTCACAGGCCCATCCTGGAAAAACTCATCATGGACGAGGGGTGATGATTTTTTTACATTATTGATGTGGATGAAGACGGTGGTGGTGGTGATGATGTTGATGCCTGGCGGCTTCTTTGGTGCTGTAGCTCCACAAGCGGGAGGTCGAGCATTGTGATCGCCTTCGTGTCTGGAGACAAACTTGCCCTACATAGCCATATACGCGAATGCTTTTCCATGGCGAGTTTGACGCGGGGCTCCAACTATTATGAGGGTACAAAATTTGTGGGGACTCATGTGTATATACTCGTAGCGAGCACCGATTCCGATGATGGTGAGTATCCAGCCTGTGGAACTGTACTGCTGTTATCTTGAACGTGTAGGCTCATTGAACCCCGGGAGAACGGGCTCCATCGCACCATTCGAAAAGGAGAAGGGACAGAAGAAGAAAAAATCGCGAATAATTCCTTCAGCCTCGTGCCAAAGCAAACCTCACCACAATGAAAAAAAAAATGAAAAATGAAATACCGACGTTTCACGGGAGTTCCACAGTAGCCCTCCGGAATATATTCATAGCCACTGACAACACAGCGTACAGACCAAACCAGCCGACGACTCCACTTTGCGCTACGAGGAGACGTTGACCAACGGGAGCAAATGAGTCGCTGCGCACGACCGGACTCTAAAACGACATCCACTCCACTACTCAACACGAAACATGAAACAAACAAACAAAAAAACGATCGACGTCGGCCGGGAAACAAAATGTCGAGCTCTTCGAAACGAAACTTCGGGCAGCCTGCGCTGTGCTACACTGGCAGCTCAAGGGCATCATCGCAGGTACTCGTGGGGTTACACATAAATCGTGTCAACGGGGGCACAATGTGTATCGCGTAACAGCGGGGCTACGTGTTTCATGTATCGTGTCAACGGTGTCGCGCCCCCCCTTCCCCTGCCTTGCCGCCCGCGGTAGCTGGTGGTGGTGGCGGTGGTGCCCCCCCCGCCGACGATTGGGTCGTAACAGTAACGTCCGCCGGCAGATTACCAGCCTTGCTGCCTATGTGTTCCACTTCCAACTTTCCGTCCTTTCCCGGCCCGGTGCCTGGCGTCTTGGGGGCGACATTCACCGCTGAAAAAATACACGGACGACGACAATCGATTACGGCGTTATTAATGCGTGTTGCGATAACGAGGGGGGGGGGGGAGAGAGGGGGCGGGACGGGGGGGCGTACTTGTTCGTTGCTTGCTTTGTGTAGTCAGTTAGCCATTGACCACGCACCGAACTTCGAAATGGAGGGGGCGGAGAGAAATAAAAACGGTCCGCGTTCTGTGGTGCCCCCGTTAACCCTTTTAGAACCCCAGTCCCGTTTTGGGTACAAATCACTTGGAATTAGACTGGTTTGTCCCCAAATCGGGACTGCGGTACTAAAGGGGCTAAGGATAAAACATGAACATTTTGCGGTGGTGTTTGTACGCGTAGCGAAGAAGCGGGGCGCGGGGGGGGGGGCAGGGTAAACATGTACCAGTATCATATAACATTGCTTTGAATAGCGATGACCGTTTAGGGGTTTTGGCAGCGAGAGCCAACAGTAAACTCTAAGGAATTGCTCGTAGCGCTCTGCAGAATGCGTCTTTGATACCGTGCTATTACGGGGGGCCATAGTTAATAGGACCAAATATTGTTGGTAAAAATGGTTAAATATATAGGCTTTTACGTAAACCATAGGTCCTATTAACTATGGTCCCCCGTAACAGAGAGCTTTGGAGTTCGCACAGAGGTGCTTTTTTTTTTCTCAGCGCTGCTTGTTTTCGCGACAATGGCAAGGGAGGGTGCTATTAAAGTCGCGCATTTTCATATATTTTCGGGAGGCTCTCGACCAGATCATTCCGAAAACACCATGATTGCTGTTCGGTACTGGCAGCCTTCCTTCCGTTAGTTCTGGAACAATCGAGGAAAAACGATCGCACCACCCCTGCGCGAACTCAATGATCTTTACGGTATATCGTATTTTGGCAAACTGGGGCCATGGTTATTAATAGTAGTTAACCCTTTTAGGACCCCAGCCTTGTTTTGGGGACAATTCACTTGGAATTAGACTGGTTTGTCCCCAAATCGGGATTGCGGTACTAAAGGGGTTAAGGCCGGTTTCTGTGTTTGTGCCCGGGTACGTGGTCGGACGGCGTACAGATTTGGGATGAGGGAGGGTCGCAACGCTTGTCCGGTCCGGTCGAGGTAGGGAGCTGAGGGGGGGCGGAGGGGGGGAACATGCAGAAAAAAGGTACATGCAGTGTAGTCCATGGTTATGTTGTAGGTGCGCCGAGAGTAGCATATGGGCAGTCGGTGGCGTCGCGCGTGCGGAAGAAGGGAAGGGAAAAGCCGCATCAACACGAAAAAACACGAAGAGGAACTGGTCGACGAGACCAAACAAGGAAGCCCGACGCAGACCACGAACAAGGGGAAACAGGCGCCACATTTGGTTCGCGCGGCGTTTTGACTGTAACAAGTCGCTCGCGGATAAAACACCGGGGAGCCCCCAAATAGTTGGTCGGCTCCACATGCCTCGAGACCACATCGACGGCCATGTTCTCGTTCCTATGCTCGTCGTGCACGATCGTGTGCCTTACTTCCTTCCTTCCTTCCGTCCTTCCTACCGGCCGTTCGGAGAACTGGCCAGAGTTGTGAAACTATCATTTCGGATACGGGACGCATTATCCCGGTTAACGTCGAGCGCGTGCGCAGCGGCAAACGGAGGCAAGGCCTACAAGGTCGTTCACGCTGTCGGCGCCATGTGCTGCCCGCCAACGTACTCTCCGGCCAAGTACAGCGGCTGGCGGCACATGGCACCGTCAGCGCTCTCGACGGTAACCCAGATGATGGGGTTCTGTGTTCGAAATGGTAAGTTTCACAACATTGGCCAATTCTTCGAACGGCCGGACGGAAGGAAGGAAGGAAGGAAGGAAGGAAGGAAGGGAGGAAGGGAGGAAGGAAGAAAGGAAGTAAACAAGGAGGGCGCTTCGTCCAAGCATCCAAGCGTTGCATGACGAGCGGTTGCAGCTCTCGAATTCGCGGGGATACGGAGAGGGGGGGGGGCGTTCGGGTGCTGAAACATGGCAATACCCCAGCTGAAAACCTAGCATTATGTTTACTCGACAGTCTGCACGTTCGACGTTTGCGGCTGGTGTGTGTGCTCCCTCGACAACAACGCCAGCCTTTGAGACCTGTGCTCCTGGTCACAACGTCGCAAACCGCTGTGATTGTGTTATCATGTTGAATTTACGGATTCACCAGCTGTGGCTTTCAGAGCAATCTTTAATGTTGATACGCGTGGTAGGAAGTATGTACTACTTGCAGTCCGATTTTAGCATTGGAGTGACTATTGAAGTGGTTTGCCGATTCCGTCGAACCACTCCGATTACCGGTGTTGTCGTAATGTATGCTTCGACACTTTATAACTTGATTGGTTGGGTGAGTGATTGGTTGCTCGTATATTGATTTGTCAGTCGACTTGATTGATTGGTGCGTATACTGATTGTTTTGTTGAGCGATTGGTTGCTTCGTACATTGATTGGTTGGCTGACTGAGGGTCGCTACTAACCGGACGTTTTTGTTTCGCGTTTAGAGGAGAATTTCCACGTTTTTCCTTTCGCGTTTGGCGGATTGTTTTCAGCCCCGTCAAAACCCCCAGAAGACTAATTTCCCGTACGTATCGCGAAAAAAAATCGCATCGTCGCAGAACATCGGGCAGGCGTGCGGTGTGAGCCGTGCGTGCCGTGTCGCCACTCGGCACTATATGTATAGCGTAGATCAGGGTAATCCCCAGGGTCATTCCCACACTGTGGCCGGTCGCAGAAAGCGCTGTGCTCAACGATAACTCTATTCGCCCAGTTGGCAGAGCCGACTCACCGGCATAACCGAGATCAACACGAAATCGCCAGCTATTTTCATGTCGTGGAGGGAGGGCTATGCCGCTTCAGAAGTTGATCCAAGCTACGCTCGCGAGGTACGGCGAGGTACGGTCGCCTCTCTAGAAGTCGGGGCACCTCTAGCGGCAAGATCCAGCGGATGGCTTGCGCGCGCACCGCTGGTTTTGACGATTCGGTTAGATGGACGAGCGTTGCAACCTGATGAATACTAGGCGATCATAGGACCCGCCGCATAGTTTTCGCCCTTCCGTGAATTTTCCGTGAAACGAGAAGAAAAACAGTTAATAACGAGCCTGGTTGGGTGGTTCATTGGTTGATGGATTGATTGTAAGTCTTACCGTAGTTGCCTCGCTCGTTGATTTTAGCCTGGGCGATGTTGTAGCGCAGCATGTCCTCTACCTCGTTGATTCCTTTGATCAGCCCGGCTTACAAATGGAGCAGGGACAAGAGAGAGCGCGGGGGGGAGGAGGGGGGGGTAGCAGCAGCAAGTAGCATTCCGATAAGGAGAGAGTGCGTCCAAAAAAGCACGACGTAAGGGACTCAAGCCTGGCGCACTTGCTGAACCCAGGGTAACACCCACAGATCTGATCTACAGCAGCCTATCAGCAGGAGGTAAGAGCAGCGACGTCGCACTCGCGTAGCAAATGCACGCTCAGCAAACAGCCGTCGGTCTTCCATACTGTACGTACATTATACGCGTCCTGAGCACCCCAAAAATCAGCCCTTTTAGGACTGCAGTTTCGTTTTGGGGACAATTGGGGACGACTTACTTGGATTTTGAGTGGATTGCCCCCAAAACGGGACTGGAGTTCTAGAGGGGTTAATAGTATGCAGCAGTCAATCATGCTGCTGTGTGACCGTACACGTAGCTAGGGATGGTGTACACACGGAAGCGCAACGCAGAGCAGAGCGCAGACGACGGCTGTGACCGATGATCGTCGTCATTCGTCCTCCTGGGCACCGCTACGAGTACGAGTGTTCTACTGACAATGAGGTGCGGCGCAATCGCTCAAATACCTGGTACCTTCGTACAAAAACTAAAAATAGTAGGAGTGGAAGACCATCAGTATCAGCTACCCTGGTATTGCAGAAGGCAAGGTGTGTGGCGTAAACGCTGGACACCTGAAGCAAACAGGTCGCTACACGCTACGTGCATACAACGCAGCAGCACCGTCATCTACACCGGCAACAAATACGTATGGGCGAGGCGCGACGAGATGGTGAGGCTGACTGACCACTGACCTATCTTGGAAGGGTCGGTCACATCCTTGTTCTTGGTGAACTCTATTCGGAGCTGGCTCTTGGCGGCCTCCAGCACGGCGGCGTCATCTTTGAAGGCAATCTGGCGTACACGCATGAGACGCCTATAGCCTCCCAGCACCTCACGTCTGAGCGAGGCCATGGCAGCAGCACCCGCACACGACAAGAGACGGCAGTAGTTGAGCAAGCTTTGCCCTCGAGCACACCTCGCGTGAGGTAGCTCGTTGAAACATCCTCATCATGGTGTGGAACTCCCGCTTTGTAACCGTCGTTTCGCGTTAAACTGACAGTTGTTATCCATTTTCGACAAGATCTAACATGGGGAACGGGCCGCCAAATCCGCGCTAGTCCACGCTACAACGCATGCATGGGATATTCAGGATACAGACAAGAGACTGACCGCTAAGCCAAAGGTTGAGTCAACCTAGCCGGGATGAACCATCAGGTGCGTTGAATTGTCGGGGACACACACGCCGAGAGGGCGGGTGTCTGTGTCGAACGGAACGTAGCCGAAACGGATACCTGGCGAACTGGCATCGTAGCTACTACAAACAGTCGTAGTATCGTAACCCCACACATGCTGCTGCGCTGCTGTTGCTGTGTTGTCTCGCCAGGCAAGAAAACGTGCGCATATATACACACCTGGTACAGCCGTATCCAACATTGATTCGAGGAGAACACAGTAGCTCAATCAAGTGTCATCTCCAAGGACAAGGAGGGCTGGACGAGGATCCAGCAGAACCCCTACAGTACGTAACGCCAGAGAGCAAACAAAGGCTGCATGGATATCGCCTGCTGTACTGATCCTGTGGGTGTACGTACAGCACGTACAGTAGTCTATCTATGAATATTTGCGTGGTATATGTTTTCATACGAGCAAACGTCGAAATACGAGCTAAATGCAGTCCTTGGTGCACCATGCACACAGGTGGTGACCGACTACACAAGCGTCAACACCGAGAATTCGTCAGTATGTGTCTATGTCAGAGCGCGGCCGCCCGACCCAAGCTGGACACTGGAAGACGACGACGCCTCCGTCGAGGAAGACAAGTTCCAGAACCCTCTGCAAGCCACCCTGGCAGGTGCTCTTTATCTGGGGAGTACTCGTACAGGGACCAGAGTACTCCTTCTTTAGACCGGAACCCCATATCTGCCAGTAAGCCACCTACCCTAGATGTGTTTGACCAGTGGAGAAGGGACTGAGGGTGTACGAAGTACGTCTGTTGACTCCTTCAGAACGGCAACCCCGATATGGGGGGAAACCACTCGAACAGGGCTGGCTCGTTTCTGCGTAAATTAAATGATGAATCACTATTATCTATTAACAGTTAACCCCTTTGGGTGTTGAAGATAGCGACCAAAACAATGGTTGGTAACGTTGGTGTTTCCAACTGCCTAGGAGCAGCATGAACGCCAAGCGGAGTACGGGTATGGTAGGATCATGTCGCGCCCGTGCCGTACGACTCCTTGCATCAATCATTGCAACTCGGGCGCCGAACGGTATCACTCCCCAATCACGTGGTGGCCGTTTGCTGTAGTCGTCATTTTGTGTTGTCGATGTTTTGCTCTGTAGTCTTAAGAGGGCTACCGGTGGTGTTACTGTTTGAGCTATTGCAAATATTAACAACCGCCCGGCAAGGAGAACGACGGTCGGAAGGGGGCGTTTTGCCGAGGCAGTCGGCATGGTGCACTCGGCCCCGATACGTTCGGGCGAAGTGTATGCGTTTTTTCTTGTTTTCCTTCGGCGACATGAAAATTAGTTGTCGTCGAACAACCGGTACTTCGGAGCTATATGTTACACCGTGCCTGCTTGCTAGTGCCCACATTTTTAGGGCGACATATTATGTATTTGGAAATAAAGTGGCAAGAACGTACTAAAACAATTCAATATTGTGTGGCATGTTAAGGGCACAACCTTTGCTCCTGGTATTGATACGATGCTAGATTAATGTACAGTAGCGCTTGCAAACCTTGAGTTCAAGCTGCGACGGGCATACACATTGCTTGCTTCCACCACTACCTGCCCCTTGTCTCTTGCACCATCTTCACGTTGAACCAGGGCTGTCGCCAAAGGGTGCCTCGGTCGGTCTGTCGTTGGCACCGCACGCTACGAGCAGTGCGTTTATCAGCAACTTCCCCGACAACCCGAAGAAGATCTGCATCAAGGACCCCGCCGCCCAACGGTCTTCCAAGCACCACGGGGAGATATATTTCTCGTTTGACCGGGTGTTCTGGACGGAGTGCTCGCAGGAAGAAGTTTTCCAGGTGCTCATTAAGGCGTTGTGATGAAACCCGCTCTGCGGTGGAGGCAGGCTACCTATGATGGGTTTGCCAAGAAATAGGGGGTGTAAGGGGGCGCCTTGGAGAACGGAAAGCGGGAAATTTTATTGGTTCAGTGTGATAGAAGAGAGACTACTCCTGCGGTACTAGAGGGTATTCGGTTAACGTCGGACAGGAACCTGTACGATGCACTGTCGGAGGGCAGAGTATATAATGACCGTATGGTGGAGCTTGCTTTGTGAATCGTACCAGAAGTAATTTGGATGCTATGCGTCCCCCTCCGCGAATTAACAAAGACATTTGTGGCTCTAGTGACAATTGTTTTGATTTACAAGGCGACTCAGATTTATCTCCCTAGGACATGTATATGTCCCAAAGAATATCCCAAGATAGATTGTTAAGTTCCTAGACGTAAGGGGGGCAGTCACGACAAGCCATCGGAGAGGAGCTTGGCACTATATTCATGATTGGCGTTTATGCTGAACTTTTTTTGCATTTTAGACCGGCATACTTTTTTCTTTCACGGTCGCAGCGAAACGCAGACCTATGAGACCATTTTCTGGTGTTATCATACCCTTTCAGAAAATCCCTCCAAAACCGCACTGGTTGTGTTGTTGTAGCGTGAGCACCGCTGCTTCGCTCCGTATATGAAATAACGCGCCCCGGCTATGTCCGGCAGTTTTTTGGCCCTTGACTGCTGACGCCCGTCCTTCCGTCCGTCCGACACAGGCCGTCGCAAAGCCTCAGGTGGAAAACATCATGAACGGTTTCAACGGGTGCTGCTTCGCGTACGGGCAAACCGGCTCCGGTGAGCACGTTATTATCCTCATCCTCATCGACCCTACCCCTACCCCAGGAACGGTGGCAGGGTGTATGAGCAGTGAGTGCGGTCTTACCAATCGCCAAGCAGCGTACGGCATAAAACACAGCCGGCAGCAGTACGAGTAGTAACTTTCTGCGTGGACGGCTTGCAACGTACTGAGCTTTAGTTTCGGGCACTTCTGGGACGGTGTCACCCTTATCCCCAAGGCCCGGGCTGCTTCGGGTAGATGGAATAACAGTCGATACGGCACCGGTCATGTGTTTCGACATCCTTTCCCCCCTGGCAAGCCCCTGAAAGTGTCAGCTCCAAGTGCCGCGTTTACGAGGTATCATAGTGCATATAGGCCAGCGGTCGGCGGCGGCGTCAGCGTGGGAGTAAAAACAGAGGGTGTTTATTCTCTATCACGGACAGGTTTCGTGTCCCCCAACCCATAGCAACTTACTTCTTTTTTGTTTTCCATTTTTGCGGTGGCCAAACGATTGTTTCTCGCGCGCGTCATTCACCCGGAAAAATCGCCGAATCGAAAAACCTGAAGGGAAGACTTACAGCATGTTCGGCGAGGGGGCTGGGAATTCTCGCGGGATGATCCCTCGGTGCATGGAAGAAGTGTTCACTCAGCTGGAGAGGAGATCTAAGGTACGGCGGTTCACTCCCGCCAGGCGAGAAAAATGACGGGGCTCACGCATATCGCAGTGACAGTGATCCACTCTTCGTACGACGGGTAATTTTGTTTCCGGATCGCCAACAGCGCGGCGGCATCGCTTGGTGCAACGTAACTATCGTTGTGCGCCACAGCAGATTCAAAACGACACGCGGCACATCCTACATACGTAAAAATATAAGAACCATCTAGTCTTCATATGAATGCCTGACCTTTCGTTAGAATTACCTCCAGAGCGGTGTTGTTTGATCCGCCCGCCGACGAAAGCAACCCAAAAACAGCAGCGCTGCACGCTTCCCGCAACGCATGTTTTCCCCCTAATTTTTCGCGTTCGCCGTATTCGCCCACCTCCCCCCATTTCCCGGTGTCTGTGTCTCACGCACCAAATTGCAGGATAAAGAGGTCGCGGTAGTAGTGTCTTTCTTGGAAATATATTGCGATCGGGTCAGGGATCTGGGGGAGGCGTACATGTCCCAGGGGGAGCGCGCCGTCCACGGCCTGAAGACGACAAGCGACGTGTACCAAAAGATGAAGCTGGTGAGAACCCTGGCTCTACGGAGAAACGTACCACCTGACAGCAGAACACACGCTCACCCACTTTGTCTTCGCGCGTCTGGATAGAGAGAGAGAGAGAGAGGTCCTTTCCATTGTGTTTGCGCGTTTGGAGAAGTTGATTTTTTTCGAATTTCGTTGGGGTGTACCGGGTATTTCGTTTCATTTCTTCTGTTTCGGATAGCGTTGTGTGCCCTCGTTCGTATTCCAACCCTGCCCTGCCCTGCCCTGTAGGGAATAGTGATGGAGGCAGTTGCAGCCCCGGTACGGTAAATTCACCCCCGGCGGCTGTGTTGGTGTACTACTGCACGCAGTTTCTCTGGCAGCATGCGGCTGACCCATAGCCTAGAGTACGGGAGGGAGGGGGGGGCAGGGGGCTATGTTTCGCATCCAGAACGGGCAAGCGAGATCGTTATTGCACGGGGAGAGGCTGATGCATTGCTTTGACTTTGAGGTGGTGTGAACAATGCCGATGCTGACGTAAGCACAACCGCCAATAGACAAGAGTATCGAGGACAGCATCGCCGGCTAAACACGCCCAAATGGACGGGAATATATGTGGGATATATCTGGGGTGTATTCGAGTAGCTGCGTCGCGATGTTTGATCAACAGTGCGCGTGGTCCAGGTCTCAAACCCACCATGGAACTCCACGCGGGTGGGCTTTTTTTCTTGGCTGGGAAACCCATCACAAAATGTTATCGCGAACCCCGTGGCAGTCATCAACGTATCGATGCCTGCAGATAACAGGATAAAAGTAGCTAGCCGAGATATATGCGCCGAGAGTATAAATCAACCCGTGCTAAAAGGACACCGTGTCATCCACCACCCTCTTGCCCCTCTATGTAAAGTCTTCAGCCACGTGCGTTTTTTTTTAAATCCCGACAAAGGCGTCTGGACAACTCAATAGTCTATGGCCATACGACTACGGTCATGCATGAGATCGAGTACGTCTCTACTATCGAGTACCCCCCCCCCCCCCCCCTACCCCTTTCTACCCCGCCGTGCAACGTTCACCCCATACCACAACAGTCGAGGGCGGAGAGTTTCCTGCCGCGCAACAAAGCCGGGACGTGGGGCGCTGGCAACCACTCCAGCACCGGCGGCAACGGTGGCGTGTGGGACTCGTACCTGTCCATGGATCTCAAGATACATGAAGACGTGCAAGGGAACGTTTTTGTTAAGGTGAGGCGTCGATCATGTTTCTCCCATGACCTCGGGGGAAGGGCGGGGGGTGACTGGGTAGCTTTCCTATGTGTGCATCGTGCCTGCTGATCGTCGATGCGATAATTCTGGGACCCTCGTTAAGGAGACACGCTGAAGCCCCGTACGAAAAATTTAACACGTGTTGAGCAGCGCGGGTAACAGGTACGTTACCGTCCATATTCAGAAAAATATGTGGCATCCTTTGGTCAAAGGAAGGGTAGAACCCAATGGCGGTGTCCTCCGTGTGGCGCGGTCGGGCTTCTCACTAGCAACGGAATGAACAAACCACGCGGCGCATTTCTCCGGATGCCCTCGGTATTCGCGAACTTTAGGTCCCAGAGTCGTCGGTAGCGCAGCTCATTCGTACAGCACTAGGACAAGCCGCAGCAGGCCAAGGGGGGCGACGTGTATCCATGCTCCTCTCGCTCGCTGTCCGTACGCTACATTCATGAGCTTTGGATAGCCCCCGAGCCTTGGATGGACTGTATGTTCGTGCGAGGGTACTTAGAACCCGAAAGACGGGGGGGGGGGTAGGGGCCAACCCGCCAGGTCTGAATCTCGACACCCCAAGCGGATCATCCGAGTATTATTATTTATTATTGTCATTATTTTTGCTACTTACTGTTGTTGTTGTTGTTCTTTTTATTTTCTTCTTCTTCCTATTCTTAATTTTCTTATTAACATCATCAGTGCTATCAACACTGTACGAATTATTATAGTGTTTGCCATCCTCAACCATGTACAACATGAGCTTCAGCGTTTATCACTCATAAACATCTCCTCAAAGAAAGAAGCATCATAATATCGTTACTGCAGCCTTGAGTGAAAATGCAGCATGGACCTAGGGACCGACTACTGCTAGCAGGTTGATGCCTTTGGCTCTGCTCTAGTCACTCACACCAGGTGTTTGACGATGTTGGAAGCAATAGGCTCTTGTGTTAGTTGCTGCTTGCCTCGCTAGATGTCTTCTGAACGAAGGGACGAGGCATTCATCGGCGAGGCAGCGACAACGCCTGCCAGGTATGATGAGGGGACGCTTGCCACAGATCAACATACCGCAACAGGAGGGAGGGGATACCATAACATCACGTCCAATGTGCTTCAACGTGTATCGCTCAAATACTTTTCCCCATGCGAAGAAGCATCCGAGTACGTATCGTTAACACGGTAATAATAGCGCCCAATAACCCCTGTCAGCGCCACGACCTGTTATTGCCGCTACTACAACCGCAACGCAGGACCTTTCTCTGATTCCAGTGACGACCCTGCAAGAGGTGTTGGAGATCATCAGCCTCGGCCTAAAAGTCAGGGCGACCCACGAGACCCAGATGAACCAGGTACGTAGATGGTGGTCATCGCGAGATGAACGGAAATGATCGTTTTCCCAATGTGTTCTGTTCTCCCTACCGAGGATCATTCATTGGAAGTATTTGACTGGATGAGGTCTCCTGCGCGGGCAAGGGGTCCCCGCCTGGTATGCCCTCCCACCCTGCGTTGATGCTTGGCTAGGGTATCATATACCCAGCCAGGAGTTATAGTAGTACCTGTAAACGATCTGGGTACACAAACCTATGAATACGGAGCACCGCCCGGTGGGTGGGATTGTCTCACGAATTTCGTGCCTAACTCTGCTCGCAAGGCCAGGGAGCGAAAAGAAGGAGCCCCCCCTCTCTGCGATGGAAACCCCAAGATATTTCGATACAATCCGCGGTTCCATTACTTGTGCCAAACTTTGGCTCTCTGATGGGATCGGTATTTTACCGAAAAAAAAACTTGACGAATGCTGTTGTTTTGTTTTGAAGACACGACGCCACCGAAAGAAGACACGGCGAAGAATCAGAAAACACGTCTCGATATTTTGGTGATGTGCTGGCCCTTCTAGACGTCCGCAGGCTTGTGGCCGTATCGCCGTTATTGGTTCTGTCCATCCAAGTGCTGTGATCGATTCATTCAGGCTGAATCAGGTCGTGGTGGGGAGGTAGCGAAAACATGGGATCACGGAGGATCTCCTTACAAAACGAGACCGAAACCAGGCAATATTGCCGGAACATTTCTGTTGAGGTTGAAAGACCGTCCCAACACTTTCATGCTCAATTGACTCCTGTAAAACAACTGCCGCCACAACGAGAAGGCAACGATAAGCTCTACCAGGTATATAGGTAGGGCAACCCGCAACGCGTTACAAAGCCACGCTATGCCGCAAAATGGTGGCGAATAAGCGTTGGCGCCCTTTGCTTTAAAATTGTTGACAAGTTGTGCCACACAAAGTCGGAATTCACAAAACAAAATGGCATCGTTTTTTTTTTCGAGGGCATCTGTCCTGATGACTGGTCGTGTCTCCGCCCTCTCTCTCTCTCTCTCTCTCTCTCTCTCTCTCTCTCTCTCTCTCTCTCTCTCTCTCTCTCTCTTCCATCGCGATTATGATGCTGCTTTTTGTTTGCTTTGTGCTTCGGAACCGAAAGGTTTCCAGCAGAAGCCACACGGTGTTTACGGTGACGGTCGTCCAGAGGGATCCCTTCACCGACGAGGCGATGACAGGTCAGTCCTCCTTACCTCTCGGTTGCATCAGACCCAGCACTCGCCCCCCCCCCCCCCCTTCGCGCTTGGTGCAAGCGATGCCTGCCTGGTCGGTGAAAACCAGAGGTACTCTCCGTCTCGGCATTGTAGGGATGCGAGGGTCTATGGCCACACGACTACGGCCATGCATGACAATGAATACACACCCCTCCACGTTCTCCCTTCGGCTGTCGCTACCAGCTAGAACCGACATGCTGCACCCCCAGGAGGCGTTGTGTTATTGCTGTAAGCATCTCTGTCGGCCCGCGAATGTAAGCCTTGCGCTTCAAGCGATTGTTACTGGGGCGCTGACAGCGAACGAACCAGGCCTCGCGTGTCCGGGGGCGAGAATGGCTGCTCGCCGACAAGACAGGAGTGGTACTGTGGTTGGGTGCGTTGTACAGCGGTGGCGAGTTGGATTGGACTGACTATGGTTCGGGCGTACCCCTGTGGCACTTGCACGCATTGTGACGTGATCAATACGCCACGTCGAGGTACGTGAGAAGCTCGCCTTCGCTCGAAGCATGTACCCCGAGTTTAGTTACCACTGTTGATGCGGCGTCTCCGGCGGCCGTTTTCGCTGTTGCGGCAATGACTGCTGGATTTTCGTGACGCCTCCCCCCCCCTCCCCCCGATTTATTACATATAGGTTGAATTGACGTCGGTTGGCAACGACATTGTAAAACATGGCGCTCACTACATTAGCTAAACAACCAGGGTACCGTTTTCTTTTGTGTTTGGGCGGTCGGTCACAGCGGGTCTTCGAGTTAGGTTATATGTGTGGGGTGAGGAACCTTTCCCCGCACAAAGGGAATGATCGTAGCACGTAGTGTTTATGGTAAGGTACCCAAGAGGCCGTTACACAGTACTCCCAATGTTGTCTCTGGAAGTGGCCACACCCGAAATTATTTAACTCATTGAAGCTGTCGTCCATATGTAAGTCCGCTTCACAAGAGGTTCTTAGTAGGACGCAGCTCACCCTTCATGCGATTCGCCGTACGCCTCACGGCGCTTCGCGTTTGGTGCAAGCAATGTCTGCCTGGTCGGTGAAAACCGGACGTGCTTGGTCCCAGCATTGTACGGGTGCGAGGGTCTATGGTCATATGACTACGTCTATGCATGATATCGAGAACACCCCCCCTCCCTCCCCGAATTTCGTACACTGCAGTATTATGGTGCCCCCCCCCCTTCCCCCCCCGAATTCCTTATCCCCCCCCCCTGAATTTCGTACGGTGCAGTATTTTGGCCCCCCCCCTCCCTCCCGAATTCCGTATCGTCGCCGATTTCTCGATCTGCGATATTGCTTCCCTATGTATTCGTTGTAGTAGAGGACCGAAGGGGGGGTAGGTGAAGCCCTTGATGCTCCCACCTCACACCGAACCCTCATGAGAACGCCTGCGAGGGTGTATACAGTCATCTACAACAAGTAATCGTCCTTGCTGGAACGATCCAAACGCACGCAACTTGGTGATAGGGATACTCAACCTCGTGGACCTCGCCGGGAGCGAGCGACTGAAAAAGAGCGCTTCGGAAGGGCAGCGGAAGACAGAGGCTCTGCACATCAACTCGTCTCTCACGGCGCTTGGCAAGGTGCACGCTCAGTCGAGGGCAGCACGCCGTCTTAAAGAATCCCCATCGTGACAATCTGAAAAAGGCTGCCGCCGTAAAGGCGGAATACGATCAGGCCTATACACAGTTAAGCGCGCGAAACATCTTTGAAGCAAACCTGCGGGGTGCCACAGGGCGCAGGAGGAGATCATGGTTGAGAGTCGTTTTTTTTACACTGCCCTTTGGCCCGTGTTGATGTTTGCGCGAGGACCTTTGACTTTCAAGCAGATTAAGGCCGAATGCATTGAAGCAGCCCTTGGCTACTCTAGGTTAAAACAAGTGTGCTTGAAGGGCTGCATGTGCTGCACCGGTTGCGTGAATTCCCGGTAGGCCTGGTGGTAAAATACGCGCTCTTCAGTATAACGGAGAAGCGTGCCTTGCGTATGTACTCTGCGTTATCACACCCACAATCCTTGCCCGCGCCGTGCAAAAGCCACCGCCTTTTGCGGCGACCGAGTGAGGAAACAGGACCCCACACGATCGATGCCGGAAGCAAAAAATCAGCGATCCTCAAAGCAAGCGAAAGGACGATCACGAACAAAAAACGAACAACGCAAAAACACATTCCCAGACGGAACAAACACATAAACACACAACAATGACCCCAGGTGGTCATGGCGCTCGACCCCAGCTCAGGGCTGACCCACATTCCTTACCGGGACTCGAAGTTAACGCGCCTGCTCCAGAACTCCCTAGGGGGCAACAGCTTTACGGTGGTGCTGGCAACAGTGCATCCCATTGCCAGGTGCGTAGACGAAGAGTAGGGTAGCATGATCTCCCACGGCGGAGATGAGTCGAACGCCCCGTCGAATGGAGATGTAATTGTTTTGTTCCGTGTAGAAACGTCGTGCGTTCGCTGAGGTTGCCGCGTTTCGCGGTAGCAGCTTCTCAGCGATTGGATCGACGCCGTGGATGGTGTACGTAGCGGTAATGTGTACGTGGGAGGTAGCGTCAACGTGTTCGCTTCACTCAGCTATGTCGTAACTGTAACGTCTTCCCGGAAGCCTGTGACCCCCCCCCCCCCCCCCCAAGCGGACACCATGGCTGGCGGTCGAATTAGATCATTTGTGTAGGGTGGAGCACCCTACCTCCGCACAAGGGGAGTAATCGGATCACGCAGTGTGCACATGGTAAGGCACCCACGAGGCACTAACGTAATACACCCTTTGCTGTCTCTGAAAGTGGCCACACCAGAAAACAAATGAACTGGTTCAAAGCTGTCGTCTGTAAGAGAAAGAAAGTCTGCCTCTCAAGCGGTTTTTAGTAGGGTGCAGCTCGCCCTTCATGTGACCCGCTAAACACCTCACGGGGCTTCACGCATTGTGCAAGAATTGTCTGCCTGGTCGGTGAAAACCCGACGTGCTCCGTCCCGGTATTACAGGGATGCGAGAATCGATGTTCCCACGATTACGGCCATACGTGACAATGGGCACCCCCACCCCACCCCCCAAGCAAGAGATACGCAAAAAGTGCTGGCTGATTTCCAGTCCAAAGCACGCATCATTTCATTTTTTAGTGATGCGTCAAGGGAGACGGATGGGGGGCTGGGGTTAGACCACGCGTGCAAATTGCAGGCGTCCCCAGACTGCCGGGTCAATTGTGCAGTCGGAATCTCCCTCGATGAAGTTCGGGGACCACGGGGTCGGGCAGCAGACACTGAAAGCCCGCCGTTAATAACGCCTTCCTAACTTCAACCGCTTCATCACGTCCTCCTGTCCCCAAGAGGTCACCACCCACGGACACTCGTACGATGCGTAGCTTCCTTCTGCCCCTCCCGTGCTCCCGTCTGCGCCCACTCACACGCTGAACGGGAGCACCCGGCGTTCTTGTACTGTGTACATACGGCAGAGGTCATCGCCCACGGACAATCGTATGATACCTGTAGCACCTACGCACTCGTATTTTAAGCCATGACTCATGTGTGCTGCAATTTAGGTTTTCCGATGAATGTCTCAGCACGCTCCAGTTCGCGAACCGCTGTCGAAGCGTGCACAACCATCCCAGAGTGAACAAGCTGGGCGACGGGTCGGTGGGAGACCAGCGCAAGCTGAAGAAGATGCAAGACGAGATACAGGCGCTCAGGCAAGACTGGCATCACCCCTTTTCGCATGCCGTATAAACATCGGTGGATTCAAGTTCTTGCGTATACTTCGTGCAAGTTTTGCGCCAATACCGTGGTCGGTATTTTGTTTTCTTATGACATGGGATGAAACGTGATCTAGATCACCTAGTGTAGTTCCTCCCCGGCCGTTGTGAGAGGTTCTTGTGCAGGATCTGCCTTACAGGGCAGATGATCTGCATAGTACAGATCCAACCCAGGGAACATATGCTACAGAGTAGTAGATCATACAGATTATACGGGTCCCACCCTAAAGCAACATGAACTACTAGATCATGCAAATTCGAGAATATATACGAATCTCTGCCTTGAAATATCTAGATGGTGAAATGTGGGAATCGAATATCTATCTGAAGTGTGCAAGAATCTTCCCAGTGACAGTGACATTGGGAATCGATAGTTTGTGCGAGGTTTGAAACACTCCCAGCATACGTTTTGCCATTGCCGCGAAGGTCGACGAAAAGATGCCAGATACGTATGTAATCTACATGCACCACCCCCGTTCCTCCCCTCCTCCTCCTTCTCCTCCTCCTTCTCCTCCTCCAACTTTTTCTCCTCCCTGCCCAATTACAAGCACAAACAACAAAGCCGAAAGTTGTATACACGTAGGTCGCGGCAGCGTGTTTCCCCTTCATGCCAACGTTTTCTCCGTACAACGGCCTTTGCGTGCTCGTGGCCTGCCCTTCCCCCGTCCCGGCAATGTGGGGATGCGGGGGTCTATGTTCATACAACCCCCCCCCCCCCATTTCCGTCTCGAAAGGGATGCGTCGTCAATGGTCAAATTACCAAGGAAAATAAAAAACGAGTACGCCCCCCCCCCCCCCCGCAGATGATGAATTCCCTCAATCGCCCTAATGAGCTCACGAAGACTGTATTTTTTTAATCGTGTTTGGCGTATGTACCACCGAACGAGCAGATTGAGACTCGAACACGGCGGCGGCGCCGGCGGAGGCCTCGGAGGCGCCGGTGGGGACCCCAACGCCCGCGTCATGGCGGTTCTGATGCAGATGGGGCTCGAAGGGGCGTCTCAGCTACCGGACGGCTCCATCCGCTTGCCGGACGGTCGCATCGTCGGAAATTTTGGGCTAGACGGGGAGGGCAGAGACGGCAATCACAGTGATGCAGGAGACGGCGGTGGCGGGGGGGGCTTGGGCCGTGATTCTTACGCGAGCGGAGTCTTGAAAGGGGTTTCGTCCACCGTGAGGGCGATGGTAGAGGCGCTGGAGGGGGAGGTTCGTCGCCTCAAGGTTAAGCTGCAGGTCGGTGGCGGCGAGCGAAGCCAAATGTGGTGGTAGTGCGTCTATCGGGGCGGCTTTAATACCAGAGCCTTTCGTGGTCAGACAGGGTGAAGAAGCCGGCACGTGCTACGTATGTGCATACCTGGTATTCGATACGGGAACAACAGCACAACTAATGTTTGTAACGTTTGTAATGTTTCTGAGGCCTCTCGCTCTACGAGCTCTGTACAACAGGTCTTGATAAATCGTGTCAAGCTCAGCCCGATACACAATCCCATGGGCTAGGTGTACATCCAACAATATATCAAAACTTGTTATACCAGGCCTTTTCATGGGTCATGACCCAGCTCGCGGGTCGACTCGGGTCGGGTCGGGTCGGGTCGGGTCGGGTCGGGTCGGGTCGGGTCGGGTCGGGTCGGGTCGGGTCGGGTCGGGTCGGGTCGGGTCGGGTCGGGTCGGGTCGGGTCGGGTCGGGTCGGGTCGGGTCGGGTCGGGTCGGGTCGGGTCGGGTCGGGTCGGGTCGACTCGGGTCGACTCGACTCGGGTCGGGTCGACTCGGGTCGACTCGACTCGGGTCGGGTCGACTCGGGTCGACTCGACTCGGGTCGGGTCGGGTCACCCTTACCCGAACCGACCCGACCTGACTTGCAAGGTCTGACCCGACCCTTGAACAGCCCTGAAAACCGCACGTCGGATTCAAAGGAACCTTGTCAGCACCAAATGACTGGGCTCAAAACTGTACCACCTCTGGCTGCAAATATAAGGCACGTGTAGTATTGATATCAATTTGAACACTGTCCTCATACATATGGCAAGAGTGTTAGTCACCAAGATATGTTGCAAGGCTCACCTTGATTCGCACTTCTCCCGACGGGATGGCAACTGCGTAGGAACAAAGAGGGGCGGGGGTGGGAAACCTGAACCGTGAATGGTTAACTACGACGGTGTGTTTCTCGTTTAGGTGGCTGGGATCACAGCTATGGGGAGGAGGGGGCAGACCCTGAATTTCTTACTCCGACTATCCTGTTCAGTCTAGAAGCCGGGAGCTACGGATATAGTCGTTGGTTGTGCGTAGTACTCGCACCGGGATCTACGTTGTTGGACCTACGTTCATGTTTAGATGCCCGCAGTTCGGTTTGATTGCGCATGAGCGACAGACAAGCGCTGAAAGGAAGCCGTAGGCAACAAAATGACGCCGGCGATGGAATTAGCATCCCCGGGAGATTGGCCGGAATGAGTGCGGTCTGCTTTTCGTGGTTGAGCTCCGCTGCATGTATACAGCAGACGAGTTCGCGATCTCTGTACGGCATATGTGTACTATTGCGGGGCGTTTCTCGCTGTTTGAAAAGGATACATACAGCACATATGCAAACACGGCGCTATTTTTTTTTCCAATGTTCTGCAGTGGCAGTCCTGGCCCGCTCCTTTTGATGCAATAGCTCCAACGTGGCAGCCTGGTTTCCTCGGAGGGCCGCAAGGCTTTCTAACCCAGACTTGAAGTGCGATTCATTCAACCTTATCCCATACCACACCACGCCGACAGGAGCGCAAGAAGGATCTTGCCGGCTTGCAAGGCAAGCTTGACGCGGTACGAGCGGCCACTGCGGAGGGGCAAAAGGAGTCTAGACGGCGAGAGAACGACCTAGCGCAAAGGCTCGCCGTAGCCAAGGCCCAGCTTGGCACAGTGAAGGCAGCGGCGGGCCGGACCAAGGATGAACAGCTGGCCGCGGTCTTAACGGGGAGTCATGAGGTGAACTTGATAGTTCGAGGCAGCAGAGCGTGTGGAGGAATAAATGCTCTGAGTTGTTGTTGTTGTTGTTGTTGTTGTTGTTGTTGTTGTTGGTGTTGGTGGTGGTGGTGGTGGTGGTGGTGGTGTTGTGTGTTGCTGCTGTTGCTGTTGCTGTTGCTATTGCCGTTCCTGGGAAGAGCTTATCAGCTTATATCGCCGCACTTACTTGGTGACTCGCCGACTTCGCCGTGGTTTGTTTGGGCAAACGAAACCAACCCTTACCCCTCATTCACGGATGCCCCTTTGTCATGGGTGCTTGCATTAGTAGGAGATTGCAGGCATTTGCTATCGAAAACGTCTATTCGAACGGGTCCTTGGAACGCTGGGGGCGCTACGGGTCCCGCTGTCTCCAAAGGAAAAAAAAATCCATGTGAAGGTTTCCTAGAACATGTACCATGTAATAGCTGTAAGCAATACCCTACGTACGCGTGAAAAAGTGGTCAACCCACGGTGGCCCTCACCAATCGCCAGATGCGCGCTTGATTGGTTGAAAGCCGGGTGTACCCCAACGTACCTCAAGCTCCGCGCCCTGACACAAACGCATGCCGCCCTTCGCGCGACGCTCTTCTTCTCATCCACGATCTACTATCCTCTTCCTTGCGTTGACAATTTGGTAGCTTCTTCGGCGGCAGCGACGGACGCTTCTCAAAATCACGGGGCGTGCTGACATCGATGGTCCTGAGCATTCGGATGCGCGGGCAAAGGAGGCAAAGGAGGCCAGGTGTGACTCCGACACAGAATACGATTTTTGACCGAAAATAAAACCGGATTGACGGACGGGGGGGGGGAGGGGACTCCTCAATTCACATGTGGCGGGACCCCCTGCACAATGTATGTGGAGGCAAATATTTCTGGAGACATTAAACAATGTTAGCTCCACAAGCTGTCGACAACCTCTCAATCCGGTACTCCTATTGGCGTGCTACAAATATTCAATGTCTCCGAAACGATATTTTAACGCCCACAGTGTCCCCGGTGGCTCGGTAGTTGGTAGGTTGTCCGCCTGCCCACTAGAGATCAGTTTCGTGGAATCGAGTTTCACCAAGTGCATACTCGTCGAGACTTTCTTTTTGCATAAAAGTTGACTAGCGGAAAGCGCGAGAGCGTGAGTCAACCTCATTGCATGAAAATCGACGAGCAGTGGGAATGCTGAACCCTATCATATGCGCGATAAAAATGAAGGCACGTACCGGGGAGGAGAAGGGACGACACCTGTGACCACGGCTTGTCCACAAGGTCACTGAGGGTAAAAAACCACCTCCAAGTTGAGCAGGAAAGTAGTAGTGATGATTAAAAAAACAAAAATGTGCTAGGGGCGGGGGTACCTGCGCTGAGGTGTATTCTCAGTAACATATGCCTAGGCCATGGCGTTGCTCCTCTGGTTTCGCTTTTCTTTTCCTCAAAGTCAGGTTATGGGTGACTTTACTAATGACTTGCTATTGCGGGGGACCATAGTTAACAGAACATATGGTATACATAAAAACCTATATGTTTAACCATTTTTTCTAACAATATTTGGTCCTGTTAACTGTGGCCCCCCGTAATAGTAGAGTAGAGCTTCTCAAGTGAGTATCATAAACCTCATAAAATATTTGGTGCGCCCCTCCATGAACATCGTAGCATGCATCCCGAGTGTGCCTTTTCTCTACTCAAACCCCCCAAAGAATGGACCCGATTCATGGGTGCCCGCGGGACGATTACCTCGATAGGAACTTTTGCACTCGAGCGGGCGAGACAGGTGGTGTAAACGGCAGTGTCTATCGATCCGCACATAGTTGTTGTTGTATAAATAAACGTCCGACCTAAACATCGTGGGTTTGGGCGACACTTAACAGCCAGGGTTAGGCTGTCCGTTAAGAGCATGCACATGATGTCGAGCTGGAAACCCCCCCGAAGGCACTGATCACGTGTGGGCCGAGCTTTGCAATAACCCCCCAGGGATAGGGTATATGTTTGTCTCGGATCTATCGACGGGACACGTACGTGTGCCGTTGGGGATTGGATGAAACAGCGAGTCAAACGCCCGAGGCATCCGACCCCCTAAACCAGTGCGTCTGCGTATACACCAAGCCTACCTCCCTAACAGTGCCACCCCGGTTCCCGCCCTTGGCTCATAATGTTATATGTCAGAGAGAGAAAGGACGAAATGGCCAGGCACGAGCAAAGCTTTCGGGCGCTCAAGTTCAGCAATGAGGTAAGCCCCCACCGCAAGGGAACAGTAAGACACCCATGGCTGTCTATAAGCGTGATCTCCAAGGTTCGGAAAATGAGTACGATGGGTGGCACAGAGGTATGAACAAAACGCACGAGCATACCCCCTCCCCCCCCTCCCCCCCCCCCCCGACAAAGAAAGTACTCCTCACAAGCGGGTCGAACTAGAGTGCAGCTCAACCTTCATGCGACTCACCCAACACCCCACGGCGTTTCGAGCTTGGTGCAAGCGATGTCTGCCTGGTCGGTGAAAACCGGACGGGCTCCGTCCCGGCATAGCAGGGGGGTGCGAGGGTCTACGGTCATACGACTGCGACCATGCATGGCAATGAGTACACCCCCCTCGCCCCTGACGAAATCATGTATACCTTTGAACGTGGCCTGCAGGTTGAGACCGAAAACCTGAGGCAGAAATGCGAACAGGCCGCCCAAGAAGAGGCGAAGGGACGAGCCATGACCGAGGCGAAGCTAGAGAAATGCGTGACCCGTCGGAATCGAGAGGTAACTCGTCACATCTTCCGCAGTGTGGCTTCAACAAAGAAGGAGCGCTTCGTAACCGAGCCCCCACCTGCCTGAGCGTGTGTGACACACTCTCGGGTGGTCTGGATGCTGAAAATCGGATACTTTTCAGGACGCCTTGGGTTTCAGGACGTACCAGATGTACTAGAAAAACAGTTTTCGACACCACTAGTTTAGTGCATGAAGCATACAGTTCGCTACTTTCATACCTTGCGTTCGGTCACGAAGCGGCCCTATTTCTGGATGTTTCGGTTGTACGGCTTGGGTCTGCAATCGAGGATTTTTCATCGGCATGTACAAGGCTTATCTTTGCGCTGGCACCTTAAGGAATCTTATGGAAATGGCGGACTTCGTACAGCCAACCTCCCCTTGTCGGCATTTTAATCGGTATATCAACTGATGTGTGTCTTCACCCCCCCCCAAATATCAACCATTCACGGTGGGACAGGTTCGAGAATTTTCCCTAGAGCTTCTCCTGCTGCACGACCACGCCCTCTCCTTAAGGCGCACTCTCCATTCCGCCGGCCTGGACCCACCGCCTCTCTGTGAAGCCTCGTTACCCGCCGCTATTCGCGACGCGGACGCCGCATTAGGAGAAGCCTTGACCTCTACTGCCACCCCCGCCGCCGCCGCCGCTACCACCACCACCACCACCACCGCCACCACCACGGCAAACCCCACCTCGTCAAACAGTAAATCGACCCCAGCTTTGCTTCTTCAGTCCGCATCTCTTCCTCGCCTCTCGAGGCTTCTCAGGGCACGAGGAGAACAACCCCTCGACAGGTTTCTCCCAGAGTCAAGGCCGCCGGAAAGGGCTGACCTTGATGAGCGTAGCAACGCCACCGGTGGGAGAGCCGCAGCAGCCGCCCCTCGTGCTCGTCCGCGATCTGCGGGGGTAGCAAGAAGAACGACGACGACAGTGACGACAACGACGCAGCGCGCATCCATCCCGGGGGCAGCAGCCGGCTTAGGCCCGGCTTGTAGGCGGTCTGATAGCGGGGTTAGGGGCGGGGGTAATCGGCGTGTGGGAAGAACACGGCGGCCCACGAGTGCACCAGGGCGACATCCCTGCGGAAGCGGGGGTGGGGAGAGTTGGGCGTTGGGGCGACATTGCTCGTCTGGGCAAGTGGAACGTGGGGGCGGGGGGTGGGAAGGCCGAGGCGAGAGGGCACTGGCTGGGTGGAACGCGCAAGACTTGGTCGGCAGGGATGCGGGAGAGCTGTCTCGAGATGGGTTGATGCGCCTGATCGGGACGCTGCGGGAAAGCTTGGCCGGGTGCGAGGGGAACTGGATCGAGGAGGGGAACACAGAGGTGGGAGAGAACGGTGGACTCAAGAATACACAGCAGAATGTTGGGCGTTTTTTGTTTCAATATTCTGGGCTTTGGCGGGGTTTTTTGGTTTCCGACCGCTGCATGACAAAATTTCCGTGCGACAAAATGGTATCTAGTGAATGCCACCACCCCCGTTTGAAATACTCCACACGACGGGCATATCATCTGCATATAGATCGTATAGATCAGATAGATCATTTACTGATATACCACATAAATCATCTACATATACGTCAGATAAAACATCTGCAGATACATCAGATACATCATCTATGGATAGATCAGATAGATCAAATAGATCATCTAGATTCTAACCTGCCGTCTCTGACATGTTGTGCAATATCTGCATAGTACAGATTCAACCCAGGAAACATAACCTTAACCATGCAGAACACACGGCTCCCCCCCGGTAAGATGAGCTAGTTCCTACAGATCACACAGATAATCTGCCCTGAAGGAGCTAGATCATGAAGTGGGAATCGATTATAAACCTTTCCGATGTGTCAAGCTTTCGCGTTTCTCAGCCGCCAGCGGGGACGATGAGAGAGAGAGAGAGATCGTTCGCGAATAGGGGACACAGCAGCTTTGTCGGAGTAATATTACGATGTATACTTCGTATACATACACGATACGTACACAATCTGTTTTTCGTGGAATTTCGAGTGATCAACGTTGAAGGTTACGCTAAATACTGTCGGATGGCAGACGCAAGAGTATTAGTGTTACGTACTATTAATATTAATAGTACCTGGGGTTCATTTTTGTCTGTAAGGTTAATCGAGCGTGGTTTTTATCGACTCATCCTCGCCGACGTTCCGCCACAGAGACCCACCCCCCTTTATTTAGGCAAGCGAGATTTTTGGATTTTTCCCGCGCTTTTTTTGCTAAATTGTTCCAATATGTCCTTCGTGCCAACGAAGGGCATCGTGAAGCAGTGGAAGAAGAACATGCAGTCGAAGTGATCAACAATGAATGATGCAAAATAAAAAAATGTATGTTGCTGTTAGAAAGGCCTTCACACCTCGAAAAACGAAACATTTAACGCTCAACATCAATCATAATGGTTCAGCGGATGTTTTGTCAGGATTACGTTATTACGTTCCTTGGTTTCTATATACTGAGGTGATGTACGACGTAGTGAACGTACGTTGTGATATTGGCTGGTAATTGCGTAACATAATGTTATCTTGTCGGCTAGATTCCGCAATGGCAACAGTATGGTGTCACTTTGTTATGGTATGTGGCTCATTGTGAGTAACATAGCGTTAGGATGTTAGCCAAAATGCTAACTGCTGTATCGTAACACACACGTTAAATAAACAACGTCCACAATCGATAAAACTCTGTAAGAACATTATGTTATTGCCTTCGCTCGTATGCAATTTACGTAGGAAAACAAGTTACCAGGTAGCGGAGAATGTTAGCGTACGGACGTTGAGATCCATATACGTACCTATTGTGATGTGCAGTCAACACGCACTGATACGAGTATGCGAGTATCTTAGTTGGGATGTTCGGATAAATGCTACATGCGGATAAATTGCGAGTCTACCTTACTCCTAGTTCGTAGTACGGTAATAGTATGTTCAACTTACGTCGGTTGAGACGTTGACCATACGTATAGCAGGGCAGATAGCTTACAGTACCATAAGGAATGTTGCTATAGGCCGCTCACCGTCAGAAATGTTGCTATAGGACAGACTAGCTCACCATTAGGAATGTTGCTATAGGACGCTCTCCACTAGGAATGTTACCATAGGACGGACTGTCAGCCAGTCGGTACATCAGCCCTCAGAACCTATCTGCTCGTAGCATGGGCAGTCCCGGATGATCAGGCGAACGTCAGCCCTACCTCGATCACTCCTCCCTTTCTCCTCACTTTCTCCTCCTCTCCTTTATTTCTCCTCTTGATCTCGGATATCAAGATTATTTCCATAATGGCCACATAAGCGCCAATTTCAAACCATCTATTTTCTTCTTCACAAGTGATATTCACAGACACTTCGGCGCCACCTCTGTCATCCCCTTTCACAGCGACAGAGCCTCGACACATGCATTATTCGTTTGGATAACGTACACCCCCATTTTAACGTCAAGGCCACGAAAGACTGCGGTGCCGACTACCAGGTAATGGCGTTCCGGGTGCCTCATGCCGCGATCGCATACCTCAGTGCCGTATCGCCGTCGGAGGGGCTTGAAAAATCGTACACGACGTTCCCACGGTACAACCAACGGTGGTAGCAGAAGCCTCTGATCAACTAGGCTACAATTTTGGGGGCAATAAGCAAGGGAAGGAACCCACAGTAATGATACAAATCAACGAGCGAGGACATTGAGATGAGAGAAGGGCCAACAAGTATGGGTGTGATGCCATGCCGCACCAGAGAGGCCTCATTGATCCCTAGCTACACGAATTAACGTACGACGCAACGTTATAACAGTAATCTGGAAAAGAAAAAGAGAGGGGACGCCCGCAGGGTGGATCTCTTTTCGAGAAAGCCTCGTTGTTGTACTGGGAGACAGCGATTAAGTGTCAGTCCGTGGGCGATATCGCAGCTCTACAACAGCACAACAAAGTAGAAGGAGGCTAGGAAAAAAACAGGCCATCCCGCCCGCCCGCCCATCGTTGGTAGCGAGGCAACGACATCAGGTTTGTTAAGAGTTTATGTTACGTACGTCCCCAATCTGACATCAACAACATGTTATTGCTGTGTTAGCTCGTGCTTGAGGGCATGCACAAAACGTGCTCTATAGATGGATAGCATGCTGGTGGCATAGATGCATAGCGTACTAGCGTTACAGATGAATAGCATACTGGCGTTATCAATGGGTAACGTACTGGCGGGGTTTCCTGAAAAACTGAGGCGTTTCTTTGCCGGCATCCCTCCTAAATATCCCCTGTTTTGTTTTTTAAACATGGAGGCGTTTTTTTGCTGGGGATGCTATGTTATTCTCCCCTCTCGACAATGTTGTAGGGGTCCGCGCGTGTGAGAGGGTCTCTAAGGAACATCCTAACGTAGTGCTACATCGCGACCAGTTCCGAAGGCAACTTATACTACCTACGTCAAATGTTACGCTATCCGACCTCAAGGAAGACCAAGAGGGGCTCTAATAACGAACCACGATATTCGCTATTAACACGATGTTAGGGCGTTATGCCTAACACTGCCCTGAACCTAACACAGTGTTAGGGTGTACATTCTAGAGCCTCCTACATCATACCAGTATGTTAGTTAGTTAGCAATTGGTGGATTGTGATTACAGTGCATGTTAGGTTGACAACGTACGAATCTGGACAAGTCCTGACATTTTGACATGATGTTAGAACACGTACCTATCACTGTCTAACACCATCTTACCGTACCAGAGCCGGCGAGATAGAGAATAAACATACCGCAAATAAATGCTTTATAATGTATGCTGAGATGCATCTAACGCTATGTTTCCGCGTTACGCTATTGCTCCTCCACTGCTATCACTATAGTGGGACGTTGGCATGCTTCTGCGTTAGGCCCCATAACGTAAATACGTGTCACGATATCCGAGGTGTGAAGCCTTTTTGTTGGCAGACTCTACGTCGATAGCTGAGCGTTCGCCTAATTTAGCTTTACCTTTCCCTTTGCAGGAAAGAACAGGTGCTAACGTCGTCGGGAAAGTTTATTTCAGAGGCAAACAATACATTCGCCGCTTGCGGACTCGATCAAACCCCTCTTTGCCTGCTTGGTGACTGTCGCCCTCACGCCTGCCCCCAGCAGCAGCACGAGGAACTGCAGCAGCAGAAGCAGCCACAAGCTCGACGGGAATATCAAACCGGAAAAACCGCGCAAGGAGCAGCGGGAGTGCCACTCAAGAGCCGGGGAGCGGGTGGGGAGAGGGGGGGGCCCGCCGCAGACAGCCCCGAGGAAGAGAGGGCCGAAATGCAAGCCCGTCTCAGGGGGCAAGCGCGGAGGTACAACGACCTTAGGGTCGCCTACAAGTCCCTCTGCCGCCGTCTAGACAAATATCGCAGCCTCGGCGGTGCCAGGGCGATGAAAACGCGCGGTGGTGATAGCGAAAAATCCGACATCGTTAGGCTCTCCGCCCGGTATGCCCGAGCGCCATCCGGCGCAAATCTTCTCGCCGCGGGACGAGGCACACCAGATATGCAGAACCCTGGGAACGGGAGGGCGCAAACCGCTGGGGGCGTTGCGCCCCGACGCTTTCCAGAGGTATAGGGGAGTGGGTGTGCCACAGGTCCGGAGGGGTTAGCGAGAGAGCAACAAGTTGTCCGGGAGGGGGCAACTGGGTACCCGGGAGTAGCAAAAGTGTGATATAAGCGTGCATTCTATACGTGTCTCACCAGTTTTATCGTCCGACGGCGCTTGCTGGGTGGCAGCACAAAAAGCTGTCCCCAACCAACAGGTCCAAACTAACTTGTTCATGTGTCTCTTCGTGGCCGAACAGGCGGGTGCCGATTCCGTATCGTAACCCTTGTTAAAACTCCGCTCTTGCGCACCAGAGGCGTAGCTCTGTCCGAGTACACGACGCTCCACAAAACTGACGCAAACGTGTGCGTGCGTTCTTCTTGACATCCAGCTCAACCGGTGTCCGTGCCGATTCTTCAATCCTAGAAGAGATGCAAGTTATGTGGCCACAAAAACTACGCCACAGAGACAATGCGTTGCCATGTATGCACAGTAGACAATACCACGACATATCTTCATACTGAATACGACAGGCACGACATACACATTCTCTAAAATCGAGGAACGAAAAAAAAACAAAGAAAAACAAAGACGAAGACAAATCGAAAGAGAGAAAAAAGAAAAAAGGTCGTGCTCTCCCGCAGGGGATGTGGCAGACACTCGAAAAGAACGAGTTAACCCCTTTAGAACTCCAGTCCCGTTTTGGGGGACAAGGCACTCAAATTCCAAGTAATTTGTCCCCAATTGTCCCCAAAACGAGACTGCAGTCCTAAAAGGGTTAAAGAAAAAGAAGAGAAAGAAAACACCACTACTTGTAAATACTGAGAACCAAGGGAAAACAACAGGCAAATCAATAGCACAAAGCACCCTCCAGGTAGCCGCAGCAGTTAGTGGTACGAGTAGCATAGCCAGGTTCTCCCGGCCAGTCCGCCTGGTACCTTGCTACCCAGACTACCTTAATTGTCCTGCGTTCATCAAGTATGTCCCAAATAAGTTATACTCGTAGTCACCACAACGGGATCGACCGTGAGCAGAATAACCGCTTTTACAGATCTTCTCAAATGTCCCGGGTCAAACGTATAAGGCAAGGCCCTTGATTGACACCGGCATCTATACACACGCAAGAAAATCCGCCTCACAAGCGGTTCTCGGTAGGATGAAGCTCGCCCTTCATGCGACCTCGCCCAACACTTCACGTTTCGCTTCGCGCTTGGTGCAAGAAGCAACGTCTGCCTGGTCGGTGAACACCCGACGTGCCCCGTCCCGGCATTGCAGGGATGCGAGGGTCTACCGGTACAACACTACGGCCATGCACGACAAACAGGACCCCCCCCCCCAAAAAAAAAAAAAATGCCAGCGTCAATCGCAACGCATTGTACGGCGGCGGTAAATGCTCGTTAATATAAGGGCCAATTGATACTCATATAGATATATAGAAGTGTCTTATATTTCTGTCCAACGAGCAATAGAGAGTGCTAAAATGCTTGTCGGATCCAAAACACATTGGGTAGTTCGGGAGAGAGAGTCGCCATGATAGAGAAAGCGCCCTCTGTGAGTAGTACAATCTTGAGCTCATTCAAACGTACAGCCTCAAATACCTTCCGCCACTGCACGGCTCCAATGCTTGCCGCTGCAAATAAAAGAACAGGATGTGCGGTACGTACATAGCCATTCGAGGAAGTCAGTGCACCACTGCAGTCGATAATATAGTGACCGTTTGGGCCCTGATACTGCCACGCACCTTATATCCCCGGCCAGAGTGGTGGGTATGTCGGAATGTGAAGAGTGCAGAAAAGCCGGATTAGAGAAACAAATCGGGATTGGCATGCGCGGCGCAAAAGTGAGTGAGTTGTTTCGCAATATTAACCCTTTCGAGAGACCTCGGGGGGGGGGGGGGATTGCCGGGGGAAGAAAAGCGACGACTACAGCGACGGCCACTGCTGTGTGATTGGAGAGATGATGGTGACTTTTAGCGTCCCAGATACCATGGTTGTTGAAGAAATGAAACGTAGGCTCGGAGGCGCGGCATGATCCCGTATGCCCGTATTTGCTGTGCGCTCACGCCGCTACCCGCAGACGGTTTGATAGCGCCTAAATACTTGACTGTTTTCGGTCGCTGTCTCGGGGCTTCCTAGGCGCCAGCGACACACACCCATATACGTCCTTGATCGGTGCCATGCGCTCAGCAGAGGTCTGACTAGAAGGGGTGAAGGACAAAAAACATTGTGTCATCGAGGGCGGGGCCTAGTACGGGGGAGCATAGTAGCCAGACCCAAATATCGATCCTGAACATAACATGAGGGGACATGTGGGTTTTGGGCCCGTCGTGGGTTCTGATCACTGCTGTCACCTCGCAGTGGTCAGAGCCCAGAACCGTCGGTAGAGACAACGCCATCGGTAAGGACAATGCTAGTCGTCGACACCGGTGAGAGCGTCGCCTGCTGTTGGAATCCTGTTTCGCCGCATGGCGTGATACATGGTGAATACCCCCATCTACTGTCGATGTTGCTTTCGATATTGCTTACCCCACCTCTTGACACGCTGCGAGCAAACGGTGCCCGATGACGACTGCATCGATCGCCTTATGCTGCTTCACACGCTTTTTCGTGCTTGCCGTCGGATTCAAGCCTTTAGTGTCCGAAGAGCACACGGTGGATGCTGTTTTGCTTTGTTTCGTTTTGTTTGGGCTCGTTTTTCCTGGATTTGTTCAATCAATTTCGATAGGTTTTGACTTTTCCGGCCACCAGAGTTGGCGCGCTCAGAATGGCTGGAGATTCTGTCTCTACACACCGGTTGTACAATCGTTCAGGTGACCTCCCGACGATATCTCACACCCCTCCCGCCTCCGGCTTACATGGGCAATTGCTGCTCACGCGTGACTAGCGCAGAGTTGGATGGAGGCAAAACTCTGGGCTACGAATACATTCGCGCTCGCGGCTGGCGTCGCGGTTGCCAAAAACATGCACGACATGCGCACGCTGATATTTAGAGATCGCATGGTCAGCTTGACCCCGACGCCTAGCTGTGGCCGTAATACAGCTTCTGCTCTGGGCCGGAAGCGCCTCTTTCTTTGTCGAACGGCCTGTATGCTCTCCGGCACGCACCACGCACAACACTGCGAGCCGTTGAGCGTACACCTTTCTTTCTCGTACTTACGGTGTGAACTACAGTTCACATGTCGACCATATCACCGACCCTTACTTCCATAGTCTACTCGTACACCTTTCAGGGAAGATATATATATATATACATATCTTCCTGATATGTCGTATCTATCTGCGACATAGCTCATCGTTTTGCCGGGTTTATAGGAGCCGTGTGATAGACAGCTGGTAGAAAGACGCCAGCATGGTTCGGGTCGGGGACGAACGACTGCCGCCGTGCTTTGAGTCACGAAGAAGAACCCTCCGCCCGAAGTGCAGTTCATTTTTCTGCTGACCCGTCTATATTCGCGCAATTCTATGTTGCTCAATTGAAATTCAGGGTTGTTGCATACCCCCGGATGCCAAAGACCGCGTGGGTTGCAACGTTGCCCCCCCCCTTCTACGCGCTACGCAAGACTTGCGCGTCCGAAAACAAAGACGGACGCCAAGACCAGTCAATCACTTCCAACGAGGCCGATCGAAGCTGGGGACCATGAACAGACCGACCCCGCTCGGTGTTTGCCCTATCGTCGTCCCAAGTAGGTTCGCCGGCGAGGGGCTGGCCGATCGGCGCCGGCCAGAAGCTGCGCGGAAAAAAGAGAGAGGCCAGTGCACAAGGACGGGTGGCGTTAGCGCTGCCAAGCGAAGACCGCTTCCGTCCGGACAATGTTCGTGCTATTAGGCTATGTCCGTGTTGCTTGGCACCCTCTGCGACGCAAGTTTGCTTCGTTAGGTTTTCTGGAAACGGAAGCTTTTGCACCGGTCGCGTCCTATACGGTTATTTTCAAAGACGCGTGCGTGCGGTCATGGAGCCTGTATTTACTGTGTGAACGCCCGACCCGTTATTGTGACTTCCCTCCCCCCCTCCCGACATTATTTATAGGTTGAGTTGGCGTCGATTGGCATCGGCATTGTAAAACATGCCGCTCCCCACGTGAGCTAGAAAACCAGGGTACTATCTATTTATTTTTCTGCATCTGTGCGGGGTGAAGAATATTCACTCCGCACAAGGGGAATGATCGCATCACGTAGTGTTTATGGTAAGGCACCCGCGAGGCAGTTGTATAGTGCCCCCCATGCTATCTGGAAGTAACCACACATGATTTTTTTTAACTCATTGAAGCTATCGTCCATGTGCAAGCCCGCCTCACAAGTGGTTCTTAGTAGGATGCAGCCCACCCTTCATGCGACTCGTCGAATACGTCACGTTTCGCTACGCGCTTAGTGCAAGAAGCAAAGTCTTCCTGGTCGGTGAAAACCCGACATGCTTCGTCCCGGCCTTGTAGGGATGCGAGGGTCCACGGTAATACGGCTATGGTCATGCATGATATCGAGCACACCCCCCTCCCATCAAAGTATCTTCTTTTTCTACCCCAACAATCCGTCGAATGGTGCTCCCTCATCCCCCCCGCCACGACCCATACCAGAGCCTGACACGACAATATTCGGCAGCGTACTCGACTACATTCGTCACGTGCTTCGTCTTCTAAGCACCTTAGTGCGACCTGCTTGAATACTGAAAAAAATACTACCAAGCGTAAGAGGCAGGCACGAAACAAACAATCAATCCATACCCGGAAAAAAAGCAAAGACTCACCGGAGGAAGGCCTCGGCGCGGGACTTGAAGACCTCCCTCTTCTCCCGGCAATGCTGTCGCCAGTGAGCCCTTCTGTTGTCGATGGACGTCGTCCGAAAGAGCGGTTAGCGGCTATCGCAAACGAACGCGGGACCACCCCCATCGCCCCCGCTTTCGGCGCCGCCGCAACGCCCCCCTGTCGCCCGGCCACGTCTCTACCCATCCTACGCCCGCGATCTCTCGACGTCGTCGACGGCGCGTGGTGGCTGCGTTGAGCGTTCGTCGCCTCGTAACTGACGCCGTCCGCACCGCTACTACTCCCGGACTGCATGATGTATCCCCTGAAACCCGGCGGTATTCCGGACCTGTGCTGCCGCGGCTTGTGGACCTCGTGCGTTGCCTGTTGGCGCGTGTAGCGCGAGGAGGAGTCCGAAACACCCGCCGCGGCCGATGTCACCGCGGCGGCGGCAGCGGCGGCGGCAGCGGAAGACCTTCGGCTCCTTCCCGGCGCCGGGGACCCAGACCGATACGTTTGAGCGCCGCCCGCTCTGTTGGACCTAGGACCACTCCCACCGGAACTTTGAGGACGGTGGGAGAGCGCTGAAGAAGAGTTTGCCTCTCCCGAGGCTCTGCTTGCCCGCGCAGGCACTCCGCTCCCCCGAATTTCCGCGGACCCCCCTGGGTATGAGTACGTCATAGCGGCGTAGCTGCCGCTACCGCTTGCGCTCGTATCTCGTTGCCGCCTTCCACGCGGTGCAGGGTTCGCCCAGCGTCCAGTGTCGCCGCCGGTGCCGTTGCCGCTGCCACCGTCGCCGCTGCGAACGCTGTTGTTAGCCCCCTTTCGCGACGGGAGAGGCAGAGATGACCCGCCATTCTGTCGCAAAAGGCTATTGAGTAAACTTGATTCCGCTACGCTCTCGCTTCCCCCGAAGCCTCGACGGTGGGGGCGCGTGAAGTCGGCACCAGAGCCGCCGCCGGCTTGGTTTTTCCTTCCGGGTGGAGGGGTGGAGTGCACGCCTCGTGCACGTTGCGCTTCCGCTTGGGGTGTTGAGGATAGAGAGGATGTGCGAATTTCTCGCGGCAGTGCTCCCCTGCTGCTGCCTCTGTCCCTCCCAGGTCTGGGCGCATCTATCGCGCGTGGCTGTGTTGTCGACAAAGTAAGGTGCACAAGCAAAGAAGCAGCTTAGCCCAAGGAGGTTATCGAGGAGGCTAATATACACTTCGAACACTTCGCTGGCTTCAGTCTCTACCCAGCGCTGTGAGTGCATACACGTCAGCCGCGAATACGGCAGACGGGGCATGCAATATTTTGCATTTTCTGGAATTCGTTTCTCATCGCTTACATCTTGGGAAAGCTCTTAGAGAGCTTCGATACCGTGACCTGCAAGTATTGTATTTAAATGACCGGACTCCGACTCTTCCGTGAACCTAAACATGCCCACCTCGGGTTCCATTCCTCCACCTGCCGACATCCGAGCCAGGCGCAACGACTCCGTCGAGGAGTACAGCCCGCCCGATCCAGCGCCTGGGGTCATCGCCAGCTCTCTCGGACCGCCGTCACCACCGTCTCTATATTCACAACCACTACCGCCGCTAGCACCACCTCCCCCCCCACCGCCACCACCGCCACCCCCCCTTCCGGTAGACCCTTGATTAACCTGCTCCTGCGAGTCATGAGGGCGACCATTTTTCCCACTCGTTGCCTCCCTCCAGCGTTGACGGAGATGATCGTTCGCGGTTAGCTTCGAGCCCGACGGCATGAGGCCATGCTCTGGGTACCCTTCATAGCTAGTGCCGATGCAGCTGGACTTGGGTCGGTGATCTTTCGCCTCGTAGGCGATGGAGTCGGTAGAATCCGTGGCGGTCCGGTCGTCTTCCGGGCCGTCGCGATCGCCGCCGCCGCCACCGCCACCGCCAATGGTAGGGTCATCCACCGGGCGCTGTGGTGGGGCGCTGGTCGGACGTTCTTGTGAGAGCATGTGGCCCGACGGCAAGCTCGTTTGCCTGCGGTCTGGTACCTGGTTTTCCCGTGCAGCAAAGCATGGGTCGGCAGACGCGGATAAAAAAATGTGACTCTGTGTGAGATTGGTGGTAAATAATGCCAATCCCTAAATATAGATAGCGTCGCAATATTAATATAATACCCATACGGTCTTTATATATTGGTACAGAACGGGTTTTGATTCGCTTGTTGCGGGTCAGCTGTAAGAACCGCTCCCGCTATGTTTCGTCCGTGGAAAACGTGCACAAGTTTGAGGATTTCCAGCTCTCCTACCCGGGGGCAATCAGACCCGCGATTAAATTCCAGGGCGGGGTTTCCACATACCTGGTCAGGGGGACCCTGCTGGGTTCGGGGAGAAGGAAGCCTCCTCTGCTGAGGGTTTGGCGTCTGAGCAAGTTGCAGCAAACTCCCACCGCCCTCCCCTGACTGATACTGCCTCCCCGCGGACGTCTTCCTCCACTTTTCCGCCTGCTCCTGTACGGGCGTGTCATGCCCCACCGCCCCCAAATCGTCCCTCCCTGCTCGTCGCTGATCACCCGAACGGAGATCATCACGCCGCGATCTTCCCGGGCCCCAGCTCGAGTCCTGGGAGCAACTCGGAGTTACGCCGCCGTTATAACCGGCCCTACCCGGCGAGTGCGGCAGACGTGTAGTATTTTCTTGCAGGAATTTCGTCGTTGGCTTTGCAACGTCCACCCCCGGGACCTTCAGGCTTCCTTCGCTTCCCCCTCTTCGCATGCTCGGTTTCACCAGTGCCACCGTTGCTGCTTCAACTGCAGTCATTGTCCCACCGTCGACGCCCAACGGTTCAATGTTCCTACCCTCGCGCGCGAGTTTTGTTTCGCCGACCTTCCTGCTTCCGCCGGCTCCTCCCTCCTCCCCGCCGCGCCCGTCCCACGTTCTCGACGCCTCCGGTATCGATGGGATGTTGGCCACAGCCACCCCGTCCTCGCGAGGTGGGTTTGACCTTGATCCGGAGGGGAGGAGGAGTTGGGCCCTCGTCGTTTTCTCGTTCCTGCTCACCGCCGCGTGACTCGCTTCGTTTTCGCTTCTGACGTCGTTGGCTCGAGCCCTGTCGTTGCCACCACCCGTGCCGTCTACCTCGCCCCTGGCGCTGGCGCGTCCTTCCCAGGCCTGTCGTTCTTCTTGCCTCGCCAGCGCGACCGCGTCTCGCACCCCTCGCCCGCGCTCAGACGAGGACTGGTTGCTCTTCGACTCGCCGTTCATGGGATCGTGCGCAGGGTGGGTCTTACTTGTCGCGGCCGAAACATCCAAATATTTTTCTTCGTCCAGCCTAGACCCACCGTTGGTGGTCGCAGCAGCCATCTCGCCTTCCTCCGTGGAGGAGTCGTCCAATGCGTCACGCGAACGTGGCGATCCTAGTGCTCCGCAGCCACTAGACAGGTCGCCCCCACTGGCGTTCTCGTCATCTTCTCCTCCCAATGAAGCTCTGAGACCGTCGCCAGTCCAGTAGTCGGATCGCGGCTCACTCAAATCTTCCACGATAACTTCGTCCCCCTCTTTCGCTGTCCCCGCGCATCTCAACACATCCAGGGGGCCACCCCCGCCCGCCCCACTGCTTGTGTCAGCGGCAGCAGCATCGCCGCTGGCCGTAGCCTCCAGCACCTGCGCCTCTGGCTCTAGCGCCGACGACCGGGAGCTGCTCAAATTTCGCCCATCGCTCTTAACAGCCGTGCCCCGTTTTGCCTTGTTTCCTCTCAGGATCCCAGTAGGAGAAGCATACCTCGAAATTCTGGACGGTTTTCCCCTTGACATGGCGTTATACGAGCTGTTCCCGGGGCGTTCCGGGACCGCCCGACCGGTCCTGGGCGACACAGGTATCATGTGCTGGCCTAGGTCGTTGGCGCTCAACCGACCGGCGGCGGTGAGCTTGTCGATACGTGGGCGGTCAATCCAGTGCAGCTCTCTCGGTACGTGGTCTTCATAGTCGACCCTCCCCGGCGGAAGCGCGTCGATTTGCGGCTGGCTGTTCAGAAAAGAGTGTATGAGAACGAGCTCCTCTTCTTGGACTTCGCTGAGCCCGCCGAGGGAGGGGAACTCTGAGGACGCGCCGCCGAACCGCCCGGCGACTGCATCCGTGATGATGGCCGCTACGTCGTTTTTTACCTGCGCGTTTGGGGAGAAAGCGGTCTGCCGCCCCGTCGAAAGCCTTTGCGTGCGCTGGTGATCCGGCTTCGGGCTTTGTGTTTTGCCGGGAACCAGCGGTATCCACAGATCGTGCCGCAAGCGCTCGTCTTCTGCGGGCTCGTTGTCCTGTCCGAACCACTGTGCGCAGAGTCGTACGTCTAGGTGATACAGCTACCCTCGGATTTGTTGCGGTTGCAGGGGAGCGAGCACGCGGGCGGAGTGCGGTTTTGTTTTTTTCAGAAGGAGAACCTGCAATCGACGCTCTGGACGAAACGATAGCCTGAACACGGATGGTTGGAAAACTCCTGCCACTCCAAGAAACGGGTTTTCTCGGCATGACAACATCCTCTAAACATGTACTGCTGTACTGCTGCTGTTGCTCCTGAGTCAAGATTGCAAAATTTCAAAGTGCCGTTCTTATCGCGTGTGATCAAGGCCGCATAAATATTGAAGATTGTGCTCGGGGTAACGATATGATACTACGCCCCGTTGCCTCAGAGTTGGGTTTTAGTCGATATGGTACGCTCGCACATTTATAGGCACTCGGGCCGAATAGCGGCGAGGCCGAGATGCTACGACCAACGGTACATGCCACACTGTGACACGAGTATATATTTTTATGAGCCTCCCGATTTGGAGAGCTCTAGAGCTCCTTTCTCCCCCCCAGCCAGGCCTTGAGAATATTGAAAGCTCAACCCATGGCACGATGCTACATATAGCCTAGGTTTACGTGAACAGATCGTGTAAAGACACAAATAGTATCCCAGTGACATTGGATTATTTACTCATACGAGTGACCCAGTCAGTCAGAAGAAAACTGGACCGAAGAAGTGCTTCGTACCATTGGGTACCTCGCCCCCATCTCATATAACCCTTTTTAGGGCTGTTAGGACCGCAGTCCCAGTTTTGAGACAGACTACTAAGAATTTGACTGGTTTGTCACCAAAACGGGACTGCGGTCCTAGAAAGGCTAAGGCAACACCTACCGCGGCTGCAGCAGCAACAGCAACTGCGAAACGACTACACCGACACTCGGTCCAGTGGATGCCCGGCGAGGCTTAAGGTGCCAGAGGATCGGGAGTTTTCGCGCGAGTTGGTAGAGTCGTGTGGTGTGCTCGCACGAGTCTCTCTGTAGAATACGTCTCGATATCAAAATGATACCTGGTTCGCTACGAAGGACACGCTACGACGGGAGACTCGTCTCATCAGATCTATGATGGGGCTCGATTTGAGAGTAAATGCGATGCGGTGCCATCGTGTGAGGGTGCACGGCGTTGTGCGAGCTGTGTGGGTGCAGGCACGGTGAGGGTGGGAGAGCGAAGGGGAATGTGTGACTCGCAGGGCTGGTATAATAGAGGATTGGCAGGAAATCTGCGAACAATAAAGGGTCAGGGACAAACATCTGGAAGTGAGACTGGAGAAATCAGCTACAAAAAATAGTATTTTACAAACCCTATACGAGTACGCAAGAGGGTGCTATAAAAAACTGAAGTAAATGGACCGTTTGGTTCAAGTTTCAAAAATGTACTATTAATACCTGAGAGGGAAAAACGTACCGGTAACACCTTGAGAACGGGGCCATAGAACTCACGTGAACTGAGTGTGCGGACTTGAAACACGAAATACTCAACTTTTGTTTTTCAATCGCCTCGCGCGTACCGATCGATCCAAGCCGGACTGGAACATGTACGACACATTGCCGGAGGAAACAATACAATAGATTATTAATAGTGTGGCTAGATAGAGAGCAGATTGTGATATGACACACCTCTTCAAGTGTTCCGATACCCACATTGCCTGGCAGGTGATGCCCTACCACCGCGTGCGGAAATTTTCGCTCTCTTTCGGTAATCAAATACGTTCAACGCCCCAACGGGTAGGGTGGAGCGCAACTCGACTAAGTCCGGCGGGAAGGCCTCATAGCCTCGGTTTTTGTTAGTGGGGTGAGCTCGTGCAAGTCTCACACTACCCGGGAGAGATGACTCCCATGGGTGGCTATCTCCACCGCACCTTCCCCTCTCGGGGGTCAGGTCGGGTCAACGTGCCCAAGCGCCAGTAGTAACAGCAGCTTATGCTGAGGTTGAAACGGGAGCTATAGGTTAAATTGACACACGACACGGTTATGTGGAAGTGTGGTGAGCTTAAGCTTTATTTTCACCAATCCGCCGGAGGATAAAAAAGAAAAGAAAAAAAAAGTCAACCTTAGATCACGACGTCGACGATATATTTGATAACTGCAAAAAAAAAACATGTGGGGAGACGTTGTCCTTGGTTTTAGCAGCCTGAAATAGGTAAACATCTTTATCGCATATAGCGCGATTCCATCCCCTTTGCTATCTCTGGTGTCCTGTTTTGATATTCGACCACCTTACCTGCTGGACGATTCCGGCATTTGGAGCTGCGTCAGATCGCTTGCTACACAGAAAATCGAGCGCCTTCTCGAAGCCCCAGCGGTGCCTGAACATCAGGTACGCACTAGCGCAGGCTATGCACCGGCCCGTGCCGCGAAACGAGTGCATAAGAACGCTATCTCCCTTCTCAAGCGCCTCGTCGATGAAGTTGGTGATCTGAGAGCGGTGTAGTCGCAACGAGCAAGGGCGTTTCTCTCTGGAACGTGCGTCATGTATGTTTCGCCATTTCCAGAAACGAATTGCGGACGGCGTAGAACTGCGCCAGCCCAGTCGCACCAAATGTAAAATCACGAGACGAAGGCTGAGCAAGTCTGCGTGGCAGACGTGACAGGTCGCGCACATACATATATTATACGTACGTAGTCCGATGTTGCAAACAAAACGAAAAAAAGGACCTCTACGGACGTCGTTCTGCAGCAGATACCACACTGTTCAGAAATATAACGACTGTTTGGCGTTGATGTTATTGTTCAAAAATGTCCATATGTTTCTGTCCAGAGTCGTGTAAAATCCGTACCGGGGGGTACTGGTACCCTTTTAGAACTCCAGTTTCGTTTTGGGGGACAAATCAGTCAAATTCTAAGTAATTGCCCCCAAAACGAGACTGCAGTCCTGAGAGGGTTAAACGAGGCTGTTGATTTCCTATTAACGGAACTAAACGCACCTGAGCGGTTTGGTCGGGCGCGTACCTGGACAATGACAACGTTCCCACCATCGAAGAGAACACAGTTCGGTTCAGATGTCCACGGGAATGTGAGGTAGTGGAGTCCGTGCTGCTCCCAGAGGTTTGGTAGCTGGTGCCCCGCACAGTTGATAACGAACGTGATCTTGTTGAGCTCGATGAACTCAGGATCCTGCGAGGCCTCCGCGTCTCCTATGAACAAGCCGTCCTTTATCTTGGTCGCCATCGACTGCCGCTGGAGTGTTGGTGCAGCACCGACAAGTCACCGATTGGTTGTCGGTAGAACTCGTGCTGCGATGGCTGGGTGGCGAGCGCGGAGAGGGTTCGCTTGATAAGACTCAAGAGGTAATATTCGTTCCTCGTACCGAAAGGATATGACTACACGCACGTCGATTCCAGTACGGCTTGTGCGGCGTGCTCTGTAAGTTTGCATGTCGTTGCACACCGCCCAACCGTCCGATATGAGGTCGACCGCAACGCATCGCGCGATGTAACGAACGCGTGTTGAGCACGCACCTGTTGTATCACAGCAGTAGCAGTCGACGGTGACAGCCTCCCGGATAGGCACCCATTTGCGGCCCCTCCCTGTCCGCGCTCATCCGCGGAAGTTGACTTTCCTCCGTTGAACATTACGTACGCGCTCGTCGTGTCAAAGAGATTTTTCCGTCTTTTCGAAAGTTCGCGAGCCGTCGCAAGTCTCGAGCCTGCAAACTATTGGCGATTCAAAATGTGAAACTGTCGTAAGAACGCCTTCATGTCTTTAACAACACCAGCGCTTCAAATACACATGATTCACCAAACCAAAGTAGACAGCACACAGCTCAAGCACGGAGGCAGAGAAGGGACTCGCATCATGTGGAAAGCAGCGTGCACACTTGCTCTGGTCGTGCTGGTCTCGCCGGCGGACTCGTTTTCTCTTGCTGGGCACCTGAGATCATACAGCAAGGTGCGTGAGTCGCGGAGCACTTGTACTTCTTGGTCCACACAGCAGGATACCACTGCCTTGGCCCGAAATATAAGTAGCTTCTGTATATACCATTGCTGATAAAACGATTATTATATTTGCAACATACTGTGGTGTAAAGCAGCATCATTCTACAGCGGCAGTAGGCTCTGTTCTCTGTCGGTTCTCGTGTCTCCCACAAATGGCCGCCTGAGACTGCTGCACAAGGTGATTCCAGTGGCTAGCCGCTGCAGGCACTGCTGTGTATATATGCGTGTACGCTCTGGGCATCACCGCTTTGCAGCGCGGCCTTGGGCGTCATACATGATACACCCTGCCAGTGCAGCTTTCTCAGAAATGCTCAATGTAAAAAGTCTAACCATAGCACTGCTGTTGCTGTAATCACGCCGCACCTCTCATCTCATCTTGGGTGCATGGGGCTGGACGGGTAACCATGTAATCATTTAACAGGCAGTAACGGACGTGACGGTAACGGGTACATTGGTACCGGGGTCTTTCGGTGCAGCTGATCTCCTGCTTTGATACTGCTGTAAAACATAGCCCCTCTATAATAGTAGCAGCTATCGCTACGTCTGTCGTTGAAGTTCTCGAAACTCGAAAGCAAGGCATTATCACGACAAGTTTAACCAGGAATCCAAGAATACGCCAAGCCTCGCCTACTATTATTCATAATATTAATATTAATAGTAGAACTGCAGAACTGCAGCAGTGGTATACATATCATGCGTACCTGGTACCTGCTGGTATGTTTTTTTTGTATACCACTGATGCACCATTGTAGAAGTACCGCAGTGGTACACGCGCAAAGAAAGGCCACTGACTACGAGTACGTGCGTATCAACCGCTCCTACACCTTGGCATGGCATTCCTTGTCCAGCGCCTCACTCTACCCGGCACCTATCACCATCACCATGCGGCATCGCACCAGATATCACGACAGCATTCGCTGTCGCTAGGAACTCGCGCTGCCGTGGGTTATTTATGATTGTCGTCAAGGTTGCGTACCTTGTTGGGATGGCGGACGGCACCCATGCACCTACACAGCAGCAGCCTACACAGCAGTACAGCACACGGGGGTACCGGCACCACACCGTACGCGCAGCAGCCGCGACAGCACTTGGTGGCAGCACACCGCCTGCTTCCTCTCCTTTCCTGCTTCGGGCCGTCGCTGGCTGGCACTCCCAGTCTCCGCGACCCGTTCCTGGTTGTATGTGCGTGTGCCCGTGTGCGAGAGAGAGTATGACAGGGAGGTCCCCCCCCCCCCCGTTTGTCTGCAGCAGACGGCTCGTGCACGCCAATAGTGAAGCCTGCACACCAACAGCAGTAGCCTACGCGGATCCCACATACCTGGTAGAGCCTGCTCAGCAGTACCACACACAGGAGTATCACGCGTTACGCGCAAGCAGCCGCGACAGCACTGTAGTAGGTACCGACCCGTCGCTGTGTGCGTATGTGCGTGTGTGCATGTGCGTCTTTTTAGAGTGTGAAGGTAAGGTTTGTCCCCCCCCCCCACCCCCCCCGTTAGTCGAACGTTTTCGGAAGACTGCAGTACTGTAGACGTAACCTACCAGGTACACAACATGGTGGAGCCTGCGAACACAGCAGCAGCAGCAGCGTAACATAGAGCCCACGCAGCAGCACCCCACACAGCAGTACCGTACGCGCAGCAAAGCCGCGACGACATTGGTTGCGGGTACACTGGGTGCCGGTTCTGCTGCTGCTACTGCTACTGCTGCTGGATGATGGATGGATCTGCTCCGTTGCGAACGAACATACGTGTGCTCTAGGTATATACACGTCCCAAGAAACATCGTTTTTGGACGTTACGTTTCGGGAAAGAGATGTGGGAGATGTGAGGTGCGCCGCGGGCTAAAAAAAAATGTTCAAGCGAGTACTTTGAGGCTTCGGCCATCTCGACAAGGGTCCCTGTTTCCCCCCCCCCTTCAAAATTAGACGCGAGTGTCGCAGCTTTCGCTCGTAATGAGTGTACCATACACCATAAACCGCACCTTTCTCCGGCCGTGGATGTTTTTACCGGTACCAAGTACCGGTACTATCTATTACGGGGGGCCATAATTAATAGGACCTACCTGGTATGGTATACATAAAACCTACCAGGTATATATTTAACCATTTTTACTACCAATATTTTGTCCTATTAACTATGGTTCCCCGTAACGGTGGGGATATTTATCAAAATACCGTCGATGTGTGAACAGCTTCAATTTCGAGTGACTCTCCTCGTGCAGCTACGGTAAAAACTTATTTTTACAAAGTTGCAAACGCGCGACGCTCCTACCCGGTGCCTGATACACGTTTTACGGGTATCGTGCGTACCGCCTCGTAGCGGAAAACTCGAACATTGCTGCTGTTAATTTATATATACCCGGTTATATTTTTTGCAGTGTTGATGGTTCAGCAGCAGCGCGTTCTTTGATGCCCGCGGGTATATAAACTTTGCTGCTGTTGTTGTTGTTGTTTTTGTTGCTGGTCGTGCAGGCGGCGCGCCAGAGGGCGACGCGAGACACATCTGTTCGAATCGAGAAGCCGGAGTCCGGGTCGGAGGTGCAGCCCGCAGCGGGCAGTGGCAGCCCTTCAGGCGGGAGCTCGTCGGAGCTGGTGACGGACTTGCTGAGTCGGATAGAGGGCACCAACCGCGGGGTGGACTGCACGCCCGAGCAGCGCCAAGGGATTGACGGCCTTATCAAGCAGGCGAGCGGGCGGTCGGTCGATCGTTCTGTGGGTTTTATGTTTCAAGAAATGGCAGTAACTCGCCGTTTACACCAGGGGCTGTTGTAATCAGAACCCACGACGGACTTAAAACTCATACTTCGAAGTACATGTTACTATGTTTTACACACTACTGTACTATTAATATTACGGGGGGCCATAGTTAACAGGACCAAATATTGTTAGTAAAAATGGTTAAACATATAGTTTTTTATGTGTACCATAGGCCCTGTTAACTATGGTCCCCCGTAATAGTATGTATTGGTATGTCCCACCGTGATAGCTGTCAGTTCTTCCGGTTCAGGTCGATAGTCGACCTTGACTTTGCAATCTGCGTGGTATACTCGTTGATACATCGACCGCTGATTCCCCCCATCCCTCGTGAAGGATGTACCACCGGTGACTCGCTCCACTGGTTGCTACCCGGGTCAACGGGACGATTTCATGACAGGGGTTTGGGTCCGTCATTATTTGTATGAAGGCGTTTCGCTGTCCCTTCGGCCGGCCGGATAGCAGCCGTTCTCCTCCCTTTAACTCTCCAATTTTCGCCACACCTCGTACCTCTCTTGCCGAAAAATTAGGGGCTATTTACACATTAAGATACAGACCAAGCGGTCCTTGTATTTGAGCCCAGGGCGATATTTGCCTTCGCGTCACATCTGAGACTTTTCGTCAGGCTGCCCAGCCTCTCGTGTTGTTTGCACGAAGTGCAGTACGCATCCAGGCAGCTCTTGCCCTCAACTCCATGCCAAGAGAATCACCAACCCATGGCGTTGTTTCTTTTTTCCTCCGAAAACGAATCGTGGGTACACGTTCCAGTCCGACTTGAATTGAACACCCTCTGGTACCGCAGCAGTAGCCTCTCTTCCACCGATCTCCTTCACGAAGCGATACACGAACGAGCTCATGAGATCATACAACACCCCCTAGCGTGATTTGACATTTGTGTAAGCATGACACGCATCCTGCGAACACAAGCTTCGGCGTTTTTTTATTTCAATAAAATCTTGCGGCTGAGGTGTCTTTCGTTTTTCCAGATTTTATAAAAACAGGAACCACAACCAGGTACCAGGTTGGTGTCGCTGCTGTCATGTAATAAACAGCGAGCGATGGCCTACGGAGCATCACACGCACCTCTAAAAGAAAAGAAGTTTTGCCGAAATTCTCGACCTCATAGCTGATGTTTTTTTTTTGTTTTAGAAAAATGTACCTGGTACCTGGTACAATACAAGAAAAACAAATGTGGTATTATCCGTTTTATCGCTCCTCCTCTTTAGTTAGACTCTATGCCAGTTCTGCTGTAGTATACGCCCTGGCAAGCTGCAACTGGCACCGCAGCCTCCTCCTGCCGGCAGGATTTTTCTGATGGTCAAAAGAGTACTTCGTACATATCTGTCGGGTTTTTTTGTCCACGGACCAAAACGTTACTGTTAGCTCCTTCATAATTTCACCCCACCTTTGGGGACGAAAAAACTCGTAGCTACTTTAAGTGAGAGTACGGCATAGGCATGCAAACAAGAAAGTTCCCGATAAGAACGACAGGCTCGCGTTTTTTGCCAGGGACGCTACGCATGAGCTTTGGGTTAAGAAATCGCGTTCAGAGGCGAGTGCCACACTATACAGAGACAGGCTGTAGAACAAGCCTTGTGCTCAAAGGTTGATCAAGGCCGGGGCCAGTCACATTCGTATGCCGAGACTGGCTCAAATGAGGCACTTCTCCACACTGTAATCATGTACCTGGTGTATTTTTTCGTGATTTTGATCCGTTCAGGACTGCACTCCCGTTCATGGGACAGTTGGGGAGAAATCACTTGGGATTAGAGTTAGATACACGTTTCTGTACAGTGCGGCACTAAAAGAGTCAAGGGTTTAAAAGGCCGCGCAGAAACGCCGCGAGCCCCCCCCCCCCCCCCCCCCCCTCCCACCCGATGTGGGGTACAACGTGAAAAGAACGAGCCATCGCTTCGGCGTGAAAAATATCGAGTCTTCGTTTCGACGTGAGTCTTCGCTTCTCCTCTACACCGCAGTAATAGCAGACTATGGGCTGACGATTAAGAAACTGTAACCTACAGTGAGTAAATAAGAACGCAAGGGCCCGCTTTCTTTAAGGGCGCTGGTAAGAGCATTGAATTTTTGAACGTGTGCTTGGCGGCGGGCTCTACGCTATATTATCCCAATAACAAGAGCGGTTGCACATCAATATGCAATTTACAAATCGGGATAGAGTGGTAATACTCCAGGAATATGTGTAGTACCTTCCCAAGGTTCGCCCCATTGTAGCGCATTTCCACTAAAATGGTTTCTGAATTAACAGGGGGCCTTAACCCAAAATCGTCGGAATGCCAATCTTGTATCGAAAAATGACGTTTTTTGTATGCTTGGGCCGTGGGATTACTCACTGGCGTTCAAGTAGATTTTTTGCTGAAGTCAGTTTTCGGGTGACGTACTTTTGCTACGGAGCTCCTCGACGGAGGAGCCTCAGAAAGTTTGGGGTGAACCCCTGTCGTAGAACGCCTCTATATCTGACTCTTACTCCCAAGTGTTTTGTCTCCTTAAGGGGGCTGCGGTCCTGAACGGGCTTAACAAGGATAGTAGTGTCACAGTAATGGTGTACGGCTCACTCGGACTAGGCGCTAGTTGTTGGGGGGGGGCATGCTGCAATCAAGTAATATACGGCTATATGATGATACGGCTATTACCAATTGGAAGCGGGTCGACGATGGAAGCAAAGTGCTGAACCCGTCTTCTCGTGATGAGAATATTAGGCGCTTCGCGTAGCTGGCGGTGAGCGAAGTTGAGAGATGGTCCACTGCTCTGCGGGCGGTGCGCACTCACGACTTGCAAAATGCGAAGAATTGTATATTTTCCGTGCTTATTTAGAGACCACGGCGCGGTAGATGATGCTCGACGCCGGCATACGCGCATGTTGGTCCTAGGTAGCCCTGTCTGCTTGCTTGGGGCGATGTCGCGCTCTGATCGGCACGTAAAGTAGTAGTACGTACTTTGTTGCTTTGTGCAGGGCTGATTGCGTTCTGCCGTGCTTGCGGTAGGCGATCGGCGGCATGCTAGCTCTCGGAGCCTGGTGTGTGTTTGTGTGTGATGCCTGCAGAAGGTGCCCACATCAATGGTAGCTCCATTACGTACGTATTCAAGGCTCACAAAAAGCAAAACATGAACAAACCGTAAAAAACAAAATTGAAGAACAATTCGATTTTTTTCCCGAAAGAAAACTGTTAACCCTGTCTGCTTGCTTGCTTTGTCGCGCTCTGATCAGCACGTGCGTGCTTTGCTGGGCTCGGTACACGGCCGCTGCGCTGTGTGCGGTGGTGACGGTGGATGCTCGACGACATGCATACTTGCTTGCTCCCGGCAACTTTCGGTCTGCTTGCTTGTGTTGTCGGGCTCTGATCGGCTCGTGCGTGATTTGCTGCTTTGTATCCAGTTTATTGCGATGTGCTGTGCTTTGTGGTATATGCTTGGCGACATGCTGTGGCTCTCAGAGCTTGGCGTGTGCTTTTCTAACTTGCGCCAAAACAGCAAGCACGATCATACGCGTATCGAACCTGGTGCTCGTAGGGTACGTACAATAAATGAAAGGCCGCCTACAAAAAACCTTCGGCAGTTATATATACACGAACAAAAATAAATCGAAAAAAGAAAACCTTAACTAATCGAACAAAAATCGAACCAGAATCGAAAAAGAGTAAAACCCGAGAATTGCACTCGACCAAAATATTGAAAACCGGTAATGGGAAAGGAAAACAATTTTACGTACGAGCTCTGAGAGGCCAGAGAAAAACCGATGGAGCTCGCTGAGCGGAAATACACCTGTAAGAACGCCTTTTGTCTACCTGGTATGCAATACCTACTGTCGTACCGATCCGATTGACAGTCCCGCGACATCAGTGTATTACACCGGTACTGGTGCAATTAAAAAAATGTCGTGACCTTGTCCTTTTTGTTTTTATATCCTCCGGCGGCTATAGCTTGAGCCCGCCACGCTTCCTCACAACATGCGTTTCTTGACGTCCCTGCCTGTCTTCTTGTAGCTCAACGCCCGCGGGGAAGGGAAGGACTGGCTGTCCGACCCACAAATATTCGGCAACTACAACGTCGCGTACGTCAGTTCGGGTTCTTCGGAGAGGAGCAACCCAGCCGGCGGGCGGTGGAGGGGTCGGCTGGGACGGACTCTGTTCAGGCGAGAAGTGCCGCGGCTGCTAATATACCTTATCGTCTCCGAAAAAAATAAAGAAACGAATTCATACTACTCAAGACGTTAATAACAGTAAATGGTTCCATCCACCCACCCGGTATGTATATAATATATGAGCATCAGTTGGGTTGGCGCCGGTTGGCGACTACGCTGTAAATCACGCCAATCACTGCGTGAGGTAGATAACCAGGGTACCGTCTGTTTACCTGTTTTGTTAGTGTCACCACGGCTGCCGGTGAAGGCAGATCATTTTTTTTTGCGGCGTGGAGAGCCTTAACCCCTTTAGCACCGCAGTCCCGTTTTGGGGACAAACTACTTGAAATTTGACTGGTTTGTCCCCAAAACGGGACTGCGGTTCTAAAGGGGTTACCTCCGCACAAGGAGGATGGTGGGACGGCCGTACCTGGTATCACGTAGTGTGTCTATGGCAAGGCATCCACGAGGCAGTTACATAGTATAGTATACCCAATGCTTTCTCCGGAAATGCCCCGCCCCGGAAGATAAATCAATTGATCGACGTTGTCATCCACATGCGAGAAAATTCGCCTCAAAAACGCTTCCCAGTAGGATGCAGCTCATCCTTCATGCAACCCGCCCGACGCCTCACGTCACGGCGTTTCGCGTTTGGTGCAAGTAATGTCGGTCTGGCCGATGAGATTAAACGTGCTCCGTCCCGGCATTGTAGGGAGGCGAGGGTCTATGGTCACATGACTGCGGCCATGCACGATATGAGTACGCCCTCTATGCATGGAGGAAGTCTTGAAAACGAATTTGTAAAGTAGTTCATACTTCTCAAGACCTTGAATATTTTTCGTTCACCCATACACATGGGGGCGGGTATGCGCGGCGAACCACACTGATACGCACTGTAGTTGTCTCAATTATCCCGTATACTTGTACTACTATTGTACTACTACTGCTACTACTACTACTACTACTACTACTACTACTACTGCTGCTACTACTACTACTACTCCTACTACTACTAGTACTAGTACTACTACTACTACTACTACTACTACTACTACTACTACTACTACTACCACTACTACTACAGCTACTACTACTTCTACTACTACTTCTACTACTACTACTACTACTACTACTACTACTACTACTACTACTACTACTACTACTACTACTACTACTACTACTACTACTACTACAACTACTACTACTACTACTACTACTACTACTACTACTACTATTACGGGGCGCCATAGTTAATAGGACCTTTGGTATACATAAAAACCTATATATTTCACCATTTTTACTTGCAATTTTTGGTCCTATTAACTATGGTCCCCCGTAATACTACTACTACTACTACTACTACTACTACTACTACTACTACTACTACTATTTTACTACTACTACTACTACTACTACTATTTTACTACTACTACTACTACTACTACTACTACTACTACTACTACTACTACCATGCATTATATGAACTTACGGGCAATGGGTGCTCCGTGTGCTTGGAGCGAAGCAGTTGTCTGTTTGAGGCATCCTCCCGCATTCTCCCGCATCCATGACAAACCTCAAACCTTGAACTGCCGCCATCGCATAGCAATTCGATTCATACATGCCACCGTACCGCAGCTCCCCCTCCCCCCCCCTTTGCCTCCGGCCTTCCATGCCCCCGAAACCAACCTCCCAGCGGGTTCTACAGCAGTAACACCTCCGACCTTCCCTTCTGCTCCCATGGAAGTATAGAAAAAAATGAGTATCCACACCCGCTCCTCCTTTCCGTTCCAGTGTGCACGAAGTACCTGATACCTCGTACGGCACAAAATGGAGCGCCGAACACCACTGCACGTGTACATGGAAGGGCTTTCACGCCGCTTTCGTGTGGGAATTGGGAGGCATGAAATTGGTACTTTTTTGTAAAAAACATTGGACGGAAATCCGAGGAACGCGTAGGCGTCGCAGTAACCTAAAATACTAAATGGTTCTTACGTTTCCGCCCACGGTGATTTTTGTTTAGTTTTTTCATTTTTTATCGGTGTACCACTCACTCTGTCTCTAAAAATTAAGACCGTTTTGATCAAAATATTGGTGTATGAGCGTTACTTACGATCAAGGGCAGAGCGGACCATGTGATATATCGCCGAAAATCGAAATGCGTGGTGGACGTGCTTGAGCAGGACGGAAGAGATGTTCCAGCACCTTGTCGCCCCATCCACGGCGGTGAACATGATCGCGTTCAGGGCCTTCGGGCTGTTCTACGGGTGTGTCACCTTGCGAGGCGACTTTGAGGTAGGGGCCTCTTGCCACGTGATCATGTACAACACCGGTAGGTCAGTGGGTGGTGCTTGGTATGGAACCAGCAATATGAAGAGCGGTGGCCTTGCTTCGGATTTGCTCTGTGCGAGCGAGCGAGCGCGTTGGAGACATCGTGAAGCGGTTGTGATCGTGCGCTCCTGGATGCTGGATGCTGTTAATCGTGCTATTACGGGGGGGGGGGCATAGTTAACAGGACCAAATATTGTTGGTAAAAATGGTTAAACATATAGGTTTTTATGTGTATCATAGGTCCTGTTAACTATGGTCCCCCGTAGTAGGCGAGGGGGGGTCCCGGGGATCTCTGCGGTATGGTGGGAGATTTATCGAATCCGAAAGCATTTATTTTGTTGGTTTTATGGCACTCTGTCGCCTGACCCCGAAGGCAGCGCAGCCGTACCCGGGCATGATCGAGGTGCATGCCACTCTTTTCGTAAACAGCAGAGTGGTAGGGCAGAGGAGACGACCGAATGCTCGAGTACATAGCCACTCTTTTTGAGTTTCGCTTTTTTGTAAGACACGCTCCTTCTCTACTCGATGCCGCAGCACGGTCCCAGAAGGGGGAATACACGCCACGGCCGAGCAGCTCCGGCATGGCACGCAGGACGCGTGTTACGATATCGCTGTAGCACTTCGGGAATCGTGTCGTTCGTGGTCGGCCCTCGCTCGAAACCCCAAAACCCTATTTGTAGTTATACAGCGGTATCAACGCTCTTGTAAGAAACCTGAAATCGGATGTTAGGCGGAGGGCCGTTATGACCGGGTTTTTTCTTCCCCCAGAATGTCCAACTTGTTGAAACACGGCGCTCTTTTGCTGTATATCCTTTTACAATAGTTCACCAATTTGCTTTCGCTGGTTGCTCTGCCTTCGTGTTTTTAGCCGTATAAATAAACACATTCAACGGCTGGTGCAACTTTCGTTTTTTTTTTTTTTCAGCTGCACAAAACGCCATCGGGTTTTTTTACCTCGCGTCTGTCACCCCGCGTCCAAACGCCTCTGAACCATACTGTTTTTTGTTTTGCTTTAATGTTTTGTTCGTTCCTCATCCCCCCCCCCCTCCCCCCTCCCCCCCTGTCCCTTTGCAGGCGATCCCGGAGAGGCCTAGCTTTGTTCGGGCTTCCTTCGGGCCGCCACTGCTGAACTTGCTCGGGAAGCGCGGCCCCACGGTCCGCGCGGGTCCGAAGAGCAGCGTCGCATTGGCAGCCACCTACGTAGACGAGCGGGTGAGGCGATTCTTTGAGGCCTACGATGGGAGTGCGTAACTAACACCTACCGCAATATTTGATGAGGCTCCTCCTCTCTCTCTAGAGTAAGAGTCTATATTTTTTTTCACCCCCCCCCCCCCCCCCCCCACAAAACGGGCTTTAAGAAAGAGTCTACGCCTTTCGACTCCATGACCGATCCCGAAAATATATAGTTTTTTGTCTGTACCGCAGGTCCTATTTACTATGCCCCCCCGTACTAAAATAAATCGATTTTCACTATCATTCTCGTCGGGAAGGAAATTCTCAACTACTAGCTGGAAAGTCGGCTGTCCATGGGTCTAGACGCTAGAACACACCATCTCCCCAACCCTCCGTTTTTTTTGGCGTTTCGCAGATTCGTCTGGGCGAGGGTGGACGGGGGAGTCTCTTCGTGTTCACCCGGGGCGGGCCTGCCGCCACTCCCGCGGCGGACATGTGGAAAGTTTACAGCAGCGCGGACGAGAGGTGAGCTTGCCGCTCGATCGGAACATACACGCAGAGGTGTTATCTACATCAATACCTGGTAGTAGGTATCCCCTTTATTTCGAAGTGCGCCCACTTCAATTGAGGACACACTGCTCGGAAGCTGTCATGTGCGTGCAAGCGGTGGTTGGAGGTGTGTTAACAGGTTTCAAGGCAGGCAATGATTGCCCGAAAAACAATACGACGCGAGTCAGTCAGGGGGAAGACAGGGCTGGAGTATTCTAGCGATAAAAATGAAAAAAAAGGAGCGAAATCGTACCTGGCGGGGAGGAGGGACAAGAGCCTTCTACGTACGCTGATTTGAGTGACGACGTCCTGGTACCAAGTATAGAGGGAGGGATAGAGAAAGTAAGGGCAAATAGAGTAAATGGCACGTAAAAATGATCAACCATAAAAAAAAGAAAAACAGAAAACAGAGAGCGCCCTTCGCGGGCGGCCCTGTTGGGTCGTGCCCCCCCCCCCGACCCCCCCCCGCGTGCTCCGTCTCGAAAGGTATGCGTGGTCAATGGTCAAACGGCTAAGGCAAGCAACTATTGAGTACCCCCCCCCCCCCCCCCCCCGGTGTGCGAAGTTTTGTTTCCGTTTCTCCCTTAGTCGGTTTTTATAAGAGTCCTCCGTCGGTTTGGTAAAGATAATCTCAAAATAATAATTTTAGTACCACCGCAGTCCCGTTTTGGGGACGATTTTACTTACGCTACTAGTATTTGAGTGGTTTGTTCCCCAAACGGGACTGCAGCCTTTTTTCCTTAACCTAACCTCACTTCCTTCCACATTTTGAAATGCGTGTCATGTATCTTGCCTAGCCCTGCGGGGGGGGGGGGGGGGGGGTGGGGGCGTCGGTGGTACATGCATAGATGCACGCGTTGCCCTAGCATGGACAAGCCGCGTACATTTGCGTACGCGGATCGGCTCAACGTGATCCCTCTCCCGTTCGGACGGCAAACGAGGGAGGGGATTAGATAAGCAACAAAAACAACAGTGGAATAGGTGGTGGAAAAAAACGTGATGAGCGCTGAAATGTTGGAGGTGCCTCTATTTTAGGAGTAGGAACAGCGCTCCGTCTCGAAAGGGGTGCGTGGTCGATGGTGTAAATGACGAAGGCAAGCAACAAGTCAGTCAGTACGCCCCCCTCCCATTTCGGACGGTCTGCATACATGCGCCGCCCTATGTACTAGCTGCGAACATATGCGCGGGTGGCTTTGCCCCCCCCCCCCCCCCCCCGCCCCCCCGCGGCTCTACGGACAGTAGAAAACGAAAAATCAAAATGACAGTTTCCTCGGCAGCGATTGCTGTTTTTTTTTTCTTTTCCCCCCGGAGGATGTATCCTCCAAAATCCGTCCTTCGAATTCCTCCACACCAGATGAACATGATGTTGCTTTTGCTCCTCTGATTATGCTGGCTTTTGTGTTGCGTGGAGTCGCTTTATGTTTCCTTTTAGTGCAAAGTACGTTGTAAGCCTGGGCTATGACAGCAAGAAGTGGGCCCGGAGATCCCAAGCCTAACTTTGGCCACGGGGCGGGGGGGGGGGGGGGCGTACTCATTTATTGCTTACCTTCGTAATTTGACCATCGATCACACACCCCTTTCGAGGCGGAGCGGTGCTCCTCTCCTAACAGAGACGCCTCGAACATTTGGGCGCTCATTACGTTGTTTCCGTGTATTACGTAGTTTTTTTTTTTGCTGATATTTTGTCCCCGTCCTGTTTCGGTAATAAACTACACCAGTTGCAGTGTACACGTACTCCTGTACCGCTGCCACCCCCGTCTAGCTGTCGTGTGTACGCGCTCCTGTACTGCTGCTGCTGCTACGCCCATCTTGTTGTCGTGTGTCTAACCTCCTGCCTGGCTACCTACCTCCGTCTAGTTGTAGTTGTCGTGTGTCGTGCATACTCCTGTACCGCTGCTCCTGTACCCCGGCTCTTGTAGTTGTCGTGTCTACATACTCCTGTGCTGCTAACTACAGTAATACCACCGTTATGCACGGTGTTAGTGCACACATATACTATACCCAGGCAGGCATATGCCCGCTCCTGGTGAGCGCCCCAAACCCGCGTACCGTCCCCCCACACCACTGCTGCTACTATTAACCCTTTTAGGACCGCAGTCCCGTTTTGGGGACTAATTACTTAGAATTTGAGTGGTTTGTCCCCAAAACGGGACTGCGGTTCTAAAGGGGTTAAGTCTGCCAACTTTACACGGCGGCATATAACATACCTTGCTACCATTTTGGACGGAAATATAAGGTACGTTTAGTCATGTTTAGTCATTAATATGAAGACCAAGCGGTGCTTATGTTCGGGAACAGAGTGACCTTACTCTGGGTGGAAACATGAGGAAATTTTAGTCATTGGTATGAAGACCAAGCGGTGCTTATATTTAGGAACATGCTGGCCTTGCTCTGGACGGAAATATAAGGAGCGTTTACTCATTCATATGAATACCAAGCGGTGCTTACATTTAGGAACAGAGTGGCCTTACTCTGGGTGGAAATATAAGGGACGTTTAGCCATTAATATGAAGACCGAGTGATGCTTACATTCAGGAACAGAGTAACCTTGCTCTGGGTGGAAATATAAGAAACTTTTATTCGTTTATATGAAGACCAGGCGGTTCTTATATTTAGGAACAGAGTAACCCTGCTCTGGACGGAAATATAAGGAACGTTTAGTCATTAATATTAATACCAAACGATGCTTATATTTAGAAATAGAGTGGCAGGCAGCACTTTTTTTTGCCTCATGAGCCAAATTTTTCTGACTGATGGGCCTTCTCAATTGAAAAGCTAATCGTTTTTCTGTTTGTTTGGCCAAAACATTTCTGACTGTCTTTTTTCTTTTCTGTCTTGTCGTTGATCCTCCCATCTGTTATCTTCGCACTTCCTAATAATGGTCGTGATTCAGATCCGGGGGGTCACACAGCAGCAAGTTGTTGTCCTCCCCCCTCCCCACAAACGGTCGTACCTCTTCGACCGAGAAACTACCCAATATCGTTTTTTGTTTTTAATGAAAACTATTTTCTCTTTTTTTTGTAAGCCATGGTATATGTATTGCTCATCGGCTCGAGCGTACGCCTTGTGGTTAAAAGCCGTCTGCTATTGGTGGTGTGTGTGCAGAGAGAGAGGTCCTCAGGAGAGGAGGCCTAAGGAAAATGGAAGGTGCAACCCACTCCAACCGTAGGATGTATCGTTTCGTTTTTGTTCAAGCCTTCCACCAGGGCACGAACATGATGACAGTTACGAACAAACACTCACCTACGCGGAATACCTTGCGACGCGTGCTGTTATAGAATGTGATACTTTCTGGCAGAAACGTTTGCTGAATGGCCGGGTTCCTTGACCCAAAAATCGCCGGAATAGTTTCGTTCTGAATGACGTGGCTCCTTAACCCAAACTCGTCGGAATTTCGTTCCGAATGACGGGGCTGCTTAACCCGAAATTGTTGAAATTTCGTTCGGAATGACGGGGATCCTTAATCCAAAATCGTCGAAGTTTCGTTTCGAGTGATGGAGCTCCTTAACCCAAAATCGTCGGAATTTGATCCTGGAGTTGCTTCTTCTTCTTTGTATGCTAATAAGGTCATGGGATTGTTCGTCAACCATTGCATTCACAGTTTCCTCCAAAATCCGATTTTGGGTGAGGTGTATAGGTCCTTGAGGTCATGTGAGGAAGCTCAGGGAAAAACAGTAGTGTACCTCTGCCATAGCGAGGGTTTAACGAGAACTACCCTAATCTTACGCCTCCTTTTGTTTCGGAATCGACAACGAAACGCCTCCGTTCGTCTTCCACCATGCGGAAACCCCGCCGCCACCTCCGCTGCCGCCACCGCCAGCCGCTACGAATCAAACCCTTCCAAAATTCCGACCTTTTATCAGCAAAACAAGCATCCTGTTCAACTGCGACCAAGTTCAGCGAATAGTTTTATCTCGGATCTTGGGGCACAGCAGTTGGTCGGCGCGAGAGGAGTTAGTTTACTATTTCGCATACCCATTTTTTTGCTTTTTTCACCGATGCAACCCGTTTTTTGTTTTTTGTAAATGTACGATATTGTGTTCGTGCAGGCCAGTGAAGGCGACGCTGTTGGGCGGCGCCGTCGCGGTGGGCGCCGTGGCAGCCGCAGTGCGCTCCGCCTACTTGCCAGCCGGTCTCCTGGCCCTCGTGTCCATCGCCCTAGTTGCAACCAAGGGGGGAGTTATCGTAGAGCCGAACGTTGATGAGATGGGGGCTGGGGCGTAGATCGTTGTTGTTCGTTTCTGTCCAGCGGTGTTTTCGTCAGGCTCCTTCCCCGGTGCGAACAGCAGCAAAACGTTGAAACATGAAAGGCATTTTGTTTGCTTGTTTGTTTTTGCTTTTGCGTTTGACTTTGCTTTTGTTTTTTTTTCACCCTCCGACGGATTGGTAAAACTGATGTTCGTTGTCGTTCCAGTTGTGTTTGCCGTTCGGCGTTGTTGTCCATGATTAATAGTTTCAACGTTGATCACTCATAGAAACAGTCAAGTCCCCGAAAAATAAGAAAAAAAAGAAGAAGTTTAGTTGTGTAGTAGAAAATAGAAGTGTTTTAGCACTTGCTTGACGGTGGCGGTGATGTAGCCAGCCGTGTCTCAGCTCGGGGTTAGGTAATAAGCGTCTCTTATTGGTTGTTATTATCAGGACTCCTCTCAGGGTCTTGATACACGCCCCGCGGGTCGGGGCATTTCGAAACCTCACGGGTCGGGTCAAGTCGGGTCGGGTCGGGTCGGGTCGGGTCGGGTCGGGTCGGGTCGGGTCGGGTCGGGTCGGGTCGGGTCGGGTCGGGTCGGGTCGGGTCGGGTCGGGTCGGGTCGGGTCGGGTCGGGTCGGGTCGGGTCGGGTCGGGTCGGGTCGGGTCGGGTCGGGTCGGGTCGGGTCGGGTCGGGTCGGGTCGGGTCGGGTCGGGTCGGGTCGGGTAGGGTCGGGTAGGGTCGGGTAGGGACGGGTAGGGACGGGTGGAGTCGGGTAGGGTCGGGTAGGGCCAGGAGGCTTTCAAACTCTCACGGGGCGCATCCTACGGTAGGGGTGCACCTGGAATTTTCTGAGAATTTTCTGGGGCTCCTTATTTCAGAAGAGCTCTCTGCATCACCCAAAAAAACGGGATTTAGGAAGAAAGTGGACCCCTAGCCCGATGAGCACTGAGGTCTATATCGAAAAAATGTTGCGAAAATAAACGGTGCCCTTGAGGTCAATCAGAGATATTTGCCTTGCAACGCGAAGAAAATGCCACCCCTATCGCGGCACATGTCACGGATCGGGCCGGGTAAAAGCCACCCCTATCGCGGTACATGTCACGGATCGGGTCGGGTCACCCTTTTACCCGACCTGACCTGACCTGACCTGACCTGACCTTACTTAACCCGCGAGGTTTGACCGGATCGGACCCGTGAACAGCAGCCGTGGTTGTTTTGGCCGATAAGTTTTATCGCATCTTGTGTGTGCGTGTGTGCGTGCGTGCGTGCGTGCGTGTTTTTTTTTTGTTTGTTTTTGTCTTTTTCTGTCGTGCTCGCGGTCGCTCTAGCTATGCTTGTAGCTTGTATTGTACTGCTGCTGCTAGTATGTGTCTTGGTTGTGATAAATGGCCAAATTTCAGTCCCAGCCCCAGGCAGGATTTTTTATTCTCGCGTTTTCTGAGTCCGCATACCGATAGCTAAACGGAGGGCGATCTCTCAGACCGATGTGGCTGCGAGTAACCCAGGCGCTCAAACTCGGCGTTCCTTGTCGTACCGTAGTCGAGGGGCTGAGATATAAGCGACAGACCTAAGTGCTGCCCCGATGTCTTGGCTACTGGTGCGTGCGCATAGTAGCCAGCGAGTCGAGGCACCCCGGGCAGGGCGACGAAGCATTGGTCGGGGCACACGTTCGCCGCTAGCACCAGCCACACAGAGGAGCTCCGGTAAAAAAACTGTCGGTGCCACCCTCTTCCGCTGTTCAGGGGGGTCAGTCAGGAGGATACCAAGATATGTAATGTGACCATATGCAGAAATGAAAAATGAACAGGCGCAGGCCAACCTCGTACTACCGAGGTGAAATACGGAGCACAACGAGCTGTCGACTCCTGGGTGGCTATTCCAACCTCCTGGTCGAGCCTGAAAGGAGTCGACTATTAATGGAGAGGGCCGGCAAGCCCATCACATGTAACCCGGGCGGGGTGTGCATGTTTAATCTGTGTGGTACATACAGATGGACTGGAACCGGTACACAAATAAGAAAGGGTGTTGGGCAAAACAGAAAAAAAAAAACCTGGATCGCCAAGAAGGATCGAAAATACAGGATGGAAAAAATGTACCGGTTCGAGGATGCATTGCGAGCGGTATTCGAGGAGGATAGTATTTGGGGCGTTCAGCTTGAACCAGCTCGTAGGTGGCAAAGTGCTGCGCTGGCGCATAACCCTTCGGCGGAACTACGCGAAGCGCGCACCCCGCCGTAGGCCGGGTTGTGCCGCTTATTTTCTAAGCTCCTCATTAATTTTGGCCGCAGGCGAAAGCTACTGTATGTAACAGTGATCGCTTATTTTCGCTCTACCTACGTACCAGGATATATACTTGGGGGGGTATTTTCGTCGTATGCGAAGGGTTTGTCATTTTTTTTGTCATTTTTTGGGGCTGCTAGTACTACTCTAGTACTAGTGTGTAATGATGGCGGAGGGTATAGAGTGTAAAACAAGCCAATAAAAGGAATTTTTTTAGTGTATCTACGCATACTACGCACCAGGTACACCCTAAAATATTGACACCCGCGGGCCCTGCTCGAACGAGGGCAGCGGCCTCCGACGCTTCTCTGGGGTCTCTCCGTGAGGCTTCCAGGGCCCCCCCGAAAGCCCCTCGCTGGGAGGGGCACCTCGCCCCCCCGCTCGAAGTGCGGGGCCGCCCCACGCCCTCACACCACGAGACGGATGCCTACTTATCACCGTAAAGCCCTGTTGTCAACGTCTGGGCATCTACAACAATAACCATATGAATCTGATAAAAAAAAAGAGTT